>JAPPVO010000010.1:39743944-40395521 GCA_030407325.1 Camellia japonica | reverse complement strand
TTTGAAAAAGGAATTGTTTTGTGAAACAAGATCATCTTGAATTGTTTTAGAGTAAATATATTGGTAAGTCTGGATAGGAAGTGTAGTTTGGAATTAGTTAAGTTGGCTTGAGCGTCCACGGTAAAAGACTGAAAACACGCGCGGAGGAGGTACTAGGTGTCTTCCGATTAGAAACCTATACTTACAAATACCAACCTAGGGATTACCTAAGTCATATTTACCACCCCTTCAATTATATTGAAGTTATCGAATTGTTGTGTTTTTTTTCAAATTTGCATCGTGGGATTTCCAAACGATAAATAAATATATTTTGAGTATGACATCGCATATGCATTCATCTCAGAAGACTATATAAAATATATATACTTTGTTAAGATCTTCCTACTGGGTTTTGTGCTCACCTTAGTAGATTTTACACAGGAAAATATGCGGTGATCCCATCGAGTTAAAGGCTTGGAGTGTATTTTGAGGGCACATGGCTCTTTTCTTTTTATTGTTATTTTGACAAGCTGAGTGCTTTACATGTATAGGTTTCGATAACCAATTTGTATAACCGGTCATAAACCTTGGAACTTGTAGCCCATGAGGGCATTAAATTGTATTCGATTTGTTCTGTCACATGCTATAGATTCATATTCTATGAAATGTTGAATGTATAATTGCATGTGGAATACTTTTGTTATAGAGTATAATGAATACAAATGTTAGAAATTTGATGATGATGTTAATGATGAGGCATTGTATCTCGTATACATTTATGAAATGGAAGTTATTAAGTTGGGAACAACATCATGTTGATTGTAGTAAATTTGAGTTGTTCTTATGATAATATTTTGGGTGTAACGCTCAAGTTCAATTCTTAGGCTGAGTTTGTTTAGGATGAAAGTGTTAAAAAGCAATGGAAAGATAATATATATATATATATAAAAATATTTTATGAGTTTGTTTAGTATGAAAGTGGTAAATATAGTTAAAAGATAGTGTTAAAATCAAATCTAATTTTAAGCACGATACATGTATATTTAGATGTTGCATAAAAATATGCACAACACATTAAATTTTCTCTGACATATATATGTGAAATTTCCTTTTTAATTAAGAAACTGGTTGTAAATATTTAGTCACCTAAATTTTTTAAAATTTTTGACATGATACATGTAATTTTTAGTTTTAAAAAATCAAAAAATAAAAATTTTGATTTATATTTTGAAATTATAAGACTAAAGTTACATTTAAACAATTCTCTTAAAATTTTAAATTTTAAATTAAATATAAGTTATGTATGGCTATTTTTTTTTTTTTTTTTTTTTGACTTTTTATATAAAGATTTTAAAGTTCCAAAATTAGAAATATGGTTAGATGTGCCAATATTTTTATGTTAGGTATATTTCTTAACTTTCAAAATTTTTAAAAAAAAAAAAATAGAAAGTTTAGATTAATACTTTAAAATATATAGAGCCTTATGCTATTATAATATATAGATATAGATAGATAGATATAGATATAGATATAAATTAGGTACAAAATTTTTAGGCAATTTATTAATTGAGCTCAGTTTTGACATAATTATTAAGATTTTGTTTGGTCTAATTATTAATATTGATATATAATATATAAAGTATACTATGTAGTGTGTATCCCTAACAGGGGTGTCAAATAAATTATTAAAATTAACATAAATCAATATGTATATAAATAATATATGATAATATTTTAGATTAGAGAGCATAGACAGGAGAGAAGATATAATGTCCAATTTAAAAATCATAAATCATGCACTTTGTAATCCATAAATCAAGGGGTAATTACCTTTAAATAATTAATTATATAGATTGGTCAATAGGTTTTTTGTAATCTATTTAGTAAATTAAAAATTTAACAATTTTAGAATGAAATTTTGAAACTTTCATACACCTTCTTATTAGAAACTCATTTTGCTTATATATTTATATAGATGGATTATGTGGGGCTATTGTCTAACATGAGTTTTATTAAATGAGTTTTCATCGATTTTGGAAATTATTTCACATAAAAACATGAAAAATAAAACAAAATAATATTCAAAACGAACTCTTAATATGGGACCTTTTATATATTAAAAAAGAAAACTGTGATCGAAAGATTATATTTCTAAATTATTATTATTATTATTATTATTATTATATATTTGACCGTTCTTACGAAAGTATTGCTTATATATATAATTATTAAAATTTACTTAAATATATAAAAAGTTTACAATAAGAAAAATATCAAAATAATCTAAACTTAAGTAGAGACGAATCTAGGATTTGAGTTTTGAGACAAAAACACATGTAACTTTTCATCAAAAAAATTATAATAAAATTTTAAATTTTCATTTATACCAACAAAAAAATATAATTGGACATATTTTTTTTTTTGTCTGTATTAACTTAATAAAGTATTAATTATTATTATGTCTCCGTCTACTAAAGTTAAGTATTTGAAAATGTTGTAATATCCACTTTTATAATATATATAAAAATATTTGTGATAAGCTTGACATCAAAATCTTAATTAATATCTTTCTAAATAAATATTATCAAATAACTTGTTATAAAGTCATCTTCCATCTTAGTACACAATATGGTTTTGAAAAAAAATGGTAATTGAAAATGTATATTTTTACGAGTATAATGATAATCCATTTAAATAAGCGGTATTAAATTTTATGAAGTTATTTTTAAAATGTCATGTTGAAGTAGACAATATTTTTATTTTCAGACAATATTTCTATTTCTAGATAATGAACAACTAAGAATGAATGTAAAATAAGATCCATAAGCAAATTAAAGTATGATTTATAAAAGAAGGAAAAAAAATATAAATGACATATGAGCAGAAATAATAATAGTAATAAATAAAAGAATATAAGTAACTTTATATAATATAGAAATATAACAAATAATATAGATAACAAATAGAATAGATCAATATTTGATAAAACTTAATTTAGAAATTATTTTTAAAAATTTTATAATGTAAATAATTTAGAGGGTACGAATTATTGAAATTTTTGGGGTGTAAAGAACTCCAATTTGAAATTATCTTATTAAGTACCAGTATAATATATATAGTTTTGTGTGTGTCAATTTCCGACCACACTGCCAATCAAGAACTCAGCTAGAGAACACTAGCAGAATAAATTATGCCCGAACGACCTGTCACAAAAAGAAAAGATTCCAACGGTGGTTCGTCCACCCAGGGGCACTCCGACGATCAAGTCAGTTATCTCTCAAAGATAGCAAAAGAGTTTAACTCACTATTCAGAACATAAGGATGCCTCTCTTTTATAACCAACACTTACCTAATCCCAATAAAAACCTAGCTTCAATGGACTCAGTCTCATTGTTAATCTTGGACTCCCAGTAGGATTATGATAAACTCTCTAAGAGTCTTATGTTTACCCAAACTGAAGTCCTCTTTCATTTTATGACTCTTGTCCCTTATCCGCTTATCCCGGATTCCGGTTTCTTCGCAGATAACCTCGGCCTAACCGAGATGATCTCGGCGTCATGACTAAAACACGTGGCACCTTGGCTGACACTTCAGTGACACCTCGGCCACATATTATCATTCAAAAATTATGTCCACACAAGTTTTTAAAAATTTTAGGGTGCAACCACACCCGCCTACACCCCCTTAGATTCATCCTTTGTTGTAAGATCATAATTGATAAAATTGTTTGGTCAAGGGCGGCTCTGACATTTTTGGAGCTCAAAATGAACTACCTTTCATACATTTAAAAAAAAAAAAAAAACTATGATCGAAAAGATTATATTTGTAAATTATTATTATTTTATATTTAATCATGCTTTCGAAAGGGTTATTTCTATATATAACTATTAAAATTTACGTAAATATATAAAAAGTTAACAATAAGAAAAAGATCAAAATAATTCAAAGTACTATTTTAAAAATAAATAAATAAAAAGTGAACAACTTTAAAATGGAAATGATGACAATCGGGTAAAATTCATCATACTTGTATGCTACTAAACCATAATCAAGTACGTTGGCTTGGGTTAAAATAGGTTGAAAATTTGGACGGATGCGTGATGACGAGCGGACGGTTGTGGATTGATTTTCTTTAATCTGTCAATTTGGCGGACGGATGACGGATTTGAAGTTCCTTTGGCCGCAACCGAACCGCCAAACCGCGAGCACCCTTAATAATTTATAAGATTTTGTGTTTTCAATTTGTTTAAATATTTTGTTTGTGTTTTCAATTGAAAAAGAGTTTAAATATTCTGTTAAAATTTTTTTTTCAACTTGAATATATTTTTTAAATTGAAAAAAATAAACGTATTATTTGTTTATATTTTTTGGTTTTTAAATCTAATTCTAAAAGTAATAAATAGAAAATATGATATATGCTGGTTAGTTTTTGTTTTCAAAAACATATATAAATGTAACAATACAGAAAAATGCAATCTCTACTAATGCTCTGTTCATGGTTTTGGTGGTTTGAATTGTTTTTATATTTTAAGAACCACATATTGTAATACTTTATGTGGATGAGGCATGCTATGATTGTAATATGTGGATGAGGCATGCAGTGATTGTGATATTCTAAAGTTTCAAACTTTCTTTCTTTGGATGAGGCATACAGTAATTGTAATACTTTTTTAAGTCATTGACTGTAATGATTTCTCTTTTTTTATTTATTTATTTTTTTTTTTTTGAGAAAGTGCACAAGTAGAACTATGTTAAAAATTTATAAAATTTCAAGCCGCCATACCGATTCGCATCCATCCGCCAAATCGTCAATCCGCTCAATCTACATCCGCCGGATTGGTGGACGGATGCGGATTGATTTTCTCCAATCCGCCAATCTGACGGACGGATGGCGGATTGGAGGTTCTATGGCCGTAACCGACCCGCGCCCACCCCTATAAACCACAATCAAATCAATCCACCCATTTTCATTTGGGAGAATTTCAAAAAGTGAAAAGTAAAAATAAATAAATAAATAATAGAGATATAAGATTTAGTTGTATAATCCAATACATGAATTACCTATACTTTCATTATTTTGAAATTATTTTTTTAATTTCCATTATTTTTTTTTATTTTTTTTTATTTTTTTTTATATTCAACCTCACCAGTCAGCTTTCTCAAACCACAGGTAACAGGTTGGGTTAGGTTGGGTCAATTGGTAGACTGGCAGGTAAATTGCATACCCTTCCCTTATTAACGGCTGAGAGTGCAGTAGATAATTAAAGGTTGAGAGTGTGTGTCGTTTTTTTTATTGTGTGTGCAGGTTGTTTGTGTGTGCAGGTACAGGCTTATTTTGAAAAGATGATAAAAAGTGATATTTTGACTTTTAATTAAGTTTTTGATTTTTTTAGACAAATGATTTAGGAAGTTGGTAAAAAGTAACTTTTGGTTTTTTTTATTAATATTTGTTTATGATGTTAAATCATAATTAAATGACCAAACTATCCCTATTTAGTTTAAAATATTACAACCTCACCCATGTAGCATATTTTGACTCAGGAGGGATAAAATTGTAATTTCACTCTTGGCTAAAAACTACCTTCCCAAATGAAAAAAAATTCAAAAAAACTAACTTTTACATTTTTACTACAAACCAAAAAAATGACTAAAAGCCAACTTCCCAAAACAAGCCACAGTGGGACTTGGGAGCACCAATTACCCTATTTTTTCTAGTTGTATAGGTACGGTGGGGTATCATCCCTAAATAATATAGAAAAAATTGCAAATGTTTTCAAAATTAATTTTAAATTAGTAGTAAATTTTATCAATTTTAATTATTAAAGGTATAAACTTTTTTTATAAATTTATAAATATTTTGTGAAGTTTCAAATAGTGAGTAGAATATACTCTAAAAAATCAAATTAATTGGAGATCGGTAGCACTTTCATGAAATTACATTTCTATTTAGTTTTACACTTACTATTTATTTTTTTAAATACAAAGGTGATTTATTGAAAAAAACTACCGATATTCGATACTCGATATTTTTTAAAAAGTGAACAGCTCAGATCATTGAAATGACTCTCAAAAGGGCTCAATTAGCTACACAAAAGTAGCTGTTGTGTGCTATGCACAACAATCATCCCAAACCCCAATTTAGTCCAATTGATAATGCTGATTAAGATTTTTTAATGAAAATTATCATTTAGTTAGTTTAGGTTACCCCCATTAAGTTGAACAAATTTATAATTTTTTCTATAAAAGCATAACAAATACTGCTTATGTATGCATTTTTTTTTATTATTATCAAAAACACTAACAATTATAATTAGTTGAAATAAATTAAGACAAAATCATAAATTTAGAGTCAAAATCAAGCCATTAAAATTAGGAGAAACTACATGCTGGTGGGATTTGGAGAAAAAAAAAATTACAAACATATGAGAGTTCAAGTGTGTCTGTAGTGGAGTGCAAATGAAAGGTTGTAAGAGTGCAAGTGTCACTTATACCCCTCCATGTGTTGGTAAAAAAATCTTCCAACTCCAATCTGCATATAGTTTCTCCTTAAATGACATAAAAATAAAAATATAAGAACTATTAATATAATTTATCCATAATATAAATATATATTTACGTGCACCTTACCCTTACATTAGATACTCTAAAGCACACTTAGTTACATTATTTGAAACACCTCATTCTCTGAATTAACAAACACATAACCCACTGGCCCGTTTGGTAGAACTGTAAAAAAATAATTATAAATTATAACTTAACAGTACACTTTAACTACACTATTGGTGCACTTATTCCACCTTCATCACTTTTTAGCATCTCTGATGCCCAAAGTTCAAGCCCATGGACCAGACCATGATACCCAAAGTTCAAGCCCATATCAGTCAACGATTACTCACTATTTCTTTTTTGGGTGGTATTATTCACTATTTCCGTAGCAATGTTTGGCAAATTTTATATGTGTCTTAAAATTAATCATGCAGCAAAAAAATTTATAAATAGAACGTGTTAACTCACTCTCATTAGATAGTTAAATGATAAATAATAATCTATTTATATTGTGTTTAGTTTATAGATTTAGATATTCGAAAAGAGAAAAAGAAAATATGCATGAAATGTAAATAAAATACAATTACATTTTACACACTTTTTTTTTTCTCTTTTTAAATCTCTATCCAAATTTATGATCCAAACATATCATTAGTGTGTTACAGTTTGTCATTGATTTAAAAAAATCACATAAATAAATTTATGTAATACTCCAAAAGTATCTAACAATTTCTCCAAATGTTAAGAATGCTTGATTTTTTATTGAAATAGAAATAATATATACTAGGGTGAATTTCATCATTTTCTACTTATATATACCCTTATGTATACATGTAGGATTCATCATATTAAAAAAAATAATGGTGAGTTTTATTATTTTGTAGATATGATTATTCTATGACCACTGATGACTCCAGTCAAAAACTTCAGCGGGTTCAAATTCACATACTTTCAACAATATTGTTAATTTGTATATAAATATCACTACTAGAAATATGATTTTCTGCGTCTATTTTTTTGCGACCGTTTGTTTTGCCGTCGCAAAAAGTCTCTTTCTAGTTGACCCAATCGTGTTCTTAAAAATAAAAATAAACCCCCCCCCCCCCCTCCCCCCCAAATCATAACAAAACTTGGCCCGTCCCCCTTTTTTTCCCCCTTATTTCCCAAATCTGAACTTCTCTCTCTCTCTCAAAATATGTCTCTCGCTCGACTCTCTCGCTCGAATCTCACTCTCTCACTCGACTCTCACTTTGATGAAGATTTGAAAATTTTGATCGATTGTTGATGAAGATTTGAAGATTTCAATCTGCTGTTGATGAAGATTTCGATCGATCCATAATCGAGATTCATAATCGGTAAGTCTAAACACTTCTCTTTGTCTCTCTCTGTAATATTTGGCGCATCTTCATCAATTCATCTTCATCGCTCTCCTCTCTGCTCTTCGTACTCTCTCGCTCTATATATATATATATATATCCATGTAATGTATCACCGATATGTGTTGTTCAATTACAACAGTGTGTAAATTACAACAGTATCACCATCTCACAACGGTGTAAATTACATCTCACAACACATGTATCACTGTAATCGATTGAATGAGGCATTTTTTGGTTCAACAAATATTTTAGCTCATAACAGATCCACTTGATCGTAATCTCTCTCTCTCCGATTTTGTTTGTATGTTTTTATATGTATCTAATTTTATTTTATTTTTGTCTGTGCATATATATATATATATACACAAACACATATATGTAAGATCTAAAGTGCTGTATAGGTTTGATTTTTGTAATTTTTGGAACAATTTTGCAATGTTGAAGCAGAAAACAGGAAATGAAAGTGTTGACATTGCTAGTCTCTGTTGTCATTGATATGATTTATTCACATATGATAGATATGGGATTTTAAATCTTGAAAGTGTAACAAATTTTTTTTGCAGGTAATGATCAGGAATCTTGGTAATTTCCTTTGATGCAAGTTCAGGGGATTCACATCTTTTTTGTCTACAAAATCATGTGAGTTTTTGAAGTGCCATCATTGTGAAATAAGATTACTTTTTTATATAATTCAGTCCCTCAAATGTCTATTATAGTTAGAATGTTGTTTTCTTAAGGAATATTTGTGCTTGACCTTGAACTAAACAACAGTGAGCTAATAAGAACTTGTGCTGCAATTCCAGATAAATCCCTATATTCTTTGTGTAGCAGTTTAAAATTTCTGTATAGTATCAAATTAAATAACCATGACAGTTAGTGAACTCTAGTTCAAATTTCCTCTCAAAATCTTCCCCAAAACACATCAGCACAGTCTCCATAATTCTTTATGATAGCTTTGGGGGCTTTATTACTTTGAGAGAGGTCAATAGTCTGCTTTTTTATAAAACTTGTCTATATATGTGGTGTGGGACTGAAAACAGCTTTGGGGGCTTTATGACTTTGAGAGAGGTCAATGGTCTGCTAATGTTTGCTTGCAATCCATACCAGAGAAGCTGGGTGGAACTAGACTAATTTTAGGAGTTCAATTGCAGTTGATTATGGTTTAATGTTTGCTTCACTGTCAAAAATCAATTATGAAAGTGCAAACTTCTAGATCTAAATGACTGACACTTTGTGTCGGAGTCACACTGGATTTCATTATCATATACCAAGATGTTGTTGGTTTTTGGGTTGGTCACAATGCATGCTAGATTCTAGTAAGATCAAGGAGCCAAATTGATCTATAGATTGGTGGTTTATTTATGGGTTAGTTGTTCAGACAGAGTTTCTATGCAATGATGTCAATTGGAAGTATCTATTTTGCTTAGCTGATTATGTTTATTAAGGAATAACAAATCATGGATTGCAAACACTTAAAAGGGAGAGTTGTTTTTGTAAATTCTCAGATCAACTAGTCATTGAGGTGCGATGAGTGTGTTATTTAAAACACATTTCCCTGTTGTAGTTTAAAAAACATGTAAGGTGGAACTGATAGGAATCTAACTATTTTTAAGTAATGAACCACTTGGCCAGGTACCTCTGCTGAAGTAGTTCAGATAACAGTTAAACAAATCCACCAATCAAATTTCTTAGTCCTTTATAGATGTTGGGTGTTGGATGTTGGGGAAAGAAGGGTTATTACACATTTCATTGCTCATTGGTTATTCTTTAATGCATGCTTTCTTCTCTGCCTAATGACTTGAACTAGATTTTGAAAAACTTGTAACAAATTACATATTCACGATATATATTCCTAAACCTGGGGTAATAGGTCGCATGGAAATTTTGAAGGTCAGGTTCTTCTGATGTATTATCAGTATATGCACATGCTCTGCTATTCAGTTCCATTGCAAGACTGTTGGATTTCTTTTTAATATTTCTTGTGGTTATAAGCACCAGCTTCTGTATTTATCATCTGTTTTTTTTCTCTTTTCTTGTGTTAGGTCCATGCTCGTAAGAAGCTAATGGCTGAGGATGTGGACTATATGGCTGTTGCCAGTATAACTGATGGAATGGTTGGTGCAGAGCTAGCCAACATAATTGAGATTGCTGCTATCAATATGATGCGTGATGGAAGAACTGAGGTAGTATTTGTGCATATATTGAACTTCTATGTATCATTTCTTAGTTTTTCGTGATATTTTTACAAAAAAAGTTAGGAAGCTGAATTCACTGCTGAAAAATAGTTCATAGGAACTTGAATTAGCCTTAAAAATCCTACAAAGCACAGGAGGTATTAAAAGCAGATGGAATACCATATAGAAAGTTGGAGTCAAACCCATTAAAAAGGGCTGTTTTTCAGAATATCTAGTGATGTATATGTATCATGTCGACAGTCCCCCATCACCTCCTGTGACTAAGTTTTAAATTGCCGGATTTGGAGATAAAAATATTTCAATTTTTATTTTACTTTCTGCATTGAGAATTTTGGGTGTGGTTTGCTGTTGATTATTATATTGTAAATAGAATCATCATTGACTTTCATTCTAGTGAACCAAACACGACCTAGAGATATGGCCATGGATTGGGTCTGTGATGTATTTACATTGGCTTATTGCCTTTGTCAATCTCAAGGGAATTCTGTAGATGTTCAATATCCTGCCCATAAAATTTATCCATATTATATATAAAAAAAAAAAAAAAAATTCTGAATCATGTGCATTCCACTATGATGAGATCGTCCTCTTTTAATTTGGACTTTGGTGGATTGAACATTCAAATTATCCATATTTTATATAAGGAAAAGAGGGTTGTGGAAAAGAGGGAGTTGCATAGGGATTTGCAGCAGAAGGATTTAGTAATTATTTGCATGGGAAGGAAGAAGAAAAAGAAAGAAAGGTTGTTCTGTTGAGATGAGATTCCCTGATGGAAGATGACATATGCAAGTGTGTTGAGAGGGAAAGGAATAGAAGAGAACCTTTTCATTTGTTTGCTTGTGGCAACAGAGTGAGATAAAAAGATGCAGAGTCTTTTTTAACAAGGCAAATGGTATGTGGTTTGTACCTTAAGCCTGCAACTTACATCTACTTTCTAAAAGCTTTGGATATACCATAACACCCATGACCCCAACCCCGCCTTTCATTAATCCCCAGATCCCTTGCCACCCTTTAGATGTTGAATATATTTCTCTATTATAATAATAACCACATAGAAATGTTGGTGTCACGTACTTCTTTTGCAGGACTATTTTGGTCTTCTATACCCTTGTTAAAAGAGGAATGTGTGATCAATATCTGTTTTTGCTTCTTTTTTTTTTTTACCCTTGACAATACTATATGTTTTTCCTAACTCTCTAGTGAAGTTAGATTATGAGCAAAAGATTATGAGAAGATTGTTGAGGCTGCTGCCAAACAAATCAAAGGCTGCACAGAATTTGAGAAAGGGGTCATCAACGAAAAGAAAGACTCAGAATTTGTAAGTGTATATAAAATTCAAAGTTGCATTGAGCATCTTTTTCATAACCGTTGAACATTGAACATTGGTCTGTGACATTGCAATTGACATACAACATATCAGCAAAACCCTTTGATCTTTTGCTCTTTTTTCTTGTATGCAGATAAGTACTGACACTTTCCATATACAAAACAGTTAATACAATATCCAGGAGTTCCTTAATCATACAAGCCCTCCTGCTCCCATATGTCCGATAGAAATTCTACCATTTCCTGCCAGAAGGAGCCCAACAACTGTTAGCAAAAGTCCGAAGTTACCAGGTATAACATTAACAGAACTGATCAAATCACCAAATTGCAGTGCTGACTTACGGAGAGAGGGATTGGTTGGGAGAAACGTTTATTGTTCATATTACCACTCACTTCACTTCTAAAATTTATGACATCAAGAGTCTCATGGAATCATTTGAAAGCAGTGGGTTTAGAATTTGTTCTGTCATTGATTTGTTAAGTGTTATTTTGATTGTTAAAGCTTTACTTAGCTCAACTGAACTCATCAAAGCCTTCTCTCAACAATTTTGGGTTGGTTACATGAACCCTGTTGCACTATTCTGCTCCTTCAAGATCTTAATTTCTGTTTCTCACTTCCTACCATATATTGTCTCACGATCTCAACCCATGGTAGTTTTGGTCTTCCTACCCACTTAGCATTTATGTGTATGTCTCATTAAATCTGATAATTACGATTTATATGATGATTATTGTGTAAGAAAATGCTGCTTTAATTTATTTGAAAAGGCAGTAGCATGAAAACACATTCTTCATATTTCATTTTGAAAGTTTGAGGGGTATGTTTTATTGATACTAGTCACCATTTATTTGTTTGAAAGTTATATGTGAAAATCTTAATTTGTAAATAATTTATTGGTTCAACTGGTATTTAAGTATCACTGTCCATATTGGTTGGTTCAAACCCACAATTTCCTATTTTTGGACAAGTTAATTATTCATTACTTATACATCCATCATTCCATCTCTTTAATGGTTTGTAGAGCTCTGGGAAGTCTTCAGTGCTAGAGAGCATTGTTGGGAAGGACTTTTTGCCTCGTGGATCAGGTAATTAATGCTTTCACCATTCACATTTAATGTTATAGGCTCACAACATGTTTTCTCTATAGTAAACTTAAGATGCTCATTGAAACATAAATCCTATGAACTTTAGAAATAACGTGAAAGTATTGTATGCAGGAATTGTTACTCGACGTCCTCTTGTCCTACAGCTTCATAGGATTGATGAAGGAAGAGAATATGCAGAATTCTTGCACCTCCCAAGAAAGAGGTTCACTGATTTTGGTATATTTCTTATCACAAATGAACTTTTTTGAAAAATACCACTTGGCACCCTGTCATAATTATTTTTGTTCTATTTAAATTGCCTTCTGTTTAAAATTTACCATGATTTAGTAAAATGTATTTTAATATAATAGTGGTTACTAGTTAGTACTTCAACTAGGACCACGTTTAGTACTGACGAAAATGCTACGCATTTATCTAACATAGTTCTTATTTTGATTATGTATCTAAAGGGTATATCATTTGCTGTGGCATGAGTCCAAACAATCATTGTCTTGATCCATACATTTTAATGAGTAGTTATAATTATCTGAGTACAGGTTTGTATATGTCACACAATGGAATTTTAATTTATATCACAATTTTTTTTTTGTTATGCTGGAATCTTATTCAAAATACGAATGAGATAAGACTGGAGTTTTAATCCTTTTTATATGGAACCTCGAAGTATTAATCTTCATGAACACTTTAATGTAATCCTTTCTAGCTGATCTTGGTGGATGGACTCGAATTGTTGTTGAGAAGCCTTTTGGCAAGGATTTGGACTCGTCTGAGCAACTGAGTGCACAGATTGGAGAGTTATTTGATGAACAACAGATTTATCGTATTGATCATTATTTGGGAAAGGAATTGGTGCAAAACTTGGTAATATATGTGTCTAAATTTGTCCAAGAGTTGTGTTTTTTCAAAATTATTCAAAGCTTGCTTATTTCTCTGTTTATCCCACTACTTTTTTATTTTTTGTGTGCAGTTGGTACTTCATTTTGCAAATCGCTTTTTCCTGCCACTGTGGAATCGTGACAACATTGACAATGTACAGGTAAGCATTCATTCTTCTTTTTCTTTCCATTTTATTTCAATAAAGTTGTCTGGAAATGTGAATCAAGTAAAAGCATTACTGGTAAGGTTAAGCAGATCTGTGGAGTAGCTGCAGAGAGATCTGCCATATTATTCCCCTTTTGTGATTGTCCTGCTTAAAGGGTAGTACCAACGTATATGCTACAAGCCTGAATGTTAAACCTTTTCTTTTCCCTTCTTGTTCCTATTGTTCCTATTTTTTTATTTTCTTGTTCTTCTTGCAGATTGTGTTTAGGGAGGATTTTGGAGCTGAGGGTCGGGGTGAATATTTTGATGAATATGGGTATGTCAAGTGGAACCTCACATCTTTTTCTGTAAGATTTGTCTATTGATTAGGACCTAGAAATTGAGAATCCTGTGGAAGGTCATAATTCTTTTGTTGCAAGATTTGTTCACAGATTAAGACTTAGTTTCTAAAAGTCATGATTTTACCATCTGTTAACAGTTTTCTTCTTTAAGAATCCCATGGAAGGTCATAATTCATTTGTTGCAAGATTTGTTCACGGATTAGGACTTAGTTTCTAAAAGTCATGGTTTTACCATCTGTTAACAGTTTTCTTCTTTGTTTTAATATAAAAATCTTAGACCTTCAAACTGTATTCTGCACTGTTTTGTTTTCATTTTCCAATTTGCAATGTGTAAACAAGTAGATGTAATTTTACTTGGAAAAGCTTATGCAAAAAATTTTCCCCGTTCTTCATATTTCTGAGAATTGGTAACTAGCCTGGCATTATTAAATCTGTTTATCATTTCTTTTTGCAGAATCATTCGTGATATTATTCAAAATCATCTATTGCAGGTGAGGCCATGAAATCAAGTTAGAGTAGATAATATTAAAATGATAGATATATAAATTTATTCACAACAGTCCCTCCAATTTGTTTATCATTTTCTTTAAGATGTAACAGACATATATTCTTGCCAACTGCAGATTCTTTGCCTAATTGCTATTGAGAAGCATATTTCTCTTACACCAGAGCATATTCGAGATGAGAAAGTGAAGGTGCATCAATTAGTTTCTTATGTCTTCTACTGATAATATGTCGGTGGTCCCTTTCTATCAATCGGCTCAAGATTGAAAAACTCTTGGATGCCTTTTCTAGTCAATGTAAAGAATAAGTGAATATGAGAGACATATCAAGATTTAAGTATTTCTTTTTTACTATGGAATGGAGAACAAATGCATGTAAATGAAGGAGCTTTTCCCCTCGTCATATGGCTCAAATTTTGAGACTCAAATAGAATGTTCAATAAAACTATAATGTTATACTGTCTGAATTCTTGTCATTGTTATTCCTAGAGTGCTTAACGCTACACTTTTATTTATTTATTTATTTATTTTTATTTTTATTTTTAATTTTTTGCGACGGTAACAAGATGGTCGCCAAAGATCATGTTAGTGTTTTTCTTTATTTTTTGCGACGGCAAAATAGCGGTCGCCATAAGTAGTTTAGGTGGTCGCAAATAATTTGCGACCGTTGCTTTGCCGTCGCAAAAAGTATTTGCCACCCCCATATTCGCGACCCCCATTTGCCGTCGCATGGGCCGTCGCAAAAAGTCTTTTGCGACTGTTTTTTATTATTTGCGACGGTTTAGAGCGGTCGCAAAAAGTGTTTTTTTTAGTAGTGTATAATCATAATAATATTATTATTTCTTTTAAAAAATGCTTCAATAATTATAATCCCTTACAATATTTTATTTATCACGTAATGCGTCACCAAAGAATTGATCTAAAAATCTAATCACTCATGTAGGTTACTAATAAAAATGAGAATATAAGTCATTTTTTATAGTAGAATCCATCACTTTTATGCTAATTTATTAGAGATAACCATACAAGTATCACAACATTAATGGTGTGAAGTATTACTCTAAGATCACCAAATAATTTCTCCTATTAATTAGCTCAATTCGATAGCCAAAATATCATAGGGTTCAAGAGAAAAATTAGTGGGTTCAATTGAACCATCACTTACGTGAATACTTATATCTATTAAGTGCCGTTTTGGAAACTTTCATAAAAAGTCACATTTTTTATCATTTTCCAAAAACGCAAGTGGCCAAAAACGCAACAAAATTGGTTTGGGAAGGGCCAAAAATGCAAGTGTGAAATTACAAATTAGGGCCTATGACAAAAAAAATAAAAAAATAAATTTTTTATGTTGGGTAAGGGTATTTTGGTCATTTTAATTTAATTTGACACCATACATAAATATTAAACTAAAAAGCAAAAAGCCAACTTTTACCAACTTCCCAAATCACTTTCCAAAAAGCTAAAAAGCATGATAAAAAATCAAAAGTCAACTTTTTACCAATTTTCTAAAACACCCCTAACTCTTTTTTAATGTTCTCAGAGGGTTCAAATTAGTGGGTTCAACACTTAAATACTTAAAATGTAGCATATCTGTTAACTTTTTTTAAATGTGCAGAAGGTTCATGTGAACCCACTTTGAAGACTGTGGCATCGCTCCTGCCTATGACCATATTTGTTTGGACAAACATGGCTTCAGGATATGATTAATAATCCTCCAAAATGCATAATTCGATGTTGTCAAAGAGATATGGGGACTATGAATCCTAAGAAGGAATGAGATACAAAGTGGAGGACTAATGATAAACTCAAACTAATTAATTAAATTACAAAATTGATAGAATTTTGTCAATCCCTTTTTATAATTCTAAACCAATCTAAATATAGAATAGGATACACAATCTAAAAAAATTGATAATTCTAAGACTAACCATCCTAAGCATAATCTCACCTAAATTCAGTCTATCTTGTAGCACGTATCTTGTTATGTACTGTCACGTCCCACTTTTTATTACTCGAAATCATTACCAAACCCATTAATTTAACTCAAGTTCAGAGACAACATGCGGAAATAAACTTAAATATTCGACTAGTAGAATTAGATGATAATTCTCTCATTCGAACGCAAATTAAATACAACATGAGCATTCTAAATCAACTGCCCGTAGGCTTACAACATTAAAGAATCAGAAGAAGGGTGTAACCCTTTTACAACAATGGCATTCCGCCAACACAAAAGAGGCTTCGTGGCCAACAAATAAGAAGATCCAAATCTTGTAGCACAACCTGCTTAACACGTGAAAAAGATTCAACAACGTGGGATAAACATATAGTCCAGTAGGGATCTCAACATGATCATCAACAATAACAACTTACAAATAACTATGATTATGAATGCCTAGTCTCATACTAGAATAGTAAGGTGACAGTTTATACAAAATATACATAAATATGAACTTTTCTCAAATCAGCCATTTCATTCAACGCTACAAGCGATTCCTCTTTCTTTTTTTCATTACCCCTTATTCCCAATCTTTCATAACAATAACAACTTCTTAGAAAAAACAATTTCACTAAGCCCAATACCTTTTTCCCATTTTCCATACTTACAACAGATTTGTTTTTCTCAAAACATATTTTCAAATACTCAATTTCCTTCACACTTCTTCAAGTTTCAAAATGACATTTATGTTTGTTCCCAAAACATTTATATCTATACATGCATGCCTTTCATAAAAGGGAGATAACAAATTATCTACATGTATATAATCAACAAATGAGGCAACTCGGCCCTCCAAAACTGTAACCATCGCAATCCATGATATACTCAAATACACTGAGACAATAACAATAAAGCTCTACTCTACCGGTTAAGTCAGTTCTCCAGGCGCCAGCTGGAAGGTAACGGTACCTTTGATTATAAGCGCTGTCAGTTATCCAAGCGCTAACTGGAAGGTAACGGTACCTCTGATTATAAGCGCAGTGTACAACACTAATAATCACAATACAACAGAGCATAACCAACAATTAGCACACACATCAACTATCAAGATACAGAAGCAATGTGTTAAAGTATATGAACACATAGGTATGTGGAGTACATCCCCTATCTCCTCCCACACACTAGAGTACATCACCTATCTCCTCCCCAACAATTATACATATATAATGTATCATAGCACTTCATTACATATAATATTCCATCAACACAGGTGTAATGCATACACGACAATTCAACACAACCATGTCATCCTCCACCGATGACCAAGGGCAAAACCTCTAAATGCATGATTTTAATACACCTATTATAAAGACTCAACTCTCATGAGATCTTAAACCCGACAATGACACTAGTACGATAGGTAAAGGTAAAACCCCAAATGTGTGTATTCGATACTTATGATGCAACAGTTCAATTCTCATATTTATTTTCTGAAGCTCACATAGAGTTAACATTTCACTTCCCATTTCCAAGATCAACTTCCAGGATTTTCCAGTTCCAAAACCCCTTTTTCATTTCACAAAACCAATTCCATTCATTATAAAGCCATAACCTAACTCGATTCAATACATTCATTTCAAAACAACCCCACAGCCAAAGTTAATCCCTTAGGCATTAACACATTCACCCAACTCATATTAACATTAGAGGTTTACAAACATTGGTCAACTACCCTCCATTTTAATTTACCTAATCAAAATATAATTTAGGGCTTTTTCTTCTTTCAACTATAACATGCTAATTTACACTCCAATTAGCCCAAAGAACTATCAATGATAAAATAACCATTCTCAAACAACCAACCCTAGGTTTCCCTCACATGGTTTTCAAAGAAATTCAACATGATAATATTTTCATGCAATACAAAACTACCACATGTCTATCTATACACGGAGTATTGAGAAAGAACAAGGAGAATCCCTACCTCAAATGGAGAACCCAAGGGGAAGAAGAGCCAAACTCGGAAGTACTCCAATCCCAAAGTTTTTCGGATCAAAACGAAGCCCACGCAACCCTCTACCTTTTTTACAAAGAGATTAGGGTAGAAACACCCAAGAACTAGATCAATCCCTAGAGAGAGGGTAAGTTTAGAGAGAGAGGGAGCCGAATCTAGGGTTTTAAGACAAAAGGGAAATCAAAAAGTGAAGAAGAAGCTGCTGCTGCGAACTGATATATACGTTCCTTGCTCGAGCGAAGGAGTGGTCGCTCGAGCGACCAGACACAAAGAAACCTCGCTCGAGCGAACAACACGAAGCTTCAGGTCTGCAACCCAGAAGCACGCTCGAGTGAAGAAACTCTCGCTCGAGCGAAGAAGCCCAAAACATACAGCTCGTTCGCTCGAGCGAAGAACAGCTCGCTCGAGCCAAGGCTACGTCTGAACAAAACCTGAAGACACGAAAAGCTCGCTCGAGCGTACAAACCCTCGCTCGAGTGAAGAAGCAACAACATAAGGCTCGCTCGAGCGACAAAGTCCTGGCTCGAGCGAAGAGGCTTAAAACTGGACAGCAACCATATGCTTCCAATCACAACCAACCTGAAACGAACCTGCCCAAAACATCCTATAACTCAAATAAGAAGTATTGAAGGACGGAAACAAGCTAAATACAACAATCGACATCCATGAAACTAAGTCCGGATACAACAACCAAAGGAGGAAGAACCGGGATCGCTATAACCTCCCCCCTCCCTTAAAGAATTTCATCCCCGAAATTAAGGAGACGCCAAAACACAAGGCCAACTAATCACAAAGCACCCACACCCGAGCACTTAGGAAAGAAATTATTCTCACAACAAACCTTCAGTTCACTCTTCATAAAAGAAAGGCTTACAAAGGCAACACGTTCCAAAAGACAACACTTGGGCACGAAAGCCTCAACAAAACCAAACCTTTCCCGAAACCAATCACTAACATCCGACGAGTGCTTCAAGCTAAGCCACTAATCAACAATCATAATTCCCAACAAAACGACCAAATAAATCTTATGTGTAAATATAAAGAAAATCATTTTCTTGTTTGTGAGACATTTCTCAAAGATAGTCAAATTTTCAATGTTGACATTCCGATATAAATCTTGCATTTTCCATGCGAAACTCAAATATTTTGTAAACATTTTTCACAAACACAGTGTTATCTAAAACACAAAATCATCCTCAGTTTATTTGCCAAAAACTTATTCATTTGGAATTTCCTCATAACATTAACATTAAATCAAATTCCCATTTTCCTTTTAACTACGCCCTTAGAAGGCCATAACACTAGGAAGAACTTGTTTTCCATTCCTTTTTAAAATAACACTAGCAACAACCATCACTCACACGGCGATGCCACAACCAACACATAACATAACATTTCTGTAATGATAGTTAATAGAAATAAACACTTTGCTATCAACACATAAGGCATAAGAAATTCATGGTTTTGCAATTTCATTCCACCTTCCTCTACTTGACCAATTTAAAATCATAAACATGGTGCATTATCTAGCCAACCAAATTCCATGAGACTACAGCTCATATAAAAAAAGAAACGTTTCCAATATCAACAGTTCGAATGAAATTACAACTTATATTAATAACACTTCCATACTTCAGTCGATACACAAATTTGTTGTATCAGTGGAGTCCATCCCCTATCTCCTCCCAAAACAATATACATATACAATGTATTAAAATGTTTAGCATACACAATGATCAACCAATACGCATGTTTGATGTATTATTCCAACCATCATATTCAATGACACATTCCGGGCGATTAGTTTCAGTTTTCCCTAATCAACAAATAATGTCTACAACAATCAAGACTATCGTCAAGGTGGCCAATGCCAACCCAAACCCGATGCCAACAAGCTGACTAATCAACTCAATAAACCTCCACACTCAGTAGACTCCACACTGATGTGCCACTCAAACCATTAACCCCAAACATGGAGTTCCCTACACAAACCCCAAATTTTGGAATCTCACCGGATCTCCTAAAATCGAACCACACCAACACTGCTTCTAAGGGAAAACACCACCCCATGGCTACATAACAAGCCTGCTCATCTCCTCAACTCAAGACCGACATGGTCAACCTCAATCACGCAATCCCAAACACGAAAGACAATTTTAATCAATGGTACTCTCATTACCCGAGAACACAATCTATTCTCCTTCCAAAGAATGCTGCCAACATCCACTCATGAAATTCTCCTCCTACTCATAAACCATACATAATAACCAATAACACCACAAACTCCTCTCACTCACCCACAGTCACCGATCAATAACAAGTCGCAATACGAACACTACCCATATACACAACTGATGGGATCACAACGGATTCATTAACTAGCAAGCCCAAAACACTATTCAACACACCGGTACCATTCCTGCTAACCCGAGATACAAATCTCACGCTTCTTCATACATTCTCACCCAACTTGCCAATACCACACAACTCTCTAAACCAACATATTAATCACACTCATCATGGATTCCCGTTCTCAACAAACAACTTATAAACTGAACAAGGCTCACAAGCCATCACATAAAAATCTCATAATTCAGTACCAAGCATGCAACAATACTAGGATCATCGATCCCATTAACAGCTTCTCAATATAAATAAAAGAAGGTTCGAGATTCCATGCATGCCCCCAATACATGAGGATTAAACAAACAACAATATGCATACATATGCGATACATAAACATGGTGCCTCAGCATCCAACAGTACACCGGTCAACAACAAAATGATTCACATGATACACCACCGGCCAACAATACAAAAGTCCCCCTCCAAGGTAGTACTATAGGGTTAGCTAATAAGTCGCCCCTCGCGAGGCTCTCGAAGCCTGGCCTGCCCGTTTCTGATACCGATAACGTCCCTGACTGGACAGATACAACTGAGTCTGACTAGGTTTTTGAAACACTTGCAGAATTCACACGCAAAAGGCAAAAACGTCTACCATGGCCTGGCTGACCACAAACAAAACAACCAACAGACCCCCTACTCTGGGACTGGTCTGAAATCTGAACCTCCCTGGACCTCCCAACAGAAAAGTCCGAAACCCCTGGCGAAGAAAAAGATTTAGCCTGGGACTGAGCATGTTTTCGCCTCCACCCCTTACTGAGCCTAGAGTGCTTGCGAACCATAGGAGTTACCGAGATGGCCTCCTCCCTAACCTGACCAGCACTCACAACCATGGCCTCCACATGGGCCGCTGCCTCGACTAGACTATAATAATCCTTCCAAAAAGATCCAGCTACCTTCTCCCGGATATCGAAACACAACCGATTTTCAAACTCATAACAACGACGCTCCTCTGTTGCCACCAACTCTGGAGCAAACCTCGACAAACTGGTAAACTGCATCTCAAACTGTGCCACAGGAGTATCATCCTGACGCAACTCAACAAACTGTTCCCTCAACCTTTCCCGAGCAGAAGGAGGGAAATACTTGGCCCAAAAGGCCTCAGTAAAAGCAACCCACGTGCTACCCACAGTATTCTTAGCATACTTCCACCAATAACTTGCGTCTTCCTTCAACTCAAAAGTCGCCAAAGAGACCCTCAACTCCTCATCTTCGACTCTGAGCATATCAAGAGTCTTGGTAATCTGCTCTAACCAACTCTCTGCCTCCAACGGTTTGGCCTCCCCCACAAACTCTGGTGGGTTGGAGTGAAAAAACTCTTTAGTAAGCTTGAGGGCACGCCCGCTGCCACCCTTAGTGTGAGCTAGGGCGTCCTGCACTGCTCTCACAATCTCGCGTGCAACGTCCTCGCCAACAGCCGATGCTGCAACGGCGGTTGTTAAAGGAACTGCTGTGCCTCTCCCGGCACTCCTACTACTCACCCGACCTCTACTCCCTCGTGTAGACATCCTATAAAACCCAAAAACAAAACCACACTTAGTGCACAACACAATAGCCTTCTCCGAGGTACACACTACCACTAATAGGTTACAAGACACACTTAGTCTTAAAACATACATTACGATTGCATATAAACATCCAAACATTTAAACACATAATCGAATCAAGTCCACAAAGATAGCCACTCATTCTGGAACTCTCAAGGAATTCCTATCAGAAACAACGTTGATTAGGCGTGTTTCCAAGAGGACCTCAAAGCAAGTTCACCGGCTATGAAATACTATCCAGGAAACTTAATCCCATGCTCACATAAATGCAACACGTAAGTCTTAACATTCATGTCATCTATATGCAACGTCCTCACCATACGTAGTAAACCCACTGTGGTAAAAACCACCTCCCACGAGTCCAAAGTATTCAAACCCGGCTCGCTCTGATACCAAGTTGTCACGTCCCACTTTTTATTACTCGAAATCATTACCAAACCCATTAATTTAAATCAAGTTCAGAGACAACATGAGGAAATAAACTTAAATATTCGACTAGTAGAATTAGATGATAATTCTCTCATTCGAACGCAAATTAAATACAACATGAGCATTCTAAATCAACTGCCCGTAGGCTTACAACATTAAAGAATCAGAAGAAGGGTGTAACCCTTTTACAACAATGGCATTCCGCCAACACAAAAGAGGCCCCGTGGCCAACAAATAAGAAGATCCAAATCTTGTAGCACAACCTGCTTAACACCTGAAAAAGATTCAACAACGTGAGATGAACATATAGTCTAGTAGGGATCTCAACATAATCCTCAACAATAACAACTTACAGATAGCTATGATTATGAATGCCCAGTCTCATACTAGAATAATAAGGTGACAGTTTATACAAAATATACATAAGTATGAACTTTTCTCAAATCAACCATTTCATTCAACGCTACAAGCGATTCCTCTTTCTTTTTTTCATTACCCCTTATTCCCAATCTTTCATAACAATAACAACTTCTTAGAAAAAACAATTTCACTAAGCCCAATACCTTTTTCCCATTTTCCATACTTATAACAGATTTGTTTTTCTCAAAACATATTTTCAAATACTCAATTTCCTTCACAATTCTCCAAGTTTCAAAATGACATTTATGTTTGTTCCCAAAACATTTATATCTATACATGCATGCCTTTCATAAAAGAGAGATAACAAATCATCTACATGTATATAATCAACAAATGAGGCAACTCGGCCCTCCAAAACTGTAACCATCGCAATCCATGATATACTCAGATACACTGAGACAATACAATAAAGCTCTACTCTACCGGTTAAGTCAGTTCTCCAGGCGCTAGCTGGAAGGTAACGATACCTTTGATTATAAGCGCTGTCAGTTCTCTAGGCGCTAACTGGAAGGTAACTGTACCTCTGATTATAAGCGCAGTGTACAACACTAATAATCACAATACAACAGAGCATAACCAACAAGTGTAATGCACACATATCAACTATCAAGATACAGAAGCAATGTGTTAAAGTATATGAACACACAGGTATGTGGAGTACATCCCCTATCTCCTCCCACACACTAGAGTACATCACCTATCTCCTCCCCAACAATTATACATATATAATGTATCATAGCACTTCATTACATATAATGTTCCATCAACACAAGTGTAATGCATACACGACAATTCAACACAACCATGTCATCCTCCACTGATGACCAAGGACAAAACCTCTAGATGCATGATTTTAATACACCTATTATAAAGACTCAACTCTCATGAGATCTTAAACCCGACAATGACACTAGTACGATAAGTAAAGGTAAAACCCCAAATGTGTGTATTCGACACTTATGATGCAACAGTTCAATTCTCATATTTATTTTCTGAAGCTCACATAGAGTTAACATTTCACTTCCCATTTCCAAGATCAACTTCCAGGATTTTCCAGTTCCAAAACCCCTTTTTCATTTCACAAAACCAATTCCATTCATTATAAAGCCATAACCTAACTCGATTCAATACATTCATTTCAAAACAACCCCACAGCCAAAGTTAATCCCTTAGGCATTAACACATTCACCCAACTCATATTAACATTAGAGGTTTACAAACATTGGTCAACTACCCTCCATTTTAATTTACCTAATCAAAATATAATTTAGGGCTTTTTCTTCTTTCAACTATAACATGCTAATTTACACTCCAATTAGCCCAAAGAACTATCAATGATAAAATAACCATTCTCAAACAACCAACCCTAGGTTTCCCTCACATGGTTTTCAAAGAAATTCAACATGATAATATTTTCATGCAATACAAAACTACCACATGTCTATCTATACACGGAGTATTGAGAAAGAACAAGGAGAATCCCTACCTCAAATGGAGAACCCAAGGGGAAGAAGAGCCAAACTCGGAAGTACTCCAATCCCAAAGTTTTTCAGATCAAAACGAAGCCCACGCAACCCTCTACCTTTTTTACAAAGAGATTAGTGTAGAAACACCCAAGAACTAGATCAATCCCTAGAGAGAAGGTAAGTTTAGAGAGAGAGGGAGCCGAATCTAGGGTTTTGAGACAAAAGGGAAATCAAAAAGTGAAGAAGAAGCTGCTGCTGCAAACTGATATATACGTTCCTCGCTCGAGCAAAGGAATGGTCGCTCGAGTGACCAGACACAAAGAAACCTCGCTCGAACGCACAAAGCCTCGCTTGAGCGAACAACACGAAACTTCTGGTCTGCAACCCAAAAGCACGCTCGAGCGAAGAAGCCCAAAACATACAGCTCGTTCGCTCGAGCGAAGAACAGTTCGCTCGAGCCAAGGCTGCGTCTGAACAAAACCTGAAGACACGAAAAGCTCGCCCGAGCATACAAACCCTCGCTCGAGTGAAAAAGCAACAACACAAGGCTCGCTCGAGCGACAAAGTCCTGGCTCGAGCGAAGAGGCTAAAAACTGGACAGCAACCATATGCTTCCAATCACAACCAACCTGAAACGAACCTGCCCAAAACATCCTATAACTCAAATACGAAATATTGAAGGATGGAAACAAGCTAAATACAACAACCGACATCCACGGAACTAAGTCCGGATACAACAACCAAAAGAGGAAGAACCGGGATCGCTATATGTACATACTAGTAGTATACCTGTGCTACGCACAGAAATTTCTTTTATACCAAAAAAAAAATAAGTAGATATAATTTTTAGCTTAAAATGTGTTTATCGTAATTTTTTTTTTTTCTTAAAAATGATATTTATACTTCATTTTAAATCACTTATTTTTGTTTTATAAGTGTGAATATTATTGTCATCTTTTATAAAAAGTTTTTTGAAATGCTAATGCGTTAGATGATTAAATAAATCATCAACATGATACTTTCAAAAAAAAATTCTTTAAGGTTCAAGTTGTTTGAACTTTGAAATATCAAACTTTACTTTTAAACTATAAAAATTAGATTAAAATAGTATTTAAGCATGTTGTTTGGTAAGATCAAAAGTTATAAATTTCATTATTACTGTATAAATATGTTTACTCCTCATGTTCAATAATTATAATTTTCATTGTTGCTAATTAGACGTAAGGATCGTTTGGGAACAAGCTTTTTTAGTAGCTTTTTGACTTTTTGGTTAAAATGTGATGTAAAAAAAAATTAGTATGTTTGAGATGACTTTTTGACTTTCAAAAAGTAGAGAGAAAAGCGAATCTTTGACTTGTTGGTATGAGTTATTGGCTTTTTGATTTTTTTAGTGACTTTTTAACTTTTTGGCTAAAATAGCCACTTACCAAACGAGGCCTTAATGTTAAATTTTTCCAGTATTTAAGAATTCAAGCCATTCTTAATTTTCAGGTTCTTACTTAAATTTAAATAGAAATTAAATGTGTGAAAAAATTACATGAAATGTGTTTTGTGTCGGTATGTGTTGCCAATAATAAATTTTTCTAAGTATTATGTGATAAATACATGTGTTATAATTCAATTGGTAAAATTAAAGCAAATAAATTTGAGTAAATTATAAAAATTACATTGTCTAGGAAACTTTAGGAAAAAAATACTCTAGAGGATCCTTGGTGTTTTTTTTTGGTCTTTGCCTTTTGCTTTCCCTTTCTCTCCTTCCCATCCTCTATTTCTCCATTTTCCCCCCATATTTTATTGAAAATACTTACATTTTTTTATGTATTTTTTGGTTATGGTGATAAATGTTAGTATTTTGAAATAAATATTTTTAAAATTTCAAATTAAATAAAATTAAAATTACAATTGGAATTGGAATTTTCTTGTAAAAATTTTAAAAAATATTTATAGCCAAATATCTTAATAATTTTTTTTTTTTTTTTACTTTCTGTGCAAAGATTTTTAAAATTTTAAATTATTTATATGGTAAGATGGAGCAATATTTTGATGCCATGTATGTTTCTAACTTTTAACAATTTTTTAAAAACATAAGAAATTTATATTAATACTATGAAATTCTTAAAGATTCTTAGACAAAATGTCCCTTTGATATAATATAGATAACAGTAAAATGAATCATTTATATTTGTTCATGATATTGATTAAGAAAAATATCATATACTATATTGATATATTAATTGAATTTATATAAATTTATCTGCGCATAGTACAAATTTTTCCTGAGTTTTTTTAAAAGATTAAATAAATAACCAAGAAAGGTGGGAAAAAAGATATGAAAAAAAAAAAAAAAGGAAAGAATTTTACAACTATTAAAATGAAAAATGTTCCTTACAAAAAACAAATAAATGGAATATTCTTTCCTTTTTTTCATATATATAAAAATATTCTTTTCTTTTTTTCATTTTTTTTCCTTTGTCCTTGTTGTGTTTCTAGGTTTAAGTGTTTAATATTTTACTGGTACAATGGACTCAATGGAGGTTTGACCTTTATGTCATATTAATTGTTATAAATGACTTAACAAAATATTTATTTCAAAATTTAAAAGAAATTAATGTTTCATATCATTTATCAAAAGTATAACACGAAAGTATTAAACTCCACTAGCTAGACCAATAACAATTAAATTAAAATATCACAAAATTTTATTCTGAAAACTCTTAACAATTTCTTAAGTATAAGCGGGTGGAAGAGCACAACAACTCATACCCAACATAGGACCAATCATAAATTCCACATTAATAGTATTAATTTTTCCATAAACAATAAACATATATTTTTGTTGAAATTGAAGTATTAGGTTGTTTAAACAACAATTAGGTAGTGTAATCCATTAGAAAATGTGAGGGAGTAATAAGTTCATGTTTATATGTGCATAACACCAATAAAATCAATAACATAAATGAATTGACTAACTTGTTATCGTTATTGATAGTAGAGGTTATTGTTTGCCAGTTGCCATAAGAAAGTGTAAGCGGTAATCCATTAGAAAATGTGAGGGAGTAATGAGTTCATGTTTATATGTGCATAATACCAATAAAATCAATAACATAAATGAATTGACTAACTTGTTGTCGTTATTGATAGTAGAGGTTATTGTTTGCCGATTGCCATGAGAAAGTGTAAGCGGTAAGGTAAGAAATGTAGAGTAATATTATTGTCACTATTATGTTAAGAGAAATCATATATGTGTATGAGAGTGTGAGAGATGTAAGATAAATTATTTTTTTTAATTATATAGAAAAAGTGAAATTGTAAGAAAAATTACATTTTTTATTTTAAGAAAGTTAAAATTTTAGGAGAGACATGTGGGTTAATAGATTTTTTTCTTTTTTTAATTGATAAAAAAATAAAAATAAATAAAAAAATCGTACATATGAGTGTGAGAGATGCTAGACGAATGACTTTTTTCTATTATAGAGAAATAGGAGAATGTGTGAAAAATTACCTTTTTAATTATATAAAAAAAGTGAAAATGTAAGAGAAATTACCGTTTTATTTTAAGAACGGTAAAATTTTAGGAGAGACATGTGGGTTAATAGGTTATTTATTTATTTTTTAATTGATAAAAGAAGCCGTACATATGAGTGTGAGAGATGCTAGACAAATTACTTTTTTTTTTTTATTATAGAGAAATAGGAGAATGTGAGAAAATTTACCTTTTTATTATAAAATGGCAAAATTGTAGTAGAAATATGTGGACTTATAAATTATTTATTTATTTTTAAAATTGAAAAATCAATCAACATAATTGGGTTAAAGTTTTGAAGCCTTTGGAGCCCTCTTGCTTAGAAACCCTTTTTGCTGATGTGATATATAGATAGATATTACTATTCTTAATTTTTATGGTCATTCACTTCTTACCAAGGAGAATTTATAAGAAAAATGGGAGTTGGGAATAAACATGTACGAAAAGAAGAATGACCCCGGGGGGGTGGGGCGCGGCGTTGGATATAATTGGACTATTGAAAATCAATTTTGGAAGAGCAATTCTGGTTTGGGCCCTCACAAATAGAGTGTCATAAAAGCCCAGGTTTTCCTCTCCAACCCCAATTGAAAATCAATGCAAACACTAATATGTAATAAATAAATATATTAATGTAGGCTGAAAAGTATCACATTGAGGCCACTTAAATTACATTTTTAGTCTTTCAATTTTGTTTATTTGGTGGAGATGATGTGTTTCGTGCACTTGTACAGATTTGGCAGGAAATAGGCAAATTCAATCAAAAAGGACACGAAAGCAGATTCTCCGTGCGAGAAGTGAAAAATCCGAGCCAACCAGACCACCGCACGTGCGGCCCACCACCGCTCAAGCGGCCCACCTAGGAACGCGTGCACAGAATTTTAGGTGTGTTTTGCTAAGAATAAAAAGAGGAAAAAGAGGCTAACCTAGGGTTCGAAAATTATTCTAAGAAAAGAGAGGTCAGAGTTTTGAAAATATGATTTTCTTCTCAAGCTTGAAGGACAACTTCCATGGGAGCTTCTTCTTCATCCTCTTCCTCTTTCTCTTCCCACTTCTCCACTCTAGAATTTTGATGAAACTCTAGTCATGTAATAGGATTTTTCATAAGCTTTGAATCGGTTTCAATCAATGTATGGATGATTTAGAAGTTTTTAATAATTGTTTCTTTCATCTCTTCAAGTATTTTACTCTCTGTGATTGTTTAATGATTTCCATACATTAGTTTTTCTTTGTGTTTGTGTTCAAAGTACGAGACGAGTCATGCTACGTGAGACAAGTCGTATTGCTACAATAGTTTAGAGCAAACGCCTCATGCTACTCGGGATGATTCGTACTTGTATGTTGAATGATAACCCTCTTGATCAATATTTTAAACTTATAATTGTGAAATATTGGGTATTTCAAACCGGATTGCAATTGATGACTGATATTAAATCTCATTTATGTGGTTAGTGATGAATTCTTTGCCTTAGGATTTTTTCCAAAAATTAATATCTCAAACACTAATTTTAATTGTCAATTTAATTTCTCAATTTTATTTAATTTCTGTTTAGTCATAAAATCTCTCAACCTTTTTAATCAAAATTAATTTAGGAATTTAGCGATTAAATTAGTCTAATTTCACAATTGTCCCTGTGGATCGATACCTAGACTTGCCATTATTCTAAAAGAATTTGGTATAATTTATTATTTAATTTTGGTGTGTGTATCGACCTATCACATATTGATTAAAAAAATATTATTCTAACTAAATATTTATACTGATTTTTTTATCAAAATGATGTGTTAATAAATTTTTTAATTAAATATCATTTAATGGGCATTTTGTTTTAAAATGAGAAGTCCCAATGCAATCATATCATTTTGTATACAAATTATGTATACTTTTTCTATCTGTATGACCTCATTCTCTTAATTAAGACACAAAACATGTAGGCAAATTCTACCACTTGACATTAGGTTAGGGATGTACAAAAAAAAAAAAAACACCGTTACATAGAGCGGCATTTTGGCAAACAAAATGCCCATTAAATGATATTTAATTAAAAAATTTATTAACACATCATTTTAAAACAAAATGCCCATTAAATTATGTATACAAAATGCCCATTAAAGTCCCAATGCAATCATATCATTTTGTATACAAATTATGTATACTTTTTCTATTTGTATGACCTCATTCTCTTAATTAAGACACAAAACATGTAGGCAAATTCTACCACTTGACATTAGGTTAGGGATGTACAAAAAAAAAAAAAAAACCGGTGAAACCGGTAAATCGATCCAATTCGCCTTACACCGCCAATTTGATCTGGTTTTTATTAGTTTTGGTTCTGATTCTAGTTTTGGTTCTAAAAATGGTGGAATCGTTCAAATCAACAATTCCTGGTTCCAAGACTTTGGTTATAGTTCCGAACCGGATCGGACTGTGACATATTTGTTTATTATTTTTTATATGTAAAAATAAAATATAAAGTCTTTTATAAAATTTGAACATTAGCTTTCATTGTGAAATTAATAAGGTATAACCAAATTAATTATCGTTAATTTCTTTACTAACATAAAATATATATCATATTTATTGTTATATAAAAATTCTAGAACCGTAAAACCAAACCGAACAAAACTGGTTTTTATAGTTCGGTTCTGGTCTAGTTTCATAGTTTAACGATTTGCTTACAATTTTAATTTTTCTAGAACCGATTCTTATGATTCAGTTCTTGATTAAAATCAAACCAATCTAATCCATGTACACCGTTACATAGAGCGGCATTTTGGCAAAAATAGTCAAAAGGCCAAACCAAGTTACCACATCACTCTTTTTATTTTTTTTACGTCTTTTTATAAAAACTCAAAAAACTAACTAATATGGCAAATTCCTAAACAAACTATATCTAGTTAGGGTTTATTTGGAAAGTGACTTTTTAACGACTTTTTGGTTAAAATTGAATTGAGATAAAAAAATAAAATAAAATAAAAACTAAAATGTTTGAGAATAATTTTATGATTTTTTACAAACAAACATTGAGAAGGAATTTTTGATTTTTTTATATGATTTTTAAAATTTTTAACTTTTTGCTCTTTTTAGTAATTTTATTTATTTTATAATTTTTTGAACTATTATTGTTTGAAGGACCCCTAGCCTATGATTTTACCTTTTATCATATTTTTTTTTTCAAAACAAAAATAAGATGTTAATAAATTAATAAATTAAAATACACCATCGATTCAAATTATAAACCTTTACTTTTTCTGGTCCTAGCCAAGTTTGGCATCCTCAAAAAAATTGAAAAAGTCAAAAAGTCAAAAAGTCACTATCCTATTTAAGTCACATCACCTCTCTAACACATCACTTCAAACCCAACCCAAATCCAACCCATATTTCATAAAAAGTCAAAAAGTACACTTATTTAGTCTTCTCAAACTTGACCTTGGTGTAGCTGTTAAAACAGCTTACAGATTATAACTTAACAGATTATAGATTATAACTTTAATCAGAAGTTGTTAATCTGTTTGGTGTAGCTATTGAATTATAGATTTAAGTTACTGAATAGTGTTTGTTAAATAAGCTGTGAAATAGCTTTTTCAATTAATTTTTATTTTTTGTTATTTATTACTTGTCTACATTTCTCATAAAAAATAATAATAATAATCTATAGTCCATTTGGGTCTTTTTCTATTTTTAAAAAAATAAAAAATAAAAAAATCTAAGAGTATAATCATAAATTAACATGTCCACAGCAGAAGCTGATAATCAGAAGTAAAAGGTGAGCAGCTTCTCAGAAACAACTTTTTTGAGTTAAAATAAACGATTAGAATTAAAAATTATTTGAAATAAATTTAACTAAATAATTCAAAATAATTTTTACAAAATAAAAGCTATCTTAAAGAATAACTATGTGGATCACTAGACCCACTGCACTGTCAGATTTACCATTGACTACATGAATATTCATTTGGTAAGGAACTGAGGTTAGTTTAATTTAATTGGTTAGACTCCTTATATTTTACTTGGAGATCAAACAGTTAAAGAACAAGACTTTTCTTGACCATGACTTTCAATGTGCTAAAAAAATCTCACCTGGTGATTTCAAGTAATCAACCATATAGATGCTAGATAAATTACTTTTTTTATTTTATTATAGAGAAATAGGAGAATGTGAGAAAATTTACCTTTTTTATTATAGAAAGGCAAAATTGTAGTAGAAATATGTGGGCTTATAAATTATTTATTTATTTTTAAAATTGAAAAATCAACATAATTGGGTTGAAGTTTTGGAGCTCTTGGAACCCTCTAGGTTAGAAACTCCTTTTTGCTTATATGATATATAGATATATATTACTTTTCTTAATTTTTATGGTCATTCACTTCTTACCAAGGAGAATTTATAAGAAAAATGGGAGTAGGGAGTATACATGTATGAAAAGATGAATGACCAAAAAAGAGGGGGGGGTGTGGGGTTGGATATAATTGGACTATTGAAAATCAATTTTGGAAGAGCAATGCTGATTTGGGCCCTCACAAATAGAGTGTCATAAAAGCCCAGGTTTTCCTCTCCAGCCCCATTTGAAAATCAATGCAAACACTAATATGTAATAAACAAACATATTGATTAAAAAAATATTATTCTAACTAAATATTTATACTGATTTTTTTATTGTGTTAATAATATTTTTAAATGATAAGCCTCAATGCAATCATGTCATTTTGTATACAAATTATTTATACTTTTTTCTGTTTGTATAACATTATTCTCTTAATTAAGACACAAAACATGCATGTGAATTCTGCCAATTGACATTAGGTTAGGGATGTACAAACAAAACTGATGAAACCGATAAACTGATCCAATCCATTCTACACCGCCAGTTTGATTTGTTTTTATTAGTTTTGGTTTTGGTTCTGAAAATGGTGAAATCGTTCAAATCGACAATTCCTGGTTCCAAGACTTTGGTTATGGTTCCAAACCGGATCGGACCGTGACATATTTGTTTATTATTTTTTATATGTAAAAATAAAAATATAAAAAGTCTTTTATAAAATTTGAACATTAGCCTTCATTGTGAAATTTATAAATTCTAACAAACTTAACTAAATTAATTATCATTATTTCCTTTACTAACATAAAATATATATCATATTTATTATTATATAAAAATTTTAGAACCGTAAAACCGAACCGAACTAAACTAATTTTTATAGTTCGGTCCTGGTCCGGTTTCATAATTTAATGGTTTGGTTACGGTTCTAATTTTTATAGAACCAATTCTTATGGTTCAGTTCCTGATTTATTCTAAAATTGAACCAATCTAATCCATGTACACCCTTACACAGAGCGACATTTTGGCAAAAATAGCCAAAAGGCTAAACAAAGTTATCATATCACTCTCTTTATTTATTTTTTTTGCATCTTTTTATAAAAATTAAAAAAATCAATTAAAAGGGCCAATTCCTAAATGAACTATATCTAGTCAGGATTCATTTGGAAAGTGACTTTTTAATGATTTTTTGATTAAAATATGAGATAAAAAAAATTTTAAAAAATAAAATATTTGAGAATAATTTTATGATTTTTTACAACATTGAAAAGAAATTTTTTATTTTTAAATTTTTTAACATTTTGCCTTTTTTAATAAATTTTTTATTATTTTTTAATAATTTTTTAAACTATTTTAACCATACTTTAGTATATTTATTGCTACTCTAGTTATTGTTTGAAGCGCCACTAGTCTATCATTTTACCATATATCAATTCTTTTTCTTTTCTTTTTTCCAAAGCAAAAAATAAGGGGTTAGTAGATTAATAAATTAAAATATACCATCAATTCGAATTATAAACCTTTAACTTTAGCCCTATCTGTGGGTCACTAGACCCACTGCACTGTCAGATTTACCATTGACTATATGTCTCATTTTTTTTAATACATGAATATTCATTTGGTAGGGAACTGAGGTTAGTTTAGTTTAATTTAATTGGTTAGACTCCTTATATTTTACTTGGAGGCCAAACAGTGAAAGAACAAGACTTTTCTAGACCATGACTTTCAATGTGCTAAAAAAATCTCACCTGGTGATTTCAAGTAATCAACCATATAGTTTAGCAAATTAGTTGGTTAATAAACTGTATATAAGAATTTTAAAAATTCTTTAAAATTACTATGCAAATTTGATATATCAAAAAAAAAAAAAAGTTGTAATAAAAATAGGGTCCAGCTTGTCTCAAGTTGAGATCAAGACTGGACCCGTCCAGTTCGGCCCATGGGGCCCTTTTTTTGCCTGTTTTGATAATCTGAACCGTTCAATGTGTAAAAATCGTCAAGTACTACATGCCTATAAAAAATCACGTTGATCGGATATCAATAGCTATGTGATTAAATCAGTTTTGTATAAAAAAAAATAGACGGTGAAAAAATTTACGGTTGATAAAAAACTATTTTGTTCACATAGCTATCGATATCCGATCAACGTGATTTTTTACAGGCATATAGTACTCAATGAGTTCTACACATTGAACGGTTCAGATTATCAAAACGGGACCCGTGGTGAGCCTCCACGGGCCCAACAGCACGGTACAGTCCGATCTTGGACTGGACCAAAGCCACTGCCTAAAAATAATACTTATTATTGGCAGATATTTATGTGGTTGAGTAACATTCATTCTTAATTTTAATTGTTCGAGTTCTTCAGTGTAATACCCTTCACAAGTGAATTGCCTTGGGGCTTAAATATTATTATTGGATTTTATTGGACAAATGAGTGTCCAATATGGTATATTTCTAGTCATATAATTCATTTTGTTTGGTTTTGTTTTCAAAATTTTTTATTTTATATTTTTTAAAACTAATTTGATGAATAAAGTAATTTTTATTAAGAAAATTGTTGAAAAGTCTAATTTAAGGAGAGTATAAGGTATTAAGTCTAATGGATATTTTTTTGTTGGTGAAAGGTCCACTTTTTATGAAATAATTTGGCGAGAGGTCTTTTTGTTAGTTTTGAAGGACATTTTGTTTTCAATTTACTCCTTAATTTATCTGTTGACTGTTTTTTTATCTATTGATTTTTGTTGACTATCTGTTTGAGTTTTTTTCCTATCTTATCAAAATTTTCTTATCTGTTCAAATTTTTTCCCCTTACCTGTTCAAATTTTATTATCTGTTCAATTTTTTCACTTATCTATTCCATTTTTTATCTGTTTAAAATTTTAATATATTTTATTATGTGTCCAAATCTTTCTTCTCTCTCTCATCCCTATCTATTCAACACAAAAATAAAACAAAAATAAAAATTATACCTTTGATTTTTATTGTCATAGTCATCATCATCATCATCATCATCACTAATACTACTGTTACCCAAAAGACAACCCAAAAGGGGGTGAATTGGGTTTCTACAAATAAAAACTAATAATTACCCAATAAAACTTGACAATAAGTACAGTAGGTATAACAGATAATAATCACAATAATATTAGATGAATATCACAGTTAAAGCAATTTAAATAGATTAGGAAAGAAAAGGCAAACAAGATTTATAATAGTTCGGCTTCAACCAAACCTATGTCCACTCCTTAAGATTCACTTGAGATTTTCCACTGTACTCTAGTTTCACAGAGGTGCTAGCAACATCATCTACATGGAGCAATCCTCCATAGATTTTCTAACTTCACATGGGTACTAGTAACCTCATACACATAGAGTAATCCTTCATAGATTTTCTAGCTTCACATAAGAGGTAGTGACCTCTTACAAGTTGGTGATGAGTGTTTTTTATTTCAAAGAAAGCTACAAGAATAACCTCTCACAGGTAGATACAAAATATTGAAGCTTTCTGATTTTTCTGTAAAACCTCTCAAAAGTAGATAAGCTTAAAGCTAAAGCTCAGTGTATATTTTTTGAAGATGAGTGATGTATCAAGGATGATGAACTCTTCAAATTAAACCAGAGAAGATGGAGTATGAGATTGATGAAGAATAAAAAAAACTTTTATAGCTTGTGGTTCACTTCTTTGTTTTTGCTCTTCACATCAGAGCTCTATATATTTAGCAGAGTTCAGAGCTCTGCTATATGCTTGTTTTCTTCCCGTTGGAGTGATGATGGGTGAAATGGTATATAAATCAATGTCAACCTTTGTCTCTAGCCCATGTGAGTTTTGTCCATTAGAAAATGGGTGTAAATCGGATAACCCTTGCGCAGTTGAATTTGAAAAATAACTGTTGCAAAACTGATTCATACAAAGAGGTTGTCCACCGAGATGTCTAAAGTCATTATTTACAGTAGGTGGTCATCCGCCCGGACGTCCACCTACCACCCAAACGTCCACCAAGATGAAGCTAAACTGGAGCAAATTGGGCAGAATTTTCACTAATCGATCGATCGCTCGGTTGTCCTCCCGATCGACCACCTAGGGTTGGCTTTGACTTCCTGTTTTGCTACTCTTTGCAGCTGTGTTATGCTACTTGGTTCTTGCTTGTTTGAGCTGTAATTTGGGTCTCTAATAAACATAAATAAGACAAAGAGAAGATGAATTATGATGCTAATTTAATCATAAGATTTCAAACCATTTAACTCTTTCAAATAAATCAAAACATTAATTAAAACAAAGAATGGCAATCATCAAAATTCATGTTATTCATGCTATGACTAACAATTTCCTCCATTTTGATGATGGCACACAAGGATGTTTTGATTTGTTTAGAGTGAAGAACAACTCTATTCAAGGCATGCTCTCCTTAATCTTCTTCCTTTGACAAAGTCACATTCATATTCATAAACATCCATTCTCTTCTCCTGTGACATTGTCAAAACTAAATTGATGGGTCGTTGAACATACCAAAATTAAACACTAAACTAGACCAAATTCTATTAGAATAATGACAAGTCCAGGTATCGATCCACAGGGACAAATGTGAAATTAAACTAATTTAATTGATAAATTCCTAAATTAATTTTGATGAAAAGAATGATTGATCATAACCTAATTTAATAACGAATAAATTAAACTAAATAATTAAATTATCAATTATAACTGAAATTGGATTTACTGAGTTGGGGAAAATCCTAGGGCAGAGAATTCACCACTAACCACATGAATGAGACTTAACATTGGCCAACAATCACGATTCGGTTTGAACTACCCAATATTTCACAACTACAAGTTTGAAATATTGATCAAGAGGGTTGTCACATTCAATATACAGGCACGAATCATCCCGAATAGTACGAGTCGTTTACTCTAAACTATGGTAGCAAAACGACCCGTCTCTCATAGCATGACTCATCTCGTACTTTGAATACAAACACAAAGAAAACTAATGTATGGAAAGCATTAAACAATCACAGAGAGTAAAATGCTTGAAGAGATGAAATAAACGAATGTTAAAAACTTCTAAATCATCCATACATCCATTCAAACCAATTCACAATTAATGCTAATGAAAAATCCTATTACATGGCTAGGGTTTCATCAAAACCCTAGAAAAGACGACTAGCCACTCATGGAGGAGTGGGAAGAGGAAGAAGATGAGGAAGAAACCCCCATGGAAGTGTTCTTCAAGCTTTGGTAGAATATCCCCTCTTTGGAACCCTAGCCTCCATTTTCTCTGAATTAATTTTGACCCCTCATTTTAGCTATTTTTCTGTCTTTTATTCGGAGCAAAACAAACCAAAAATTCAATGCACGCGTCCCTAGGTGGGCAGCTCGAGCGCCCATGTAGGCCGCACGAGCGGTGGTGGGCCGCATGTGCGGTTAAGCTTGGTCGCACGTGTAGTGGTCTGGCTGGCTCGAATTCTTCACTTCTCGCTCGGAGGATCTACTTTCGCGCCCTTTTTGATTGAATTTTCATATTTCCTGCCAAATCTGTACAAGTGCACGAAACACATCATCTCCACCAAATAAATAAAATTAAAAGACTAAAAATGTAACTTAAGTGGCCTCAATGTAGTACCTTTCAGCCTACATCATAAATAAAGAGCTATTGTTTCAAGTCACTGTCCCACTAAGGAAAACATCTTACTCTTACATTATCAACAACTAATAAGCTCAAATATCATGTTTGTAAGAATTAAGATATCAAAAACATAAATATCAAAAACAATCTACTCTTTCTCTCCCTCTGTGACATTATCAATATTATCAAGAACAATGAGGGAAGTTGGCACTACTTAGCAATATGAGATGATGAAAAAAATGGTAGTTCTCATTATATTACAAATAATCGTTCATTCCAAGTATGTTACCAATGCTTACTGATAAAATGATAGAGAAAATAAAATTAGCAACACTCGATGATCATGCAATTTAAGCTCATACAATTTGTTAATAATAGGCAAGGAATAATAACAGTATGAAGGTGCAAGCCCATATGTTTGATACCAGAAAAAAAAAAAAAAAATACAATCTGAGTGGATTTTTTTTATATTAAAAAAATTCAAGTTCAACGTAGTGAAAATCTTCCTCTGTTACATTCACAAGAGCAATAGGAGATAGGATAAGAAGAAGCTTAGAACTGAATTGCTTTGCCCATACCAATAGGATACTAACATGCAATCTAGAAAATTTAACAATCATAGCATAAGTATTATGAAGAATACCAATTATAGCTCATAATAACTTAATCTCATGATAATCTCATGGAGTTACAGTAATTCCACAACTGAAGTATGTCCAACATATAGTGTGGGTGCTGATTTCTAACCACACTGCCAAACAGGAACTCAGCAGGAGAGCACATGCAGAATAGATCATGCCCGAACAACCTGTCACAGAAAGATAAGACTCCAGCAGTGGTTCGTCCACCCGGGGGCACTTCGACGATCAAGTCAATACTCAATTATCTCTCAAAGATAGCAAATAGTGCTTAATTCACTAGTCAGAATACAAAAAGCGTGCCTTAGACCCACGAGGGTGCCTTTTTTTTATAGCCAGCACTAACCTGATCCTTGTAGAAGCCTAGCTTCTATGGACTCTGGCTCAATGCTTATCTAGGACTCCCAACCGGATAGAGATAAACTCCCTAAGAGCTTCATCTTTATCCAAACTGAGGTTCTTCCTCATTCTAGAACTCTTGTCTCTTATCCGTTCATCTTGGATTCCGGTATCTCCACAGGTAACCTCGACCTAGCCGATATCACCTAGGCGCCATGACCAAGACATATGGCACCTCGGCTGACACTTCGGTGTCACCTTGGCCACGTGTTGTCATTCACAAAATATGTCCCCACAACTGCCCCCTAGGTTCTATTACCTCGGCATCTTGAGGTGATGGAACCTATATCATTTGTCCATATAGCACATCGGCTAGGACTTACTCCATCCTTTATGACCGAAATCATCACACATCGGCTTCTCATTACCAAGATTCTGCAGTCTACTTTATTAATGACTAAGAACCAAGAATCGAGTTATTCAAGTCCCTTAATTGATCGTTCCTCTAGCCGAGGTTCTCGCCTTATTAAATCAAGAACTCCAAGAGTTCCATCTGTGCATGAGCTGTCACCCACGGTTTTCTCAACCGTTTCCACCACGCGTCCTTTTCTCATTGATTCGTACCTGACACGCACTATCAGGTCGCGTTGCTTCTGCATGCGCCACCTGACAGGCACGTCGTCCAAGGCACATTTATTGTGATTTTGTCGTCTTTTCGTGTTTTAACAAAAATACTTTCTCTTTCCGTCTTTTCACTTCACATCTTCGATTTTGCTCAAGCTTTCTCTCTTCCAAAAAACCGTCATTGCTCCAAGTTTTCAAGCCCTGCAACTTGCTCCGATCAAATCCTCTGGCAAAGCATTCATTGACCTGCTCCATTTGTTGTCACCGTCTAACTCCGGCGTACCTCATACCAGCGTCATTCTCTTCGGTGAGTCATTGTTTTCCCCCTTTTCAGTCTTCAATTTATTTCAAAATTTTATTGCGTTATCTGTTGCCATTGTGAATCCGTTCATGTTCTTGAATCTCTATCTGTGTTTTAAATTTGATCATTCATGTGTTAAGCATGTTTGTTTGTGATTTTGTGTTTGTCCAATCTTTTTTCTAGATCTACACATACACACACGAACTGATCATACACTTGATGTTTTTGTAATTTGCCACTGTCTTTGGCTTTCACAAGTCTGCACACACTTTATTCAGTGTTCTTGGATTTCTGTTTGTTTTCTTGAGTCTGAATCATTGTTCTTTTCTATTTTTCTTGCTTTATTTCCAGATTCTTGCCTTTGATTCCTATATCTACGTAGATTTAGGTTTTGGGACTTGATCTAGAACTTTGGTCTTTAGGAAAATCGAACCAAAAACCCCTTTAGATTCTCAGAAACCTTTACTCCAGTGCTCTCTAAGGTTTAGCCGAGATAATTTGCAATCTTCCAAACCTCTTACCAACAAACCTGAAAATTAGACCCACTTTGGCCGAGATAATGGGCATGTTCAAGTGGAGAGTCAATATCCTTTCCAAGCTAGAGTACTTTGGGAAAGAGTTCTCCATCCCATCCGATGTTCACCTTAGGCTAACAGAGGAGGAGGACTCCATCATGCCTGATAGGGACTTCATGCCTTTTCCCGTAGTCACTTTCATAGAGTGTGGACTTAGGTTCCCTCTCAACATCCTTTTCTGACAAGTCCTTCATTATTACAAACTTAACCCAATGCAGCTAGCTATTAACTCTTATAGAGTCATAAACAGAATAATTGCCCTAGCTAGCCAAGAAAACACTAGGATAACACTAGCCAACATCCAATACTGTTATACCATGTGTGGCCTGAAATCCGAAAAAGGCTACGTCTATTATCTCAAGCTGAGATCCACTGAGTACAAACTCATAGCCGACCTCCCAAACTCTAACAAAGGTGCTAGAGATGATTATTTCATTGTCTCGGGCAACTATGAGCTCTCATATGATGACGACCTCCACCTCTATCACTTAAGCTGAACAGTGTTTAAAGAGGGTAATGGTAAGAACCAAGTGTCACTTTGCATGTTTTTAAGTCTTTATTACTTTATTCCCTTTATATGTTCTCATGTTTGATTTTTGTACTTGCAGCTCTTCCTCAGCCATCAAAAGACTTCCGCAAAACCTTATACCCCAGCAAGGACTTTAAAAAGCTACTGGGCTTGCCAGTTGACCAGCGCAAAGCCCTTCTGCCACTCAACTACATTCCAACCTACAAATCCACGCTGCCCGACATCCCCAAGAAAAGCAAGTCTCCACCTTCAATAACAACTCCCCCTACCACTTCATCACCACGGCCTGACCAAGCCTCAACTATCCAGTAGAGTAGCCATTAACATCTACTCCGTAACTGATTCCTCCTACCCAGTGCTAACGCCGATGCTGAGCTCCAATTTCCTCCCCTGCCGATAGAACCCGCAGCCGAAAACGCCGACTTTCTGAGTCATCGACCTACGACCCAGAAAACCCATCTACTGCACTTCCAGCTATCCGCCTTGGCAGTAAAGTAACTGTAACCGCCACTGCTGAAGAGATGGGGCACAAACCAGCAGTTGTTGAAGACCTGCTCACTAATATCCCCGGGGTGGTAACAGTTCAATCCTCATCCTCCCCTTCCTAACCAACTCCAAAGCCAAAATGGATGAAGAAGGCCAAAGCAAAGGCCACAGGGACTCAGATCAATTCTGAGGACACTGTGCCTATCTCAAAACTAGCCGAGGTCGAGAAGAGCACCCCTTCCACCGATAAACGTCCAGCCGAGGCCCCAAAATTCGATGCCCCACCAGCCAAAAAGCCGAGGTCCGACCACCAAGAAGGCAGCAGCTACTCCCAAAGCATGACCTGGGCACCCGAGATCATGCTCGACGACAGATCTCTTACCGCCAATAACAGTGCGGCAAATCTTGAAGTCAGCGCAGCCCTGTCCACAGTTGTTCTTCTCCCCGAAGACATGAACTGCAAGGCCGAGTTACATGAGTATGAGAACTTTGCTTTCATGATGTAACACTTGGTTTTGGTAATTCTCTTATTTTTATCTCTTCACAGTTCTTTCTATACTTAGGAAAAATCTCACTAATCTGTTTTACTTCTTGCAGGCTATTCAGCATACTCATTCATATGCTGTAAAAATCGAGATGATGAGGAAGGAGTTGGCGAAAAAGACCAAAGAAATAGTCAAACTATTATCCTCACTCAACAAGGCCGATGCCAGCAATCGAGCTCTAATGGACCAGGCCAAGGATGCAAAAGCTGCTCAAACTCTAGCCAAGGAACAGGCCAAAACAACCAATGACGAAGCCGAGGCAGCGAGAGCCAACTTTGAAGCTATCAAGGCCAAGGCAGCTGACTTGGAGGCCAAGCTTCAAGAGGTCTTTGCCTCCAAGGAAGCTGAGGTAAAGGCGGCTGACAAAAAAGCGTTCGAAGAGGGGCAGGCCGTCGTTTGTGATCAATATAACCAGCAAGTCAACTTGGCTTGCAACTGAGGTTATTACCTCGGTTGGACGGTGGCCCTCAACAAATTGGCTGCTTTCATGGACTTCGACCTTCGAGACATCAATCAGCTTGAGGTGCCCTTCCCACCAGAGCCTGAAGATGACGCCAAGGACGATGAAGCCGACGAAATGGAGGAGGAGGCTGCCACTGATGCCAAGTCTCTCACCTTCAATGAGCATTTAAACCTGACCCATGATGAGGAGGATGTCTTGGTTTCCAATGACGTCTCCCCCAAACCAACCACATCTGAGGCCGAGGTCCAGTGCGCTAAAAAGAGTCTAGATCAAACATTGCAAGAAATAGATATTGAAATAGAGGCCAACAAGAATAAAACACCACCAGCTGATCAAGCCAATCCTAGTACTTAGGATATTTCATCTTTTCCCTGTATTCTTTTTCTTCCTTTGTTTGTATTTTGTTTTGCCTGAACAATATTTAGTTTCATATTTGGCCGATGTGCCGTTCTTGTAATCTGAACAAGTAATCTTTTTTTGAAAGCAAGTTTCCTCCTTTCTTTTAAGTGTTTGAATGTCTTCTTTTCTCTTATGTATGTTTTCCACTTTCATACTTAGAATAATTTGACATGTCTTCAGTTTATACCTTTAACTGTATAATCTCCTCGGAGTAAAATACCTCGGACATAACTTCTAATTGTTTATCTCGGTCTTGGCTTAACACTTGAAAAATTGTAAAAATATTTTCACAAGTGTTGCTTTAAACTTGCTATTTCACTCTCATTTATCAAGACTTCTGTCTTCTATACTTCTCAAGTTTGGCAACCTAGTCATCTCGGCAAATACGTATGTACTTCTTGCAATATTACCTCGGCTTAACTTCGACTTGTAAATTTTTCTATAAAATTCCAACTTCCAAGTACTTTAAACTTTTACTTATCATTCTACAGCGCCTTGCCCCCTAATGTGAACTTAAGTTTCACTTATGTCCACATTAAGTACGTATAGTTTTTGCCGAAGTCAGATTCAAACAAAGACTAGCTTGGTTTTTTTGTTAATCTAACTGAAATGCACTTAGTTTCAATTTAATTCTGCCGACATGGTAAGGCTATGCTGAACTAACTTAGTTCAACTCCATTATATGCAAGTCTAATTTCATCTCTGCCATATAATGAGTCTAAGTTATTCGTCATGTTTCAATCAGAAATATTGCCAACTTAGTTCAACTCTATTATATGCAAGTATAATTCAACTCTGCCATATAATAAGTCTAAGTTATTCGTCATATTTCAATCAGAAACATCGCCAACTTAGTTCAATTCTACTATATGCAAGTATAATTTAACTTTGCCATATAATAAGTCTAAGTTATTCGTCATGTTTCAATCAGAAACATCGTCAACTTAGTTCAACTCTATTATATGCAAGTATAATTCAACTCTGCCATATAATAAGTCTAAATTATTCGTCATGTTTCAATCAGAAACATCGCCAAAAGAGTTGTGACACCCCAAAAATCGGAAACATCAGATAATATATTAACCATTAAATACAGGGTTTATCTAGGTTACAAGAGTAGAAAATGTCACTAATGAGTCCTTTGAATAATAACCAAGCAAGATCTCAGGAAAGGTCAAAGAAGTCAAAATAGCCTCCCTTCAAAGTCTAACTACGTTAGATAGCAAAGCTACCCTTTTGACAGATCTTGACAAGGTATTAACACAAGGCCTACATGAGTTGACGGGGTACAAGGATAGGTTACAAATGTTATATATATACAAATTTCAAAATCATGTCTTAAATACAACATGGGATCTATCACTTATAATCTCAAAATACGTTTACAAACTAGTTTCTAATCCTCCTAGGGTAGCTGTACGTCCTCAAATGCTTCAGCTTTGCCTTCGACCGGTCTAATAGTCTTCAATACCTGGCATGAAATGCCATGAGCTTTGAATGCCTAGTAAACGCACGCACACCTCGTCCCTTTTTCCCAATCCAATATACCATCACATTTATAGCAAGCAAGTAGTGAAGCATGATATTCAAGTCAATAACAGCAATTTCAATAATAGAGGAAAGGAACATGTCATTTAAATAGATAACAAAGGTTATAATGTTAGTGGTTAGTATTCTAGAAATCCCCTAAAGAGATTTCATCCTCCCAACCACAAGAATTGGACACCGGACTATTTAGAACTCCCCCTTTTGCTGCTTTGTTGCAGAACTAATCTCGGATGCCTACTAATAGTTATATACCGTATAGCGTCAACCGTAGGGCCTCAAAAGGGACAGCGAAAAGAAAAAGGTTTTATCTCCTGAATCCAACCTTATCCTTCCAAAAAAGTTTTATCATCCTGAATGTCCCATCTGGACCCAACCTTGTCTCACCAATCAAACCATCGCAAAGAGTTCGAATACGTCCGTTCCATTCTAGGGTTTACGCGACAACTGCTTGCACAAGACTTAACATTCAATTAGGGAGCACGTCCCATTAATCCATTCATAACACATTATCATCTCTTCATTATTCAAGTGATCGAAAACCCAATACCATCACAATTAAGTTTTCCATTTGGATCAATATTTTAAGTCGAGTTAGAACAAACTCAACAAGATAGTAATATCCACATAAGCATGAGCATCATTAAAATGAAGAAGATAAGGAACATAACCATAACACATGAAATACCATACCAAGACATGATCATAAACTAATAAGCATATTCATGTACACAAGAGCATAAAACACCCATGCAACACTAAATTTCCCGATTCAATACCATTTAAAGATTAAAATCAAAAGGGCTATTTCGGATATTTCCCGAACCTAGACTTCCTATGGTTCATAGAGAATTTAATCTAGTTTTCAGAACATGTTTCGGAAATGGAATAGCTTTTCTAGATTTTTAGTTATTTAAGAAATGCTCCAGCGCTGTCCAGATTCATCGATCGTTACGAAAATCAAATTTTCTCACAAACTGCTCACTCGTTTTCAATGAAACCAATTTTAGTTGAAAGATAACTCCTTAAGGAAGATTTTTACATAAAATGGAGGTCCATAAGATTTTTCTAAATTTTTATATAAATTTTGAAAGTTGGCTATAAAACAAATTTTTCTAGCACAGTTCTTGCAACAAGAAAGTTGGTGAGAAAAGAGGTCAACTAGGGGAAATTTTCCACTTATCTTGTGATGAAAACTTGCTAAATAATATGTATTAAACTCAGAAATTTAAGGTAAAGGTGTGCCTTCGGAAATTTTGAGAGTTTGATATGGAGAAAGGTAGTCATATACCGATTAAAAGAAATACAATAAGGGTAGAATCGAGGCTCAACTCCTTTCATTTCTAACACAAGAATACCATTAGAACACATCTGAAATGAATGTTTAAAACTTCTAAGAGCATGTATTTGAAAAAGGAAAATAAAAGAGAGAGTTGTGTTGTGGTTTACTTGCTAGGCTAGGCCAAGTTGAACAAGATTGCTTTCCTCTTCCTTTCTCTCCCTCTCAACACTTTTCTCTTGCTCTCCTCTAGGCCGAATGTAGGTGTGTGTGTGTGTGTTATTTGTGTATGCTATGCAAAGTGGGTGGTTGTATATATAGGCAAATTTGGTGTGAAAAGACACAAAGGCCCTTTAGTTGGAATTAGATTGAAAAGTTTGGATTTACTTGGAGTCTAATGGAATAGGGAGTGTTTAGGGGACTTAATTATGTGATTAGACAATATTTAGTTAGTCTCTAGTTGGAATGGAACTAGGTTGGGGACACAATCCCTAGATTTAAGGGTACTTGGTACTTTTGCTTCTAGATTGCCATGATTACAAGCCTTGAAAATTGATCCCTTACACTCTCCTAGGTTAGCCGGCCATGGGGAAGGGAAATGGGATATATTTTATTCATTATATGAGTACTATGGACATATTTCCAATGCATATATAGATCCACAAATTGATTTGGTGGTAAATAGCATAAAAAGTACATGTACTAGTTTGGGGCAAATCTTGAAATTAATGAAAGAAGTGAGGGCTTGGAATTAAACTCATGTATTGGAACCTTATTTATGTATTTAATTATGATCTAGTTAGGTTTAGGGCTAATTTAAATACCTTCTAGTTAGAAGTACACTCATAGCAAATCTTTATAGGTACCAAGGTCATTATTGTTCCAAGATTTCAAGGGATTTGTTTGTACTAAAGTACAATGATTATAGCCTAGGAGGTATGATGGCTAGCCATGTGTTCGAGATTTGGGGAGATTTTCCTATTTATTTTGTGTACAAATTCCATAGATATTGTGTACAAAAAGATTTGATGAATAAGAGGTACAAATATATATATATATATATATGGAATGGTACTAACTTGGGATCAATTTGTGATTAAAATATGAGGGCTAAGGCCTTAATTTTGGAACATTTATTTTAGAGTAGGATTTAACTAAGTTAGGGTTAGAGAATCTAATTCGGTTTGAATTTCTTGTTTCGAACAAAAACGCGATCAACCGACGAACGTGATAAGGACCGGAAAAACCTAGGGTTTTCAAGTGGTAATTTCATATTTAGGGAGTCAATTAGAGTATTAGAAATTATTTCTAAGTTTTCGAAATCGATTAGGGTTTGCGAGTTTTCAGTTGGTGCATGTATTTTGATCCTAAGGTTAAAATTGCAATTAATTAAGAAATTGAGCGATTTCAAAGAAATAATTTAACAATAAAAGATAGGGGTCTTATAGGACTGGTCAGTCTAATCACACAAATTTTCAAATTCTTAAAAAATCAAGCTAAAAAATTTTATTACTACCACGGCTAAGAAAATTATAACATAAATTTTGAAAAAAACAAAAAAGTTTAATGATAGAAAAACTTTAAGTTGCAAGTGTTCTAGGGTCTTGGTAACTCTTTGCGTTCGCTGTCTTCAAGCCGATATGCCCCATTGCCGGCGACCGAGATAATTCTATAAAGCCCCTCCCAATTTGGGCCTAGCTTTCCTTCTCTGGGATCCTTCTTGTTGCCGACAACCTTTCTTAAGACGAGGTCCCCAACTTGGAACTCTCTTGGACTGACCTTCTTATCCTAAACCCTAGCAAGCTACTGCTGGTATGCCCCCAACCGAATTGCTGCTCTCTCCCTTCTTTCTTTCAGTAGGTCTAAATCTCGAGCCAAGAATGTCTCGTTAGTCCCATTCTCTACTCCCTGGGTTCTGATTTCAGAATGCCGACTTCTAGTGGGATAACTGCTTCTGTGCCATAAGCCATGGCAAATAGAGATTCCCCAGTTGATCTTCTCGGCGTAGTCCGATATGCCCAGAGTACATTGGGCAACTCTTCCACCCGCTTTCCTTTTACTGCTTCCAACCTCTTCTTGATCCCATCCAAGATAGTTTGGTTAGATGCTTCTGCCTGACCATTACTCTGAGGGAAACTTGGAGTGGAATAATAGTTCTTGATCTTGTACTTTGCACAGAAGCTTTGATTAGCTTACTGTCAAATTGTGAACCATTGTCTGCTATTATTGCCCTTGGGATCCCAAACCTAGTGATGATGTTCTTCCATATGAAGTTCTTCACATCAATGTCCCGAATCTTGGCAAGGGGTTCAGCTTCTACCTACTTTGTGAAATAGTCGGTTGCTACCAGCAGGAACTTCCTTTGTCCAGTCGCTTGGGGTAGTTGCCCAACTAGATCCATGCCTTACTGGGCAAATGGCCAAGGGCTGGATACTGGGTTCAAATCTGCTGCTGGTTGATATATCAAAGGTGTGAACCTCTGACACTTCTTGCACTTTCTAACATAAGCTTCAGCATCCTTCTGCATGTAGGGCCACCAGTACCCCTGAGTAATGGCCCTATGAACAAGTGATTTGCCCCAAACTTGGCTTCCACATACTCCTTCGTGTATTTCATACAAGAAGTCTTCAACTTGTGAAAGATGCACACATCTCAAAAGGGGACCAGCAAAAGACCTTCTGCAGAGATGTCCTTCTGCTGTCAGACTAAACCTAGCCGACTTCAGTCTGGTCTTGTATGCTTCTTTGCGATCATCTGGAAGCTTCCCATCTCTAAGGAATATTACTATTGCATCCATCTAACTTGGTCTCATCTCCACACACATTATTTCGTACTTTGTGATCAGTGGTTCCACACTTGGGCCTGACAAATAATCAACCATTATTGTCATTGTCTCCCCTGATTTCATTGCATTAGCCAAGTTAGGCAAGGCATCGGCATGGCTATTGTCATCTCGGCTAACCTGCTGTAGTCGGCAATCCTGAAACAAGGCTAGTAATCTAACAACCACTTTGACATAGACTATCATTCTTTCATCTCGGGCTACATACTCGTCTGTTGTCTGGTTCACAATAAGCTGAGAGTCACAGAAGACCACTACCTTGTCGACTTCCATTGCTGCTGCCAACTTCAATCCCACGATTAGTGCTTCATATTCTACTTCATTGTTTGAGGCTTTAAACCCTAGTCGAATAAATTGTTCTAGCATCCGCCCATCTGGCGATACTAGCACTAATCCTACCCCCACTCCTTGACGGTTTGAACTCCCATAGAAGAAGTCGCCGATGTAAATATTGCAGGGCTTGAGTCTCTTTTCTTTCTTTGTTCTGCTGTGGGGTTTTACATTTCCAGCTGGGTTTTTTCTTGTTCTCCTAGACATCCTAAGCCGTGGCTCACCAGAGCCCGATGGGATGGCCCCAAGTGTAAACTCGACCACGAAGTCGGCCAGAACCTGGCCTTTGATTGTTGTTCTAGGTCTAAACTCTAAATCGTATTGGCCCAATACCACTGCCCATCTGGCCACCCTACTTGTTAGATCTCCTTGCTGTAGCAAGGACTTCAAAGGGTGCTCAGTCAATGCCACAATCTTGTGGGCTTGGAAATAACGGTTCAACTTCTTTGAGGCCATCATTAAGGCCAATGTTAGTTTCTCCAGGGGTAAATACCTGGTCTCTGCGCCCGCTAGGGTTTTACTTACATAGTATATTGCCCTTTGTTCTCCCTTCTCTTCTCTAATTATCACTGCACTTACTGCATGCTCTGAAATCGCCAAGTACAAGAATAGCTCCTCTCCAGGTACTAGATTCGAGAGAACTAGAGCTATGGTCAGGTATCTTTTCAAGTCGATCAAGGCGATTTCACATTCATCTGTCCACAAGAAGTCGGTGGCCTTTTTCAACAGACTGAAAAACGGTTTACACTTATCCAAACTTCTGCTTATGAATCTGTTCAGGGCTGCAACCCTTCCAGTTAACATCTGCACTTGTTTTGCTGACTCTAGGATTTTCAAATCCAAGATGGCCTTGATTTGATCTGGGCTTGCCTCAATGCCCCTTTTGGTAACCAAGTACCCCAAGAACTTACCAGACCCAACTCCAAATGCACATTTTGAAGCATTGAGTCGAAGCCAATATGTTTTTAGGATGTCAAAGACTGCCTTCAAGTCGGCCAGATGATCCTCAGGTTCCTTGGTCTTCACGACCATGTCATCGATGTATACTTCTACTGTTTTGCCAATCTGATGTGTGAACATTTTGGTCACTAACCTCTGGTACGTTGCTCTTACATTTTTCAACCTAAAAGGCATCACTCTATAACAATACAACCCTTTTGGGGTGATAAAAGCAGTCTTCTCTTCATCAGGGGGGTACATTGCTATCTGATGGTACCCCCTATAAACGTCCAGGAAGCTTGTCCTTCCATGTCCTGATGTGGCATCCACTAATTGATCGATCTTGGGGACTGGGAAACTATCTTTGGGACAAGCCTTATTCAGGCTAGTAAAGTCCATGCAAACCCTCCACTTCTCATTCTTCTTTTTCATAACCACAGTGTTGGACAGCCAGGTAGGGTAGTTTACCTCTCAGATGGCTCTGGCCTCCAACAATTTGTCTACTTCCTCTTCTACTGCCTCCACATGAACCAACGTCGACCTCCTCACTCGCTGAATGACGGGTTTTGCCGACTTGTCTACGTTCAGTCTGTGACATGTGACCTCGGGGTCAATGCCAAGCATCTCGTATGACGTCCAGGCGAACACCTCTATGTTTGCTCATAAGAACGCTTCTAACTCCCTTTCCTCTTTCTCGGCCAAGCTTGAGCCGAGGAGGAAGAAACACTCTTCATCCCCTTGCTGGACTAGAATTTTCTTCAAGGCTTCCTCGCTTTTGTCGACGGGCTTTTTGTTGACATGATCTAGGACCTCCATGTCCTCGTCCTCAATCTCTACTGTCTCTGCCTCTCGCACGTTGCAGGTGGATTTCATTGCTGCTATAGAGCAATTCTTTGCCTATACCTGATCACCTCTGACCTCCTCAATTCCATGCTCTGTTGGGAATCGTAACAGTTGGTGCAGTGTTGAGGGAACAACCCTCATTGCGTGCAACCATGGCCTTCCTAAGATAACATTGTAAGGGGAGGGGGTGTCAATTACTATGAACTCTGTGCTTACTTTCTTGGTGTCTGCCTGCACCTCCAAACTTATTGCTCCCAGGAGCCACGTCGGCGTTCCATTGAACTCGACCATTGGACTGTTGAACTACTCCAAATCATCTTGGTGAAGGCCGAGCTCCTTATAACATATGACATACATGATGTCACAAGAGCTGCCTTGGTCAACCAGAATGCGCCTTACCTAGTACTCTCCAATCTTGAGAGATATTACCAAAGCATCGTTGTGTGGATACTGCACTATTTCTAGGTCGGTTTCAGTAAATGACACCATTGGTCCCTGGTACTCATCTGCCCTAGGCCTCTTTTGCTGGACCTGATACATATGTTGTAAGTGCTTCACCCTTTGAGTCTCCCCATGTACCTCATTTTCATTGATCTTCGAGTGAATCACATTGATCACTCGAGGTCCATCTACTTGCGATTGTGGTGCTGGTGGAGGTGGTGCCGCTGTGCCTAGGGCAGCCTTACTTCCTTTTCCTTTGTCCTGGCCTCATCTACTAGGTCCTTTAAGTGACCTTGTCTTACCAGATCTTCCAGATGTGTCTTTAAGGCTCTGCACCCCTAAGTCAGATGCCTATTCTCATTGTGGTAGGCACAGTGCTTCCCAAGGTTTCTTCCCATAAATTCGCCAAGAATCTTCTCTGGTGCTCCATAGTAAGGTTGGTTCCTTATCCTTTCCAGGACTTTGTAAATCTGAATCCGGAACACTGTGGTGACTGTCTGTGTAGCCTTTAGTCCTGTTTCTTATCTATTAAAATTTGTATTACCTCGGCCTCGCTTTGGCAAGCCGTTCCTCTTCTCTTGCTTTGACGTCTTTGTCCTTGGTGTGTCTTCCTCTGCTCTCGCATATTTCTCGATTCTCACCATAAGTTCCTCCATACTTTTTGGCAGTGTCTTCGACAGTGACTTTCGAAGCAAACAGTCATCGTTTAGGCCGTTCTTAAAAGATACGACCGTCACCTCTTGGTTGCACCCTGGTGTTCGGTTAAACACCTCATAATACCTTTTGGCATAAGCCCTGAGGCTTTAATCCTCGCCAATTCTCAAAGCCATCAGGGAGTCTACCCTCAACGGCTACAGTTTGTTTGTAACAAACCTGGCCACAAACATCTTGGCCAAGCCTTCCCAACTTTTCACAGTTCCTTTCGGCAACTTGTGAAACCAACCTGATGCGATTTTCCCAAAGGACGAGGGAAACACCTTGTAAAGCAACAGCTCGTTCCTGATATACAGTGCCATCGAGTTCAAATATAAGCTGACATGAAAGTTGGGATCAGACTTACCATCGTATATCTGGAATCTTGGCATGTAGAACCTTTTTGGGGCCTAAAACTTGTCCAATTCTACAGAGAACGACGTTTTCGGCTTGACCGGAGATGTTACCTCGGCATCTTGTCACTTCCTCTGCAGGTAATCCCTCAAATCCTCCTTGGTCCGTCCAGGAGCTCGGCTGTTAACGGATTTAAGCCTCTTTGGTGCGCTGCTCCTTGTGTCGTTATGAGTCCTCTTGGACCTCCCTTCATTCATCGTGTCAAAACAAAGCTCATTTCCTTGAATATGTCGATGATCTTTGACATAGGTTTCTTTGGCACGATGTGTCCTCTGAAACTCCCCTCTCATCGATTCTCCTCGCCGACCTCCCGTGAAGGCCAATGCGAATGCTCCCTTGCCTTGTTATGCTGTGGGACTATGGGGATTGCTTTTTGTCCCATTTTCTAGGCATCGTTCTTGGCCGCTGGAATCAGCGTGTCCTCCAATGGGAACGGTGGCTGCATGACGTTGTTCTGCATCATAAAATCAACAATCGATTATAGGTTTGTCAATTTGTTTGCCATCCCCTTTATCTCGCCGTCTCTTCTTAGGCATCTGTCTTTCCATACCTGGAAGTCACTCTCGTTGTAATACTTGCCTCAGCCTGCCTTCTTTGGAACGTCTCCCTCTTGGTCGATGTCCTTTTCTCCAGTATTTTGCTCTCGAGATTTTTCATCACAATTATCCTCCCTTACGTTAGGTTTGGCGTGTTTACACTCCCACTAGGAACGTTGCCCCCAATCTTCTCTTTCTGTCCGTCGTTGGCCATCTATTCTCCTTCCGATTCCCACAGACGGCGCCAAATTGTGGGTGTTGATTTCTGACCACACTGCCAAACAGGAACTCAGCAGGAGAACACAGGCAGAATAGATTATGCCCGAACAACCTGTTACAAAAAGATAAGACTTCGGTGGTGGTTCCTCCACGCGGGGGCACTCCAACGATCAAGTCAGTACTTAATTATCTCTCAAAGATAGCAAATAATGCTTAACTTACTAGCCAGAATACAAAAAGCATACCTTAGACTCACGAGGGTGCTTTACTTTTATAGCCAGCACTAACTTGATCCCTATAGAAGCCTAGCTTCTATGGACTCTGGCTCAATGCTTATCTAGGATTCCCAGCCAGATAGAGATAAACTCCTTAAGAGCTTTATCTTTATCCAAACTGAGGTCCTTCCTCATTCTAGGACTCTTGTCCCTTATTCGTTCATCTCGGATTTCGATATCTCCGCATGTAACCTCGGTCTAGCCAAGATCACCTCAGTGCCATGACCAAGACATGTGTCACCTCGGTTGACACTTCAGTGTCACCTTGACCGCGTGTTGTCATTCACAAAATGTCCCCACATATAGCATTTCATATACCTAAAAAATCATGAAATTAATATATAGCACATAGTCTATGATTTTACCATATATCATTTTTTTTTTTTTTCCAAAGCAAAAAATAAGGGGTTAGTAGATTAATAAATTAAAATATACCATCAATTCGAATTATAAGCCTTTTACTTTATCCCTATCTGTGGGTCACTAGAATCAGATTTACCATTGACTATGTCTCATTTTTTTTAATACATGAATATTCATTTGGTAAGGAACTGACGTTAGTTTAATCGGTTAGACTCCTTATATTTTACTTGGAGACGAAACAGTTAAAGAACAAGACTTTTCTAGACCCAAAAGTGATTGAGACCCCACTTTCCCTCCACCCCACCACCCCCACACACGTGAAAATTGGTGAATGGAAAGAAAAAAAATAAATAAAAAAATAAAAAAAATTGGCCAACCAGATCCCACTGGATCCTGGGATCACCCAGTGGGGGTTTGGAACATTTTTGTTTCTAGACCATGACTTTCAATGTGCTAAAAAAATCTCACCTGGTGATTTCAAGTAATCAACCATATAGTTTAGCGAGTTAGTTGGTTAATACACTTTAAGAATTTTAAAAATTCTTTAAAATAACTATGCAAATTTGATATATCCAAAAAAAAAGTTGTAATAAAAATAATACTTATTATTGACAGATATTTATGTGGTTGAGTAAACCTCCGTTTGAGAAGTGGGTTGACTTTTTAACTTTTTAACTTTTTGACTATTTTAGCTTGAGCTAAAAAGCTTGGTTTGGGAAGGGTTTTTTAGTCTTTTGACTTCTTTTTTTTTTTTTGTGAGAGAAGAATGAAATGATTATGAGTTGGATGTAATGTTTTATTTGTTGTGACTAAAATAGCCTATTTTATCTTTTATGGTTAAAATAATCCCAAACTTCCTTGCCAAACGGAGCCTAAACATTCGCTGTTAATTTTAATTGTTCGAGTTCTTCAGTGTAATACCCTTTACAAGTGAATTGCCTTGGGGCTTAAATATTATTATTGGATTTTATTGGACAAATGAGTGTCCAATATGATATATTTCCAGACATATAATTCATTTTGTTTGGTTTTGTTTTCAAAATTTTTTATTTTATATTTTTTTAAAACAAATTTGATGAATAAAGTAATTTTTATAGAGACAATTGCTGAAAAGTTTAATTTAAGGAAAGTACAACGCATTCCCTCTAGTGGATATTTTTTTATTGGTGAAATGTCCACCTTTTGTAAAATAGTTTAGTGAAAGGTCCTTTTGTTAGTTTTAGAGGATATTTTATTTTTAATTTTACTCCTTAATTTATCTGTTGACTTTTTTTATCTATTAACTTTCGTTGACTATCTGTTTGATTTTTTTCCCTATCTATTCAAAAATTTTCCTATATGTTCAAATTTTCTCGTTACCTGTTCAAATATCTGTCCAAATTTTATTATTTGTTCAATTTTTTCAATAATCTATTCAATTTTTTTATCTGTTTAAATTTTTTATCTGTTCAAATTGTTAATGTATTTTATTATCTGTTCAAGTCTTTATTCTCTATCATCCTTATCTATTCAACACAAAAATAAAACAAAAATAATAAATTGTATGTTTGATTTTTATCGTCATAGTCATAATCATCATCATCACCACTACTACTGTTACCCCAAGGCAACACAAGAGGGGTAAATTCAAATCTAAGGTGATCGATGCAACGATGCAGAGTTCGTGTTGGGAGCCTAACGAGTAGGGGTTTGTTGTGTGCCAGCGAAGGACAGAGATGCTACTGTTGACAAGTAAAGATGAGAGAGAGAGAGAGAGAGAGAGAGTATGTGTGTGTGTGTGTGATTTGAGAGAGTTTAGGGACGGTGTATATGATATATATATATATATATATAAAAGGGTATACTAGTCATTTTGCATGACCTTGTCTTTTCGGACAAAATATTTCAACAGCTGAACCTTTGGCCAAACAAAAATAAAATTTAGACTTTTGGCCCGAGTGCCCATTTTTATACGATTTTTTTAGATAAATAAATTAATTTAAAAAATCACTCTATATGGTTTATTTTTATTTATTTTTTTATTTTATTTTATTGTGGATTTTCATCTTTAGTAAAAAATTCGTCTTTAATTATTTTTTTAAAACTCTTTAAATGCACCTAATTTAGATATATTTACAAATTAAAATATTTATAATAAAAAAAAATACTAAATAAGAAAAAATACATATATGAAAATTTGCTTTTGTATTTTTTAAAATTTCTTCACAAATATATTATTTTTTAGATTAACTAAAAATAAAAATATACAAAAAACTAAAACACAAAGTTTGATTAAAAACCAAACAGAATAATTGCATTTATTTTCATCAAATTATTTTTATTATAAAAAATATAAAAAAAATCAACAAAAAAAATTAAAAAAGAAAATAAACAGAGTCATTGAATTATCTCAAATGTTTTTCCTTTAACAAAAAAAAAAAAAAAATCATTATATTGACCCATTCGGGGATATGGTTTTGGTTAGTTAACAAATTAAAAAATAATTACAAGTTATTACATATTTGTTGTAAAAAATTAAAATAAGGGAGGCTTACGTGTAGGTTTTAATAATTGGACTTATTATCCAATAGTTCCTATAATAATTAATGATATTTTTCATTAAACACTATTAATCACTAATTATTAATTTTCAGTGACAGTTTAAAAATGTCACAAAAAAGTCACTTTTAAATTTTAGCGATAATTTAAAAAAATTATCACAAAAAGTCACTAATTTACAACTTTAGTGATAGTTTGAAAATTTTGTCACAGAAAAATGTCACTAATTGTAAGTTTTAGCTACAATTTATAAAAACTGTGACAAAAAAAAAAGTCATTAATTGTAAATTTTTAATGACTTATATAAAAAATTATCACAAAATTATTTTTAGCGATAATTTTATTAAGATTTATTTTCAATATGACTTAATGAGAATTAAATCCAACTATTAGGATTCATTGATAGTTTATCCAAAATAATTAATTCCTAAATGGAAGCCTCGTTTGGGGTGTTGATTTTTTTAGCTAAAATAGCTTAAAAGTCAAAATACTCAATCACATCACTTCTTATTTTTCTGTATATTTTTTCAAAAAAAATTTAAAAACCAATTAAAATAGAATTTCTTCTTAAAAAATATTTAAGACCCACACAAAACTTCTCACAATTTGATTCACAAAAATATGACACGACACATATTAGCTTTTAATTTGTCATGTAATCAATTATATAGAACCTATCTATCTTACCCCATCTGAATAAATTTAAAAATTCAAATTTTCGTTTTTTATTATCTCTATGTTTGGTAGTATGATTCATGCCTCCCTCGGACACATGACCTGAGAGAGAAAGAGGCAAGAGGCATGACAGACATCAGACGGCCACGTGGAGGAAAGAGTAAAGCACGTGCAAGACATAAGCTTCACACGCGCACGTGTCCCGACACCCAAATAAAACACGAGTGAGGCTAGAAATTCTAAATAATTTATTAAATTTTTTCATCAAACCTTTCACATGTCACACATATGAATTTGTATGAATTCCATCCTATGTAAGAAGTTTAATAAAAAATTTAATAGATTATTTAACATCTATAGCATTTTTCGAAAAACACAACAGTTACAAGTCAATCCGTAAATCAGACTGAAAGTGGGAACTGACCCTTTTTTTTATTGATTTTTTTTTTATTTTTTACAAATATATATATATATATATATATATGTAGATAAAATAATTTGACAACTTATAATGATTTTAACTTTTTAGCTAAAATTTTTTCTTTCCAAACAAGACCTTATTTTTCAAAATCGGTAAATTACACTTTGTGCACTTTAATTTGGTCATTTTTTTCACTTTGGCCTTTAATTTTTTTTTCTCACACAATTTTTTTTTAAATTTATTCTTAAAATTAGTTTATGTTCAAAATTAAATAAAAAATCTCTTGTTAGTTGTCACATGACTTAAAATTATATTATTATATTAAGATTTAAATTTGTGTCAGAGGTATAAAATATAAATAATAAAATATTTTTATGTCACATTGCTGTCAATGTGATATTTTCGATCTAATTTTGGACATAAATTAATTTTTGAAGTAAATTTCATGATGTGTCAAAGTGGTAAAAAAGAAACTTTAAAGAATCAAAGTGACAAAATAACTAATATAAAGGGACAAAGTGTAATTTATCCTTAAAAAGTTCTATCCTAATTTCTAATAATAAATTTATCACTATAAAAATAATTTATAAAAAAATTCAACTGCACACTTTATACATTAATCCTTTTTTGTTTTTTTTGATAGACACTTATACATTAATCAAAACTCAAGGAACTCCTCTAGGAGGAAATGAGCAAGAAATACTAAGAGGCACATCTACAACTACAACAGCTTCGTATAGAAATTCACAAACGAATGATCCATTTAATCAAGATATACAAGGAAAATGGCTGAGACCCCCAGTGGGGCTACTGGGGTCCTCTCTGATTGGCCCAAAATTTTTTTTTTTTTTTTTTTTTTTGGTTGAATTTTTGGCCATTGGCAGTGCCCCACCTGGCACTGGGGGTGCTGGGGTTCGCCCCCCACTGGGGGTCCCCAGCATTGCCCTTATATTCATATGATTTTGTATAGAAGTTAAAATGTTATAATTATATGACTGATAAATTTATCAGTATTATTAATAATATCAAATAATTATCCTACAAATACAAGACACATAAAAAAATTAAAAAAAATTTCATTATCAAAACAAGAGCCAAGTATATATACTCAAAATTTATAATTAAATAAATTCAATAAATAAAATTTACTGGTAATTATTCTAAAAAAAACTAGCAAACCCACCGACAATCCTAATGATGATGACAGAAACTCGGGCCGGCATGACCTCTTGCTAGTCCTTACTAACCATTCATTGCCCACTCGCTCGTGTACAAAGATCCTTTGAATTAAAAAAAAAATTAAAAATTAAAACTGATTTAGTGGAGTGATAAATTAAAAAAAAAACTAATTATTTTTATATGGTTTAATATTTCTTAGGGGAGGAAATTATTTTAAATTTTTATAAATATTTATTTGATATTTATTTATTTTTGTTAAATTAATTTTTATTTTTTAGAAAATCTTTAGAAAATTGATTCTACAATGGAAACCAAATCTTGAATTTTTATTTTTAATAAATTTTTAAAATTTATTTCAAAATATTTTACTTTTCAAATTAATCTAGTTTATATATATTCAAAAATAAATTTATTTTAAAAAAATATAAAAAATTTCTCTACCAAAAAATATATGAAAATAATGTTTTAAAATTCAAAAATCTTGTATATATTTATAATATATTTTTTTTCAACTTATTGGACTTCTTTCAAAATTTGCAATTTATTTTTTAATTTTTCAACATTGTCTAGTTTAATAGAACCTAAACATGAAAAATATTTTTGAAATTAAAAAATATATTACTAAAAATGAAAAAAATATTTAAAACATTTAAAAACAATTGCCAAACTCAATAGCTTTAATTTTTTAGAGCAAAGGCAATGGCAGCTTAAAATTTTACGTGAGAAGATAATAAAAACTATTCTTTGTTTGGACATAAATTAATCATAAAATTAGATACAATCCTCTCAAATAAGCGTGAGACTTACAAAATTGTAAAACTCACCACACATGAGAGACTCACCTATAAATGAGGGTTGTTTTCTTTGTATTTATAGACTTTTTTCTAATACAAATTATTGGATTGAGTAAAATTGGGGCACAAAATTTAGTTTCATTTGATTTGGTAAAAAATTAGTTGTCATTATTTTTAATTATTTAATATCATACATATCATAACAATAAATCATTTATTAGCATTTAAGTGTAGAGAAATCTCAAACAATTAGAGTACCAAATAAAAATGAAAAATGGAAATAAAAAAGATGTAATGAAAGAACATACTTTCTTAAATTGCTTTGAGCAACAGATAGGAAGTGAATTTATGTCCATATTCTAGTTTCTTTGAAAAATGAAAAGGAAAATAAATTTAACATAATAATTCAAATAACTAATTAATTGATTAACAAAATCTCCTTATTTTAATATCACAAATGAGCCAATAAGTAATAAAAGGAGTGCTGCTATTAGGACTCCATATATTATTTTAGAACCCCCAATTTGTAGTTTTTTTTTATTATAATAATAACCTCAAATAAAATACTACAAATGACATCATTAATTTTGGGACACCTCATCTCACAATTAGACTTACCTCCATCACCATCCATCATCATCCATCACAATTAATTTTAGGATTTATCAGAGCACTCATCTCCATCACCATCCATCCATCTTTCCCAAATCCCACCTTCAAAATTTACCCACCCTCAAAACCTTGAAAACCATTTGGCGGCAATATTCCGGCGATAACGGTGGCAGCCATTTGATTACCTACACTTTTCTGGCAATGACAATGAGTGGAAATTTTCTGGCAATCACAACTCCATAAAACTGTGAGGAGTACAACCATAAAAATTTAGAGGAGGTTCATAACTTTTATGTTATTCTTAGCTCAAAGGAGATTAGCCTTGTAAGGATAAGTTTTTTTAAAAAAAATGGCAAAAATAATAAAATTTGTTCGTTATTTTTTCAAGATTGAACTCCTGAACATATAACCGAAATTTGGGAATACAGGCTCAAACATTATTTCTTTGTTCGGGAACCGGTAACCGAACATTTATTATTTGTTCGGAAACAGGTAACCAAACATTATTCATAGGTTCGGACCTGTTTTACTGAGAAAACTAAACCAATTATTATAAAAAAAAAATCTGCAAGAGAAGAAATTATTATGAGAAAACGAAGAAATTATGTGTGTATATATATATATATATAGAGAAAGAGAGCATATCAACTGTGACAATGGTGGATGTGCCAACAGAGACAGTAATCACATTGCCTCTTCTTCTTCTTCTTCATGTGCTTTGTTAGGGTTTTTTTAGTAGTGAGATTTTTTTGAGGTGTGGGGGTGTGGGGGGTGTACATTTAATGAATGAAATATTTTCACAAGGATAATTTTGGTATTATTTGGAAAGAGAAAAGAAATTTTAAGGGTTTCAAAATTTATAAGTGGGAGTCCAAAAAAAAGGAGATCTAAAATAATTTATAGGGTGCTAATAGCACCACTCTAAAAGAAGTCCTATTTTAGTTTAGCAACAAAAGAAAATATATAGACTTTGTTAGGGAAGAAAGAGATGGATGTGTATAATTTTGGATGGAATAAATTTTAAATATTTATATATATCTTAAAAATTTTAAATTAAATGTAAGATTCTAGATAAAAACCCATCATTCCATTATATCTGATTTATACACATCTAACCACAACCATTCCCAATAAACCATTTGAAAACTCCTCATTTTGATTTCGAACCAAAACCCAAGATTGTTCAAAAATCCATTTCTTTCACAAGTGATTTTATAAAAACAAATAGCTAAGTTAAAACTTATAAGAAAGTGCAGAAAATCCCTACCTCAAGCTTTGAAGGATGGAAGTAAAGAACTTGAAAAAACCCAATGTCAACAAAGTCATGAACCACTCGGATCAAAAGAAAGCTCTTAACCCGATCTACAACCTATCTCAAAGGACCAAGTTGAGAAGATACTTCTAGGTGAGTATATTTGAAGATCTAAGTGAGAAAAAGTGAGTTTTGAGAGAAAAAGAGAGAGTCGCGGGTGAGAGAGGAACAAGTGAAACAACTAATGAGAGAGAAGTGTCTTTGGGTCTATTTAGAGTGGCTAGGTATTAATAGAATAATAGCTCCAAAGTCCGGTGAAAAGAACAAGTCAAAAACGAGGGTCAACTCTAGAAGACAGTGGTGTCGACCTTATATTTCAGTATGTAACCCAGGATAAAGTAACGATGGAAGGGTCGACCCCAAAGGCCAATAACGGGGTAAGTGTTGACACCTCTAAGTCTGGCGTTGACCCTAAATTTTAGTAGCCACCCTAAGGGCACAACAACGAGGTGGTGTCGACACCGCTAGAGCTGGTGTTAACCCTAGGAGCCGAACAGAACACAAGAAAGAAGACAGTGTCGACACTATCAAAGATGGTGTCGACCCTCAATTCAAAATCCAACAAGAGAAGAGGGAAGGACGACCGATATGGATATGGTTCCTAGATTCAAAGGCAATAAATGGGTCGGGTCTAAACCCGGATCGATATAATTGCTAGAGTAGATTTTCACAAATTTTCACAAATTTTAATTATTTTTTCACAAAAAAATTCAAATTAAATCAAACATTTGAATAACATTAACATAATAATTTTACAATTGTTTGACAACTTTTAATTTTATCTAAAAAGTCACTATAAGTTGTCATATCACTCTCTCTATTTTTTTACATATTTTTTCATAAAAAATTAAAAAATTACTAAAATAGTCTGTTTCCAAGCGAGGCAATACCAAATTCTCGTTCTTAATTTTTTATCCCTCCATTTAAAGATGGACTTAGGCGAAAACACTTGTTTGACTGATTATATTTTTCAACAATAATGTTATAAATGTCATGTTAATAACAATCCTTAAGACTGTCAATAATACATACACAATGTCAAAATATTAATAATTCTATCTTTTAAAATAATTTTATATATTTTAATATACTTTTTACATATTTTTGAACACTAACCATTATGGGGGTATGCAGTACAGTTTAGACGGTTTGAAAATAAAATTATAAATCAAATTGTGGATTGACAAATAATCAAATCGCGGTTTGAGACGAATTGACGGATTGAATAACAATCTTAAGCAATTATCAAGCATTTATGTATTATATAATACTAATTTGCATAATATTTTTCATATGCATAACACAAACTAATTTTACATAATATTTTTCATATATATAATTACTAATTTATAACAAATTTCACATTTTAAATCACTCTCACAATCATTTTTATTTTGATATTTCATTATAAATTATATATATATGTGTGTGTGTGTGTGTATTAACTATAGCGGAGTAGTTTTCGAAGGTAAATTATAAATTTTAAAATTTAATCTGTAGTTAGAGGATAAAACGGTACGAATTTGTGCGAATCAATACGATTTTAGTGGATTGAACGATATTTTGCACAATCCTACTAAGGCTTTGTTTGGAAAGTGGATTGGATTTTTGGTTTTTGAGCTATTTTAGCCTTGAGCTAAAAGATTCGTTTGGGTTGAGTTTTTTTGACTTTTTTAACTTTTGAGAGAAAAAAAAGTAAAATGATTATAATTTAAATATAGGAAATGGCTTCCTCCAATCCGTGATCAGATTGGAGAGTATTGTTGGGCTCGCGGGAGCCCACAATCTGAACCGTTCAATGTGTAAAACTCGTCAAGTACTATATGCCTGAAAAAAATCATGTTGATCGGATATCGATAACTATGTGATCAAAACAGATTTTTGTAAGTCATTTATTTTTCACCGTCCATTTTTTTCATACCAAACTGCTTTGATCACATAGCTATCGATATCCGATCAACGTGATATTTTACAAGCATATAGTACTCGACGAGTTTTACACATTGAACGATTCGGATTATTGAAGCGGGACCCATGGTGGGTCTCCATGGACTCAACAGTACCCTCTAGTTCACAATTGGACTAGAGGAAAGCCATTCTCTTAAATATAATATTTTATCTTACTAATTTTTTAATCTATTTTATCTTTTTATAACTAATTTTAACCAAAAAGCTAAGGCCAAGTTTGGATAGTATGAAAAAAATCAAAAAGCTAAAAAGTTACTCAAAAAGTTAAAAAGTTAACACTATTCACCAAAAGTCAACAATTACGGCTGTACAACTCTCAATCTTAATTTTTCCCTACAAATCAATTTTTACAATTTTTTATTACACATTTTTCCATAAAAAGTCAAAAAGTTAACCCAAACATCCATATTTTTTCCCTCCACTTTTTAGTTCAAAAAGGCAAAAAGTACACTTATTTAGGACACCCCAAACAACCCCTTAATTTACATACCAAACGTAGGCTAAGGCCTTGTTTGGAATACTCTAAAAAAGTCAAAAAGTCACTATCTTATTTAAGTCACATCATCTTATTTAAATCACATCACATCTTTACCACATCACTTCAAACCCAACTTATACCTAACTCATATTTCATAAAAAGTCAAAAAATATACTTATTTAGATTATCCCAAACCACTCTTAACTGTAGTTGTTTTAACATTTTTTAGAGGCTTTTCCCAAAATAAGCCTTTTTTGTATTTTATTTCCCAAATTAGGTCAACTTCTGACGTATTTCCCAAACTAAGCTAAAGCGCCATTCCGATTCGCGCTTTTACTGTTAGGAGGCGAAAACTTGATGAACAGGAAAATCGCTATTAGAAATAGCGATTTTAATTAAGAAATCGCTGTTGTAAATAGCGCTTCTAACATAAAAAAAATTTGTGAAGAAAACGCTATTACTAATAGCGCTTTTACTGTGCATATAATTTTATTTTATTTTTTTTTTTAAAAAACGCCATTTGAAATGGCGTTTCTATATTCTTTATTCAAAGCCAACCACACTCTCACACACACACACCAATGGCACACCCACACCACTCAAACATTAAAATATATAATTTATATATAATAATAATTTATAATATCAATTATATAATTTTTATAATTTTCGTAAATATAAATTATTTTTAGGTTATGGATGGTTTGATTTATAATACGTATGTATGTAAGGGCAAAAATTTTTATTATCAAAAATAATTTTTGCAATTTTTATTATCAAAAATAATTTATAATACGTATAATTTATTTAAATCTTTACATTTTTTATTTAAAATTTTTATACAGCAAATCCATTTTAAAAATAATTTATAAAATTTATAATTAATACGTATGTAAATAATTTAATACGTATCTTCACATTTACATTTACAGTAAACCCATCTTCACATTTACATACGTATGGTTTAAGGATAAATTTTTTGATAAATGACTTAAATGATAAATCAAACCATCCATAACCTAAATTTTTTTACCCTTACATACGTATGGTTTAATTAATTTATAAAAATTATTGTCATACATATATAAAAATTGATTATAAAAATTGTAAAAATTATTTATAAATTGATTATAAATTATTTAAAAATTATTATCAAAAATTAATTATAAATTATTATAATCTTTAGCCCCTCTCTCCCTCTCGCAAAGATTATTTAAAAATTATTATTAAAAATTGTAGATGGGTAAAAAAATTTATAATAATTTATATTACATACGTATGACAATATTTATACGTATGACAATAAATTATTATACGTATGACAATATTTACATACGTATGACATACGTATAATAATTATAATAATAATAATTTATAATAATAATTTATAATCAATTTATAAATAATTTTTGCAATTTTATAATCGATTTTTACATACGTATGACAATAATTTTTATAAATTATTTAAACCATACGTATGTAACGGTAAAAAAATTTAGGTTATGGATGGTTTGATTTATCATTTAAGTCATTTATCAAAAAATTTACCCTTAAACCATACGTATATAAATGTGAAGATGGGTTTACTGTAAATGTAAATGTGAAGATACGTATTAAATTATTTACATACGTATTAATTATAATTTTTATAAATTATTTTTAAAATGGATTTGCTGTATAAAAATTTTAAATAAAAAATGTAAAGATTTAAATAAATTATACGTATTATAAATTATTTTTGATAATAAAAATTGCAAAAATTATTTTTGATAATAAAAATTTTTGCCCTTACATACATACGTATTATAATCAAACCATCCATAACCTAAAAATAATTTATATTTACGAAAATTATAAAAATTATATAATTGATTATTATAAATTATTATTATATATATAAATTATATTATTTTAATGTTTGAGTGGTGTGGGTGTGCCATTGGTGTGTGTGTGTGTGAGAGAGTGTGGTTGGCTTTGAATAAAGAACATAGAAACGCCATTTCAAATGGCGTTTTTAAAAAAAAAAAATAAATAAATAAATTATATGTACAGTAAAAGCGCTATTAGTAATAGCGTTTTCTTCACAAATTTTTTTTATGTTAGAAGCGCTATTTACAACAGCGATTTCTTAATTAAAATCGCTATTTCTAATAGCGATTTTTCTGTTCATCAAGTTTTCGCCTCCTAACAGTAAAAGCGCGAATCGGAATGGCGCTTTAGCTTAGTTTGGGAAATCCGTCAGAAGTTGACTTAGTTTGGGAAATAAAATACAAAAAAGACTTATTTTGGGAAAAGCCTCCATTTTTTACGTTATAATAATTAAATTTTGATTTTTCGTATATGTTTTCACGCGCTTCAAAGCGCTTGCGATAACTATTTTACAGAGTAATTATCAGGTGCACACACCTTCACGGTTACCTATGGTGCTCTGACATTTTCCACACGTGGCGAACTTTTATTCGTGTCGTTGACGTTCAGAATCGAGTCAGCAAAGCAGAAACAAACAAAAACACTGCACTCTCTTGTCCGTTAGGTATAACGTCCCAATCAGCCACCTCGACAACGAAACAGCAAATCAATTTTATATTTATTTTAAAAGTGAATTACAATAAGCAGTTGTTGTGATTTGTGGCACTAAATTCAGGTGCATTAATGTCTCGAATTTTTATATCAGGTAAAAAAAAAAAAAAAAAACTTACCAAAACAGGAAATTAATGTCATTAGTGCTAGGAAAATTAGTGCCACAAATCATTTTTCTTACAATAAGGCCAAGTTTGGCTAAAAAAAAGTTAAAAAGTCAAAAAGTTACTCAAAAAGTTAAAAAGTTATTACTATTCACCAAAAGTAAAAAATTATGGTTGCACAACTCTCAATCTTAATTTTTCTCTACACACTAATTTATACAATTTTTTAATACACATTTTTCCATAAAAGTCAAAAAGTTAACCCAAACATCTATATTTTTTTCCTCAATTTTTTAGTCTAAAAAGACAAAAAGTGTACTTATTTAGGACACCCCAAACAACCCCTAAATCTCTTTTAATTATGTTCTATTTACATTTTCGACAATTATAGGTGGTGCGAAAAATCATGATTCGAATGGCTCGAAATACCTAAAACGATGTCGTTTTGACACATTCGAGCCATTCAAACCATAAAAATTCAGACTACCAAATATTTTCCTTACATTTTCGCCTCTTAAATTTCAAAATTAAACAATTAACCACATTAAAGTATTATGGGTAAATCACACTGACATCCCCTGAGGTTTATGTTTATTATAGTTCCTCTTATCTTTTGGAAATTACATCCCTCTCCCGAAGGTTTAAAATTTCATTATAGATTCCTCCTCAACAATTTAATTTTTTTAATACCAATTTTGTCCTCACTAGATAAATTACATTGACACTCCTCACATTTTAAAAATTACAATCTCCTCCCTAAGGTTTAAAGTAGCATTACCAATTGCTCCCTCAGTTAGTATTAGTTGGAAAAAAAAAATTCATTGAAAAAAAAATTAATTGGAAAAAAAATTTGTTAATAAAATTTTTAAATTTCTGTTTAAAAACCAATGTAAACTCATTTTTTGAATTTATATTTTTTCCTAAAATTTACAAACTGAGACAACAATTTATAAACCAAAAAAATTATCAAATAAGTTTTTATGGCAGTTTTTAAAATTTTTGTAAATATAAATTGAAAACTGAAAACGAAATGGTTACCAAACAGGCCGCGGATGGTAAAAATGTCGTAAAATTAACAAATAATTAAATAAGTTACCAACGTAAGAAATTTTTTAGGCTATGTATGGTTTGATTTTTAGAATTTTTTTAAAAAATAAAAAATTAATTTGGTTAAGAAATAAAAAATAAAAATAATTATCATTTAAGGGTAAAAAATAATTATCATTTTAACTTTTGGGCAGGTTATATACATACGTATGACTGTTTCAATTTAATTTGTAAAAAAATATTTCTAACCACTTGAAAGATAAAAATTATATAAAAATGATAATTATTTTTTATTTCTTAACCAAATTAATTTGTAATTTTTTTTTTCTAAAAATTAAACCATGTATAACCTAAGAATCTTTTGATAAGTCATTTCTTACGTTGGTAACTTATTTAACTATTTGTTAATTTTACGATATTTTTACCATTTGAAGCCTGTTTGGTAACTATTTTGTTTTCAGGTTTCAATTTATATTTATAAAAATTTTAAAATCTGTCATAAAAACTTGTTTGATAATTTTTTTGGTTCATAAATGGTTGTCTCAGTTTGTAAATTTAAGGAAAAAACATAAATTCAAAAAATAAGTTACATTGGTTTTTAAACAGAAATTTTAAAATTTTACTAACAAAATTTTTTTCAAATAAATTTTTTTTTCCAATTAATTTTTTTTTCCAACTAATACTAATTGAGGGGGCAATTGGTAATGCTACTTTAAACCTTAGGGAGGAGATTGTAATTTTTAAAATGTGAGGGGTGTCAATGTAATTTACCCAGTGAAGAAAATTAGTATTTAAAAAAATTAAATTGCTAAGGGAGAATCTGTAATGAAACTTTAAACCTCAAGGAGGGAGTTGTAATTTCCAAAAGGTGAAGAGGAGAACTGTAATAAACATAAATATCAGGGGGTCAATGTAATTTACCCAAGTATTATTTTGTTACAGTTAATATTTTATATTAAAAAAATTTTAAAAATAAAATTAGATTATGTATAAAATATATAACACATTTATTGAATTTTTAAAACAATAATATCTTGATTTAGTAGGGGTATTCAAAAAATCGATAAAATTGATAAACTGATCAAATCCTATCCAGACTATCGGTTTGGTCTGGTTTTTTTAGTTATGATTCTGATTCTGATTTTGATTTTGAAAATTGTGGAACCATTCAAATTGATCTGGTTTTCGGTTTCAAAGCTTTAGTTACAGTTCTGAATTGAATTGGACCGCGACATATTTGTTTATTATTTTTTATGTTTTATATAAAAAAAAATTAAAATATAAAATGTTTTTTATAAGATTTGAATAGTAACCATCATTGTAAAATTGATAAATTCTAACCAACTTAACTAAACTAATTATTATTAATTTGTTTACTAACATAAAATTCATATCATATTTATTGTTATATAAAATTTCTAAAATCATAAACTGAATCGAACCAAGCAATTTTTATGGTTCGGTTCTGATTTTGTTATACAAGTTGACGTTTCAGTTACGGTTCTAATTTTTTTGAAATTGTAAAAAATAATTCAATTTTTGATTTACTCTAAAAATGGATCAATCCAATCCGTTTACACTTTTATGATTTAATGATCTCGTTTGCACTTTGAAAGATAAAATGAAATGAGATCACTAAATAAATATAATATTAAGGGTGTTTGGTATAACTTACCTGAGTTACTTATAATCTTTTTTTTTTGTGAAAATATATATTAAATTATATAGTACAACTTTTATTTATAAATTAATGATTTATCTACCAAATTTATTTAGTCTGAATTGGCTCAAATGAGCCTCTTCTCAAGAAGAGACTCAGACGTACTAATTCGATGGAGGTAGCAGTAGGGGTGCAACTTGTGCAGGCTTAATCCGAGCAACTCGAAGCCCAGCCTGAATTTTTTTAGGGCTTGGACAAAATATTTTCAAATTCGGTACAGGCTTGGGTAAAAATTCAGAAGTTCGAATTAAATTTGGACGGGTTTGGGTAAATACATCAAACAACCTGAGTAATCCAAAACCCGAATTATACATATATAGATATATAAAAATATTAAATATACGTATAAATTATTAGCCATTACATGATATTAAAGTAATTTATATTATTAAATCATATTGAATATATATTATATATACAAATATTATAAAATCTTTTTTTTTTCTTTTTTTTTCACTCATAAGTTGTAAGGACTACTATAGTAGCATCTCTCTTACATTATATAAATTAGGATTAATTACCTAAAAGTCCTATCTACATATTTGGTAGTAGCTTAGGTCCTGTCAAAAAGTTCTTGAACCAATAAGTCTCATTTACAGGTAAAAAGACGTTTTGCCCTTCAACAATTTGGAAAATGAGATCCTTAATGTTTCTACGCAGAGAGAGACGATGAAGCTTGAAATGATGAGGGCCCAAGCCATGATTAAATTTCTTCAATCGCGTATTGATCTTCTGAGCAAGGAAAACGAGGACTTGAGAATCTCTCATTTGTCTTCTCTCTGTTTTTTTTTTTAATGGCTTCCGAAGAACAAAGCAGCCCCCAGGCTGAGAATGTTTGTAGGTAAGAACTGAGACATTCTCAGTTCCAAAACTGAGAATGTTCTCAATTTAAAATTGAGAATTATTTCAGTTTACAAAAATATCGAGTAAAATTAAGAAAATTTTCAATTTTTCCGTGTTAAAACTGAGAATATTATCATTTTTTCAATTTTAAACTGATAATATTTTCAATTTTAAAAAATTGAGAATATTATCAGTTTGAAAAATCTAAACTTTTTCCAAAAACATCAAGAACAGAGCTGCAGTTAGAATCATCTCCACTCAAATTGGTTTCCAAAACTTGTGATTTTTCATATTTCTCGGCCTCTTTCGAGGGATCCTCTTCTAAAACTACAAGTTTATCCAAATCAGTGACCTGCTTTTGCTTAAAACATTATAAATAATAGATAAAAAAATTGAGAAATTTGAAAGGAATTTGGAGATTTGGGTTAGGTTTTAGAAGCAGAGAAGATTGAGTGGGAGATCAATGGAGAAAAGAGAGACGACAAGAGAAAGAGAAGAATCACAGCTGCGATAATGACGCATAAGGGTTGAATCGGTGAAGAAGGCGTCGCCGGTGTTGGTGATAGTAATACCATGGCGGTGATAGGTGGTGAGGTCGACGTGGTTGAGGTCGGCGTTGGAGCCACGCCGCAGCAGTAACAGTAGCAGCAAGGGTTGAATCGGTGAAGAAGACGTTGCCGGTGTTGGTGATAGTGATACCATGGCAGTGAGGTCGACGTGGTCGAGGTCGACGCTGGAGCCGACGACGCACTGGATGGAGGGGAAGGAGGAGTCATGCGGAGGGAACCAGAGCCTGGGTCTGTGAGGAGGAGAGAGAGAGAGAGTGTGTGTGTGTCTCTGGTTGTTGTTGTTGTTGTTGTTGTTGTTGTTGGGGAGTGGGTGTAAAAGTAAGAAAGAGAGAATGAATACAACAATTGTTTGGTAGCAAGGAGGTCTTGGAAGGGTAAATTGGTCTATTAAAAATTAATGAGACTTGAAGGAGCAAATAATTTTACATAGGACTTAATGGGTTATAAGTTTACAAAATGAGATTTGTATGTAAATGCCCCTATAAATTATCTGTTTTGATGATATTAACGATTTTCTATAAATAAAAAAACAAATTGTAAATAGAGTCAAATTTTAATAATTTAATGATATAGTTGCAAAAAAAAAAAAAATGAAATTCATTTACAATTCAGACAATTCGGATTTAACTCGGGTCGGGCTTGGACAGACAATTTCTAGTTACAATTCAGGTTTCGGCAGGCTTGGATAAGTCTCAACCCAACTTGAGCCGAATTTAAATAACCTCTCAATCCGACCGAACCCATCCGAGTTGCACCCTAGGCAGTGGTTGTGTAAATGAATCATAATTTGGAGAGTTTACTCTAAATTACCTTATTTTAATATTAATGTTACCTAAACTGAAATTAAAAAATTTGGACACACAACAGTCTGAGAGCACCAAAAACAAAGTCGTCGTTATATTCATAGCCATTTCGATTTCGAAGCTCTTCCTCTTTTCCTCATCTTCCATTGATGGTGGTGGTGAGTGTTTGCGCAGCTTTGAATGGGCGGCCGCGAACCAAAATGCGTGCCAGAAAACAACTACGAAGAAAAACCGGCGCTGCCGCTCACGACGGTGGAGCTTGTTTCCTGCCGCGATGCTCCGATTCTGTTACTGTTGTTCTTCCACAAGGGCCTGCAGGCGGAGCTGGCTGAGCTCCGCCGCCTGGCGGTGGAGGCGTCGGAGAGGAGCTCCGGCGGCGGCCGCGACTTGATCGTCGAACTCCGTGGGAGATTTGAGTTCTTGAAGTTTGTTTATAAGTATCACTGCGCTGCAGAGGATGAGGTGAGTCTGACTATGATCAATTTGTTCAAATTTTTGTCAAATGTGTTGTGAATTTTGTCTTCTTTGTCTCTGGTTTTCCCTTCTTTTGAGTAAAAATTGATTCGTGGTTCTCTTGGCGATGAAATTATTTGGTTATGAAGAGTAGCACAATTTATGTTAATGCTCACAAGAAGTATAATTTAGTTAAATTCAGAGCTTGCAGGTGTGTATGAACCAAGAATAACCTAAGTTGACTTGCTATAATGTATGGATTTATTTAGTTTTAGATTCCACCCCCCCCCCCCCCCCCCCTCTCCTAGTTGAATTGTGGCTATTGCTAGGTGTGATAAACGAACCAAATAGCTCGAGTTTGACTCGTAGAAAACTTGTTCGAGATTGAAAATATTTTGGAGTTCCTTAAAGTTTTCAAACCAAGCTTGAACAGTCAATTGCTCGTTCAGTTACTCGAGCTTAGCTTGACAAAAACTCGTTTGAAATTGGCTCAAAAGTTTAACGAATCAAGTTTCAATAAATTTTGAAGCTTGTTAAAGTTTTCAAACCGAGTTTGAACAGTTAACAGTTCAGTTCGTTTGGTTCATTGATCAACTGCACATTTTTACTCTTCAGAGCATCTCCAACCCACCCTCTATAACTTCATATTTGAAGGATTTGCTCTTCCAACTCCTCTAAATCCATCTCTATTTGGAAGGAGGATGGGTTGATCCTCCATATTTGGAGAGAGGAAGAAAAATAGAGGATCCATCTAAAATACTATTCATCCTATATTTTTTATTATATTACAAATAACTTTTAATATGTAAATTTAATTTTTATAAAATTGGCATCATTAAAAAGGGTGAAATCATACCTTTAAAATGAGTATAATATTAATTATATTTTACGAAAATTTCAAAATTAAATATTTTTTAATGAACAAAAATTATTTACTTTTTGATGAAAATATTTTCGAGAGAAATCTTTAGAGAAGAAAATGATGATTTATGGTTGGAGTTTGAGTGAATAGTGCGATACTTTATGTTCACTTTTTGAATAACAAAAAGTATTTTCATCCTCTAATTAAGAGTGTTGGGTTGGAGATGCTCTCAAAGTAGCAGTTTGGATATTTGAGGACATTTTGTTTTGGGTAAATTACACTGACCACCCTTGAAGTTTAGAAAAAACAATAACATGGTGTAGATTAGTCATGTTTCCCTCACCTTTTCCCTTTCTCTTTTCAAATATCTACCTAAATCCATGATTCAAACGCAGCCAATGTCTCACAAATTTGAGATAATTACACTAGCTACTCTTTAGTAAAACTAAAGTGACCAGAGTGATATGTAGATCAAGAATAAACAAGGTAAAATATAAATTTTAGTGTGAAAAATATGACAATATCAATTTGCTATCTATACAACTAACAAGTTACTAAAAAAGGGGCTAAATGTAATTAAGCCAAAGTTGTGGGACTCTATATATTTTCTGTAATCCTCAAGGGAGGTTAGTGTAATTTAACCTTTTGTTTTCTATTGACGAGAAATGAACATTCCAGTATTATTAAGAATGTGAAAATCCTTGCTAATTGGGCCACGTGATCCTGGAGATCTGGTGCATGGGTCATAGCGTAGGGCTAAGGAATCCATGACCATAGCAATAAGATTAAGGGTGTCTTCAAGCATTTCTCTAGATCTGGCCTATTTTAGTGCAATAGGGTGCCATGGAGAGGGGATTTGAGGCAATGTAGATAAACAAGCACGGATATGTTTAGTTAGAGGACATGCTCAATCAAGCCTAAGTAACCGATCCCTGGAGTAGGATTGGGAAGGAAAATAGAGATACCTTGGAAAGCTTGTATATCATATACTTAGATATTTTTATACAAGTATCCTTGTGTAAGGGAGCACAAACAATCCAAAATGGGTGCCATGTCCAACACTGTGTTGTTAATTTTTTAATTATCATTTTTTTGGGATACATTAGGGACATTTCATAGACACTCTTGTCTTGTGTCTGGGCATGTCTCAAGACACCTTTGTGATTCTTTTTAATAAATTTAGAAGGCTTATTTGAGATAAAAAGTAAAATATATAAAAGCAAAGATATATAAGGAAATTATTTTTGTACTTGAAAGATGCCAAATGAAAAAGGTAATGAAAATGTTCTCTTCAAAGTAGAAAATACATGAAACTATAATAGAATCGATAGGGATAAAATCACAACAAAAAATGGGAAAGGGGAAGAAAATACTGAACTACAACATATACTGCACCAGTACATAAATAAGTTTTAGCAAGAAGAAACTTAATTTATCCTCTATCTTTTATAAGATGAAGGTTATTTGAATCCGTACATATTTATGGTTCAGAGTTTGATCTCATTATTTTGGCAGATTATCTTTCTGGCACTTGATTTCCACATAAAAAATGTGAGCTGTACATATACACTTGAGCATCAAAGCATAGATGACCTATTCGACTCTATTTCTGATTGCTTAAATGTTTTAATGGAGAAAGAGGAAAGTACTTCAAAGCAATTTCAAGAACTTGTATTTTGTATTGGCACCATCCAGACTGCCATTTGCCAGCATATGCTGAAAGAGGAAAAACAGGTATCTACCTTCTTTTTCATTCTAAGGTGTTGCTCATTTGGAGTTACTATCTTGCACTTTTTGGAATTGTGTAAATTTTTATTAACTTGAGTCTTGTTCCTTATACTGTTGCGTGGAGAAGGACATGATGTGCAGTGCGTTGTTAATAAATTTTAACTTGTTTTTGTCACTAATGGTACGTTCAAGGGAGAGGTGTTGGAGCTACCTAATGAATAATCATTCAAAATTCATTTTGAAAACCTATCACATCGAGGGCAACATCTTCATGAAGTGCATGGAAATATTGGGTAGATGATGAGTGTGCTTTGCTAGAGGAATATGGACTCCAAACTCATTCGATTGAAAGCCACTGGAAACTACCATATCCATTCTGTCTAAATGTGCTCCATCATTTACTCAACTCAATTCTACCCAATTAACCTTAATCTTAATTACTTGTGGCTACTACATAGATTTATCTTCTCAATGACCTAGTCTAGGTCTGCATAAAACCACATCTTGGGAACCATCTAAGACAATCATGTCCTTTTTACATATTTATCTCTGTTCTTTTTGGTTTTGCTTTTGTCCTTTTTATTTTAATTTGTCTATATTGAATGGCAAAAGCTCTTAGCTTGCTCTCGTTTAAATTGGTGCCACCGCTAAGTTCTAACTTATCTGCAATTGCATTCCTTTCATATTTGTTCCATTATTGTATTACTGGTCATCCTTCTCACCACTCAGTCTCAGAACATGCTTTTGAACATGTGGTTTGCAGGTTCTTCCGAAACTTCCACTTTAATTTAGTAGATAGTATTTCTATGTTACCACAACACTCAGGAAGAACATTTCCATTTACTTTTGGATCTAGGGTAACCTCTTTTGATAATAGGAAATTTTTTTCTTGAAAATCACTTTTTGTATTTCTCTTCCCTAAATAAACCACATAGAGCAACTCAAAGTAGCACTCAACTGGATTCTCTAGAACCCTTTTTTAAAAATTGGATTGGAGATGTTTATGTTTGAAGGTTTTATCATGCTGAGGAGAGGTAGAAGGGCCTTTATCATGGAGTATGAAGAGCTGAGTTGAATTAAAAAAAAAAAAAAAAGAACTTACAATCTTGTGGTCAATGTCTTTACTCTTTTTGGTTAGCAGGTGAAGGATAGATATAGAGCAAAACATTATTTAATGAACTGGCTTTTAGAGCAAAATTTTGGCCAAAAATTGTTATGAAAAAAAAAAAAAAAGAAGAAAAGAAAAGAAAAGAGGTAGGGTGGGAAGACCAATCATTTTCAAAAAAGCTTCTGTAGACTGCTGAGTGCACTACACTATTAAGCTGGTTTGTTGCCCCGAACTCAATTGAAAATGAGGACTGTTAGATACCGCCTGTGTATTTTTACCATTTTATATCATGAGGGTACATGGTAAGATATTATTTTCCTTAATTAGTTCTTTAGCATGAGTGAATACGGAGGCGGTGATATAAAACGGTGAAGAAAAATTGATGACATACACCATTTCTCATTGAAAATAGATCTGAATATCCGAGGCTCCATTACTTGTGATTTTATGAGTAGAGCAGCTACATTGTTAGTTAGTTTGAGTTGGACAAGGTTACAATTGATTATAATATGATTTGTCACATGATTTTAAAAGAAATTTTGAATTATTGAAATATTTTGTTAATATCTAATATGAGAACCAGAAAGATATATGGGGGAAATCAAACCAGAGATCAAATTCTTATATGCTGCCTTTTGGTTCTGGTGTATATTTCAACAGTATACATTCTTGTGCAGGTTTTCCCTTTGCTGATGCAACAATTCTCTTCCAAAGAACAGGCTTCACTTATTTGGCAGTTTTTGTGTAGCGTTCCAATAATGCTATTGGAGGATTTTTTGCCATGGTTGACTTCTTTCCTTTCCCCAGATGAACAAGAGGACTTTTTGCATTGTATCAAAGAAGTTGTACCTAAGGAAAAACTGCTGCAAGAGGTAGACCCTAACCTAGTTTAATGCTATTTTCAGATTAATATTTGATTGAAATGAGTTCAACTCTACATTGAAGGTGGTAATTTCCTGGCTTCATACACTGAATCCATCTTCATCTGCGGCCAACACTGAAATTGGAAAAGGAGCTGCGATACCTGATTTGCTAGCAAGTTCAAAGGCTATACTTAAAGCTAATGCATCTAAGAGCTTTTATGGAGAAAAATGGAGGTGGAAGACAGCATCTAGCAAGACAACTCTTAGACGTACTCCCATTGATGGTCTTCATCTTTGGCATGGTGCCATCAGAAAAGATTTCAAAGACATTTTGAAGGACCTGTATCAAATCAGAAGACAAAAGAATTTTCAACTTTAGGTCCAGTAATTGCCCAGCTAAAATTTTTTGCAGATGTCATTACTTCTACAGGTAGTTTCCATGGTTGCTTGATTGAGGTGTCAAGCAGAAGATGTTCACTAATTTTTATTACTTTCTGTGAGTCTTTCTATTTATTTATTTTTTCCTGAAGGAATGCTTCTATTTTGCAGCACTGCATTGGAGAAAATCTTTAACCCTGTATTGAACGAACTTGCCAATGGATACCTATCTCATCTCCAAGAAAGATTCCAAGATGAAAGTCAAATTGAAGGTTTACAGAGATTGCTGTACCATAAGGATCAAAACGGTTGCCTTTGTTCAACTTTGTGGAGAAGCTTTGTGGGGAGTTGGAGTTATTTGTGATGGGAATAAGCAAACACTTAGCTTTGCTAGAAACAGAGGTACACTGTTCTTTACACAGTTCTGTAAATGCAAGGGGTTGAGAAGAAAAAGTTGAAGGGGAAAATTAGCATTCCAAACTTGAATCTTAAGAATACTTTTAAGCAATCAATAGTAATTCAAATCCATCAATAATTTGATGCTAGTTTCACTTCCACTTGCAACCTATAAAAATTTGTCACAACACCCTCAGTAACTCTTGTTGTTTCTATAAGTTAACCTTTATTGTTGTAATCTGACATTTTCCGGTTTCTATCAGATTTTCCCCTTCATTAGCAAGAACTGCACTCATCAATTTCAGCAGTGGCTACTATACACAAGCCTTCGTATTATGCCACTTGGGCTGCTGAAGTGTATGATTACTTGGTTCTCTGCTCATTTATCTGAGGATGAATGGACTCCATTCTGAATTGCTTAAAGCAGGGAGGTCCTCTAGCTAACAATAGCACTTTAGCATTTCTCTTGTATGAGTGGGTAGCATGGGTTACTCAGGTAAAACCTCTGTCGATAAATTCAGAAAAGACTTGCAAGAGATGTTCAAGACCAGAAGCTCTTTTCTGGCCAAGCATGTCAAGGAGATTATGCAATTTTTTCCTTACCTTTGCATATAAAACCTTGCAACAGCTCTAAAGATTTCATTCTGAGTAGTTCTGCAACATCATATTCTAGTAGGATTAATTTACATATATTCTCTCCTCGAACATTAAAGATGTTATCACCTTTTCCAAAATTTCCTGCTGAGAGTAGCGGTCTAGTTCCATTTTCAATCTTGAACCCAGACCAGTGGATCACATCTTTTTCTTCCACAAAGCTCTCAAGAAAGATTTGGAGTACCTTGTCAATGTTTCAGCTAAGTTGGGTGAAAATGCCGGGGACCTCATGGATTTCTGTAGGCGCTTCCAACTTGTACGATTTCTATATCAAATTCATAGTGATTCAGAGGACGAGATTGCTTTTCCAGCTCTGGAGGCAAAGGGAAAGGCCACAAACATTAGCCAATCCTATACCATTGATCATGAACTGGAAGGTGAACTCTTCAGTAAGATTTCCCTCATCCTAGATGAGATTAAAAGGTTGCATGTTTCAGTTTGTAGTATTGACATGGATGTACTGGATCAGAGAATGCTAAACTACCGTCAGCTATGTTTAAAGCTCCATGACATGTGCAAATCTATGCATAAAGTACTGTGCGACCATGTCCACCGTGAAGAAACTGAACTTTGGCCCTTATTTAGAGAATGCTTCTCCATCCAAGAGCAAGAAAATATCATAGGATGCATGCTTGGAAGAACAAGAGCTGAAATGCTACAAGAAATGATACCGTGGCTCATGGCATCTTTGACACCAGAAGAGCAACAGGCCATGATGTCCTTATGGCGCAAGGCTGCCAAGAATACAATGTTTGATGAATGGTTAGGAGAATGGTGGGAAGGTATGAAGAGATGCGATATAGCTAAGGTGGAAGATGACTCAAATCTTTCTCCTTCTTGGGCTGCGGACCCACTGAAAATTCTCTCAACATATCTGTCGAACAAAGGCCTTGATGATCAAAATCTAACACTAGATGGAAAAGGTGCTAAATTTCTACAAAACGATTCTTCTGGTTCTGATATTGATCTGTTTGGAAATCTCAATATGGATGAGAAAGGAAAGATCTCCAGTGGAAACCTTAATAATCGTAAATGTTCAGATTTTTCTGAATTTGCTAGTGATGTTAACAAGAAGAAATGCAAGGAATTAGCAGATGTCACGATCTTAGATGATAAACCTAGCCAACACGTACAGGTCAGTCAGGACTTCCAACATCAAGAGCACCTTCCAATAATGAGTCAAGAAGAACTGGAGACTACAGTTAGAAGAATATCTCGTGACTCAACTTTGGACCCTCAAAAGAAATCACACATTATCCAGAACCTTCTAATGAGGTTAATCATAAATGCTTTGTCTTTATTTCTATTTCCTTTCGTAAGAGGAAATTTTGAGTTCCGTGTAAAGAATAGTATCAGATGGATCTATTAACAGCATGACAGGTTGACATCCTTTTAACATGTGCATAAGTGCTTTGGTACCTAGAAAATTTCCCTTGCAAAATATTATAATCTTCATGATCCTCTCAAACAAAACGCAATACAAGATGACAATTTAAAAAAAAAAAACTACTTAGGTGACTTAATTGACCAAAGATTTCAAAATTTAGTGAATATATATCCCTACTTCCTATACATCACCGTTGAATCTGTGATGCTAATAGACATTGTTACGCATGGACCTTAGTTTCCTTTTCTTCTTTGTGCAATGCATATACGTATGTGAAATTTATATATTGATTCTGACTAAAGCTTTTCTGGTGTTTCAGCCGCTGGATTATTACGCAACAGAAATCTCATTCAGAGGGTCCTGTCTCAAGTAGCAAGGAAGAAGTTCCAGGTCAGTGTCCATCTTATCGGGACCCACTCAAATTAACTTTTGGTTGTAAACACTACAAGAGGAACTGTAAGCTAGTTGCCGCTTGTTGCAACCAGCTTTATACATGTCGACGGTGCCATGATGATGTAGCTGATCACTCGATGGATAGGTATATACAGCATGTTTAGGTTTCCGCTTCTACACTCGTGTGTTTTGAAGTTTTCAGTTCTTGTTCTTAACATTTTTCTGCTGCTTTAAAATATGCATGCAGGAAAGCTACTGCTAAGATGATGTGTATGAAATGCTTGACGATTCAGCCAATAAGTCCCACATGCACAACTGTTTCTTGTAATAATTTATCCATGGCAAAATACTACTGCAGGATCTGCAAGTTGTTTGATGACGAAAGGTGATGTCCCAGATTGACCTAATTTTTTTTTTCTTTTTATATTGGAAATTGCCAGTTTTTGACCTTCAGATAATTTTATTGTTCTCCTCTATCATTAGTTTTAAGAATATCTATCTTCCTGGAGAGAAGTTTGAATTTAATTGCCATGATTTTCTAAAAGAAATGCCTGAGCATATTTTGCCCGTACTATTTGACTGACATCACTTTCTTTTATTCTAAAATGGACAAAATGTTTTGTCAATCTTGTTAAGTCACTGATCGTCTCAAAAGCTTAAGCTATTAGGAAATTGGTTCAACAATTTGTCACAAGCTATATAACACTCCTCATGTACAACCTTGTATCACATGTAGAGAAGTAACCAGATGAACATACAAAACAGAGTGCAGAAACATAATGGGGGGGAATAAATACATGCCATGAGACTTGAATCCAAGACTTCCTAGAACCAAAAAAATTCAAAACTAAGGGAGGAGCACGTGACCCCCCTGGGCCTTCTTTGGCTCCGCCCCTGGTCACACTTCTGTTCATCTAATGTTAATAATGCTGATGAAACTTGTCATGTGAACTATACGTGATATTTTTCTCACTTCATTAGTACCTTGCACTTTTATTAAAATCACACTTTAGTTTTTCCACTCTTGATTTCTGTCAGCCTCCTAATCATAAATAGATAGAAGGATGACATTACAATTAGACTTAAAATGTAAGAGTTAATTGCCACAATTGAAAGTGAATGGTCAGAAGTGAGATTTTGTTAAAAATACTCCAAAAACAAATTCCAGAAAGAGTGAGATTGAATTCTTGTCATAAAAGTTATTATCTGAAATCTCCAAGTCAATCTAAATATCAACAGGAAGGATATTGAAGTTAATCTTATAACTAAAAACATGAGTCTTGAAACCTATAAAATCCTTTCTGTTTATAGGAAAAGGCATTGCTTCTAGTAAAACACAAACACTTCTTTCACATGAGAAACAATATCATTATAAAGAGAAGTGAAAAAAAAATGAGGGAGAAAGTTCCCCAAGGGATGGGGGATTGATAGATGCGGCACTGATACATTACAGTCGTAACTCTCTTGATTAGAAGGTCACTTCTAAATTAGCTTAACAAGTTCAACGCAAAAAGACCAATCAGCTGGGGGTACACTACACGGGTTCGTCTTTTCCCAGTTGACCCTTTGTAAAGCCTATTTTCCATTCAAATCCAAACCAAAACATCCCATAATCCTTAATATGAACAACTTTTAATGACATTAATGAAGACTAGTAATGAGAGGATTTTTATTTTGATAAGTAACGATTATCAAACACTGTCAATCTTATTCCAATAAGTAACAGTATCTGACATCCTCCATCACATGAGCTTGTCAATGTAGGCTGAACTATTTTCTTTGACATCATTCCGCCATAGGCTCAAGGTGCTTGGCATCACTATTTGCATTAGAGGATACATAGGTCTTAATTGAAGTTTTGTATATTTTGGGCTCGAACGGTTATTGTTTCCTCTTTCCTAGGCTATAAGCTGATACCACCTTGCACCTGTGCCTTTAGCAATGTAACACCCCAACCTTTTAGAGAGCCTCCCTTTTTTCATTAGCTCTTCTTAGTTAATGAGTTTGCCAAGAATGTTCAAAGGGGAAAAAGAATAAATGCTTTACAAGAGTTTTATTGAATTACTATGAGTTTCATACAACCTCGCCTATGAACCTGAGGTTTAATGTTCTTCAATAACGTAGATCATGATAATAAGCTTATGGTACGTGAATGTCTTCGTGTATATTGTTTTAGACAAAGCAAAGGTGGAGATGAAGAAGGGATAGAAAAATGAAGTCAATCGCTAAGAATGCAAGAGTATAGAAACCAAGGAGGCTTATTATTCTGATCATTGTCGTAGCACTTCAATCAAAAGCTTTTGTCACTTCCAGAGGAAGATGCCTACTGACAGTTAAATTGTTTGTGTTGATTTTGAAAATATATGCAGCATTTTACCATGTGTTTAGACAAGAGTTGAACTGTACCATTTGTGCAAGTATGGGTCGTATCTAGCATATATGGAAACCTATGCTGAGGAAAAATGTACAGAAAGATAGGATGAAGACAAATATTGTAGGATTAAAGATGCAGGGTAGAAAGGATAAAACACCTAACAGATATGGGAGTAGACCTACCAAAGCACATCTCCCTTAGAAGTGAAAATGTTAAGAGGAAGCCATTAGTTTAAGCAATATTCTTTTCACTCAGTCACTCTTCGAGAGAATCTTAATGAATTATCATGGGTGAATCTTATGAACATATTTAAAATTCTATTAAGTAAATTGATTTTGGTATGAAAATTTGAAGTTCATTAAATTGCTTCCCTCCAAATTTTTAGTGTATTGATATTTAGCTGTAGGTTACGGATCAAACTACATTTACTGAAAATCCTCCAAGAGGCACATACAGTCAAGCAGTTGTGTACAATAAGGCAATCTTGATTCTGTTTGTGTTCCTACCACAGTGGTACTACAATGCCTTAAATACTTCCAACATTTGTTATATATATTCAATAGATGGCAATGACCTACGTTAGCTTTTGGTATCATTGGATGTCTCATTTTATAGAGATCTCTGACATAGAGTGTGTTGAACAGGGATATCTACCACTGCCCTTACTGTAACCTGTGCCGAGTTGGGAAAGGACTGGGCATCGACTATTTCCACTGCATGAATTGCAATGCTTGCATGTCAAGGTCTCTTTCAGTGCATATATGCAGAGAGAAGTGTTTTGAGGATAACTGCCCGATATGCCACGAATATATTTTCACATCTAGCTCTCCAGTTAAGGCCCTTCCATGTGGACATTTGATGCACTCAGCATGCTTTCAGGTATTTGGTTCATGTATGATTTTCCCCTTTTCTTCCTAAAGACCATATAAGTGTTGAGGGTAATTTACAGATGCTCTCTGATGCTTCTGTTAGGACTACACTTGTACTCACTACACCTGCCCAATATGTAGCAAGTCACTTGGGGACATGCAGGTCAGTCACAATATATTCTCCACAATATTCTCTTCTTAACCATTATTTTTCTATTCATGTTAGTACCTATATAAATTGGATGCTATGTTTTTGCATACATCACTGCAGATCTAATTTGTTACCCACGATTGTACAATGTGTTACAGTTTCTCAGGGTTGCCTGAACAGGCTGAAACATTTTTGCACATGTTAAAACTCCAGCACTAATAGGGCCAATAGGTGTTTAATTGGTCTACTTAATTCTGGAACTTGAGAAATAAGTAAAACATGTTTCTATGAACTATTGGAATTATTACTCTTTTCTTTAAGTGTCTGTCAAGATTAACTTAAATTTGATGAAATCTTCAAAACATATTATCTTTTAATGCACGGCTTCTTTGGATATTCATAATCAGCATATGTCCACCAACAATTAAGTATGTTGTGGTGTGGTGGGACCTCATTACTGTTTCCCTACAGGCTGCAGATCCAATCTTTTAGGATTGCTTTGGAGAGAAATTTATTTGTGACTTTTTTGGAGTGCACAAATCCAATCAGGTCTCAAGTAAGTCATCGATACATTCTGAGTTGGACCATACAGACCAATTCAGTGGTAGCTCTAAGCCTGATGAAAAACAAGTATTAATTGTTTTAATAGCCTTTTATGGCTTTTGAAGTTTGTGCCCTAGTGAGAACAAATTGTTATATGGAGAGTTGCCTTGTACTCTGGTGTATTGAGACCAATCATATTAACTGGTAATAAAATATATGGTCACTACTTTAGCTCTTCCCTGCTCTCAATTGACTTTTTCTATTCGTGCTTAATGAATTGAGGGTTCAGACTTTCTAGAGGGCACCCTATTTTCATAAATAACTTGCTTAAATACATCAGTTTCTTCACTTGGTTTTTCCCTGCTTCACCTTTTCCTTTCTATTGATCTCATGTTTGTTGTTCTGATATCCCCACTACATCAGAATACTCAATGTATCTACTACTGCGTTCTGTATTTTCCCTTTTCAGAAGGCATCAATATTCAACAAAAGAAGATGCTGATTTAAGGACGAGCTAAAGCCATTTATGTTCATTTGAACTATATTGCCTGTTTGTTGATATTTGAAATCCTTGTTTGCCAGTAACTATTTTCGCTTTCACGAAAGATCACCCTCAAAGCTCTATTTTCCTCTTCTCAATGATATCATTCTAAAAGGTTTTACAAAATAATTTTCACAGTCACCACTCTATTTCTGCCTCCTTGATTCTGCGAGTCAATTAAAAATAAAAAATAAAAAATAAAAAGGAAAGAAAAACATGAGTTTTGTCAATTCTTAGTTAAATCATGCTTTAGGCCAAATGCCCCAAAATTAATTTGCATGTTTGCCTACTTCAGTTACTTAAGCAAGTTGAGTAGTCTATAGTGTGGGTGTTTGGGAAATTGCTATTTTAGTAGGCTATTTTAAGGGTGGTTTGGGATGTCCTAAATAAGTACACTTTTTGACTTTTTATAAAAAGATGTGTAGAAAAGTAGAGAGGAGATGTTGATTGATCTGACCCAAAAAAGATAAAAAGATGGACTTATTTAGTATATGCCAAACAAGGCCTTAGTTTTTGGCTATTTTAGTAGGCTAAAATTTTTGTGTTTGGGAAGATAGTTGAATTTTTTTGTAGTTGGATTGGATGTTTGTGAGAGAAAAAGTGAAATGATTACGGGTTTGATGTGACATTTTATCTTATTGGCTATTTTAGCCTATTTTGTCATTTTGTGAATTTTAGTCCAAAAAACCAAAAAAAGCCTTTGCCAAACACGCCCAGTGTGTGCTTTGGGAGTTGCCAATTTTTAAATGCTAAAACGATATGTTTCAGGTGTATTTTGGTATGTTAGATGCATTATTGGCAGAAGAGAAAATTCCTGATGAGTATTCTGGTCAGACTCAGGTTGATAATCTTCTTTTCTTGTCATTCTTAAATATCTTTCATTGTGTGCATTGTCAGAAGATAACATATTTTCATTCACTATGGGACAATTTTCAGGTAATACTATGCAATGATTGTGAGAAGAGAGGACCTGCTTCATTCCATTGGCTCTATCACAAATGCTCTCATTGTGGTTCATACAACACTAGGCTTCTATGACCTGCATCCAAAGTGAGATTAAAACGCTCATTATCTTAAGCTACTTTCTATACAAAATTATCTTATATTTATATAGCTCTGAACGAAATTATATTTTGAGGGCAGGCCTTGGCTTAATGGTAAGTTTGAATTGCAAGGTATGTGGATTATATGATGTGACGAAGATAATATTTTTGGGTTTTGTTATTGTGGAGGAAGAGATGCACCAAAATCAATTTGGCATATTCATTACGTTATTGTAGAATTCTAAGGGAAGTTGGCTACCAAATTTATTTGGTGGTAGATTGAAAAGATTCAAAAAGTAATTATAAAAAAAAAAAAAAAAAGAAGATTGTCACAAAACTTTGTGTACATGTGGGAATAATGAAAACTTTTGAGGATATAAAGTAGCTAAAACCGAAGCTAAGAAAGCCATTAGGGAAGTTACGTTGAGGGTATATGACGATCTTTATTAGATTTTAGGATGCAAAAAATATATAAATTTTCTAAAAAAAAAAAATAGAAAGAAAATGTAGAGGCCTAAATTAGGGTGAAGGTGAGGGAGAGGAATATGAGATAAGAACACGGTGGACGAGAGTTATTTTGAAAAGATATTAAATGAAAATGACTTGGAAACCTTGAGTCTAGGAAAACATAATAACTCTTGTAGTGGAATTAATTGTAAATTCTTTAGCAAGATTGCAGTAGTAGAAGTAAAGGAGGCTATGAAGAAGATGAGGGTGGGGAAATCGATAGGATCAACTAGAATCCTGTTGCAGTTTGGAAGTGTTTGGGAGAGTGACTAATTTATTTAGCAAGTTCTTGAACTCTAAGAAAATGATTGCTGAATGGAGGAGAAATACATTAGCTTCAATATATAGAAACAAAGAAAATAAGGAGGATGTGACCATAGAATTAGGGTGGGATAGATGAAATGGAGGAGTGCATCAAGAGTGTTGTGCGATCATTGGATTCCTATTAAGTTTAAGGAAAAAATTTATATGATTTCTATAAGACCATGTCATCACCTTATTCTGACCAACTTTCCTTCAATCATGTCCCTTATCAGCCAAGTTGGTAATTCAAGGCAATAAAATTTTCCTTTTGCTCTAAAGTCTGAACAAATTCTTGATGGACTGAACACAGCACACATGATAAGCTCCATTTAACTTAGATCTCCACACAAACCCTATCAAAGTTATAAACTGAACTTTTAAATGAAATGCATTAATAATTACATGATTTAAGGTTGATTACTTCGATCTAATCTTTATATTTTTGCTTTCCAATAATGATACATTATTTATTTTCTTAATTTACAAAATATTCTTAAACCATTGTAAAGTCTGGAGTTTGATGTTTATTTGGAATAAACAGGTGTGCCAACCTTTATTTGTGGTTGTGGGATATAATCTTCGAAACCTATTTTCCGTATGTGGTTGAAACAGAGGACCTTTCAGAAAATCGTTCTTTCAGGATTGGTGAAGCAGATATAGATAGAGTAGTACTCTGACCCTCTTTGCTATGTACTCCAAATAAGAAGTGTTCATTTTTCAGAGACACATATTGTTTGAGTTTTACAATAATTGTAATAGTAAAACTTATAAATGTCGAAACAGAAATAATTTTGAAAGTATGGAATTCACGGTGAACAATTTAGATAACATGTAATCCTCAGTCTTTGAATGTGTTGCTGGAGCCTTGAGCCTAGTTGGGCTGAGATTCGGTAAATTGTTTTATCCTAAATTCTCAAAATTGATGCCAGGTTACTTCCACCCTTATCGTACCATAGGAGTTAGTACCCTATATGGGACTTGTATGCGAAACTAGATGAAGACGATCTGGACAAGAAGTAAAATAATTAAATTTTGGGTTATAGACAGTGACGGCTATTAGACCTAAATTTTTATAGGTACAGAGTGTAAACTTCTTAATTTCCACTCAAGAAAGTTGCAATGATTCCAAGTTCGCAAAATAGAATGTTCAACATACTTCACACATATTAAACTGAAGGAGTAGAATCAATTTTTTTTATTTGTATATTGACGGTGTTCAAAACAAGAAAATGATCTACAATGGAATCAATAGTGAAATTTTAACTTATCAAAGAAACAAAAGAACTTAACAGATTAAAACAGAAAAGAAACTCAAAATTGTGGATTACTCTATGAATCAGTATGCCAAAAAAAAGGGAAAGGGTGGGGAGTCATAATAGAAGTCAAGCCAGTCTGCTGCTACTCTCCTTACTTTTATTTTCTGGCAATTTGATCAGTTGACATTGGTAAGACTGAAGCATGCTGCGGCACTCTTTAACTCATTGTCAGTGACATGTTCAATAGACTGTGTTGTATCTTTCAATGACGAATCCGAGCTGCACATGAATTTACATCACCAAATCAGAAATCAATAACAAATGAAAATCGAACTACCCAAATTGGTATTTCTTATCATCATCAATCTTTCTTGGTGTAACTCTAAACTGCATTTAATAGATAATCACATTGCAATTATAAGAGTACCTCGAATCATAAGCCTCTTTTGAATCGATGTATGATTGTCTGTCATCAATTGTGTCAAAGAACGGGTGCATCTCATCATATTCTTGAGCAAGTTCTTGTTGGATAGTTAGTTCTTGTGATGACACCAACTGAGATTGCATTGCCATTGCCATTGAATTATTGTTGTTGTTGTTGTTATTATTGTCATTACTATATTGTTGTTGAACCCAGAACGAATTGACTACATGTTCTTTATCAATGAAACCCGAGTTGTAAATAACATTATTGCAGTTAGGGTAGGATTGATATGATGAAATGGGCATTGCAACAGGTTGGGGAGCATCCTGATGGAAGAGGGAAAGGGCATTGTTACTTGGCGGCGGGCCCATTCCCAGTTGTAACTGCGACGAACAATCATTGGGATTGCACGAAATCTCGTGTTGTTGAATCTCATTCTGTCGATAAAGTGCAAGTTGTGCTTGAACAGCATGGAATTCCTCCTCCGCTAGGCGTATCTGGTATTGGAGTTGACCAATCACACCACAGCATCCATGGACAGGGAACCTATCGCGGATGTTCGCTTGGTAGATGATAGACCTCATGGCTTCCATTTTCTGAGCCGGGTCAAGTTGTTTTAGTATTTTCAAGATATTGCTTACGCCAAACAGTCGGTGTGCGTTTTGGAACATCTTAGGTTGGTCAGGAGGGAAGTACGGGGCGAGTGGACACTCGCCGGAGCACTTCCTCCTCTGGTACTTACATGCGGCGCAAGCTTGGCTCGTGCCGCCCTTCAGGGTCATTCTAAGACTACCCAATTGTGTATTCAAGAATGGGAATATTGAGAATGAAAGGAAGATGACAGTAATGAAGATGATGAGAGAGAAGTGTAGGTAGAGAGAGAGAGGTGAGGAGAGAGAAGAGAGTATTGTTGTTAAGGCCATATGGGCAGCATTGATGTGTGAACAGGTCTGATATGTGCGGATTTTGCTGGGGGAGTGATGGGGGAATTAGAAGACTAAGTAAGAAGAAGAGATTGAAGAGAGAGAGAGAGCCGAGTTTAGAGGGGGTATGTTTATTTGAAGTGTGTGACCGTTGGGGACAAATGTTGGAAGTTTTGGGAGAACTTATTGGGTGGATCAAGACCAAGGTCATCTGTTGTTCCACAACATTGTGATTGGCTGGTGGTTTGACAAATTGATGGCATTGTCCAAACACGCCATCAGCAGGGGGTCTAGCCAATGGGAATGATGTAGGTGCACGAGGTGGAGCTGTCCCTGGACTAACTAATCATTTTCTCCAAGTTTAGGAGAGTCCTAAGATTTTGGGACACTATGTGGTCACAGCTAAGTCTCACTGAACCCGCGTAATAATATGTGGTTTGTTCTTTTTATAAGTTTTAGTAATAATAATAATATTTTTGAAGTAGTTTATTTATCTTTTTACATGTATGGGCACATATATGGTTGTATTGACAAAAAAACAATAATAATAATAACAGTTTTCGGAATTTTGAAGCAATTTTTGGTGTTTTGTAAAAAGTGGATAGTTTTTAAATAAAAAAAAAAAAATTTATTCAAAACCATTTTTGAACATATTTCGGAATATATTTTTGTTTTCCAAGACAAAAATTGAAAAATGAAAAGGATAACTTACATTGGTAGTCCTTATAATTTGTTTGTTGTGTCATTTTAGTCTTTACACTTTTAATTAGTTCAATTTTACTCTTAATTTTAAATTTTGTGTCAATTTGATCCAATTGGTAATGTCATCAGTATTTTTGATAAAAAAAAATTATCACTAAATTAAGCTGAGTAAATTTATAATTTTGCTCTTCAAAATATAACATATGCTATTTATGTGTATATTTTTCATTGAAAAAAATAAATACGAAGTGTTGTAATTAATTGAATCAAATTGAGATAAAATTATAAATTTAAGGTCTAAATTAAGCTAATTGAAATTAGAAGGATTAAAATGACATAAGAACCGAAGTATAAAAATTATTGTCATAATTTGCCCAAATGAAAAAAATACTAAACATATTATATGTTGTTAGGATCCGGGATCCCGCCCAAGACCTTATAGAAACCATTCCATGCAGAAAAACACACCCACACTCAAGGAGACACAATATTTTACGTGGTTCGGCCTCAATGCCTACGTCCACGGGAGAGTAGCCGGTTTTCACTATACCAATTTGGAGATTACAGAAAGATTAAATTAGAGGAGGAGCTCACACTCTCCTCACTCACCCACTCTCCCGTCTCCCTCGCTCACACCGAGGGAGACGGTCTATCCGCCTCACATCTCAACACCTCTTTGGCTTACACTTTGCTCTCTCTCTCTCTCTCATTTTTCTCTCCACTCTACCTCACCATTTATACATTCAGATGGAGGAAGGAGAGAAGCTGGCCAACACATGGCCAGCTTGTAGGTGTGTTGGCATCACATGGCCAACCCATGTGTATTGCCAACTCTTGCTTTCCAACATGTTAACTCTTGCTTTCCAACATGTTTAGCAGCCTCTTTGTAACATGGCCAGCAACATGGTGAATCACCCCTCACATGGGGTGATGATATATCCCACAAATCACCCCCTCAACCCATGTGAGGTGATCCACAGCACACCTTGCTGTTAATCTTGTCACGCCCAATTTCAGCATACTCTGCTTCTCTTCACTGAGACCGGTGCACCCCTTGAAGCTAGAGATAACACAGCAGAGATACAAGAGAATGAGGGAATCCTACATCCTCAATTCAACTCATATCACTCTGATTTGGAGAGAGCCTCTGCTCCTATCTCCCCCAGATCTCTTCCACGCTTCCTGGCTCGGATGTCTTCACTTGCTATGCTTGAACTTGCGTAACCAAGATATCCGACACCCCCTGATTGGATGTCCTGCACCCCCTGCTGGAATGCCCTTGACTGTCATGCATTACCTCGCAGGACCAGTCATTGGAGCAATAGAAAACTCTTCGTTTATCCTATCAACGTCCTCTGTCTTCTTTGCTCGGAGCTTTTCCTCTAAACTATCGGCCTTTGCCTTCTGCACTGCTGAACAACCTCCTAGTGTTTCCATACGCTCGTTGTCTGTGCCTGTGCAATCCTTGATGTGCTGTCCAGTAGATTGATGGTTGACAGTAGCTCCATGTCACGACCCAAACCCGCCCCTATAGGTTTGGCACCGTAACCGGCCAGTAATCTGAGGATTACCTACGGCCTCTGAACAGATTAACAAAATATTAGGGGCTAGCGGAAGCAAATAATAATATACAACGTCCATTGAGCTGTGCAGACTTATATGAGACAGAAAAATTTTAAACTTTTTATATATACATATACACACATTAACTCTAAGTCACCATATATATACAGATTAGACCAAAAAGGAACTTAGCCCTATTTACAAAATATCCAAGACTTGCTTAACCAAACACGAAAACTGAACTTAAACTTTAAGTTACTAAGCAATAACCACTTGACACATTCGGAACCTCCATGAGAGGCACATTAGTTGGCTGACAAGACAGATTCTAGACAGATGCCTCTAAGCCTGGCCACGCGCCTGATCACCTACATACATAAATAATACAGTAAGCTAAAGCCCAGTGAATAATAACAGAGTAAAGGGTTTTAATGAATGATGTCCATCACAGAGTTAGAAATCAGAGTTTATATCAGAAACATAATCTTATCAGAAATAGAGTCTTATGCATTTTCAGATTTCAAATCAGAAACAGATTCAGGTACATGCTCATATTCATATTCATATTCATATTCATAATCAGATTTTGCATAAGATCATATGTGATACACCCATTAGCTAACAGATCAGATTGGTCTAGAGACCACAGACAGAGTTGGTACCAACGACCAGGAGGGTCCATAACTTGCGCGCAAGTAGCCATGGTATTATTTCCCCCAGGCAAGGGCCAGATACAGATAACCACAGTATTATATCCCCCGGGTAAGGGCCAGATCCACGGTATTATATCCCCTGGGTAAGGGCCAGATCCACGGTATTATATCCCCCGGGTAAGGACCAGATCCACGGTATTATATCCCCCGGGTAAGGGCCAGATCCACGGTATTATATCCCCCGGGTAAGGGCCAGATACTAAGGGTGCCACAAATACTTTTCAGAAAACTAGACATTCATTCATTCATTTCCAACATATCATAGCTTTTCAAGAATCAATCATTTCGTATCATAGTATACTGAAAATACATAACATTGAACATAACTTTACAAAGTTATTACTCACAGAGGGCTGCAGAGGCAAATCAGACAGACTGGATATATCAGATAAATCAGGCAGACAATGGCGCGTGACCTACACAAACATATAACATATACACATTGAAATACAATATTACTCCCTTGATTAAACTTGTCCCTTCAAGTCTCTAGTCTGTATAGTCCGAAGTTCTACAACGTTTATTCTTTCTCAATTAAGTAAACTGGGTTCTTAATTCACATATTCTTTCATTACTAAGCCCTTCTTTTCCAAATAGATTGATCCTTTACTTGGCTTCTTAAACAATTACCACAAGATCAATGATTCATTCCTTAACTAACTAATCTATGTTGATTAGTAGCTTATTAATCTTTATTGAGTCATAAATCATATCTAGAATGCATTGGAAAGAGATGAGGATAAAAATATGAACTAAATGCAACTTTTCAAAATGTGCTGAAAATGGGGTCTTCGCTCGAGCGCCACTTTGGTCGCTCGAGCGAACTGTAAAATTTGAAAAACTACTGGGAGCTTGATTTTCACGCTCGAGCGAGACTTTCCTCGCTCGAGCGGACAACATAAATTCTGAAATTCCAAAATTGAAATTAAAGTTCAAATTCGGTATTCAAAGCCTCAAAATATGTACTTTAGTATACAAACATGGAAAACTATTTATTAAAGTCATAAATTGATAAATCATTTATTCAAAAATTATTTATTCAAAATCATGCCCCAATTGCCAAATTTAGTTTTAATTCATTTCCTCCATACCAAGCCAAATCCCAAACCCAAAGTGATTAATCTCTAACTTGAACTCCATAAATTTAACATGGCCCCAAATTCTCCTTTTCTTTTTAGTTACATAAAATTGATTTCAAGCTCTTTCTACTATCCTTTCAAGCATGAAATTAAAGTCATAAATTCCTTAGAAAATTATTCACATGTATGAAATTGACATCAAAATTACTAGTTTTATATTCTTATAAATTTTCCAACTAATTTCCATAACCATGAGTCTACTTAATTTCTTACTTAATCCATGAGACTAATTTCATAGCTTTCTTAATCCATGATGCATGTAACTTATTTTATATTTGACACCCAATTTCATTCTAATTCCATGAATTAAATCTCAAATCTTCGAGTATTATAGGATGGTTCTACAAAATCAAGCCAAAGATAATTAATTTCTAACTTAACTCTCATAAACTTGATTTTAGCTCCAATTCATCATTTTCTTATCAATCTCTTTCTAATCCCATAAAATTGATTTCTAATTCTTTTTTATTTCCTTAAATTATCAAATTGATATAATAAAACTCCTAGAAAAATATTTGCATGTGTGGGATTATAATCAACATCAAACCATCTACATCAAAATCCCTTTTTATTCAAAATTAAGCTCAAATGTTCATGAATTTATAATTTACCACCACTTGTTCTTCTTATAACCAAACATGAAGTTAATTTCTCAAATCTCCTAAAATTTCATTAATGCATGCAAAGATGGAGCCCAAATTTATGAGGAAAACACAAATTAAACTTAAAATAATTAATTTCTAATTTATTTTCCATAATCATCCACATGCATGCAATTCTTTTCATGTTTAGAACCAAATTCCAAATTAACTTCCATCATCTTACACTTAAATCAATCTTTCTTCATCTTCTTACTAATTCCTATTAATTACATGATTTTGAGTCCAATTCCATCTTTAATTTCAAGTATAACATAAAGATTCTATAAAAGTTAAGCATGAATCCATACCTCAAGCTCTAATGTCAAAGAGTGTTGATGATTTCCCCTTAGTCTTCTTCTTCTTTACAATTTCCAGCAACCAAGAGCTTAATAGAACTCCCTCTATAACTCACTCCCTGTCTCTCCTTCGGTGCTTCTCAGAGCACACTTGCATCTCCCTTTGATTTTATTTCTTTCTTTAATTCATTCTCTCCCTCTCACGGTTTTGCCAAGACAAAATGTCAAGCACAGAATGTACTCAACAATGAATAAGTGGGTTTCTTACTCTCTCTCCTCAAATGCATATAAAACGTAAAGACCCACTAACTCTCAACTTTCTAAAATTTTCTCTCAAAGCTTCTACATACCAATTAATTGGGTAGAATTAAATTAGTATATAATTACATATATCAGCTTAATTAAATACCACTTAATTTTAATAAACCTTAATCAACACATAATCAAATTAATTATAACAAATCATAGATCTCTCATAATTAAATTAATCTAACTGACTTCCGTTAGAGCCTAATTAAATATATTTAAATCTATCAATCCGAATCAGATTTTTAATCAATATCCCAAAAGGCTCCAATTATTAAATAAAACTTATTTTCATCCTCAATTTTGGTTTCTTAGATCATTTAATCCTTCAATTTCTGATCAGACTCAAAATTTCGTCAATAAATTACATATTCAAATTGGGCATATCATAATTAAATTTAACTTATAATAACCACAATTCTCAATCCTCATGACTTAATCAACTCCAATTAGGATCTAATTAATCGAATCTCAATTTCACTAAACTGAATCGAATATTTAATTAAACTCCCAAATGGGTCCGTAATTAAAATTAAATTGATTCAACTTCCTAACTTCACTTCCTTAAGCCATTTGGACCCTTAATTTCCAATTCCAAAATAAACCTTCAATCAAATCATATACGAGTCAGATTTCATAATTCTCATAAATCCCAAATAAATTATAATACTCGGCAATTAAACTCAAATCCTCTTAATCAATCAAGTACTAATCCTTATACGTGATGGGGTTGTTACACTCCATCTGTCAAAGCATCGTCAGCTATGCAATTCCCTGCATAGTGCCCGCACCCATGGCTTCTGGTCTCCCTGCGTCGAGCTCGCCTGAGAGATCCGCATCAACTCTATCCTCCGCTGCCATGGAAAGAAACCACCATAGAAGAAAAAAAAAAAAAAGACTTGCCACTCGTTGGCGCGCACTCTTGCGTTTGTCTCAATTTCTCTGTCTGGAAGTTCCTGTGAACTTTCAACAACCCGCTGCTGCACACTCCTCTTGCGCCTCTGTACGACACTGTACCCTTGCACTACTGCACGTCTGCATTTGTGCTCCTGTGCTTAGTATGCTCCTGTGCAACTATTGTTCTACAGGTCCACGTACCACCAGTACTTTCTCGTATACAGTAGCTCCAACAGCCACAGCATTTCCCTGAGCCTGTACTGGTTGCCAAATCATCTATCTGTCGATGAATGGTCTTTTTGATTAATTGAACCAGATCCTCTGACGAACCCCGGAGATAATCATTTCTGCAATCCTCTGATCACCCCTGACCAATCCTGATCTCCCTTGATCTGCCATTTGATCAAGCCTGATCTCCTCTGGTCTTCAATGATCTATCTCGAGTTGTACCTGGTTGTCCAATCTGGTTAGAATTTACCATTCTAACCTCTTCAGTGAATCCGCAGCGTTCCACAATATCCGGTAACCTCCCTCCGAGTATTAAAGATGACAAACTCCCATGTTTAACAATCTTTAAAAAACCGTTCAGAATTTCACCATTCTGACCTCGCGGTTGCATCCGGAACGGTCCGATTAGCTAGGTCCAACCTTCGCTGCATTTCCGGGGACCTCACTGAAAAATATCCCCAAAAGCTGGGCCACATCACAATATTCTGAAAATTCTGGGCCAAATTGTAATTTTCAGAAGTTCAGGAAATATTCTGTGTACCAACAGAATATTCCGTCCACTGCACCGGATGCCGTCCGTCCCTTTAAACTGCCTTCTTTTTACAGAAACTCCGTCTCCAAAATCTGACCGTACGGATGTGTCCGGAATACTCCAAATAGTCAGAAAACACTATTGGATCACCAAAAACGGACTCCAAATGGCTTCGATCTAGCCAAAACATTTTGTACGCCTCAGATCTGCGGCTGCACCATAGCCGCAAAGCACTGGATCCTTCCTCCTTGCGGTTGCACCATTGCCGCGTAACACTGGATCGCTCCCTGCCTCTGGTTGACTGGTCAACACCCTTGCTGACGTGGCAGATGACGTGGCATCCACGTGGCTGTCCCTGACTGGCCCACGGTGCCACGTGTTGATGACGTGGATGGCCACGTGGCGCTGACCTAGCTGCCACGTGGCGTTGACTCTGCCGCTCCGTTGACTGACACGTGGCACCCGTTGCCGACGTGTGTGCCACGCGGCTTCCTGACGTGGTCTGCGCGTGGTCCTGCGCGTGTCAGGCACGCGCGTCGCCCTCTTCCTCCTTCCGCGCGTGTGGCGCGTGCGTGCGCGTGAGAAGACGCGCCGGTAAATCTCCTCGGCTCGTGTGGCGCGTGCTGAGACTAGGCCTCACGCGCTACCTTCTAGGGGCGCGTGAGGGCGCGTCCGGCCTTCGTTTGGGGTGTTTTTTGCATTTCTGGACTCCTCTCGTCGAGTCCTTGCTCCTGGTATGCTCAAAACCTGATTTCGAGCAATCCGATTTCTGGGCAGATTCGAAACATCACGGATTTTTGTTTCGAAATGCCACCGACGAGGCTCTGATACCAATTGTTGGGATCCGGGATCTCGCCCAAGACCTTATAGAAACCATTCCATGCAGAAAAACACACCCACACTCAAGGAGACACAATATTTTACGTGGTTCGGCCTCAATGCCTACGTCCACGGGAGAGTAGCCGGTTTTCACTATACCAATTTGGAGATTGCAGAAAGATTAAAATAGAGGAGGAGCTCACACTCTCCTCACTCACCCACTCTCCCGTCTCCCTCGCTCACACCGAGGGAGACGGTCTCTCCGCCTCACATCTCAACACCTATTTGGCTTACACTTTGCTCTCTCTCTCTCTCATTTTTCTCTCCATTCTACCTCACCATTTATACATTCAGATGGAGGAAGGAGAGAAGCTGGCCAACACATGGCCAACTTGTAGGTGTGTTGGCATCACATGGCCAACCCATGTGTATTGCCAACTCTTGCTTTCCAACATGTTAACTCTTGCTTTCCAACATGTTTAGCAGCCTCTTTGTAACATGGCCAGCAACATGGTGAATCATCCCTGACATGGGGTGATGATATATCCCACATATGCAATGTGATGGTTACATGGCACCCAAAGGCAAATGAAAAAGATACTAACATATTATATGTAATGTGATTGTGAGTTTAAAATTATGATTTATTTGATTGGTTATTAAACGGACGGAGTTACTTAAGGTAGACTTGTATTTAATTCGTTAAAAAATCGTTTAAGGCCTATTTGTTACCCAAACAAGTTAAAGCTTGAATATAATTTTAAATTTTTTAAGTTTTCAAGTTTGAATAATTTATTACGTGGCTCAAACTTATATACACTATAAAAATTTAAATTACTCGAGCTTGATTTATGTGTAACTCTTTAGAAACTTGTTCGAGATCGGCTCATTACGTAAACAAATCAAATTTAAATATATTTTAAAATTTGTTAAGTTTTTAAATCAAACTTGAACAAGTTATTATTTGGTTCGACTCGGTTGATCTACAACCATAATACTATCTCTCTTTAATGGAATGATAAAATTTATGCTAAAAAAATTGACAGAAATGCGTTCCCAGAATACGTTTCCCATTTCTTACATTCCCTGTTTCTTACAGGAAAGAAGTAGAAGGTATCATTTGGCATGCGACTGTTTTAGTTAAAAAATTAAAAAATTATTAAAAAAATTAAAAAGCCTATAACTTATATCAAAAAGTTAAGGCCTGGTTTGGCTTATACTATATAAGTCAAAAAGTCAAAAAGTTACTCCAAAATCCAAAAAGATATCACTATTTACCAAAAAAAAAAATTTAAAAAATCAAATTTCTTCCCAAAAAGTACAATTTGAATTGATGTAAAGCAGCGGCTGTGCAGCAAAAATGAAATGATTCGGTGTGATTTTCACACAAACCGTTGTTCATCCCATGGGGGCCATTATGGGTCCCGTTTTGATAATCTGAACCGTTCAATGTGTACAATCGTCAAGTACTATATGTCTGCAAAAAATCACATTGATCGGATATCGATAACTATATGATCAAATCAGTTATATACAACAAATGGATGGTGTTGTAATTAATGATTGAAAAATAAATAAATCTGACCAGATAGCTATCGATATCCGATTAACGTGATTTTTTATAGGTACATAGTGTTCGACGAGTTACACACATTGAACGGTTCAGATTATTAAAATGAGACCCGTGATGACCCCCACGAGCCAAACAAAACCGTCCAATGCTTTGTACAAAAATTAGCCAATAATTTCCAACTCCAATACACTCCAGCCGGTTGTACGGCTGGGGCCCACCCCTTTCTAATCATCTCTTACACACTTTTTTTTATACAATTTTTTAATACACATTTTTTCATAGAAAGTCAAAAAGTTAACCCAAACCTCCATATTTTTTTTTGTCTTTTTTAGTCCAAAAAGACAAAAAGTGCACTTTTTTAGGAAACCCCAAACCAGCCCTAAATATTCTATTTTCTCTCTACTTTTTACACATTTTTTTTTTTTTTTATAAAAAACTAAAAAGTCATTCTAAACATATTAATTTTTTTTACTTCATATTTTAGCCAAAAAATTAAATAGTTACTAAAATAACTTGTTTTCAAACGAGGCCTAAGAAACCCTCAAATACAAGAGATGAAGTGCCCTCGGGGATTTTATATCCCTGAAATAGTGTGACAACCTGTTACGACTATTTCCTTAAAATAATAAATATTGATTCTATTTGTAATGTATTTTTTTTTAGTGAATCAGATATGAGAATATATATTCTAATAGAATGATTAATCCATTTTATTTTAATTCTACTGAAACAAATACTACTTAAATCTCCTGCCATGTCAATTGTTGATTGTACTTCATTTGATTTTGGTGAACAATCATCACATATGTCAAAAAGGTATTAGTTTAATAGATCTTACAACTCATATTTGTTAGCAATGCAATATTGACAAATGAAATAATAAACAAATTATGATAAAAATGGTATTGCTAATAGTAATCACCTTTCTTCTTTGCACTTCCATTTATTCGTAATTTTTTATTATTTTATCATACAAAAATGTTAGAGACCTCAAAAATTCTACCAAATGTTTCACATGGGTGTGGGACCCACATTTGGTAAAACTTTTGGTAGAATATTTGGGGTCTCTAGCATTACTTTTTATCATATCATAAAATTTCAATCATAGCACATTTATAATCTTCCAAACCCTAAATCCTAATCTTGACCTGCCTAGCCACCACCACCAACAACCCCCAGCCACTCTCCAGCCCTTCCCATTCCTCCTCAACCCCAGCCACACCTCTAACCTCTCTCCAACCCTCTCCCATCTCCAACCCTGATGGTGGACTTCTATATATTTTGCATGAATTTATGATGTCTCACACACAAACAATTGAATGAATTTATTTTCAAACAAAAGAACAATTACAATTTGTGGCTTTTGTCTCCCGCCTCTCTATCTCTCAAACCTTTTACGGGTTTCTTAATTGTGTGATTGATTTCTATAACAACAACCTAACTATCTATTTATAGGTTTCTAATCAGTGTATCAAATGTGTGTTGAATTCACAGTTGTGGTTTGAATTCAGTTTCTTATCTTCTAAGTTTCTGACTTGGTGAACTTCAAGGAAGTTTCATGGCTGCTTTCTTCATTCTCTTCTTCCATCTTCAGGCAGCTTTTGGAGAGGGGTGGAAGGTTTAAGTTTATTCTCCAACATTCCCCATTAAACTTGAATCACCAAATAAGGTAACTCCAAACATTCTTCGTAGCGTCACAAATGTTGTTGTTTTGAGAGGCTTTGTAAATATGTCTGCAACTTGATTTTCACTTTTCGTGTGTATCAACTGGATCTCTTCTTTTTGTATACATTCTCGCATGAAATGAAATCTTGTGTCGATATGCTTGCTTCTATCATGTAAGATTGGATTCTTTCTTAATTGGATTGCTGACTTGTTATCCACGTATATCTTTGTGGCTTCTTGTTGTGGTTTTTGAACTTCTTTCAGCAAATTTCTTAACCGGATAGCATGACATGCTCCTGTAACAATAGCTACATACTCTGTTTCACATGTCAATAAAGTTACTATCGGTTGTTTCTTTGAGGACCACGTAAAAGCAATAGCTCTGAGATAAAACACAAACCTGGTTGTACTTGTCAATAAAGTTACGATCATCCACATCGCCTGCCCAGTCACTGTCGCTGTATCCTACTAATTTGGATTCATCTATAGATGAATAAAACAATCTGTACTCCATTGTACCTTTCACATACTGTAGGATTCTTTTGGCTGCTTTCAGATGTGGTGTCTTGGGTTCCTCCACATATCAACTAGCTAAGTCTACTACGAACAATATATCTAGTCGTGTGGCTGTGAGATATCTTAGGCTTCCAAGTAGACTTTTGAAATATGTTGGATTAACCGTATCTCTTTCATCATACTTGAACATCTTGTTACTTCTATCTGTCGGTGTGTCGACAGCTTGACAATTTTCCATGTCAAACTTCTTGATGATTTCTGTGGCATACTTAGCTTGTGATACGAAAATGCCTTTATTACTTTGCTTGACTTCTATGCCCAAGAAATATGCCATGAGTCCAATGTCTGTCATCTCGAACTCTTGTATCATGGATGCTTTGAAATCTCGGATCATGTCGAGATTGTTGCCTGTGAATATAAGATCATCGACATAAAGACAAACAAATAGCAAATCTCTCCCCTTGTTTGTCTTGAGGTATAGGGAATGTTCATAAGGACATTTAACAAACTTATTTGCAACAAAATAATTGTCAATCCTTGCATTCCATGCCCTTGGTGCTTACTTCAAGCCATAAAGAGCTCATTTTAACTTATATACTTTATCTTATTGATCTGGTTTCACATAGCCTAACGATTGTTCAATATACACTTCTTCTCAAGATAACCATTTAAGAATAATGATTTGACATCCATTTGGCATATCTTCCATTTTTTCTAGGCTGCTAAAGAGATAAAAAGTCGTACTATTTCAAGACGTGCTACTGGAGCAAAAACTTCATCATAGTCTATACCATATTGTTGCTTGTAGCCTCTTACGACCAATCTTGCTTTGTATTTTTCAACATCTCCTTTAGCGTTTCTTTTTGTCTTATACACCCATTTGACACCAATTGCTTTGTGTCCTTTTGGTAAAGATGTAAGTTCCCAGGTGTTGTTTCTTTCTAAGGTTTGGATTTCCTCATTCATCGCTTGTCTCCATATGTCTTCCTTTTGTGCTGCTTCAAAGTGAATAGGATCACTTCCAGAGAATAGACAAAACATTGTGAAATATTCATCATCTTCAAGTCTTCTTGTAACATCATATAGATCTTGAATGGTTCTAGTCTTGCCTACTATATTCTCTATTGTTGATGAAGAGCTGTCATTTTCTTGTTGCGTACTAAGTTGTGGAGTACTCATTCTTGTTCTAATCCTCCCTTGAGGTGAATGTGAGTGACTGTAGACTTCAATTCCAGTGGCTGGATTATCTTCATTATTGATTATCAGAATTATTTCTTGATTTGGGTTCTGCCAATTCCAGCTTGATGATTCATCAAATTCAACATCTCTTGAATAGAATACTTTCTTTATGATGGGATCATAAAACTTGTATCCACTTTCTCTATAGCCAATGAAAACATATTTCTGACCTTTATCTTCTAGCTTCATTCTTTTCTCGTCTAGAATTTGTGTATGGGTTGTGCATCAAAAAATCCTCAAATGATCAACTTTTGGCTTTCTCAAGCTCCATTCTTCAGGAGTCTTGTTTAGTAATCTCTTGGTTGGAAAGTGGTTAAGCAAATATACTACACAAGCAACAATATAGCAATTCTGGTTTAGACCTGACCCATTGAATGCTTTGGATCCAGGTTTCATTGTCTTATACAGTTGTCCATGTCTTGTTTCCCCTTACTTCTCTTTGAGTTTGGCTATTGGAATGTGTTGATTACGTTAGTGCTTAGGATTTTGCTTCTTCACTTGAGCGACACTTCTTGCGCTTGAGTGGTCTTTGTGAACCTTTAGTACTTTTGCAGGTTTGCAGAGATACTAGGAGTTGGCATTTTTCGTTCGAGTGGTCTTTCTTGCACTTGAGCGGTGTTCACTCGAGCGAGCCTTCTTGTGCTCGAGCGGTGATCTTCTGTTTGTAAAACTTCTGTGAGTTGGTATTCTTTGTTCGAGCGAAGTTTCTTGCGCTTGAGTGGTGCAACTTGTTGTGTTTAGTCGCTCGAGCGACACTTCTTGCGCTTGAGTGATCTGTGCGCATATTAGATCGTGAGAAGCCTTCTTGTGCTCAAGCAGTGGTTTTCTGTCTATAAAACTTCTGGGAGTTGGTATTCTTCGCTCGAGCAAAGCTTTTTGCGCTCGAGCGGTGCAACTTGTTGTGTCTGGTCACTCAAGCGACACTTCTTACGCTCGAGCGATCTGTGCGTATATCAGATCACGAGGAGTCACTTTTGAATCACTTTTTCATTTCTCTCTCTCTCTCTCTCTCTCTCTAAACATTTCAAAACCCTAATTTTTCTCACTCTCTCTCTAAAACTCATCTATTTCCCTCGAATACACCTAGCTCCATCGATCTTTTCACTTGTGTCCCTTTGTTAAACAGGTAGAGTACGTTGTGGCTTCGATTTGATCCAAACAAAATTGGGTTTCGATGTCTTTGAAGTATCTCCATTCTCTCTCTCGTCTTCTAAGCTTGAGGTAGGGATTCTTCGCACCTTCTATGAGTTTTAACTTAGTTATTTACGATTTCTAAACAATATTGTGATTTTGGGGATTTTTGAAACAAACCTAGGGTTTTTGGTCAAAACTCAAAAGAGGGGTTTTCTGATGGTTTCATAGAAATGGTTGTGGAGTTGGAAATGAGATTGAGTTGTGATAAAATAGTTGGTTTCGATATGTAGAATTGATTTTGGAAGAAAAGAGGGTTTTGCCCTATTTGTGTCAAATTTTGATTTTATATAAATTATGGAATTGGTGTTGGGAATATGAAATTGGATTATTTTTGATGAGAATGGTGGAGTTGGATATGTATTATTACCGACATCTTAAATTTTGAAAAGCTTATCCTCATTGATAATTGTTTATTTGTTTAGGAATATCTATTTTGGGTTATCAATGCAAAATAGCTATGATTGTTGTAGAAATTGCATGAGAATTAGGAGAATTGAAATTATTTTCTCATTCAATTGCATTGAGCATTATCTGGCACTTTTACATTGGAAATGTTTATTGTTTTGAGAAAAATGAATGAATCTGGGAAATATGTATTGTCTCGTTGAAATAAGTTGGCCTAAGTGTCCATGATGAAAGTCTTAAAAATCGCTCGTATACATGGATGTCGATCCCACGGACGAAATTTTCGTGAAATAGCAATAGTAGTGCTTATATAGCCTACGTTTATATGGGTATCGATTTACGGTTTACAGTTTCCCACAGACGAAATTTTCGTGAAAAGTTGTATTTGTTTTGAAATTCCCAAAGTGTGATTCACCACCCTATTTTCTATTAGAAAGAAATAATTTATGAATTATGTATTAACCTAACATTGCATGGTTTTAGAAAGAGAAATAAAATATTTTGGCATAAGCATTGTATATGCATTCACCTTATGGCTTTGTTAAGATTTATATACTGTGTTCGTGACGACTCCGACCTCCGTACTACTATATTATATTATTTCAATAAGCTTAATTGCATGATTGTGTGTTAATTGTGTGATTAAATGCTTAATTTTGTGATTATTTGTTATTACATAGAATATTTGTTCACTTATCGACTTAGAATCAAAAATTGAAAGCCCAAACGGCTTCAGAAACTAAAATTGACTAACCCAATAGGCTAATTAGAATATTTAGAATTTTATGGCAACTTTAGTCAAAATTTGATTCGGATCAAAATAATTAGAATACTTGATTGAAATTAATTGGAATTAAGTGAAATTGATTAGTTCTAAACAAGTTTGATTAACTTAAGTTAATTACACCATACAAAAGCCAACTCATGACTTGAACTCACATAATATACATACATGAGCTGAGATTTGAGAGGAGAGAAGGAGAATCAACTCTAGAGAGAGAGAGAGAGAGAGAGAGGAGAATTGTAGAGAATTTGTGGGAGACTTGAAGATTTGAGCTAGGATTTCACTTGAACTTAATTCTAGGTATGGTAATCACACCCAATTCTTGTAGATAATCCATAAAGGTATTGAATTTACCAAGATATGAGGCCTCTTGCATGAATTTAGTAAATATATGCTAGAATCGTCATAGTTATGTAAGGTTTGAGCATGATCATGTACATGCATGCATAATTGAGTTTGAAATTCTTACATGCATGGTACTTTTACACCTCAACTTGAAGAGTTCTTCATGTTTTCATACTCCTCATGTCATTTGATCATGTTTTGAAAGAAGAGAATTCAAGTTAAACCATACATGGTTCATAACTTAAAATTTGAGTTCAAATTCGAGAAAATGGTTCATGATTTTGAGTAATTGGTTTCGAATTGAGAGTGTTTTCTTGTCACATAATGTTTTTCCATATGTTTGTGCCCAACTTGCAAGCTTTAAGCCTTTGGAAACATGTTTTGAATTTCAAACATAGTTCTGGAAATTTTAGAATTCGACCAGTTTGATCAAGCGCAGGAAGTGGCGCTTGAGCGTAAAAGTTAAGCTCCTAGAAGTTTTACAGAGAATTGCATGGCGGCTTGAGCGGCAAAACTTGCGCTCAAGCGAACCCTGTTTTGCATTACTCATGGCTCGAGCGACAGAAAGTTAGCTCGAGCCTAAAAATCAAGCAACCAGTACTTTTGCAGTACTTTGCAGACCGCTTGAGCAACCAAAGTTGCGCTTAAGCGAAAACCCTATTTTCAGCAAATTTTGACTAACTCTTTTAAGTGCATACTTACATCCTCATATCATTTCAAGTACTCTTAGGCACCAATTGGACTCATATAATCATGGAATGAGTTAGAAACACATAAGAAGAGTTGAATTAAAGTAAAATGGTTATTGAATGCTGCTTAAATTGTGTATTTGTTATGTGTTTTGTTTAGGTGGACGTTCGAGGCCTAGCATCGATAGAACCCACTGTGAGTAGTAACTTTATAAAGATATGTTCAAGTTATCTTTATTTTTGAAATTGTTATTGTTCTCGAAATCGGTATGTGTTTGATGGAATGGTTTATTGAAATGCTATTTTCTTTAATGAATGAAGTTCTATTTGAAATTGTAATCATGGCATCCTTTAATAGGCCCTTGCTTGGGGGATATAATATCGTGGCCCATTGTTTAATAGGCCCTTGCCTGGGAGATATAATACCGTGACCCATTGTTTAATAGGCCCTTACCTAGGGAAAAACAATACCATGGCCCATTGGCCCTCACTTGAGGGAACCAATACCGTGACCCATTGGAACAATTGAAACACAGAGATCTCTGATGTTAGACCTTCATGGCCACATTGAATATGGAATGATTAAATGACCCATCATGGTCCCATTGATTGACCCTAGTGGTCCCATTGTCATTGATACATTGATACTCTATTGGATGTGTTACGTAAATTGAATGAAATGGCTATTGATATCGAGATTTGAACATAATTGGAAATTGTTATTTGATATGTTATTGAAATTCATTCATATTACCTCTTTATTCTGTTATTACTCACTGGGCCTTAGCTCACTATTTATATGTATATGTAGGTGAGCAAGGTGAACATCAAGGATAGAGATTGCCTTAGAGTCTACCCCATTGTCAGCCTTTTTGAAGAGCTTCCATGATGGAGCTAGCTTGGGCTCGAGCGGAGCTAAGCAAAGTCTAAACCCCTTTTGTTATGAACGTTTACCTTGTAAATTTGTTTTGGTTTTTGTATAGGGGTTTTGTTTAATCATAATTATGGAGTTTTGTTATATATGGATTAGATGTTTTAAACTTTTGTTATGTATGCACTTTAAGAATGGTTGCACAACTTTAATGTGAAGTCTTTTCATATAAGTATAGCTCAATGGATTATTTTCAGTTATTGCTTCCGCTAAGCCCCGCAAATTATACTAAGATTGATTTTGTTAATAAAGGTAATCTAAGATTACGAGCCGATCATGACGCTAAACCTATAGGGGCGGGTTTGGGTTGTGACAGTGTTGGATTATTTCTACTGGGCTTTGGCTCACCCTATATGGGAAAAACATTTCAGGTGCTGATGAGATGCCTCCGCCAAGGTAATAGCTTGGGAGGAGTTGGAGCAAGGGCTTCATTTTGTTGATTGTTGTATATGTTTTGTACAGGCCAAGGGCCTTTAACTGTATTGGACTTAAATTCCACTTTTATTGTAACCAAGCACCGTCTTGGAAAGTTGTAAGCCTTTAGGGCATTTCTTATTTGTCTAACTTTCTTTTTACTTTCTTATTATGTAACATATGCTATAGATTCAGGGTTAAGCTTGTGAATATATATCAGCATATGTTGCTCTTTTGTAAAACTTATTTGGAAACTAATGGAAGATAATTACTTTGTCATCGTTGTCACTTATTGATGTTGTGGATGGGTTATTGTAATTATTTTGGGGCGTTACAAACAGCTTCTCCCCAGAGCTCTTTTGGCATAACTCTTTCTTTGATCATGCAACGAACCATATTTAGGATCATTCTATTCTTTCTTTCTGAGACATCATTTTGTTGAGGTGTATATGGGATAGTATGTTGATGAATAATCCCATTTTCTTTGCAAAATATTTTGAATTCCTTTGAGGTATATTCTCCTTGACAATCAGATCTCATCGTCTTGATGAAATATCCACTATGTTTTTCAACTAAGGATTTGAATTCCTTAAATTTTTGAAAAAATTCACTTTTCTCTTTCATTATATAAACCCATGTCTTGCCAGTAAAAATCATCAATGAAAGTAATAAAAAAAAATACCTGTTTCCACCTAGTGTCATGGGTTGTATAGGACCACATACATCTGTGTGGACCAACTGGAAAGGTTGAGTTGCTCATTTTATTCCTTCATCTCCAAAGCTCTTTCGGTGTTGTTTGTCGATGAGACATCCTTCACATTTCTTTAACGAAAGCTTGATCCATGGTAACCCTGTCACCATGTTTTTCTTTGACATAATGTTCAATTCTTGAAAGTTCAAGTGACCAAATCTAAGATGCCATAATGTAGTGTCATCTATGATTTTTGGCTTTGTAACAATTGTATTGAATAGCATTGCTGGCTTGTATATAGAGAGGAAACATGCGATTCTTTGTGATGTTTACATGCGTGATCAATCTATTGCGTTGATTGCAGATAGATAATCCCAACTCTCTTGTGTGGATATTGTAGCCTTTCTCGAGTAACTGACCCAAACTCAGAATGTTACTCTTTAAATCTGGCACATAATAAACATTGTTGATATATTGTTGTTCTCCATTCTTTAACTTAATGCCGATAGTTCTTTGCCTTTCATGGGTCTCTTTGTTGAATCTCCAAATGTGACTTCTCCTTGCTGACTTTCGTCGAGTGTTGCGAACAATTCTCTCTTGCTGCACATATAATTGCTGGCACCAAAATGAAGGTACCATAAGCTGTTTTAATTTGCTTCACCACTATCATTATATGTCAGTAGCATAGTGGAATCTTGTTTAAATTCACTATAATTGACTTCCTTTTCTTTATTGTTGGTATTTCGATACCAACTTTCTATAGCATAATATCTAAATTTTTTACAAACATGACATTGAATCTGAGATTTATTATACCTTTGTGTCTTGTGTTTCGACCTCTTCCTCGACCTCTTTGACTGTTTATTGTTGATGGTCAGAGATCTCCATAATCCTGTTGTTGTTCTAGACATTGCTGTTGTGGACGTCTTGTATTATTGTACTGGGGATATTTTCCTCTTCCTCGTTGATTTGATGTTTCCCTTCGTCCTTTTGTCGAAAGCTTTGTTTGGAGTGCTTGCACAAGGGGACTTGATGCAGTCTTCTTATTGATTCTTTGCTCTTGAATTTCTAACGATGCTTGCAATTCATCAATTATCAAGTCGTTAAAATCTTTTAATTCTTCAATGGCAACAACCAAATGTTCGAATTTCAAACTAAGTGATCTAAGTATCTTTTCAATAACTCGAATTTCTCCAATCTTGTCACTGAGTATTTTAATTTGGTTAACAATAGTCAAAATTATGGTAAAATATTCAGAAATTGACTCATTGTCCGTCATTTGCAATAATTCGAATTCTCTTCGTAAGACTTGGAGTCGAATCCTTGTGATTTTCTCAATTCCTCGGTTTGCCTTTTGAAGAGTTTCCCATGCTTCTTTTGATGCGCTTGCAGTGGAGATCTTTTCGAAAGTAGTTGGATTTATGCCTTGAAATATAAAATATAAGGCTTTCTTGTCTTTTGTTTTTGCATCTTTAAGTGTGGTTTTTTGAGCTTCTGTCAAATTTTCTTCATTTTCTTTGGACACTAATTCATCATATTTGTACTCCATTGAATCCTGTAAATCTTGGAATGATAGGAGTACCTTCATCTGTATACTCCAATGCTCATAATTGCCTTTGTCTAATTTTGGAAACTGAGATTGGAAGAAATTTCTTGTAGATGCCATCGGATAGCTTTTTTTAATCTTTAAATATTTTTAGAAATTGAATTTTCAAAATCTGACCCTACTACGGATGAGTCCGGAATGGTCTAAATAGTCAGAAAATAGTATTGGATCGTTGTGATTGAACTCCGGATGGTTTAGATTTAGCTAAAATAAAACTAACAGTTCAGATCTGTTGGAAAAATATGGCGTATGAAGCACTGGATAATTTCTGTGTGTCAGACTAACGTCAATAGCTTGTCGGTGCGTGGCTCAACTTGCAACGTGGCTCGGCATGCGCGTAGGAGTTGATGAAGTCAGGGCTGTGATGTCAGTTTTCATGCGTCGTCTTCCTCTGGCACGTGTAAGGCGCTTGAGGCGTGTCGGCTGCGTGTAGTCACGACGTCGGTCGGCACGTGGCACGTGCGGCTTCCTCGGAGCTCGGTTTTCGATGCGGTTTTTTCCTACGTGATCGTCTCAACGAGACCTTCAACGTGGTATGATCTAAAGTTGATTTTGATAACTTTTATTTCTGGGCAATTCTAAAAATTGCTCTGTTCTGCCTTTGTTTTTGCAGAAATTTGACCTCCTAGGCTCTGATACCTCTGATGGTGGACTTCTATATATTTTGTATGAATTTATGATGTCTTACACACAAACAATTGAATGAATTTATTTTCAAACAAAAGAACAATTACAATCTATGGGTTTTGCCTCCCATCTCTCTATCTCCCAAATCTCTTATGGGTTTGTTAATTGTGTGATTGATTCTATAACAACAACCTAACCATCTATTTATAGGTTTCTAATCCGTGTATCAAACATGTATTGAATTCACAACTGTGATTTGAATTCAGTTTCTTACCTTCTAAGTTTCTGACTGGGTGAGCTTCAAGGAAGCTTCATGGCTGCTTTCTTCATTCTCTTCTTCCATCTTCAGGCAGCTTCTGGAGAGGGGTGGAAGGTTCAAGTTTATTCTCCAACAAACCCTATCATCTCCTTTACCACCCCCCAACCTCTCATCTCTTCTTTGCGCACCACCTTGGCCCTCTTCATCCTCTCGACTCTCTCTCTTATATGGGTACTAATTAGGTACTTGAATGTCTATAGTAAGTAACAAATTATTTGTATATAGAGTTTGGTTTGGTTTCAAATAAAATTATAAATCGAATCATGAAGTACCTATCGTTCATCTATTTTAAAAATCAAAATCTAACCGTACATTGAGAAACCAAGTAGTTGTTTGGGATCACCTAAAAAATACAAAAAATCAAAGCGTCACTACAAAAGCAAAAAAGTTTATACTATTCACAATTTTTGGATGGGAAACTGGAGCTGATTAGTTAGAGGGCAAAAACATAGAATTGTCTTTGTTTGTTCCCTTCCAATAGTGCAACTCACGTGTGGTAGAGGGAAAAAAAAAAAAAAAAAAAAAGAAAAGTGCAGCATAGTGCACTGACTAAGCACCTTCACTGACATGCACGGAAAGCATGCCAATGCACAGAAGGGTAGTTCGGTAATTTTGATATTTTGTACAATATTTTACTACAAATTTTTTCGTAAAAAGTTAAAAAGTTATCCAAATAACCATCTTTTTTCCTCTACTTTTTTGGACAAAAAGTCAAAAAGTACACTTATATAGTTTATCCCAAACAATCCCAAATAATAAGAATAGCAACTTATAAATAACAAAACCATAAGACTGACAACTTAATAACACCACAATATCTCATGTAAACAAGCAAGAGATCAATCATGATCACTTTATCACATATTACAATCTGAATAAAAATGCACCATCACTTCAAACATTATAAAATTTGAGAATGCATATGCAATATCACTTGACAACAAAAAGCACAATCAAAAGCAAACAATTCATGAAATCATGGAAGATCTCAACTTAGTCTTTTTGACAGAAGCACTTCTTTCACTAGCTTCCAAATTCAATGAAGATGTCCCATTAGCCCCATTAGCCCCATTAGCCTCCTCAGCCATTTTCTTCCACTCCATGGCCTTTTTCTTCATCTCCAAACCCTTCTCACCTTCCATTAACTCTCTCACAAGCTTTTCAACTTCATCTCTCTTCACATCATTGTCAATCTCAATTCCAACTCCCCATTCAGCACAACAGTACCTGCAGTTGATCTACTGGTCGGCAAAGAATGGCCAGCAGATCATTGGCATCCCACTTGAAATGCTTTCGAGTGTGGAGTTCCAACCATTGTGTGTCAAAAACCCTCCAATAGATGGGTGGTTTAGGACTTGCTCTTGTGAGCACCAGCTTGCAATGTAACCTCTCTCCTTTGTTTGTTCCCAAAACTCTGGTGGAAAAATTGCAGACTCGCCGACAACAAGGTCATACCTATAAGGAACAAAGTTTTGTTTATTTTCCATCAAAAGAGTCAAAATGTTTTCATTTTTTAGGGAACCGAAATGAAATAGAAGTGAAATATCAAAATTTTAATGTTTTCACTGAAACACACCGAAATACTACGAAACAGATGAGTTGTTTCAATAGTTATTAAGAATATTGAACAATGGTCATTTCTATTGGTCTATTTTTGTCAAAGAAAAGATGTGAACTAAGAAAACAACAATACTAGAATCCCAAAAGAAGAAGAAAAAAGACAAGAAAAATATCTAAAATTCAACATTAATGGCCAAGATTCATTTAAAGTGTGGCCTCACAACAAGAACTTTAAATATACACCATATATTTCACATTCATGGTATTTTTTTGGTTTCCTAGACCATAAATTTATTAGAGAATATAATAAACTATAAAGGAGACAAGGAGAGATAGATAGGAAAAAATAAAACTAAGGTTAGGTTTGGCATCCCTTAAAAAAGTTAAAAAGTCAAAAAGTTACTATCTTATTTAAGTCACATCACCTCTTTTAAGTCACATCACCTCTCTACCACATTACTTCAAACTAGGGCTGGGCAACAAACCCACCTGTCCGCACAAACCGCCCGACCGTACCCTACCTGCAGCGTTTGGGCGGTTTCGATGTAGGTAGGCGGGCGGGTGCGGGTCAAGAAATTTGCAAAAGATCGGGTTCGGGTCGAACCCGACCCGACCGCAACCCGCATCTTTTTTTTTTTTTTTTTTAAAGAAAAAATAACTAGTTATTATTATTTTTTTTTTGCATTTTGGATGGATGGAGATAACTAGTTATTATTTTTATTTTTACATTTTGGATGAAAGTAAAATTTATTATATGGGCACTTATATACATTATCATGATCTAATGATATTTAAATTAGTGTTACTAGTTTGACTTTTATTTATATATATAAAAAAAAAAAAATCATTATATTCCATTAGTCTAGTAGACACAGTTAAATATGATATTTTGAATTGTCATTCTATTATCACATTATTGCATATTAAAAACTAAACAGTGAAGATTAATCCACTATTAAAAATAGTGTTACTAGTTTGACTTTTAAGGGTTTGTTTTTGCATATTTAAATTAGTGTTACTAGTTTGACTTTTAAGGGTTTGTTTTTGCAAGCTAAGGAGGAAGATTAATCCACTATCCTCAAGCATGGTTCCATATCATCTTATCTAACATGTGGACTATTTATTATGATCATGAATTGTATATCTTGTAATTTAATTTATAACTCTTCTATTAAAAAAAAAAAAGTGTTTAGAAAGTAACAAAAAATGTCAAATTTGCTTAAGTTAAATTTAAAAAAAAAAAAAAAAAAAAAAAAAAAAAACTGAACCGCACCCGCCCGCACAAACCGCGAACCGCATCGCGGGCGGTTGCGGGTCCATTTTTTCCCAACCGCATAAGTGCGGGTCGGGTCAGTTTTGACCCGCACCCAGCCAAAACCGACCCACGAGCAGCCCTACTTCAAACCCAATCCATATTTCATAAAAAGTCAAAAAATATACTTATTTAAAACATCTCAAATATTTTCTTTTTTTTAACGGTAAACGCAACAAATTTCTTTTTCTTTTCTCATCCCCACTACTATAGAATTTTGCATTTTTAATGTTTTTTTACAATGTCAAATTTCTATTCCAACTAAGGTTTTAATATTCATATACTTGCAATTATTCTATTATTATAGGATAAATTACAAATACACTCCTGAAATTTGCTTAAAATACAGATTGCTCCCTTTGGTTTGAAAAATTACAAATACCCCCTTATTAGAATTTTTATTTAACAGAATTATTTAAAAAAATGAAATTCATAATTACTCTCCTATACAATAATAAAATTACCTAAATTATTAATTGAAACATATTTTTATCATTAAAAATTATTAATTGACTTGATGATTTATTAATAAAAATGGTGATTTGTTATGAAATTAGAAACCTCGGGAGGTGGAATACAATTTTCAAAATCACAAAAGGCGATTCTTATGTTAATTAAACTTCAGAGAATGTATTTGTAATTTACCCATTATTATATATTTAATATTTATATAGGTTTTAATTTCTGTTCAAACTAGTGAAAACAACATACTAAAATGAAATTTTGATCATTGTGTTAGAAATGGTTGGGAAAATTCTGGGTAAAACCAAAAAATTTTCCTAAGTTTGGTCTATTTTTTAGGTGGGACCCAAGCGTCGATTTTCGCAGGTCAAAGTGGTAACACGTTCTATGCCGCGTTGTGATTCACGTGGTATATTTGGTTGCTCAAAACCATTATCGAGTGAACGGGAAATTAAAGCCAAAGTGTGCTCCATGAAAATGGAGCTTTGGTGGAAAATTCTTAAAGGATGAAAAATGGCTTGTCCCACATTGATTTGGTGGGAAGTTTTGAGTGGGTTTATAAGGCATGGGATTGGAACTTGGGGTATGTCTCAAGGGGTACCCAAGTTTTGTTGAGAGGGAGGTTATGGGCAAAATGGGCTAGACCCATTGGACCCAAAAATCACCACACACGCGCACGCCGGCGTCGTCCATCCGTCCGGTCGGGGGGCGCGGGTGCATGGTGTGTGGTTGGGTTGGGCTTGTTCGGCCCAATACTAGTCTTTTTAGGCCAAAAACATTTGGATTTAATTTTATTTTTTACAATAAAATCTGTCCAACTGTCTAGAATTGAAATTAATTCCGAAATTAAACTGTTCCGATTTTTCCCTACACCCAAACAGGACCCTACGATTTTTATCTATTCAAATTTGAATCCAATAGGTTTGTATCTGTTTATTCAAACTGAACAGGTATCATACCTGTTCAAACAAGTTTTGCACCTGTTTAATTCAAACTCAACAGCCATAAATTCTCCTATAAATAGACAAGTCTCTTTTGTTTCTTCACTCCAATTTTCGTCCATCCTTGCTACAATTCTTCTCTGTATTTTGCTGCATTTATTCTAGTATTTTTCTGTGAGAAAGAGTGTATACACTAAATGTGTTCGTTGAACAAATAAATTCTTTCCCTGATGTCATCTTCAAAATCACCTTTCCTTGTCCAGCCACAGTAGAAGTAGAAGAATTTCCCATGAAAAGTTGTTCACCATTTGCAGCCTCATTGTAGGTAGTGAACATCTTCTTGTCCGCACATATGTGACGAGTTGCTCCAGTGTCAACCCACCACTCCTTGGGATTTCCAACCAAATTAGCCTCAGACACCACAGCAGAGAGGTTGATGTCATTCACCCCGTCAGAGATGTAATCTAGTTCAGTTACATTGGCCTGATTGGTAGTCTTCTTGCTTGTACTTCCGCGATCCTTCTTAGGGTGGCGGCAGTCAGAAGCTCGATGTCCAGTCTTGCCACAGTTATAGCATTTTCCTTTGAACTTCTTGTTGCCATTGTTGTCGCCTTGTTTAGGACCATCTCCAGTAAAATTCCTCTTTTTGTTATGCGGTTTGTGAACTTGTTCAACCACATTAGCCTTGGACTCAATGGGATTTTTCCCATTCCTCTTTTCAGCCTTTCGGTTATCTTCCTCAATTCTCAATCTTACAATCAATTCATCCATGGTCATCTCCTTGCGTTTATATTTTAAATAATTTTTGAAATCTTTCCAAGCCAGTAGTAACTTTTCCACTAGAGCAGCGACTTGGAAAGACTCGCTAAGAGACATACCTTCTGAATGAATATCATGCAAAATTATTTGAAAATTTTGAACTTGAGAAATTACCATTTGGGAGTCTACCATAACAAAGTCCAGAAATTTACCGACAACAAATTTCTTCGTGCCGGCATCCTCTGTCTTGTATTTCTTCTCCAAAGAATCCCATAATTCTTTTGCTAACTTCAGAGGTCTGTAAACATTATACAGCATGTTGTCAAGGCCATTGAGGATGTAGTTTCTGCATAGGAAATCTGAATGTTTCCAAGCATCTACAGCGGCAACAACTTGCCGATCACTCTCACCATCTTTGAGTGCTGGAGCCTCTTCATGGAGAAACCGGGTCAAATTTAGAGTTGTAAGATAGAACAGCATCTTCTGCTGCCATCTTTTAAACTCAGTACTATTAAATTTTTTCGATTTTTCTCCATGATTTATTGGTACTTGAACATGGTTCTGAATAAGGACCGGTGTTGGTGTAACAATTGGAGTGCCACTTCCAGTTGCAGTTTCAGTTGCAGTAGCCATAATATCTGATTACAAAAATCAGAAAAACAAGCCACAAATTAATTTTCTAGTTACTAAAACCAGAAAATAAATTATAACACAAAATAAATTTTATTTTCCTTGTTACTAAAACTAGAAAAATAAAATACCACAATAATTTTCTGTAACATCAAATAATATTCTGCAATTGTTAATGACATCAGTATATTACTACTAGTTGTCAAAGAAAATAGACAGTATATTACTACTATCTATCAAATAGTTTATAAATACTATTTATATTTTCCAACTAGAATATCACTTTGTGAAAACATAGAAAATTAAATACAATAAAGATTCAAAAAAGATACTGTCTTAAGATTGTTAGTTTTTTTGTGGGGTATTCTGTTAAGAACATAATTAGCAGACAATATTGCTTCCCTCCACAAGTTCTGCGGTAAGCCTGAACTTAGTAACATGGCATTCATCATTTCTTTTAGGGTTCTATTCTTCCTTTCAGCAATTCCATTTTGCTGTGGAGAATAGGGTGCTGTAGTTTGGTGAATAATGCCATGTTGTGCACAAAATTCATTTAATGGTGCATCATATTCACCACCCCTATCATTTCTAACCATTTTAATGGTTTTACCAAGTTGATTTTCAACTTCTATTTTGTAGAGTTTAAACATTTCTAAGGCTTCATCTTTACTTCTAAGTAAATAAACATAACAATATCTTGTGCAATCATCGATAAATGTTATGAAATATTTTTTGCCTCATCTACTTTGAACAAATTTAAGATCACATGCGTCTGTATGAATTAATTCTAAAGGTTCGGTTTTCCTTTCAATTGATTTAATGACAGTTGTACCAAAAGTTGCTATGAATAAGAATAACACATCTTTTGCTTATATTCTTGAGTCAAATTTATGGCATGGTAGATTAGGATATGTAAATTTTGATTCTTTGCATAGATTAATTGGTTTGGATTATATACCAAAGTTTGAAATTGATCCTAATCATAAATGTGAAATTTGTGTAGAAGCAAAACTAGCTAAGGCTCCATTTAAATCAAATTAAGAAAAGAAAATTCAGACTCCTAGTTTCCTCCTTCTCTGTTCATCTTGCATTATATTTTTATGTTTAGAGTTTAAGTTTGAGAGAGTGTAAATCACATATTTTGGTTCGTTGTACACATAGAGTTAGTGCAAATTCTGTGTGTGGTGATTGTTGTATCTTGGAGACAGGACGCCTATTAATCTCGAACACCAGTGGAGTGGGCATTATTCTGTCTTAAAGACACAGTGTCCATACACTGGCCTTAATCACAACTTCGTTCAATTGTTTGATCTTCGAAAAATTTGCTGTATTTATTTGTTGATTGATCATTTTATCTTGGGAGATAGACGTCCACATTCTGAAAGCACCGTGGAGAGGACGAATCTATCTTAAGGGCACAGTGTCGAACACTGGACTTGATCAGATTATTATTCGAAGAAATTAATCAAGTAAGTTGTTTAATTTATTTTCTGTTTTATTTGTTTATTTAAATCAGATTTTAATTTTGTTTTAGTAACAAAATAAAATTTATTTTTATTTATTTAATTTTTATTTCTAGTTTGATTTTTGTAATCCTCCTTTCTTATTTTTTTTTTCTTTTGTATTCTGTTTATCGTTTAGTACCCAAACAGAATTGACTTATTTAAGTACAGTAAAGATTGTCCAACACATTGTATACGTGATTATCCGCAAGAAAGTTTGGTTGCTGTTAGCAAGTCCCCAAGCAAACTCAGTCATTTGTTGCGGCGACATAATAATGATGCTGCCAAAGTTCACATAAACCACAGATTTTGGTGGCTTTGTGTTGAGCCATTTGATGCACTCAGTTTCTTCTTTCCAAAAATTAGATCCAATGGATTTCAATTCACCATCCAGGATCGAAGAATTGAGCTGAAGCTGGAGAGGACCAATGGCATAAACACGGGAAACATGGCTGAGAGGGCATCCAAAACATCGCCCTCTAAGGCGTCGAAAGTGTTGAAAATGAGAGCTGAGGCTTTGGATGATCTCTCGGCTTCTCCGTTTGTGAATTGGAACATTTGTTCATTGAGATCTGTAGTCCGAATGAAGGTTGGTAAGTCCTTCAATCGGATGCTTTTCACTTTTGGAGTCCAGTCTATGACACTGTCCAAATACCGATTTGTTAAATAGCTCTCATCTGCATGTAACACATGTATAGTGTGTTGGTTTTGGAAAGAACATAGCCCAGGCTTACACGTTCAGAATCCTTTAGGGGGGGTGATTGTGTGATGGTGATTAATTTATATAGTGTAGGGTTTATATGAGGTGTGATGGAGATTAATTTTTGGATAATTTTTAAGTTGATAAGAGTGGGTTTGCAATATTACTCAAGAATAAATTGCACTTAGTACTCTTGAACTTTCATTAAAATTTTATTTCGATTCTTTCACTTTCAATTATAACAGCCAATCTTTATACATTAAATTAAGTTTTAATCTCATTCTTTCATCTATTTACCATTGGAAAATTGAGAGATTAAAGTGAGATTTTGGTGACAGTGTAAGAACTAAAGTGAGATTTTAATAAAAATATAAGGGTGCTAATAAGACAATAAAAATGCCACACATGTTTCAAATGATAAGTTACGTAAACTTTGTTAACGATAGACGGATAGGATGGTGAGATTGTAATTTGACTTAAAAGAACTAAAATGAGATTTGGTAAAAATTTAGGTGTACTAAGTTTAATTTACCTCCTTTTTATTATGATCCTCTCACTTTCAATTGTAATAGTCAGTTTCCTATACTTTTAAGTCAAGTTACAATCTTACATTTCCTTCCATCTATCATTAATAAGGCTAGCAAAAATTAAAAGTTAAGGGACTAAAACGATATTTTTATAAAAATGTAAAGACTACAGTAAAATTTTAACAAAAGTGTAAAGATACAAATGAGACCAAAAAAAAAAAAAATGTCACATATATTTCAAATAATAAGTTTCATCAACTTTGTTAAACAACAGATAGATGGAAGGGTGATATTGCAATTTGATCGTAGGCAGGGGCGGGGCTATGTGTAATTCAATGGTGTCGATTGACACCACTGAACTTTCAAATTTTGTTTAAATATATATAAAATTTTGTTTAATAGTTTTGAATTTTAACAAAATGACCCCAGTGTTTGGAACTATTCATTATTTAGTGGTGTCAATTTTAACAAAATGACCCCAGTGAATCTAGATAAATATCACATATATCACATATATTTAGAGCTATTCATTGTTTAGTAGTGTCAATTTTAGCTCAGTGTTTGTTCATTCATTTGCTCCATCAACGCTTCATTCTCTAACAACCATTGTTGCATTGCCATTGATGCATTCCTTCATTTGTTCTCTCTCTCTCTCCCTCCCTCTGAATGACCCCACTGAGAGGAATTCATGGCTACGCCACTTATCGTAGGTATGTATAAATAGTTGACTGTTGCAATTGAAAATAAAGTGACTAAATTAAATTAAAATTTGATGAAAGTACAGAAGTGATAAATATAATGAATGAATCCTTAAAAAAAAAAAAATGCCGACATGTCATAATATTCAAGTTAAAACCCAAACATGAAAGAAGCCATTCTCCATGGATATACCTTTAAGTGGAATGAGTCCATTCTCAATAAGCTGAGGGTACTTCTTATAACCCAAGAACCCACAAGCAGCCAAGAGTCCAAAACACCACACTAGGAATCCCAAGCTCTTCAGCAGCAGTGAGTGTACATGTCAACACATCATCAGTGATCAAGCAACTCACTGGTGGTACTCCCGAACTCGATGAGTCATTGAGTTTCGCGAGCAATTCACGAAAGGGTACCAAGAAATTTTGCTGAGAGGAGGCGCAGAGAGCGGAGGGCTCTTGGGTGGCGTCGGTGTCGTCGGAGGGAGGGAGGCCGTCGGGGATGGAGGCGAAGTGGAAGTCCGAGGAGCCGTCGAGGGTGGCGGGGCCCCGGGACTTGAGGAGGCGGCGGTGGTTGAATTCGGAGTTGACGAAGGTTATGTGGAAGCCTCTGTGGTGTAAGAGCTTTGCTAGTTTGAGAAATGGGGTTACATGGCCTTGGAATGGCATTGGGAAACATACTGCATGGGGTTTCTTGGTTGTTGCTGTTAGGGAAAATCGATGTGATTCCCACAAGTAAATCAATTAATGGGAATAAAAACTAATGCGGAAAAATTAAATCAAAAGCAACACAAGAATTTTTACGTGGTTCCCTCAATGTGAGGTACGTCCACGGGATCGAAATCCGATTCCACTATCAACCAAATAAGTTCCAAACGATTACAAACGAGACACGAATGGTCTCACAAACCACCCTTAGGTGAATTCCAAATAATCACAAATAAACAAGAGGAAAGACCTCACCAAATAGAAGAACCAAAATCTTCAGAACCAGAGTTATAGAAAACCCAAAATAATAATCTAAATCAACACCACCAAAGCACCCAAACCAAGAAGCACCAAACCTTATATCACCGAAATCAATTTGCTGCTGCTTTACTCCACTTCGGGGAAAAACAAATTAATTAGGCCACTATTGCTTTACTTCAATGATTTTGCTGAAGCACCATCACACCAAGAAAACGGCTGCACTTTGCTTTGGAAAAAACAATACAAATCCATCATAATGTGAATCTAGGGTTTTTTATCAAAACCTTAGTTGTTTCCAAATTAGATTGGGTCTCCACAAATTAATATAATATATAAAAATATATTATAATTAATATTAAACCAAATTAAACTCTTTTTTCAAAACCAATTGGGTCCCACACTCCAATAAGGAGGTATACCCAACAATTCTCCTCTACCGACTTAGGTGGAGACATCAACCATACCCGCCAAAGTTCGACACTTTAAATGTTTGTCCCTCGACAAAGTCTTAGTCAACATATTTGAAATATTATCATCTGTGTGTACCTTTTTGAGTTGTAACAATTTCGAGTCTAACACATCACGAATCCAATGATATCTCACATCAATGTGTTTCGATCTTGAATGAAAGGTAGAATTTTTACTCAAGTGAATAGCACTTTGACTATCACAATAAAGCACATACTTTTCTTGCTTCAAACCCAACTCTTGCAAAAATTTCTTCAACCATAACTCTTCTTTGCAAGCTTCTGTAATGGCAATAAATTCAGCTTCGGTAGTTGAGAGAGCAACACATTTTTGTAATTTAGATTGCCATACCACAGCTCCTCCTGCAAAAGTCATCAAATACCCTGAAGTAGATTTCTTAGAATCAACATCACCAGCCATGTCAGAATCTGTGAACCCATCAAGCATCGGCTTACCATCCCCAAAACACAAACAGACCTTCGAAGTCCCTCGAAGATACCTGAGAATCCATTTTACCGCTGCCCAATGTTCTTTACCCGGATTAGAGAGAAACCGACTCACCACACCAACGGCGTGAGCAATATCCGGCCTTGTACAAACCATGGCGTACATCAAAGAACCAACTGCTGAAGCATAAGGAACTTTCAACATCTCTTCTTTGTCTTTCTCACTTGTAGGACATTGATTCGAACTAAGTTTGAAGTGACCCGCAAGTGGACAACCAACCGGCTTTGCTTTATCCATGTTGAATCTCTCAAGAACTTTCTCAATGTAGCTCTCTTGAGACAACCAAATCAGCCCCTTTTTGCGATCACGAACAATTTTCATACCAAGTATTTGCTTTGCCGGTCCCAAATCTTTCATAGCAAAAGACTTGCTCAACTCCAATTTCAACCTGTTAATCATGGTAGAATCTTGACCTACAATTAACATGTCATCAACATAAAGCAAAAGAATAATAAATTTGCCGTCCGGGAAATTTTTCACAAACACATAATGGTCCGAAGTGGTTTTAGAAAAACCATTATTCATCATGAAAGAGTCAAATTTTTTGTACCATTGCCGTGGAGCTTGCTTGAGGCCATACAAACTTTTCTTCAATTTGTAAACAAATTTCTCTTTCCCTTTCTCTACAAAACCTTCCGGTTGCTCCATGTAAATTTCTTCTTCAAGATCACCATGAAGAAATGCGGTCTTCACATCAAGTTGCTCAACTTCAAGGTTCATACTTGCAGCCATGCCAAGTATAACCCGAATAGAAGACATCTTTACAACCGGTGAGAAAATCTCGTCAAAGTCAATACCTTTCTTTTGCCCAAAGCCTTTCACAACAAGACGTGCTTTGTACCTCAGATTCTTCCTATCATTCTTCAATTTGAAAACCCACTTATTTTTCAGAATTTTCCTCCCTTAGGCAACTTCACTAAGTCATAGGTGTGATTTTCAAGTAAGGAGTTCATCTCCTTTTCTATGGCCTTTTTCCAATCACCTTTCTTTGCATGCTCAATTGCTTCTTGGTAGCTCTCCGGCTCCCCTTGATTAGAAATCAACACAAATTCATTGGGAGGATACTTTCTTGAAGGTTGTCGGTCCCTTGTAGATTTCCTCAACTCAAGTTGTGGTGGCGGTTCTTGAGTTGGATGCTCTTCTTCAATTTCTGGCTCAACTTCATTAGGATTAGCATCATTCTCTACATCTTCAATAGGTGGCTGCACATCTCCCCCATTTTCATCATCAACTGAAGATGAAGGAGATGGATCTATGTCAATGAGATCACTAGTTTTTGGCTCCGGTTGATCACCTTTGCCAAAGTCTTCAATTGTTTGGTCTTCAAGAAACACAACATCACGGCTTCGAATGACTTTCTTGTCGACCGGATCCCACAATCTATACCCGAACTCATCACGCCCATAGCCAAGAAAAATGCATTGTCTTGACTTACAATCAAGCCTGGACCTCTCATCCTTTGGAATGTGAACAAAAGCTCGGCAACCAAACACTCTCAAGTGCTCATAAGACACATCTTTCTAGTCCAAACTCTTTCAGGAACATCACCATTCAAAGGATAGCAAGGAGACAAATTGATCACGTTAACTGCTGTACTCATTGCCTCACCCCAAAAGGATCTTGGCAATTTAGCATGTGAAAGCAAACACCTTGTTCTTTCCACAATGGTGCAGTTCATCCTCTTGGCAACGCCATTTTGTTGAGGAGTCTTCTTAACTGTCTTTTGGTGCCGAATACCTTGGCTGCGACAATACTCATCAAATGGCCCAATGTATTCACCACCATTATCTGATCGGATGCACTTCAATTTCTGTCATATTTCTCTTTCAACCATGGTCTGAAAATGCTTAAATACTTCAAGTGCACCACCATGTGTTCTAACTTTTAAAGGACCACAAACATCCGAATGAATCAACTCCAAAACTTTTTCTTTTCTAGAAGCAACATTTTTATGAAAAGAAACTCTATGTTGTTTACTCGCCAAACAATGAACACAAGTTTTAAGATGTGTACCTTTCAAACTGGGTAGAAGCTCTTTCTTGAACAAAACTTGTAGCCCCTTTTCACTCATGTGCCCAAGTCGCCTGTGCCACAATTCAGTAGAAGTATCATCTTCAAGTGCATTGACAACACCTTTACAAATTTTTCCTTGCATTGAATAAAGTGTATGAGTCTTCTTGCACTTAGCCACCACCAAAGACCCTTTTGTGAGCTTCCATATTCCATCACCAAATTTGTTGTTGAAGCCTTCATCATCTAGCTTCCCAGTAAAGATCAAATTGAGGCGAATGTCGGGAACATGCCTCACATCTTTAAGCAACAATTTGCAGCCCAAATTTGTTTCCAAGCAAACATCACCCATGCCGATAATCTTGGACAAACCTTCATTACCCATTCGAACAGAACCATAATCTCCTGCAGTGTAGGTAGTAAAGAAATCAACTCGAGAAGTCACATGAAAAGAGCACCAGAATCAATCACCCAACTGCTCTCTTGGCCCACAAAATTGATACAATCATCTTCACAAACGACCATGAGATCATCGGTAGTAACTGCCGTGTGTCTTCTTACTTCTTATCCACACTTTTGTCACGCATTTTCTCCTTATTCTTGAGCTTTCGGCATTCTCGCTTCATGTGCCCTTTCTCATGGCAATAATAACACTCAATGTCTTTCTTTGAAAAAGAACCATCCTTTGATTTGTCACGGCTTTGATCACGACCATGAGGAGTCTTACTCCTCCCCCGTGTTTTGCTTCGGCCTCTCACAACAAATGCTTCTGAATGAGAGGAACCCGCTGATTTTCTTCTAGTTTCTTCATTCAACAAGCTACTAGTGACTTGGCCCATAGTGACAACTCCATCGGGCGCCGAATTACTAACTGTCACAACCAAAGTCTCCCAACTTTCGGGTAAGGAACTAAGTAGCATCAAAGCCTGCAACTCATCATCAAAAACAATTTTCATAGAAGCAAGTTGGTTAACAATACTCTTTATTTCATTCAGATGTTCCGGAATAGGGATGCCCTCTTTATATTTTAAATTAACCAACTTACGAAACAGAAAGGCTTTATTTGTGGCTAATTTTCTATCATAAAGACTCTAATTTTTTCCATAAATCGTGTGCTGAAGTTTCAGTAGCAACATGATGAAACACACTGCCATCAATCCATTGACGGATAACACCAACGGCTTTTCGATTAAGCCTCTTCCACTCATCATCTTTCATATCAGCAGGTTTGCCACTATCACCCTCAATAGGCCCATACAAGTCTTTACAAAATAATAGGTCCTCCATTTTAGTTTTCCAAGTTACCCAATTGCTTCCATTGAAGCTAGACATACGACCCACACTCCCCTCCATTGATTTACACAAATAAATAAACCCAAATAAACCGTAAGCTCTGATACCAGTTGTTAGGGAAAATCGATGTGATTCCCACAAGTAAATCAATCAATGAGAATAAAAACTAATGCGGAAAAATTAAATCAAAAGCAACACAAGAATTTTTACGTGGTTCCCTCAATGTGAGGTACGTCCACGGGATCGAAATCCGATTCCACTATCAACCAAATAAGTTCCAAACGATTACAAACGAGACACGAATGGTCTCACAAACCACCCTTAGGTGAATTCCAAATAATCACAAATAAACAAGAGGAAAGACCTTACCAAATAGAAAAACCAAAATCTTCAGAACCAGAGTTGTAGAAAACCCAAAATAATAACCCAAATCAACACCACCAAAGCACCCAAACCAAGAAGCACCAAACCTTATATCACCGAAATCAATTTGCTGCTGCTTTACTCCACTTCGGGGAAAAACAAATTAATTAGGCCACTGCTGCTTTACTTCAATGATTTTGCCGAAGCACTATCACACCAAGAAAACGGCTGCACTTTGCTTTGGGAAAAACAATACAAATCCATCATAATGTGAATCTAGGATTTTTTTTATCAAAATCTTAGTTGTTTCCAAATTAGATTGGGTCCCCACAAATTAAATATAATATATAAAAATATATTATAATTCATATTAAACCAAATTAAACTCTTTTTCCAAAATCAATTGGGTCCCACACTCCAATAAAAAAGTATATCCAACAGTTGTTTCCATGGAACCCATTTTTCTCTCTCTCTCTCTCTCTCAATCAAGTGAGTGAGTGTCTGTTTGGTTTGGAGTGCATGGTGCATGGATTGCCTCAAGATTTATAGCAAAACTTTTTGTAATGATTTTACTATAAAAATGCTATCACTATCAAAATGTAACTCAAAAAGCGAGTATATGCTGTGAATTTAGGTTTATTTGATTTGGCTGATTATAGTATAGGATTATAATTATTAATTCAAAACACTTAATTATATTTTGTTATTTGATTGTAATTTTTGTTTTTCAGACTATATTTCAAAAATGTAGAACAAGAAAAAACTTATTCATCTCACTAATCCAGCTATAATTGATAATGTAAACAAACATGAATGAGAAGAAATTATTTATCTCATTAATCGAGCTGAATAATCAATTTTACACTAACATCATATAAACGTAAGGGTGATATCACAATTTAATTTAAAATGTAAGAGGTTAACTGTCACAATTAAAGTAGAAGAATCATGAAAAGATTTTGATAAAGACTTCGGGTGTGTTTGGTTTGGTTTTGAGAGATAAATTAAAAAATTTGGAGAAAGAGTTTAGAATTTTTTTTGATTTGTTTGGTTGTATATTTTGAAAATAGTTTTGGAGTATGAGAATTGGGAAATTCTATTTCCACACACTTAAATAACTCAGAACAAATCTTTTCTCAATACACACATCTGTTAATTTTTTTTACTCAAAAGGTGTGCATTGAGATATTTTTGTTTTTAAAAGATGTGAACAGAGAATTTTTGTATATGTATTATGGTCATTAAGGTTTAAGGTATAATTGTCATTAAATTAAAAATTCATTAAGTGTGTTCCCTGAGTTATTTAGGCATCTGGAATAGAATTTCCCATGAGAGTTTGGGATGATTTGATATTTTGTTGTAGTTGAGTAGATGTGTATGACAGAAAAAGTGATTGACAAGGAGAGAGAAGAAAGAAAAAGTGATTGATTGATGTGTAGGAGAGAGAAAGCGATTTTGGAAAAAAAAAATTTTAAATCACTAAACAAAACAAATTTTAAAAAAATTCTTCAAAATTTATTTCTCAAAAACAAACTAAATAAGGCATTCATTTTTATTCTAAACCATACATGCTACATTTTTATTCCCAACTATACACATCAAAATGGAATTGTTATACTCTCCATTCCAAAGTTACAATGGAATATCTTCATTACATTATCTAAGGACTTATAATGATTCTTTCTAAATTTAAAATATTAATAAATTCTCATGATTATTTTACAACTCTTAAATTATGTCATAAAGATGATCTCAATCCATCAAGATGACATTTTATTTTAGTTCACTTTAAATTTAGATCATTAAATTATCACAACAACATTATTGTAGAGAAAAAAAATAAAAAAAGATGCTCATTGCAAATCTTTTCAAGATTCAGTAAGACATAATTGTAGTATAATTAGTTTGTTTGTTTGTTTGTTTTTTTTTTTTTTTAATGCAAAAGAGATGATAAATCTTATTTAATTGGCTAGAGCAAGTGTACGAATATACATTGCTATACTTCATGTCACATTAATTAATGTGAATGTGGTATATTTGAATTTCTTATGTACAAAAAATTCTACAATCCTTCCCCTAAAAATGAGTTACACAAAAGTATAGACCCCACTCACGTAAGAGTTGTGTACAATAACATGTGGTAACAAAAAAAATATAGGTGCAACCAATACGTTATATTACTTATTAATACAAATGTAAATAAGGTTAGGTGGGATATCTCATTAATTTAATCATATAGTTCTTATTAATATAAAATATTTTTGTTAATTGATGACGAAGTCACATAATAATTTTTTCAATTTACTCGTGGAAGAGGGATTGGGAAAAGGTGAGGGAGGATGAGATGGGACCTGAGGTGGTGAGGTTGATTGTAGAGGGTGGAGTAGGGGTGGCCAACGGGTGGAGAGCATGAGGAAGATAGAAGAGAGGAGAGGGAGGAGAGAGAAAAGGAGAGGAATTTAAAGATAGAGAGAAAGGGGGAGGAGCATTGTCACAATTGAATGGGTGAATTTCATCTCAGTACAATTTTTTTGATTTCTCAAATTTTTGTAATTAATTGTTTCAAATTTTTGTAATTAAAGAAAATACAATAAATTGTATAATTTTAACATAATTATATTGAATTCTCTTAAACTTTTAATGCACAGAGCACTTAATCCTATTTTTATTAATAATTTGTTAGTAATATAGATAGTTTTGGTTAGTTTTGTTGGTAAATATTATAAAATTGTGAGTTCAATAGAGAACTACGCAGCAATATTATCAAAGTTACGCAATGAAGGAATAACTTTTGAACCTGATAATGGATTTGGGCTACTTCCGATAACTTCTGCAAGTGTTAAAAATTTTGACCATTCAATGTGTTAAGAAATTTCCATGTTCGGACCTGCATTCCCGAACATTACTTATTTGTTCAAGGTTCGGGCCTGTATTCCCGAACTTGAAAAATGAAAACTTCTGCAAGCGTTAACAATTTTGACCGTTCAATGTGTTAAGAAATTTCCATGTTCAGACCTGCATTCCCGAATAAATAATAAATGTTCGGTTACTGGTTCCTGAACAAATAAACAATGTTCGGGCCTATATTCCCGAATTTCAATCATATGTTTGGAAGTTCAGTCCCGAAAAAATGACAAACAGATTTTATTATTTTTGTCATTTTTTTTTAGAAACTCACCCTTACAAGGCCAATCTCCTTTAAATTAAGAACAACATCAAAGCTATGAACCTCCTCCAAGGTTATATTGTTATACTTTTCTCGTCTTATGGAGTTGTGGTTACTAAAAAAAACTTTCACTCATTGTCATTGCCGGAGAAGTGTAGGTAATCAAATGGTTGCCACTGTTACTGCCGGAATATTGCCACTAAAAGATTTTCAAGGTTTTGAAGATGGGTAGGTAGATTTTGAATGTGAGATTTAAGGAAGATGGATGGGTGGTGATAGAGATGAGTACTCTCATAAACCCTAATTCATAATATAATGGGTGTAGTTTAATTGTGAGACAGAATGTCCCAAAATTAATGATTTCCTTTTTAGGTGCTAAAAATTAGTGTAGGTTATTATTGCAATAAAAAAAAAATTAAAAATTGAGGGGTTCAAAATAATTTATGAGATACTAATAGCAACACTCTATATAATTATGTTTTTATAACTTATAAAAAATTATACCAAACGCGTCCTATAACACTACATCCCCTTAAGAAGTGGAGTAAAAGTTTTGCTATTTGCTAGTCTTTCCCATACTCCGAACCAAGCGTTGTTATAATAAATATGAAAAAAACGGTGAAACAAAATGATAACCTCCCCTACCTAGCAAAGATTTCCAAAATTTAAAAAAATAATAATAAAATAAAAAATAAAATTTGAACATCCTAGCATTATTCATTTTGTAATGGACCAGTTAGGAAGCATCATAACAGACCAACCTAGCTTGTGAAATCTCCTTGTATTGGAGACTTGAGATGGAACCCCAACTTCATCCACTGTATAGCCTTTTGGGATCTATATACAAAATATCTGTACATATTTCACTATAATTGTTGAACAAGATAGCAACACATGCCCTAAAATTAAATGCTAATTAAATAAAATACTCCCTCCGTCCCATTTTAATAATCTCATTTGAAAATTTTCAATTTTTTAAAGAAATAAATAATCATTACACTTCGAATTCAAATTTTCAAGTACTAATTCAAAAAATACCCTTCAATTCTTATTTTTAAATTTATTTATAAGGGACATTTTTGGAAACTTGTAAATTTAAAGTGTAATGGACTAATAAATGGAACGGAGAGAGTATTACACGGGCCAAATTTTAAAGCATGAACAAAAAAAAAGAGATGTATTCATTCTTCCAGTAGCATTATCATGGCATACTACAAGTTCAGACAACCGCTTTGGATCAAGAATTTATGAAAGGAAAGTAAGTAGAAAGGGAATAGTGAATGAAATATAAGCTAAATTTTTGTTATATTTTCCTTATCTTATTTTCTTTCCCTCTACAAACCTCTTCTCAAATCCTAAATCCAAACACAGCCTTAACTACCCAGAAGGGAAACAAAAAAATGCTGCAGAATCGAACCCAAAGGAGCCATTGCAATCTATACAAACCATCATTATATAGCAAAAACAATCTAGCAGACTACTGAATCTAAATAACTAGTATTCCGTGTACAACTGTTGTATGCTCCTAGTAGCAAAAATTTACAATTGGGCTCTTCAATTGTCTGATTTCTTCATTCTACAATCAAAACTTTTTTTTTTTTTTCAAATGTCGTGTGCCTCTGAGAAAACCAGTTGCTCCTACAAAACCTCTATAACAAGGCTCCTAGTTCATATGTCACAAATTTTATTGTATATATCAAAACTTTACGTGACTTCTTAACAAATATGGCAAGCTTTACTTGCAGGACTGTGTGGAGCTCAGGCAGCAACTTATCATTTGACTAAAACGACACCCGAGCTTCTCCAAGTGCACCAAACAAGGTGATGGATTTCGAATAAACACTAATTTAGAGCTTCGAAGAAAAGAACCTGAGGTTGCAAATGTCCTCTCTCACACATGGTAAGAACATCATCCCAGCTACCAATTACCTGATTTCAAAATATGGATTGTCAAACTAAAATAAATGGAAGTATAATGCAATTAACTAGATTGTCAAACTAAAATAAATGGAACTATAGTGCAATTAACTAGTATACGAACGAAATGAATTTTACCTTTACAGTTTTGTCATCATACATCACCCACCGTTCATGATCATGACTATAGGCAAAGCAATGATAATGTTGCCCATAATAGCAAACCTAAAAGGAACAATAAAAAAAAGTAGGATGAAGTAATGCATATCCAATGTTAGAAACTAAACAATAATTTATTCAAAAATCTGAATATATGTAGAGAAAACACAAAAAGGCAGTAACACATAGCCTAACTCGATAGATGTTGGAAATTTTGTTCCCTGTTTATTATACTAGAGTGGCTTTTCATCGCCATACGCAACTTAAACCATTATGAACAGAGACTAGAAGCAAGTTGAAGGCTCAAAAAGGACTAAATAAAGGTCAAAAACAACAGAAGTGAGACTGAAAAAGGACATAATTGGCTTGGATTCAGTGGCTTTATCTTAAGATCATGATGTCATTAACAAACGTGACAAAAAAATGTGGTTGGTACACCACATATTCTGAAATGTGGTACTGTGGGGGCCGAATATCGGGAGACGTAAAGAGACCGAATAATTGGACATGGAGAATCGAAATATATACATCGTATTCGGCCTCGTCTTATACATACAAATCCTACCCTATTCGGCTAAATAACCAGTTGAATAAGGGGCCGAGTGAAGAGCGGTTTGCAACCAAAGTAGCCGAGTAAATAGTTATACGGTGAATTGAAGGTGGGCCCAGCCCCGAGGCCCAAGAAAGAAAAAATTTAAATAGAAGAACATCAGCCAGAGAGAGGTATGTGAGAACTAGTACGCTTAACTTAAAATACAAGCAATCGAGAGAGTTTATACTGACTTATCCGTCGGAGTGCTAATTCTGACACCCCCGACTGAAGTGTTCATTCTTTTTCAGGTTACCAGCTGAGGATCTCGAGTGCCTTATTGGATCCAAAGAGTATTTCCAGAACCACTTCCCCACAATTGGCGCCGTCTATGGGAATACTCAAGCACATCCATGGCGGGTGTGACAGAAGATCCTCCGGCAGTTGCTGGCGACCCTACGCCGCAAGATAAAACCACTCCAAGCAATATGCTTGGGCCAGAGAATATTACCGCAAGAAGGGCCTTGAACTTCGATTCACCCTCGACATCAGCACATGAGGCAATGCAAGCGATTATGGAGCAAGCAAAGTAAAACGAACAGAGGTTGGAAAACATGTTGGCTGAGAACGAGCGCCTTCGACAGGATTTGGCCTTGGAGGTGGCAAAATCCCGACAAGCTGCGCACCAAGACCCGGGACGACCTCTAAGAAAGAATGGTTGACGATCCCGAATTCGAAACAAGACAGTAGCAGTGATTCTGACTCGTCATCCCCAGATTCCAAAAGGAAGGGACGAGTAGCAGTCTCCAGTTCTTCCGAAGGGAGCCCGCGTGCAAGGACTAAACGAAGACGAGATGACTCGGACGAAGAGGATCAACATGACCCCTTTGTGCGACGGATCGCAAAGGCAGTACTGCCCAAAAAGTTCAAAGCTCCGTCATTCACTCTCTACGATGGAAAATCAGACCCCACCGATCATATCTGTCACTACAAGCAAGCCATGACATTGCATGCAGACGACGAGGCCCTCATGTGCCGAATATTTCCCAGCAGTTTGGGACCATTGGATGTCAGGTGGTATTATAAACTGGAGCCGGCTTCGATCAAGAGCTTCCACCAACTCCAAAAATCTTTCAGGGCAAGGTTCATCACTAATGAGGTCCAACCGAAGCAAGCCGATTCTCTATGGGCAATGCAGATTCAACCGGGGAAAACCCTTCGAGCGTATTCGGCGCGGTATTGGGAATGTTTTAATCTGGTAGATGATGCTTGCAATGACTCCATGGCCATCACCGCCTTCAAAATGGGGTTACATCCAGACAGTGCCCTCCGCAGCTCTTTGACCAAACGGCCCCCAAAAACGGTCTGGGCATTGATGAAAAAAGTTGAGGAATACTGCAAAGTAGAAGACGATGCCCTCCGGGTCAAAGACGGCATAACGCCGCTAAGTCGGCCTAGCTGAAGTCGTGCAGCCGATAAACACTGTACCACCACGGAGCCCTGAATCACGAAATCGAGCTAAGCGAGATAGAAGACGGATTCACGCCGATCAAACGACCAGTGTCCACACCGAGCTAATGAGCAGCTTCAAGTGGATAGCAGGCGCGCGAGACGCGCCGACAAAAAATACACAGAGTTATCAGACCCAATCAGTATGGTTATGGCTAAGGTTCAACACGTTCCGTTCTTCAAATGGCCATCAAAAATGGTGGGACCTCCCGACACGAGAAGATGGGATAGGCGGTGCGAATATCACAAAGATCACGATCATGATACTGACAGTTGCTATGCTTTGAAAGACCACCTTGAGGTGTACCAAGACGGTCGGCTCCAACAACATGTCCGAAAGAACTCAACCAAAACAGTTGCCCTTCGACAGGATTCACCTCCGCTCGACGTCATCCATATGATATACAGCCTGCCAACAGCCCTAACCGTGCATGCAATTCAGTCGCATCCAATCCCCCAAAAGCAAATCACACCAGCAAAACGGCCCCATGAAGCTCCGAATATTACCTTCGACGATTCTGATTTGATCGGCGTAACACTCCCCCACATTGATCCATTAGTCATTGAGCTGCGCGTAAACCAATTTACCGTTGAACGCGTTCTTATAGACCAGGGGAGTACTTCGGAGGTTATGTACTACAAGACCTTCATCAAACTCGGGTTCAACAAGTCAGACCTGTCTCCGGCTCCTTATCCATTATTCGGCTTCAACGCTAATCCAGAGTACCCGTTGGGCAAAATCACACTACCAGTTCGAGCGGGCTCCCGAACAGTGGATGTGGAATTCTTGGTCGTCAAGCTGCCTTCGCCGTATAATCTCATCATGGGGCGAACTTGGTTGCATACTATGCAGGCCGTACCAAGCACCTATCATCAACTGCTCCGCTTCCCGACAAAACGCGACATTGAGCAAATCCGTGATCCCAAAAATCAGCACAAGCGTGTTATCTCCTTGCTGCAAAAACACCAAAAGAGTTGGAAGTGAACTCTATTGAGGTGCCGGATCGAGAGAACCTCGACAATGTTGGGCGGCTCCCGAGTGAAAAGGCCACGAAGACCTGGATCGAGTTGAAATTGACGGGAATTCAGAGAGGTTCTTTATGGTCGGCGCCTCCCTAAATGAAGCCGACAGGTAACAGCTAATTTCCTTCTTGCTCGGCAACCTTGATGTATTTGCGTGGACACCATATGAAATACCAGGTGTGGATCCGTTTGATTCGCAACACCATTTGAACGTTGACCCTAAATGCGAGCCGATTGTTCAGAAAAGCCGGCGGTCAGCCGCAGAGCACACTGCCGTCGTTGTTGAAGAGGTTGACCGGTTGCTTGACGCCGGGGCAATCAGGGAAGTGACCTACCCTACATGGCTCTCGAATACTGTGGTTGTGAAGAAGAAAAATGGGACTTGGCGAGTCACAGACCTAAACAAAGCCTGCCCCAATGATTGTTTTCCCCTCCCCAGAATAGACCAACTTATAGATGCTATGACACATCATCAGCATATGAGCTTCCTCGATGCCTACAGAGGCTACCATCAAATCGCCATGCATCCGGAGGACCCAGACAAAACTGCATTCCTCACCCCAAGAGGAACCTATTGCTATAAGGTTATGCCTTTTGGGCTGAAGAATACAGGACAACTTACCAAAAACTAGTCACCACCATGTTCAAGGAGCAACTCGGCCGTACTATGGAAGTGTACATTGACGATATGGTGGTTAAGTCCAAAGAAGAGCAAACTCATCTAGCTGATCTGAAGGAAACATTCGACATTCTACGCAAATACAGAATGAAGCTGAACGCTTCCAAATGTGCGTTTGGGATCGGCTCTGGCAAATTCTTGGGTTACATTGTCAACCACCGAGGAATCGAAGCCAACCCGAGGCAAATCACAGCAATCTTGGAACTCGGCTCCCCTCGATCGGTCAAGGAGGTTCAGAAGTTAATGGGGATGGCCGCCGCACTCAACAGGTTCATCAGTCGTTCCACGGACCGCTGCCGACAATTCTTTCACACCCTACAGCAGGGTAAAGCTTTTGAATGGACCTCTGAGTGCGAAGCCGCTTTCAACGGTCTGAAGACCTATCTCCGATCAGTTCCACTATTGACAACACCATCGGCAGGCGACCCGCTCATTTTATATCTGGCCATCTTCGACCGGGCCGTCAGTGCCGTACTGTTAAAAGAAGAGCTTGGGGAGCAGCGACCAGTGTATTATGTGAGCAAGGCAATGGTTGACGCCGAAACACGTTATCTTCTGTTGGAAAAACTCATCCTAGCCCTCGTCAGGGCAGGAAGAAAACTGATGCATTACTTTCAGGGGCATACCATCGGGGTACTAACGGACTACCCCCTCCGGGCAGTACTCCGCAGTGCAGAAGCATCAGGGCGCGTTTCAAAGTAGGCTCTTGAACTCGGCCAGTACGATATTCAATTCCTGCCTAGAACCTCAATCAAGGGGCAAGCTCTTGCCGACTTTGTGGCCGAATTCACTAGGGGTCTTGCCGACTTGAAGTTTGATCAAATTCAACCTAAGCCGAACTGGAGAATTTATGTTGGGGACATTTGGCAGTTGTACTGTGATGGATCGTCCAATCAACGTGGCAGCGGAGCCGGAGTAGTGATCATGGCTCCCGACGGAGCAATAATTGAGCAGGCTGTCAAACTCGGCTTCGAAGCATCGAACAATGAGGCCGAATACGAAGCCCTATTAACCGGCTTGCAGAATGCGCATCTCCTGGGTGCTCGGCGTTTGCTTATATTTTGTGATTCAAAACTTGTGATCAATCAACTAAAGGGGAGTACGCGGCCAAAAACGACCTTATGGCCGCTTACATGAAAACGACAAATTCCTTGCTGGCAAATTTTGATCATCATGAATTGAACCAAATAACCCGTGATCAGAATACGCATGCAGACGCCTTGGCTTGCCTAGCCTCCGCAATTAACTCAGAGATTAAACGGACAATTGAAGTGGGTTTCATCCCTAAGCCGAGCATTGGCCCTTCAGAAAAAGTCCAGATCAATGTCATAGAGTCAGGTCCGAGTTGGATGGACTCCATTGCTGCATTCCTATCTTCCGAACAGCTCCCGTCGGATAAGAAAGAAACGCACAAGCTGCGAAACAAAGCCCTGCGATACTACTTGGATCCGCAAGGAAAGCTTTACAAAAAATCCCTTTCTGGCCCATACCTAGAATGCGTTCATCCGGATAAAGTCGAGGAACTCCTGACTGAAATACATGAAGGTAGCTGTGGTGCCCATTCTGGCAGGCGCTCTTTGGCCCATCGAGCTGTTACACAGGAGTATTATTGGCCGACAATGAGAGCTGATGCCGAATGTTATGTGAAAAAATGTGAACAGTGCCAGAAGTTCTCTCCCTTAACCCATCTGCCTGCTGAAGAGTTAAGCTCTATAACCAGTCCTTGGTCGTTCGCCCAATGGGGACTTGACATCGTCGGACCATTGCCTCGCGCCCCGGGCAACAAGCAATTTTTGATTGTCGCAACAGATTATTTCACAAAATGGGTGGAAGCGGAGGCACTAACGCACATTCGAGATACTGATGTAAAGCGTTTTGTATGGAGAAATATCATAACACGATTCGGCATTCCGAGAGCACTTATTTCAGACAATGGCACCCAGTTTGATTGCGGTGTCTACCGAGAACTGTGCAGCAAGTATGGTATTCGGCCCTATTTTTCCACCTCGGCTTATCCTCAGAGTAATGGCCAAGCTGAAGCCTCCAACAAATCTATTTTGGACGGCATCAAGAAGAGGCTGGAGAAAGCTAAAGGAAGATGGGTCGAAGAATTGCCGAGTGTGTTATGGGCTCATCGCACTACTCCGAGGCGGTCCACTGGGGAGACGCCGTTCGCTTTGTGCTTCGGAACGCAGGCAATCATCCCCTTGGAGATCGGCCTCCCAATCTTGAAATCAAAAGTTTTTGATATGGGCCGAAACGACATGATGCTGGCCTTGGATTTGATTTTGATTGAAAAACGAAGAGACCGTGCCCTAGCATCCATGGCACGGTACCAGCAACAGCTTGCTAAGTCGTATAATCAACGTGTTCAGCTGCGCCGCTATACACCAGGAGAATTGGTCCTGAAAAAAGTGCTCCCAGCTGCTAGGAATCCGGCTGAGGAAAAATTGAGTCCTAACTGGAACGGCCCCTATCAGATCGACTCAATAGCGGGAGTAGGGGCATATCGGCTCAAAGACATGTCTGGGAGAAGTCTGCCACGGCCTTGGAATTCAATGCACTTGCGTAAATTCTATCATTAAACCCGACTTGTGGGGCATGATACTTGTTTTGAATAGTTCACCATGTACATACTTCACTGTTGCAATGCAAAGTTTCCTGTTTTCTCATTACCAAATTCAGTTCAAAAGTCTTCCGGTTTAAGCCTCCGAATTCGGAACGCCCTTCGTGGATATCACGATTGGCCAAGACAAAAAAGCCTCCAAATTCGAAGCCCCATTCCTGCAGGTCACGTTTTGGCCGATTAAGCCTCCGGATTCGGAGCGCCCTTCGTGTATCACGATTGGCCACAAAAGCCTCCGAATTCGGAGCCCCATTGGTGCATGACACTTTTAAGCCGATTAAGCCTCCGGATTCGGAGCGCCCTTCGTGTATCACGATTGGCCAAGATTTAAGTCTCCGAATTCGGAGCCCTATCCATGCAAGTCACGTTTGGGCCAAATAAAGATTCCGAATTCAGAGCACCCTTCGTGGATATCACGATTGGCCAAGATAAGTCTCCGGATTCGGAGCCCCATTGGTGCATGACACTTTTGGGCCAATTACGCCTCCGGATTCGGAGCGCCCTTCATGTATCACGATTGGCCAAGATTTAAGTCTTCGAATTCGGAGCCCCATCCATGCAGGTCACGTTTGCGCCGAATAAAGACTCCGAATTCGGAGCGCCCTCCGTGGATATCACGATTGGCCAAGACAAAAAGCCTCCAAATTCGAAGCCCCATTGGTGCATGAAACTTTTGGGCCGATTAAGCCTCCGGATTTGGAGCACGCTTCGTGTCACGATTGGCCAAGATAAGTCTCCGGATTCGGAGCCCCATTGGTGCATGACACTTTTGGGCCGATTAAGCCTCCGGATTCGGAAGCGCCCATTGTGTCACGATTGGCCAAGACAAAAAGCCTCCGAATCCGGAGCCCCATACGTTCATGACACGGTTGGGCCGAATAAGACTCCGGATTCGGAGCACCCTTCGCCGGTATCACGATTGGCCGACAGCAAGCCTCCGAATTCAGAGCCCCATCCGTACGGGACACGCTTGGGCCGAATAAAGACCCCGGATTTGGAGTGCCCTGCGTGGCTATCACAATACACCAAAGATTGAAGCATGCGAGCATTCAAAATGAAATGTTTCATTCAATTGAACTGGGACAAGCCGTATAAACGTAAGCTGAAACATGCAAACATTCAAAATGAAATGTGTCCTTAGATTAATCGATTGGCATGAGGTGTATTAATATAAGTAGAAAGTACACTAACACTTGAAAACGAAGCGTTTTATTAAATTAGCCAATAATTACATAATTTTGTACTCAATCTGCGTTTGAGCATTACAATGTCTACTTTTATCCGGCGTCTTACTCATCATCACTCTTCTTGACTTCGAAGGCGAAAAAGGGGAAATGATCACGTTGGTATAGCGGCGACACCGAATCAACGCCGGCTGCTCGGAAAGCCTCCGTAGCCTGAAGTGCCTTGATCTAACCGTGCTTAAATCCACGATTTTCACATCGGCAAACTTCCTCAATGAGCTTTTCCTTGGTCTTCTCTATCCCGACTTTCCGACCTTCATGGAAGCCTTTTTCATAAGCCCCTTCGCGGCCTCTATCGCAAACATGCTCGCTGTATCACGATCGGCAATTGCATGACTGATAAGCCGTTGGGTCACCCTTTCTTCCACAATTGGGTTAGCTTGTCCGGCTGGTTATGTCTGAGCGGCTTTGACCTTCCTCAGCTCGCGCTCAGCCACTTCCGTGCGAGCTTCCAAGTTTCGAATGCGTTCATCCTTCTTCTCTATTTCACGTCGCGCGGCACGAAGGCGCATGCCGATTTCATAGGCGGTGTACAGCCCTTTCACCGCCCCATGAACGCCCTCTTGAAACACCTCGAAGTCATGTCGACCAACCATCGGCTGCTAAACTTCTGGCGAAAAAATCTGTCGTGCAAATTCGACTGCCACGTTCGGATCGCGGATGATGGAATCTGCCTCTGTCATCGGTTTGTTCCCGACGAAAACTGAAAAGCTCAATAGGCGTGGTGGCCCACTGGCCTCACTTCGCGAACGAGAGGAGCTCCCCCGTTGGCGCTTATCCTTCCTCGATGACCTGCTCCGTCGACGTGGAGAGCGGCGCCTCTCATGTTCTGCAGATGCCCTACCTCCCGTAAGGAGAGGCTCACCACCGCGATTCATTGCTAAGTCCAGCTTAGCTAGCGTCCTACCCTCTCCCTTACTGTTGAAGAACAGTCTATTTGACATTCGCACTTATCTAACCTTCTACAACAAACTGGTTTAAATTGAGTCTGAACACAATAAGTGAAATTACGGGCACGAAGAACCCACCCCATTTATTCCTAACGCATGTAGCGCCCCCGAGGCGATTTCATTAATGCTACTCCAAAAGCCCGATGCCGATCGACGTGCGCCGCAGCCACGCCATGAAATAATGATATTCGGCTTTCGGAGTTCATACATTAGCTGGGGCAAGGGCAGATTTATTAATCTGATCGGCCAAATATCTAAGCTCGATGCCGATCGATCTGTGCCGAAGCCACTCCATGAACCAATGATATTCGGATTTCGGAGTTCATACATTGGCTGGGGCAAGGGCAGATTTATTAATTTGATCGGCCAAATATCTAAGCTCGATGCCGATCGATCTGTGCCGCAGCCACGCCATGAAATAATGATATTCGGTTTTCGGAGTTCATACATTGGCTGGGGCAATGGCAGATTTATTAATCTGATCGGCCAAATATCTAAGCTCAATGCCGATCGATCTATGCCGCAGTCACTCCATGAACTAATGATATTCGGCTTTCGGAGTTCATACACTGGCTGGGGCAAGGGCAGATTTATTAATCTGATCGGCCAAATATCTAAGCTCGATGCCAATCGATCTGTGCCGCAGCCATGCCATGAAATAATGATATTCGGCTTTCGGAGTTCATACATTGGCTGGGGCAAGGGCAGATTTATTAATCTGATCGACCAAATATCTAAGCTCGATGCCGATCGATCTGTGCCGCAGCCACTCCATGAACTAATGATATTCGGCTTTCGGAGTTCATACATTAGCTGGGGCAAGGGCAGATTTATTAATCTGATCGGCCAAATATCTAAGCTCGATGCCGATCGATCTGTGTCGCAGCCACTCCACGAAATAATGATATTTGGCTTTTGGAGTTCATACATTGGCTGGGGCAAGGGCAGATTTATTAATCTGATCGGCCAAATATCTAAGCTCGATGCCGATCGATCTGTGCCGCAACTACTCCATGAACTAATGATATTCGACTTTCGGAGTTTATACATTGGCTGGGGCAAGGGCAGATTTATTAATCTGATCCGCTATTCGACGAGGATAAATTACTAAATTGCCTAGTTATCTAATCGGCAAGTATACACGAATGTTTTATCCAAAGTGGCAAAAGCAATACCATTCATCAATAGCAAAATTAAGCACAAATAATAGCAAAGTACAAAGGAAATTTTCATTAGTAAATTGGGCACAAACTGTAGCCATTTTACATATGAAAACTACTAAATAAAAAGCTACAAGTTTGCATGGAAATGCCTAACAAAAACTTAAAAACTGTAGTCATTTTACACAAAAAACTACAAAACGGAAAACTGCAATAATACATTCAAAATCCTTAAACAAAAACAACTAAAGTGTCGCCCTAATCAATCCTTAAAGTCAGACTCCATTTGCTCAACGTCCACTTGCTCGTATGGAATCAGCATAGCCAATGTCACATTAGCAGCAACAAGGGCTTTGAGCCAGCCGTGTTTGAATCCCCGATTTTCAAATTTGGGGACTTCTTCTACATAATTTGCGAGGGCAGCACTTTGCCCAGCCTCGTACGCCTTGGAAGCCTCAGAGTCGGCTACTTCCTTCGCCTTCTTCGATTCTTCCAAGTCAGCCTCCAGTTTGGCAATCGCCTCTCGGGCTAACTTGAGCGCATCTTCGCTCGCGTTTGCCCTCTCCTTGATGGCCAATCTGAGCTGGTCTAAAGTTCTCGTCCTTTCCATCTTGGCATCGGCCCTTGCACCTTCCATCTTCGCCCTCGCTGCTTCGGACTCGACCCTGCTCCTCTGGCCCTCAACTTCCGATTGTAAACGGCCAATTCGTTCGATAGCGTCATGTTGGCGACGACCTATCTCGGCTATCCTTCCGACCGTTTGCAAAACAGGAAATTAAAACCAAAACAATATATGCATAAAAGAGACAGACAAGATCAAGGTATATACCAGAAGAGCCGATTGAGCGGCTAATGCTATTGCCAACAGATCCGGCTCCGCCGGGAAAACCGCCTTGTCAGCCGACAATGAGACCGACGAAGCCATGCTCAACGCCACAGCTGGATCTTTCATAGCCGACGCGTCAGAGGAGATCAGCATGTTTTTTATCTTTGGTTGAACGACAAAAGGCACAACCACATCCGACTCCTCTAAGCACGGCCATTTGTCAGCCGGGTTTTCTTCAAAGCCGGCCTCGACCTTGGCAGGACGTTTCTCCGCCCTTCACTCAGCCTCCTGATCCGTCTACACAACCGTCTCCGACTCGGCATTTCGAGTTTGAGCCATCTCCTCCTCGATAACAGGCAGGGAGGGCTTAGCTTCGGCGGCAGGTGGCACTTCAGATCGAATAGACTCTGCTCTCCGCCTTGCGGCCATTCTTTCCGCGTTTTTCTATTTGGCGAGTTGTGTAAGTGACAACCCGGCCATGTCTTCGGGGTACACGCCAGGAAGGTCTTCTAAACCAGTAAAAATGTCGTCGAAGGGAAGGTCCCCTCGGCCCGAAGTGGACGGAGGGTTGGCTGAATTTAGGCTGGCTTCCTCAAAGGCCAACTTCAAAGCCTCGTCTACTTCGGTTTCGGACTGGTCTGACTCTTCAGCGACCTCTGCTACTTCCATCCGCTCCGAGTCGGATCCGTCGAAACCAACTTGCCGCAAGTTTTGAAGTTGGTTAAAACAAGAGCTGTAAGAAACTCTTCACCCCTCGGAATTGGGATGTTTTTTGCCCCCAAAAACGTCGTATACATCGGCTCGTATCGAAGGAGAATGTGGGCCGCCCTCCCTTGTTTCTGAAGGCTTGGACGGCCGAAGTATTTGAGCGCAACTTTAATTTCCGTAAGAACGGCGTCGTCGGTTGAAATCAAAACTTTCTTCAAATCATTTCCTGCTCAAGCAAAACCATGAGACTGCAAAAATAAAGCCTTGTAAATATAAGAAAAATAAATGCAAGGAGCTATATGGCCACCTGGTTCGCCCCTCTGTCTAGGAATAGGATCTACGCGGTCCTCGCCTTCGCCGAATTCCCAATTACCTCGGACAACGACCATGACATCATCGACTCGCTTGCCAGAGCTGGAAAACATAGTCACTAATTGATGGTCGGTGTCCTTGGCCCTAAGGAAATAGCGCCCATGCCGGCCAGAAGACTTGGCCAAGGCATAACAATGCCAAATAGCAGGTATGCCGAGGTTAATCCTAAGGCGACGGTTTAACTCTATAATTCTCATTACAATTCTAAAAAGGTTGACATTGGGTTGGGAAGGGATTAAACCCCAATGGCCAAGGACAGCCCTAAGAAATGGATGAAGGGGGAAATGGACTCCGCCCTCTGCAATTGATAAGAGAGAGAAGACGATTGTGCTTTCATCAGCCGTCTCCATATCAAGGGTGCCGTCTGTCACAAGTGACAGACGGACATCATCAGGAATAGAAAAATGGCGTCGAAAGCCAGAGACTCGATCTGCGGAGAGAAAGTCTTTCAAATGCTTTGCCATTTTCGTCAGCCTATAGGAGTATGCTAAACTAAAAACAAACCAGGAAAAGGGATTCAAAGCAGCGAGGAAGACAACTTACAAGAGATGGAAAGGACAATGAAGGATAAAAGGAAGTTGCAAAGGTGAGTCGGAAGGCAGTCCAAAAACTTCAAGCATCCAAAAATGTGTATGTATTCGAAAAGACGATAAAATTTTAAATCACAATAAATGGAAGCGTACGAAGGGGCGGGAAGTTGAAATGATGACCGAAAGGCGTGTGCTCTGACATCTGCGTTGGAAAGAGGTTAGCCGCCGAATTTCGGCTCTGACTTTTCGAGTTCGAAACCAAACACACTAGCTAACTGTCATTAGTGGAGTGTTTGGGGGGCAATTGTGGGGGCCGAAGATCGAGAGACGTAAAGAGGCCGAATAATTGGACATGGAGAATCGAAATATATACATCGTATTCGGCCTCGTCTTATACATACAAATCCTACCTTATTCGGCTAAATAACCAGTTGAATAAGGGGCCGAGTGAAGAGCTGTTTGCAACCAAAGGAGCCGAGTAAATAGTTATACGGCGAATTGAAGGTGGGCCCAGCCCCGAGGCCCAAGAAAGAAAAGATATAAATAGAAGAAAATCAGCCAGAGAGAGGTATGTGAGAACTAGTACGCTTAACTTAAAATACAAGCAATTGAGAGAGTTTATACTGACTTATCCGTCGGAGTGCTAATTCCGGCACCCCCGACCGGAGTGTTCATTCTTTTTCAGGTTACCAGCTGAGGATCTCGAGTGCCCCATTGGATCCAAAGAGTATTTCCAGAACCACTTCCCACAGGTACGATGAGAAAGACTTTCCTTGTTACAACATAATTAGAATCTAATGAAGACTATCCTGGTTACAACATGGTATTCTTTTCAAATGACTAATGATAATTTTAGTATAAACTGAAATGGACAATTAATCCATTTACTAATTTGGTATTTTAAGTAAGTCAAGTTCAAGTACTTCATCAAAGCATTCTTTTAAGTGTTTTGGTATAAATCCAGCTCTTGCTTTGAGCTACAGCTCTTTCCTTTTAAGTATCCCTTCAAACTCTCAACTACAGAGCAACACAAGAAAAAGAGACAACTGCACAAGAAGAAGAAGAAATACGGAAAACCAAGAGTAAAGCCTAAGGTTAGGATTCCCCAAAACCCTAGCACAGTGTTCCAGCAATATAGGAAACTACAAACAATGCCTTCAACTGGTGAAACCGAATCTTTGCACATTCAAAAGCATCACAATTCAACTCCCAATGCAATGATGCATCATGTGAGACTAAGTAGAGCAATTGTCCAACCCATGCCCCTAACTCCTATCCCCATCTTCAAGTGTTTCCACCACTGAAGTTGAAAAACCCGATTCACAACAAAGGGCATCAACATAATTAGCCATAATGCCCTAGCCTCTACCAATAAATCAACACCAAAGGTGGTGATGACTTGTCTACCACTATTCATGCAGCACCAGTTCATCAGGACCTCTCCGTCAACTAAATTATCTATTATCAAAAGCTCCCAGCATTTTTGTGTTCTCAATTTTGATTCAAATCTTTCTTAGAATATTAAATGATATTAACATTATTTGAAGCTGTCCTTGATAAATTCCCCAAAAAAAGAAAGCTCCTGTTTCTTTTAGGCTACGTTTGGATTAAGGATATGAGAGAGTATTTGTAGAGGGAAAGGGAAAAGTGATAATTCTTTGATCCAAACACAGCCTTAAGGAATTATAGAAAAAGAAGAAAAAAGTGATAAGGAAATGTTTGTTTCCATAAATGTAATACACATTTAAAAAAATATACAATCATCAAAAATATATATATATATCAAATGCACAATGGAAACTCGTATTTAGGTTTTATTATATATACATACCACCGAGACCAAACAATGTCTGTTATTAGGATCAAGTCCATGATAAACGACACCAATATCTATTTCCGTTGCCAGAGATGCTAATGTTGCTGTTATGTCCTTGGCATTCTCACGAGTCTTCTGCCAACCCAGAACTGCAAGATACAAACCACATGTAAATTTGAATTTCTTACAAGCTGTACTGCTTTAAGTGACAGTGACAATTTTCTCAACAACTTTGCAGCTACCTGTTGTGAAAACATGTGGTGGAGATGAAAGAATATGATTAAAATAGTTAAGCTTCCCACAACCACCAGCCTCAGGGTCACAAACTAGCTGATGACTCATCTCCACAAGGCTTAGAAGCTCATCAAAGGAGCTTTCTGCATACATCACCTGAAAAGTAAATAACGAACTCAAAATCAACAAATATAAGTGAATTAACTATATTACCCAACACACAAACTTAATGACTTTCTGAAACACTAGAGTGATTCCACCACAGCAAAATGAGCAATTGTATAGAGACATGCCTTCATTGTTCGGAGGGCACTGGCATTAATATTATGAAAGAAAGAAGTGTACTTCATGTGTCTGGACTCCAATCTACAATTAAAGCAATTCATCCTTTCAAAAATGTCCATTCCAAAAAGAGAATGTGCTATACAAGCAGTGTTTGCGCAATCCCAAGAGCCTGTGTAATTGCTTTCTATTGAGTCGGTGTCAGAAACACCCAAACTAAATGTAAATGAACGATGAAGGCAGTTAAATATTACTCCCAACACTTCAGAAGCATCATTCATCTGAGCCTGTCAGTTGAAGCCACATTAGTTAGAATTTTTTGTAGCAACCCTTCATCCAAATGCATGGTTTTAGAGCATACGATGAGAGGACAAATTGAAGTGCAAGTAACAACAATAGCAAGATATAAGGAACACGGTTGTCTGACCTCCTGAAAGAAATTTTCATCCAGGTCCAAGTTGCTCAGAGCAATCCTCAGAGAAGTAGGGGCCACAGCTTCTCTTCGCTTGTCTGTGGATGCCTTGCTCAGGGCAATAAAAATATCATATAATGCACAGGTAACACAAGGATCTCCAGCATGAACATGCTCTGATGTTGATCTACGCAAGAATTCATCTCGAAACCGTCTTAAGTGCCATAATGACTAAAATTTCACAAGAAACAAAAATTTCAGGTCACAGAGAAGACAGTCATACAAAAATGGATTTACCCATAGAAATTACACATTCTCAATAACCAACCTGTATGATAACATTTAAAAAACAATTGTATTCACCAACTTCATTCCTCAGGCCAGTGCCATATACATCTGCTCCATTCACATTTTCAGGCGTGCCTTCATTAACTGAAACACCCAGGTCATCCATTTCAGAATACATCTTTTGTGTCATCCTTGAACTTGAGATCAAGGGAAATTTCTGGTGCGCGTGAAATGTGTATGGGGAACAAGACAAATGCAACTGCAGAGTACACTTTAGCAACTTCAAGGAACAAGGGAAACAACTCTGCTCAAGTTGCTGGTAAATGCACTGACACAAAGGTAGTTATGACAGGCTTGAAACTACAAACGCTACCTCATTGGCCTCTACCGTCTTTCTGGCAGGATTGAACTATTTTCTAAAAATTTCTAGACTCGAACACTTTAGACTCTTGAGGAACACACGTGTCTCGCTTAAATGTCTATGAAAGACATTACACAAGTTTGAAAAAAAAATAACTTGGACTCTAATGATAAATAATATAAAAAAAAAACACACACACACAAACAAATTTATAAATATTCTCCTCCTTTAGACTTTAAAAATCGTTGCAACTGAATTAAATTTTCATAGATATGACAATAATTATTTATCCTTCTATTATATATGCCATCTATTAATATATAAAACTATATAGTTTACATGTGTGCCTCACGTGTCGTGTCTTACATTTTTTGAAAATTTCCATGCTAGTGTCATGTCACGTGTGGATGCTTATTAGGGAAAGTCAATTTCAACCCATTTGAAGAAGATTTTTTACACACAAATACACAATTTCATCAACAAACAACAACCAATCATCAGAAAATATGGAATGCAATTTATGAAAAAAGTATTTTACTTCCAAACAGAGTGTTACCTAATGGCAACTGATGTCATCAAAGAGAAATGGTTAAAAGAAAAGCAATAGATGAAGCTTCTAGTTATGGTCAGCTTCACTCCCTTGGAGAACAATGAGATTTTCGTCTAAGTTAACCCTCAGCTCGGACCTTCCTACCACAAGATCCGACACTTAAATGATCCCCGATGTTTGGCTTCATGGAAACTCAAACAAATGGGGAAAATAAATGCAATCATAAGCACAGATCCAAACCAGCTTCTTAGTATCTGAAGTCTCAAAATGATCCAAAACTCACAATTGAAGCAGGTTACATTTAAAGAATGCTGCCTTAAGGGGGGGAAATCCTAGTACATCTGATTGTCAAAATGCATACAAGAACAAGAGTATTAACAAAGTAAGATGGAATCTAAGAAAAAATTAATGCAACGCACAACCACCACCCAAGCATAGCCGAAAAGAAATGTACCAATGCTGGCCTCTACCCTTAATAGAAAAATTCAGAGAAACCTTATACCTACACAAAACTAAAGCAGTAACATGGGCTGATAAACTATATAAATTGCCTCCATCTAATACCAATTTAAATATTTAAAAAAAAAAAAACACCCAATTTATTCTTATGAACCCCTTTACTGTTCCCAAAAAACTGCCCCCCGCCTGCCTGCAGTGGCAGAAAGGGGGTGGGGTTCTTGATGTCTGTCTGCAGCTCCATTGACCAAAACAGAATCTCCTGTTCCTATCACACACTATGCAATTAATTGTGCTCAATTCTACACTATTCAATGATATACCAAAAGCAAAAACCTTGATAAGCAATAAATTTGTGCAAAGAAAAAATCAACCACATAATACATCATTTAAAACTTTCATATTGGCATGCTTCTCTTTTGGATGGGCAAGTGCATTAGTGTACATTAGTAAGACAAATATTAGACATACATGAGACATTATTGCAAAAGCTTGCACCAATACAAGCAGCCGACCAGCTTGCTATAACTTCTTCCAACTATTTTACTTGCAAACCAATAGAATTAATGTTTGCAAAGCAAGAAGAACCAATTAAAGATATGTAGGAACTTAGTTATCCAGCAAGATTAAAAAACTAAAACAATGGTTCTAAATGAGATTCAATTTTACTAAGCTGTGATCAATGCCTCCCTTCAACAATTTGTTTGAAATATATGTTAATGAAAACCTGTACAATAATAAGCCACAACAAAGTGACAATCGATGATGTTCTCCAATTCATTATTTTTCCAAAACACGATGTAGGGTAGTGGCAGATAACTGGACTTTAAATAAAGAAACACCAAAAAGCATAATCCACTATGAAGCATGGATACTTCGAAAAACATGCCGTATCCGTACCGGGTACTTACCGGCATATGGTACCTCGTATGGTACTTCTGCATACGTACCAGGTACACGAAACACATACCCAAATTTTTTCTTCTTAATTTTTAGTGTACCCAAATATACTTAGTATATACCCAAACCGTACCATACCTCAATTGAAACAATATTTTCTTCTACTACATAGATAAAACTCCTTTCACTAGACTTCTTTTTTATTTTTTAGTTTTATACTTAGCATGAATTTAAAATCAAACTATGATTTGTAAGTTATTTAATATATTGATATTTAATTTTGATTTATACCTTTACTTTTGACATTAAATGTTAATTATAGGTTGGATCTTAACAAATTAAACCATTTAATTAATTTTTATATTACTCTAAATTAAAAATAAATATTTTTTTACAAGCATACCAAGTCATACCCGTACCCGTACCTTACTTTTTTTTAATTTTACTGTATCGACGTACCCGTATCGTACCATTATCAGTACTCGTACCCGTACTCGTGCTTCATAGATAATCCATAACACAAAATTGCTAGGTGCCATTACAGATAGAAGTAAAGAAATCAAAGAGCTTTCAAAAAGAAATTACGTTAATGAGAACTGAGATGTTAATGAGAACTGAGAGCCAAAAACGGGTCAAAAAATTATGGATGAAAATTTAGAAACAACTAGTACCATACATAAAAAGTTAGAAACAAGGTATGAAGAAAATCAGTGCCTGCATGGCTATATAATGGTTACCTGCAACATTTACCTATATAAATGTTAATACATTCTGAACAATTAAATAGTTGAACATGTTGAGATCTATGAGTGAATTTCATAAACAAAGATTTAAAGGCTTAATTGGGGAATAGATTTGTCATTGTCAAAAAAAAAAAAAAAATGAAAATTTCTAGTAGGAGCAATGAGAAAAAGTACTTTGCAGTGACAAAGAAAGAGAATAAGTAACTTAGGAGGTGTTTGGGATGATCTATTTCAGCTAAAATAGTAATAAAGACAAAAAAAAATGCAAAAATAGACAAACCAAATCAAATCAAACCAAACCAAGCGTTAAGTCCCATCAAATGGGGTCGGCTAAAAAAGACTAAAATAGCCAATAAGACAAAGGGTTCATTTGGGAAGTGGGTTGGCTTTTTGACTTTTTTGGCTATTTTAGCTTGGGGCTAAAAAGCTTTGTTTGGGAAGGACTCTTGGCTTTTTTGACTTTTTTGTGAGAAGAAGAATGTAATGATTATGGGTTTGATGTAATGTTTTGTCTTATTGGACTAAAAAGCCTATTTTATTTTTTGTGGCTAAAATAGCCAAAAAAGCCCCAACCTTGGCTTCCCAAACAAAGCCAAAATGTCACATCGTACACATCAATCAATCACTTTTTCTCTTACAATCATCTATTCAACTACCAAAAAAAAAAAAAAACCCACAAATCATACCAAACAAAACTTTTTTTTCCTCTCATAAAATAACCAAATAGCCAACTAAAATAGCCAAGTTCCCAAACAAAGGCTTAATCATGATTGCTTTATCTTCTCCTTGTTGAAACAACTCATTGTAGTGTTTTGGTGAAAACATATTGGAATTTTGGTATTCTACTAATATTTGTTTTGGTTTCTTAAAAAGAGAAAACATTTAGGTCATTTCAATGGAAAAGAAACAAAATTGTGTTCCTTGCTCCCAACACTTTGGGTACGCACGTGTCCATCGTTTAGATACACATTAAACACATTAGTGTTTTTAAAGGCTCAAGGTTCACCAAGGCACCGAAGGTCTCTTAGAGCTTAGGCACAAGGCAAGGCGCGTGCTTCGTTGAAGCAAGGCACACCTTTTTGAGTAAAAATTAGACAAATAAATATAGACTAATAATTCAAACTTCAACATAAGCAAAATAAAGAATTCACAACTTATAATAAGCACTGAGTCAAAGATTCAAAATTAATATATAAATAAAAGAATTAAGGCAAATTGTAGAAAAATTCCCAAAGCTATAAAAGTACATATCATTCAAAATGCAAAATAATCAACAAAAACAAAAACAAAAACAAATATTTAAAAGCAGCAATATTTAAGTTTAAATATCTCAAAACATCAAAAGCAAGTTAAAGAACTAACATCAAACATAAATATCCAACAAACACTAATACAAACAACAAAAGAAAAGAAAAAGTGTATTACAACCAACATAAAAATTGAGCAAAGTGTATTTTTTTGTATTTCACCTTTCAACATTCTTCTCTCTTGTTGATTCTACCAAACGTTACCATATGTTTAAGAAAACTTGCTAACTAAACATTACCATGAATCTATCCTCACTGTTTTCATCATTTTTTATAAACAAGGTCACCACAGTTAATTAAATTGGGTTTACAAATCCTATTTCACATTCTGAAGCAAAAAATGGTGTTTGTTTTCCAAGAATGCCCAAACATAAGGTTCAAAATTTTCATATAATTGGTTCAGGTTCCAATATCTACTTTCAGGTCTAGCCATACACCTTCATAATTTGTGAATTATATAGAATATGCATAAAGAAGCACTTTACCAGAAGTCACAGGGAATATTATTTCACCTAGAACTGGATCAATTACCTAAAATTGAGAATTGAAGCTCAGTCAGAGATTCAGAACTTGGAAACTATAGAGAGGCATATGTTATGAAGTATCAAGTTAGTCTTAATCAGAAAATATATACACTTTAATCTCATCTTATACAAGTAAACAGCATTATAGTTCCAAAACCAACATACGAATCCTAATTGTAAGGTTTATCTGTGCTGCAGTCCTAAAATTTATATAAATAACAAGACATGCACGTCCCAAAACCCTGCACCCAATGAAGGTGCTTGAAAATACCACTCAAGCAAACAGCTGGTGGCCATAAAAATACCTAGTGATATTTGACACAGTTGAAAAAAAAAAAAATGTAAATTACAATAAAGTGGTTGTATACATGAATTGATAACAGAAAATTTACCAAGGCTTTGGCATACAGCTTTTTTTATGTCATCCTCCTCATCCGCTTGTAATTGTCTCAATGTCTTTGTTCCATTGTCTCCCACACGAGGATTATCTAATTAAGAGAAGTAACCCTTGATCATATTAGTTTCTTTTTTCTTTTGGCCTACACCCAAAAAAATGAGTCCAATTTTGTTCACACACCTAACAAGATGTGTGAACAAAACATATATTTTGATTGGTCCATAACTGTGGAGCCCATAAGTTTAGGTGGGGTCAATACACTTTAGAATATGGAGCCCACAATTTTAGACCAATCATATAGTGTGATTGTTCACACTCTAGCAGTCTGTACGAATTCATTTTCCAAAAAAATGCAAACAGAGACAGTTGACCCTATGCATAGAAACATAATATATGCATTCAAATATAAAAATAAAATAAAACAAATATATCAGGCCAAACCAGTGGTGACTTTCTGATCGCCTAAAAGTGTTACATGACTAATGATTGGATTACATCAAAAATCACAAAACTTCACTAAAAGCAAAACCACAATTATATTGGTTTTGAGCTAGTGACGTAGCCAAAAATTTCATTCAATGAGGTCATTCAGTGAACAAATGAAGACCTTCAAAGTGGTTGTTACTCACTGGAGTAGAACAAACTAGGGCTGTACAGATAACCGATTCATCCGAAAAACCCGACTCACACCGACCGAACCGAGCTTGCTGCGAACAATTTCGAAATTCCAATGGTCGGAAGCGGGCCTTATTCTGCAAATCTATTCATTTTCCGGTTGAGTGACGGGTGTGCCAAAGGAAATTCGTCGAAACCGACCGAACCGATGTATATATCTGATGCTAAGTATGCCATGTCACAGTTCCACCGATTATATTCATCTTTTCCAAGACAGCCTTATCACCTCACCTCTTTCTACTCAAACTTTGAATCTCACGCTCGTCTCTCTCCCTTTTAGTCTCTCTCATGGTCTCACCTTTCACCTTCTCATCTACCTCTCACAGTTCTCTCTCATGCTCTTACTCTCCCTTTTGCCCTTTCAATCTCCCACTCTTGGTGGCGATTGTGTGAAATTTGTTGTCGACGGTGACAATGGTGCTATTCAACGTTAACGATGATGATGATGTAATGCTTAGATCCGCTCAGATTTATGATGAAGGTAACGATAATGCTCAAATCTATGTTTAGATACATCTTTATTTTATTTTTTTCACTCAAATTTGTATATTGTTCTTTCTCTTTTTGTTTTTAATTCTCAACTCTTCTCTCAAATCTATGTGAAGATTTATAAAAATATGTATGGATCTATCTGTGTTTTCTTCTATTTTTCTCCCAAATCTGAACATCTTTCTAGTTTTCTTTGTTTTATTTTTCTTTTTCTCAAACTCTTCTCCAAGATCTATCCAACTTTGGGTTTGAAGAGAGAGAGCAAAGTTCATCATTTTTGTCCTAATGGTTCAGGCCGAAATCCAACCGGCCATGTCGGTTTCAAATAGCACGGTTTTGACTACTAGTACGGTCGAAATCGGTTGATGAAATTTTCTACATGACAAAATCAGTTCGAGTGACGGGCTAGTACCAAACCCGCTCCGACTCGACCTATGTACAGCCCTAGAACAAACATATGAGAGCAAGAGAGAGAACAAAGGGCCAAGAGAGAGAGAGCGCTAGAGTCAGGACTAGTCACTGCCTAATGAATCAGTTTCTAAAAAACATAAAATCTAATCAAAAACATCCCCCCCCCCCCCCTCCTGCTTCCCCACCCACCCACCCACCCACCACCACCACCACCAGTGCCAATGCCACTGGATCAATTCGTAAGTCAATTTGTGAAACCTCTAAACTTTTGGATTAAGTTCTACATTTAAAAAAACAACGCCCAAATAGTACACATTAATGTGTGTTTACTTGAAAGAAAATTCAAAGTTCAATGGTGTCAACTGACACCACTTGCATAGGCATCGCTATGCCTTTGTTTTGGGCTCTGCGAGTAATACCAACCTAAATCAACTTTTCCATTTGCTTGACTTCAAAACCATAAGAGACTGTCTACATCATAGTAAGTGTTGTAATACAGCTGATATCATCTAACAGGCCTCAAGTCAAACTGAAGAAAGTGTTGATCCAACTAGTTGGGTGGCAAGTTGGCAACATGAATCCCTTTTTGTCGTTCATCCCGTCTAGAGTTGCATCCTACATTAAAATCTTGACCAGATCTGAATTCATGTTAATATGTGGTCATGTCTACACTGGCTCTTTATGCATCATAACCCTCCTCCTTTCTCTGGGCTTGGGACTGGCAGTGTGAAAGACATAAGACTATAAGCATGAAACATGCAAAGTTATCATCAAACTCTCCAAAGTTGTCATGTTCATAATGTGTTTATGTTCAATTTTCAATTTCATTCTTACATTCTAAAAATTAAAAATGACAGAGCAATAAATGCTGTAATGGTTTGCTGATTGTGCCATGGTGATTTCAGGACTAGATACAAACTTTTGGGAGTGCACACTATACTCTTTTGGACAACCATACACCCAAATTAAGAACAACTGTAAATGAAAAGTAAAATTCGAGCAATACCAATTGTCATTGGAAAACACTATTTGATTAATGAGTAAAATGTAAAGAACAAGTTCGGTTCTATAGCAAAAAACTGAGTGAAACTTACTGCTGTCACCATGTAGACCGTCCTTAACTCTATCTTGTCGAACTTCAATATTTTCTTGCTCAGTTGACACAGCTTGATACTTTGTGTCAAGCAACTTGGCAGAATTCTTCTGACGTCTACCTTTCCTTCCTGTCCATTGATCAGAAGACAAAAGGCCATCCTTTGGAATTCCTCCAGTAGGTAACCCTGCACAAGAAAAGGAATGATGGCAAGAGCTCTAAAAATTGAATTTGTCCCATCAAACTCTGAAGCTGTGAAAAATAATTGCTAACCTTCCTTAACTTTTGTAGGATGGTGAGCGTGAGTATTACCAATTCTTCCTGCAGCTCTAGCAATAGTGTTCACAAATGCACCTTCTAAATCATTGGGGAATCCATTTCTCTGGGTCATGGGTTCCTAGAAACTTGCAAGTACGTAAGTTTCTCTTTTATCATGACCCAAAAATTACGTTAATTCAAAATCAATGGAAAAGGATTGGAATCAATTAGATGGTTCGGCCCATTCAAAATTCTAAGATATTTACCAGGATAGTTGATTCAAAATTCTAGTTATGAACAGAAATATAACTTGAGAACAGGAAAGACCAACTTCTACACCATTTCAACTAAGGAGAATTTCTGCAAGAGAATGTTCACCTGCTTAGAGTCTTTCAGTTGCTCATGTACATATTGATCAACATCATCGTGTTTCTCCAGAATTGTTCTAGTAGTTTTCTTATGTTGTTCAGCAAGGTGTTTCTGTTTAGCCTCGTCTTCAATTCGTCTCTGATACTCCAGAGTTTCTTCAAGCTTTCTCTCCTCCGCTTCAAGTTCAATTCTACGTCTAAATTCCTCATCCTCTTGTTTTAAGGCATCGCCACTTATGGAAATAATTTCTGAATCTGGATTATCTACGTCGGATGCAACTGGAAATGAGCTGCAGATAAGAGACATTTGAAGAACGTTACAGTTGAACTATGCCAAGTGTCCACATTCTTAATAAAAAGGAATGCCTTGGAAAATAGCAATGTGTGCAATGAGCATTATGAGAGAGAGAGAGAGAGAGAGAGAGATACACCCATTCTTCAGTCTCAAGGTCAAGCATAAGCTCATTATCACCAGTACCCTGTAAAGATAAGAAACGATTAGCCCTAGTTCCTGCATTTTTAACAAAGGAAGAACAAGATGAAGAAAGAGAAAAGCCTGACCGACAGTCTAATCTTTGAATCCTTTGTTTTTCGGAGCTCCTTGTTCTTTTTCTTATCCCTCGCTTTCTCATGCACATGTTTCAAATTATCACTTCCTCCGCCAGTGCCTTTTGCAGAGTCAAGTGCAAGTTCAGCTAAAAATGCTTCTCTTGCAGCATCAGATTTCTCAGTGGCATCTTTTTGGGCCAGATCCTCCACACGTTCCTGGAGAAAAGAGATTAACACTAGAAAACAAATTCTAGTCTAGAAAAGGCTTTGTCCATAAAATAAATGACAAATGAGTAAATAAATAAAGCATCCAGAAGTTGTCAGGAATATCATAAAAAGGGCGACAAACCCAATACAAACCCGCATAAATGACTTCACAAGAGGCACTAATATTGATCGATAATCATAGGTTGATATGAGCTCCAGCTTAACTTCCATCTGCTGCATTCCAGTAAGATTTCGCATCATTCTCGCATCGAGTTTGCTGAGCTGCATGACTGAACAAGTGAGATAGTGCAGCAAGGATGTGTCACCTTTTTTTTCACCAAAAAACTTCTAGAACTAAACATAACCAACCTCTGTAGCCAACTTTTCTTTCTGCTTCTGGATTGCAACTTCTACGCAAGAGTCCACTTGATGCAGATAGTCCTTCGTTCTCCAGTCACTATCTTCACCAGCTTCCAAGTCACATAGATGAGAAGTCACACCACTATAAGTTTCCTCAAATTCAAACTGATTGACATTCAGAGTCTCTGCCTCTTTCAGAATATTTGATATGGCATCCAACTCAAACCTATTGCCAATAAACATAACATCATTGTCACTTTCAATAAGCTCCTCTCGCCGCTTTCTTAAGACAGATTCATAACTTTGATGCACAAATTCTGAGACATTCTCCCTTTTCTTTCCTTCTTCAAGACAAAGATCCTCCACAGCCTGCACAGCTTCTTCATAACTCAAATGCTCGCATTTCCTCTCATACATGCTCTGTAGGTGGTAAAATTCCTTCTCAAGTGTTTGGATAATTTCCATCCCTTCTTGTGCTTTCTCTTCTCTCATTTGTGTCCACAATGCCAATTGTTCCCCAGTTGTGGAACCACTGAATATCCACGACAACAAAGCATCAGCATCAAGTAGCACCCTATGTCCATAGCCAGCATTAGAGAAAGTTGGTCCAGCTGCATCATCTGAAGGCAGGAACTGCTCATCCAAAAGGAGACAGGATCCATCTTCATTGAGAACTATTTTCTCTGTGATTCCAGCCCCTTGAGCGCCAGTGTTGTTGGAATCATCAATGGTACTACTCTTCTCAGAATATCTACCTATGCCACAAGAATGAGATAACTCCTGCAAGTATTTTAGGACTTTCTTAAGCTCAGAAGCTCCCAGAAAGCAGATGCATGTGGGTGTTTGGTCAACACCATAGTTGAGAAGCTGCGAACCAGAGGCAAGACCCTGAAGCTCGCCCACTGTATATTGTATTACTTTGGTAACATGAGTTGCAGCAAGGTATTTATGTCTAATAAGCACCTGAAATATGTCATGGATTTTCTCAAGGAGCTTTGCACGCTCAGTGTCATCCGACAATGGCCAACAATCAGGTAGGAAATATGCCTTACCACCCTGATTCTCATCACCTTCTCCCACCTAATGTCAGAAACCTTATCGTAGCTTTTGCTCTCCACAGTTTCCCCATTACAACTATCCCCAAACCTCCCCCTTTGAGGGGACAAATCCCATGCCTCTTCAGAACAATAATTGTCAGTGAGGCAGTCTTTACACTCCTCTGTATCAGTCCTAGAGTATGATTCACCAGGAAGTTCAGGACCTTGGGGTTTCAATTTGGTTTCAAGCATTCTAACTGCTGCATTGACATCTAATGGTTTCCAAGAACAGTTAAGAAGCATCTCAATCCACTCGTTGTCAACATTTTGAGGCAAAATGGTCTGCATTTTGGGCAAGAGATTTCCCATGTGCTCCTGCAAAACATGCTGCATGTGCGATTCAGAGTCAGAAAATCTCTCACTGCAGCGGCAGCACATCCAGAACTTCCATGTTTTATTGGCTTCAGCAAATGATATAGCTTCTGATAGGACTTCATTTGCCAAATTATCTTTTGAGGAACTAAAATGTGCCTTAATTTCAGAAATTCTAATTCTGAGCAAGTCTTTCTGCATATCCAAACCCATGGAATTCCAATATGTCCTTACCAAGTCCCTTCTCTCTGCAGAGGATGCACTCTTCCTCGTATTTCCATACTTCCGCCGCTCACCCGCTCTCTGAGAAGACCCAGACGACGAGTCTAAAGCCTTACCATCGTCATTTTGCAATTGCAGTGACTCTGACTTCTGCTGCAGCAGCCTCGCAGCAGCAACCCTAACTTCAATCTCCTTCCTTCTTTCTTCAGGAGTCTTAGTTGCCTTCTTGATCTCATTTGGTCGCCTCACTTGCACCAACTTGATCTCCATCGGATCCTCCGAAACCCTCCTTATAGGAATCAACCTAAATTTCTCTTCCCCATTCCCGAGATTTTTCATCCAAGTCGAAATTGAAGCTATGTTCGATTTTTGAATTAGTGCCCTAAGTTCATTCTGCACGTGCTCAATCCGCGCATCAGCAGTTGATATCTTCTGCTGGCTCTCATCCTGCAAGCTTTCCTTCGCTGGATCAACTGGATTCTCGATTGCCAACGCCCTTTCACACTCCTGCACCACCTCTTCGTACTCCCTCCCATCATTCGCCGCCTCACACAGCAAATTGGCATAAAAATGCGCAAACTCAACCGAGTTCGGCGACAAGGAGACTGCTTTCCGAGCAGACTCAATTGCATTCTTCAAATGCCGCTGTTTCGCATTGGGATCATCGATAATCGAAGCAACCTTGACACACACAGACCCTTGAACTCTGTGAATCAGAGCCGAGAGAGCCGAGTTTTCGTGTTTGAGGCACATCTCCTTCATAAGTCTTAGGGCTTTTGTGTGGTTACCACGGCGGAGCGCCGTGAGAGCTCGCTCGCATTCGAGCTTGATTGCAGAGTAAGACGAAGCTGCCAATTCAACAACTGAGGACGCTTCGATCTTACTCTGCTGTTGTTTCTGGTGCTCAATCAAAGAATTCGAGAATAGGTTTTGCTCGGTCTCGATTGAGCACGGAACATCATCGGATGATCCGCCACCACCGCACGAAAACGCCGGCGATGGAGGCGCACACGACGGCGATGATTTGGAGCGAGGAGCGACATTTCGCTTCTTGTGCCCCATCAGGCTTATCGAATCTTCGTCAATACAATTGGCATATGCGTGTATATATATATATATATATAGAGAGAGAGAGAGAGAGAGAGAGAGAGAGAGTAGAAAAACACTTACTTTGAATATGGACAAATGAGGAGTGAGAAATTGATTCTAGAGAGAGAAAATGTGAGGTTGAGTTTGAATGTCGAGGAGAGAGATGGAGACGCCGGTGATGGTGTCGTAGACGATCGATCGACGGGAATATATATATATATACACATGTGTGTATATACGTACACAGAGACGTCTCTCTCTCTCTACCGATGTCGTGCGCACCTAACCACGAGTGAGGTTCGGGGGAGCCCGCCTGATCAAAGTCTTTGTAATTCCGAATTGTTTATTTTGTATAAAAAAATTTACATGAATTCGATAAGGGTTATTCCATTTACAAGTCACTATTTCTTTTCAATTCACACTATTTTTTAAAATTGAGTGATTCTAGTGACATTATTATTTTATCTCTTTACATTCTTCATTTCATTATACTATTAAAAAAAATATAGCAATGCTAGGTATCATAAAAAATCTTTCATGAAAATAGTCATGAAAGATTTGTGATCTTTGGATTACACTTACAATAAAGCACCACACACTAATCAAGGTAATCTAAGGGTCACAAATTTTTCATGATCCATAACATTTCTCAAAAAAAAAATTCTTATTACAGTCTCAATATATTACCAAAACTAATCCTAAATTAACTATTTCATTTCTTTACACCACTAATTTTTGAAAAGAAAAGAGAGAAGCAGTAGAGGAAAAGAGAAAGCAGGAAAGACGAGAGGTTTGGACACAGAGAAGACGACTGGTTTGGATGGCGGAAAGGGGTTCGAACGATGTTGTAGTCTGTGTTACCGGCCAAAACGATTGAACTCATTCTTCTCATTCGCCAAAGGTAAGTAAAAAACTCTTCTTTCTCTCTCTATATTGACAGACATATATATGTATCTCTATCATCTATATCATAATTTTTTCTAAATAAACAAAGAATCTGAACACAGTTTTGGTGGGTTTTTTTCTTTTTTTTTTGGATATTTGGTTATTTTGCGTCCTTGTGTATATTAGCTAATCCATTCATGAGTGAATAGTGTTTTGCCAATTTTAGAGAAGCATGACACCTGTAAACTGCTGATTTTGGTTGAACTTGTCTGGAATACTTGCTTATCAATTTATTGTGAAATAGCTAATCTTCAAGGTTTTATGTGATTCCAAAATTTATGCTGACTTTACATCCATTTAGTATCTGCTCATTGAAGTTTGCTTCTTCTATAGATATTTATATATATATTGGAATCCCATTTGTATTTTTTGGGATTAGGAGTCATCTTTATTCTATGGGATACTAAATATGAAGGTTTTTTTTTCTAATTATTCCCAAATCAAAACTTGATTTGGAAATTTTTTAACTGCGACCATAAGTAACTTTTAGGAGGTGTTAACATTTAATCTTGAACAGTACAACTTGGCAAGGATGACCTTTGCATCCAGCTTTGAAATACTAGTGGAATTGTTGGATATTTATGTTGTTGATAGTCTTCTGTTTATATATATATATATATATATATCATTTTCTCATCATTAACCAAATGTTTGTGGTGGTGGTGGTGGTGGTGGCGGCGGCGGCGGCGGTTCTTAATTGGGTAAATTACACTTACCTCTCATAAAGTTTAGAAAAAAATACAATAAGCCTCCCAAGTTTTGCATAATTACATCGGATTTGTTTTATATTTTAATTCACATAACACTTGATCTCTTTTATTTATTTATTTATTTATCAGTAATTCATTAGTCAATATGTATTGAAAACTGATGTCATGTCTTTTGCATTTATTTTAGTTCTTTTAGCTTTTATTATACAATTGTGTGTGAACACCCTCCTCCCTCATAACCACAATGCAATTGTCCTACTGACTGAGTCTCTTCTTTGTATATTTCTACTATGGCTTTAGAAACTGACTTCAGAAGCCATTTCAGGCAAATTCCAATTGAGACAAAATCTTTAGAATAAATCAATGCAATTTTAGAAAGAATCAATGAAAGGACATTAATTCAAATCCTGGATTTTCGAATCACACATTCTTCTTTATGAATTTTAAGGATTGTTGTTGCAAAACAGGACAAGAATATTGTAATGAATTATCCAATAATTTATCATATAGGCAAATATAATTTCTATCACAAGATGTAGCAGTGAGTTCAAAAAACCAACATATGAACAGAAGATTAACAGGAAACTGTTTCTGACCTAATCAAAAGCAAATAATGAATACTAATGGAATATTTGACATGAATGACAAAACTATGAGGCCGGATGATTAAGTAATGAGTAACAAAAAAAATCTTGGACCGAAGAAAGATGACTCATATTTGTTCTTTGATTCTTAACTCTAAATATGAAAATGGGCAATTAGAGTGATAATATAAGAACTTTAAAAAAAAAAGGCAACTCAAACTAACCATGTTTCTAATCTATTAAAACTTTTGATGTACACCAAGATTTATGACTTGCGAAGTTGGTTTGTGGACATATATGCAACTTGGATTTGGTTAATTTGTTTCTGGTTTTTCAGTCCTTCCATACATAATCTTGGTGACAAGATAAGAGTAATTACACTAATTTTTATGGAATGAATAATGCTCTCCTTTGCAAAATATTGTATAATTGCTCTTTAACCACAAATCTCATCTAGTTACACACACATGCTATATGTATCTGAATCTAACATATTTATTATCTTGCTTTTGTGTACTTCTAATGATCTAATGAATGATGACAACATTTTGGCCAGGAAACAAGTGCATACACATAGTTAGAATTTTTTCTCTTTTCTATAGATTTGCACATTCAAACTTTTTTTTAAAATTGCATTTTATCTATGAAATTTAGGTTTCTTTGCTGATATTGTTTACATCAATCATTTAATATGTTTGAGTTTTTGCTGATATTGGATTTAATTTTTTTTTAACATAGAAATGATTAGTGGTGTCTCACGTAAGAGGCCAATGGCATCCAACAAAAGATATGCTAGGCAAACAGAACCTGAAGCATTGGAAGTGAATGTTCCTGTGGAGGAGGATGACCATGTCAATGTAAATAATGATTATGTGGACGACGATGTTGGTGTGGAGGATGATGATGTCAATAATGATATTAGTACAGAGGCTGACCTCATGGAAGATGATGTTGGTATTGATGATGACAACACAGAACTAGTTCCGGGTGCTCCAGATTATCCTTCTTTGCTAATTAGCTTTCGTAACCATGTTCCTGCCGCTGTTTGGAAGAAAAATGTTTTTTTTCGAATTTCTTAACAATAAACTAATCATATGTACTATATGCTTCAAATTATTTATATGTTTTATGTAAAATGTAGGAACGGGGATCTCTTAAATGTTTGAATTGTTTCGAAAGTTTGCCGAGTGGCCATGGATGTCACCAACTGTCGAAAATGCTAGATGGAGACATTTGATTGAGTAGTCTGGTCTTAGTGTCCTTATTGATCATACATATCGGCATGGCAATAGAGTGGCAATATCTACCTTCGTGGAAAGGTGGTATCTAGAGACAAATCAGTGTGTTTGGTTTGAGTTTTTTGAATTAAGTTTTTTGAAAACTGAGTTTTTTTGGTTTTTGTGTTTTTTTGTTTTTAATGAATTTTTTAAAAATTTTAAACATTTTTTTTTTACTTTTTTAGATGCACCTTACTTAGATATATCTAAAAAGTTTAAAAAATTGTGAAAAAATATTTTAAAAAATTAATAAATACATAAAAATACAAAAAAAATGTACTGAATTCTCATATTTTTTTTTGTATTTTTGGTATTTAGTGAATTTTTAAAAGATTTTTTTCACAAATTTTTTACTTTTTAGGTATATTTATGTTAGGTATGTCTAAACATAAAATAAAAAATTGCTTAAAATATTTAAAAAATTCAATGAAAACCAAAAAACACGGAAAAAAAAAAGAAAGTAGAATTTTCTGAAAAATATTTTTGGAAAACTCTAACCAAGCAAGCTGAATACATTTCACATGCCAGATGGTGAGATGACTATCACGTTGGATGATGTACGGACCATACTTGGCATTCTAGTCACTGTAGAGCATTGTCATGTCCTAAGTTAACAAGATACGAGGTTGCTGAACTAGTGAGTTCTACTTTGGAAGTGTCAGAGAATGATGCATTCGTAGAATTAATTCAATCTCGTGGTCAATTCGTGAAGCTAGAGTGGTTGAGAATCAGATTTCATGAACTTAAAGATACAGATGATGCAAATTTCATACAGTACGTAGGTAGAGCTTATTTGCTATATTTATTAGGTTGTACCCTCTTCATTGACAAGAGTGGGACTTAAGTACCCATTGCTTACCTGTATATGTTGACTGACATTAATGTTGTTAGCTCATATACATGGGGTGTTGCAGCTTTGGCATTCCTGTATAGACAATTAGAACTTGCTAGTAGGGTTGGCGTTAAGCAAATTGTGGGTTACTTGAAGCTATTAGAACCGTGAATTATGAGCATTTTCGTTTAGGAATGCCTAATCTAAATTTGTTGTATTCTGATAAACAACGTCGTGTCTATCGTTGGAGTCTACAGAGAGATGGAGGTTTTATAAAAGACCACTTGCAGACATTATGAGAGCAGCTTGACATGTTACGTGCTAATGAGGTTAGGCGTTTTATAATAGTTTCATATTGTAAAAAAATAAGATTTTATAATTAACATTATGCATTGCATATTTGTAGGTTGAATGAGATCTATACCGTTTATGTAGGACACACCATCCACTTCATGACATTGCATATTATACTGGATGCTTGAAATGCTTTGATATTGTTGAACCCTATTATTACCCAAAAGACAACCTAAGAGGGGTGAATTAGGTTTTACAAATAATAATAATAATACCCTAATAAAAATTATGACTAACACAATAGATAAATATAGTTGATGAAATAAAATAATTAAAACAAGTGTTCTAATAACTATGTCAATTAATGATTTTAGCACAATAAAAATATGAAATATAATTATGACAATTTAAATAAAATAAAGAGATAAGGGAGAGAGAGAGAGGCAAACAAATTTATAGTGGTTCGGCTTCAACTCGGCCTACGTCCACTCCTCAAGCTTCACTTGAGATTTTCCACTATTCTCTAGCTTCACAAGGTGTTAGCAACCTTTTTACAGAAGGAGCAATCCTCCACAGATTTTACACAGACTTTCTAAGTCAAGAATACTGAGTGTACTACACTCTTACAAGGTTGAAAAGAAAGTGTTTTTGCTTTCACAGAAAGGTACAAGAATTATCTCTCAAAGATAGATATAAAAATGAAACTCTGATTTTTCTGTAATCCTCACACAAGAAAGATGGGCTTAAAGCTATATGACTTAATGTATAATTTCTGAAAGAGGATGTAAATAAAAATTGAAGAACACTTCTCAGAAAAATTTTCAGAGAATAGATGTGAGTCATTATAGATCAAAGAATATTTTGTTTTTTTTTTTTGTTATGTGTTTACATTAGAGGTTTTGGTATATATAATGAAACTTATAACCGTTTATAGCCGTTGTATTCATTTGAATTTATAGCCGTTGTACTCCATCATTACTAATTTGAATATCTTCCACTCCATTATTACTAATTTGAATATCTTCCACTTGAACCTTTTGACATGCTGTTGTGCTGGACTGTTTGAACATTTTAGCCTGCTGTTGTGCTGGGCTGTTTGAACCTTTTGGACTGCTATTGTGTTGGGTTGTTTGAACCTTTGTTTTGGGCTGTTTGAACCTCTGATTTAATCAAATATTAAATACATTCTAACAACATTTAGGATAAAAGTTTTAGGTAAGAAATAATGGGACAAAATAAATTTTGATTCTATTTTTCTCTTTCAAATAAATCATCAAAATAAATTTTGATTCTATTTTTCTCTTTCAAATAAATTATCAAAATAAATTTTGATTCTATTTTTCTTTTCCAAATAAATTAAAATATAATTAAATAAATTATCAAAATAAATTTTGGATTCTGTTTTTCTCTTTCAAATAAATTAAAATATAATTAAATAAATTATCAAAATAAATAAATCTAATAATCTCTCCCTTTTTGATGATGGCACACAATAATGTTTTGATTTGATTTGAGAGTAAGAAAGGATTCCCCTCAAGTCATGCTCCCTGAATTCATTTCTAAATACATAGGTTAGCACATGTGTAATAAATAAACTTTAATCAACAACATGATATAAGATTAAGATATCAAACTATAAATACATAACATCAAATTAGTTTGAAAATAATATCATAATACATAACATCATATAATTTCTCCCCCTGTGACATTATCAAAAGGAAATCACGAGTTAGAATCTGGAGGAGGAGGAGGAGGAAAATGATAGACGCATCTCTCTTTTTCCTTCGATAAACGTATATATATACATATATGCATACACATACAACTCTCCCGCGTCTCTCTTTTTCCTTCGATGAACGCATTTGATACGCAACCTCACTTTTGCGTCATTGGCTAACAAAAGCAGGCCTCGATTTGTACTCACCTCGGTTCCCTCTTCCTCCTTGTCTTCTTCTCTTTTACCTTCTTCTTAATCACACACTCTTCCATTTTTTTCTTCACCATTCTCTTTTATCTTTTCTTCACCACTCTCTTTTGTTTCTTCTTCCTTATCAAGAGACAAAAAAAAAAAAAAAAAAAAACTGAACGGAGAAGGCCAAACCTCAATCTGTTCGCTTCTATTTCTCTGCAACTCATTTCTTTGACACCTCTCACCTCTAATCTATGGCTTCTTCATCCCGTCCCCTCACTCTGTTTCCGGACCTGAACGATCCCATAAGCTCTGTTGGACCGAATGCCCCGGCTCCTACTCTTCCCAACCTTCCTATGATGTCGATTGAGCAAATAATGGCAGCTCAATCAGACATTGAAGCCAATCATTTTACACTGACGTCCTGTATAGAGACAGTGACTGCAGTCACAAAATTGGTTCACCAACTGTAGAACAGGGCGAGTGAGGTCCATCAGGTCAATGCCCAACTCTCTCTACTCCAGCGCATGTACAAGGATACACAAGCAGAGATAGGCACACTGAAGGCCGAAAATAAAGAGCTTAAACGGAAGACCACCTCCATGACTCGATTTGGAGCACCGTCATTCTTGGCCTTTAATAGTCAGCGGGGAGTCGTCGCTCTCGACGAAAGCACGAGGGCAGGGGCGTCAAGGGTTGCCTAAGGTGATAAAAAGAAGAAGAAAACGATAGAAGATGCGAGTAAGTAAGATCGGCGTATGACCGGAAAAAAATGAAGGTTTTTTTTTTTTAATGTTTATTTTGATCGGCGTGTGGCCGTAAAAAAAAATGAAGAGTGTTTTGTTTTTTTTTAATGTAAATATTTGTATTTTGATTTGTTTTTATTTTTATGTTTAATATTGAAAAATGAAATTAAAAAGCAAAAAAATAAATAAATAATAAAATTAAGTCCAAACAAAAAATAATAATGAAAAAAAATAAAAGAAATTAAGCCTAATAGCAAAATAAAATAAATTAAATATATTAAAATTAAATAATATCAGCAAAAATTAAACTTAATGGGACATTGGTGTTGCTGAAATGGTAATGCAAAAAAAATACCATGAGGGTTTAAAAAAATCAATGTATGCAAATTAATTTTACCTCAAGATGTAGAACCCAAAAAAAATTACACAGTTGAGAATAGCAAATTGTTAAGTAGAATAAATGTATGAAGGGCTTGAGAGCATACAACTGATATAAATGTTTCCATATCGATGTAGCAATACACATATATCATGTTAACAAAAATTCAAGTTTCAGTCATAACAAAACTTTTTCAGTAGAAATCGACATTCCAAGCTCACCACGAATAAAACTGAAGCGATCCTCGCTTAGGGGTTTTGTGAAAATATTCGCCAATTGCTTGTCGGTGTTTACAAATTCAAATACGATATCCCCTTTTTGAACATGATCTCTTAAAAAATGATGTCGAATTTCAATATGTTTTGTTCGTGAGTGTTGAACCGGATTTTTGCTTAAATTGATGGCATTAGTATTATCACAATGTAGCATCAAGTTTAGATAAATGCCATGGGTGCAATAAGGAGAAGTTCCAAATGTCAAGAATGAGACACACATGCTGTTGTAGCAAAATAATATGGCAACAATGAATCAATGAGCTTATCCATTATGAAGAATTCATGTTATTTCAATCTATTTTCAAGTAAGAGTCAAGGAGATACCAAATTGTTAAAAGTATATGTGAAGCAGTTGAGCATGATCTGACAATTGATTTGAGCATGATCTAACAATCAATTTCTAGCAAGAGCGTACGGATTTTATACAAGATAGTTAAAAAAATATGTGAGGTGCAAGCTCATAAGTGTGATATCAAAAATAAAATAGAATTTGAGAGGATCTTTGAAAAAAAAATAATCTAGTTTAAATTCTTCCCCTTATTTAATTTGGCAAAATCAATAGGAGATATGATAAATGAAAGCTTATAACTGAAATGTTCTCCTCAATAATATCAAATAGGATGCCAAATATTACCAATAAGGATGCCAAAATGATACCAACATGCAATCTACCAAGGATACCAATATGCAATCTAGAAGATTTAACAATCATAACTCAAGTATTATATAGAATACCAAATATTGCTCATAATAGGTTAAACTCAATATAATCTCGTGGCGCTAATTTAATTCCAAAAAGTGAAGCATGTTCAAGGTATAGCAATCCATATGCCAAGAAAAATCATAAATTTCAATATATAGCACACATTTAAGCATAGGCATGATTCTTAAGCAAGAGCATCATCAAAGAGTATACATTGCAAATCATATGAAGCATAATCAATCTTTTTCATATCAAAGTAATAACAGTATTAGCTCAAAGGATATAAGATAGAATTTTTACCTCAAAAGCTTAAGAGAGTATAGGAGACATACCTTTGGTTCATGAGTTAGAAGCTTTTCAATCTTCAATTTTCTTTCATGAGGAGTTTATCTCAAAAGGTTTAACAAGTATGTCAGCAAAATGATTTCTTCCCCTAAGTTGGTGTTACCCTTTTTCTAATATGATTTTGTGTAAAGATAGCATTCATAGAACAATCACTATTACTTAATAAAAATACAGCACAAATCACTTCTTATCACAAACTCAAAAGGTGAAAAATAATTCAATGATCAAACAAGAGTTTGGAATGCTATTTTTCAGAATTTTCAAGTTGTAGCACATAGCATAATATGCATAAGAAAATAGTGTTATGCCTTTTGTTTTATTAAGAAATGATGCAACAATCTCATTTAATCACATAACATTATCAAGAGGCATTTTCATCAATTCAATCCACATACTCAAGTGTGATAAAACATTTTACTTAATGTGGAACACAACATGAATGTTATAAACAATTAATTCAACAATTTATCAATCAGTATTTCATGAGATGTATGCCAATATAATCCATATTCAAAAGATATTCAATAGGATAGATGCAATGTCTCTACAAACGTATGATACTTCTTTTCATTTAGACATTGTTGATGGATCATAATTAAGGAATTTCACAACTCATTCAAATATTCCAATGTAAAGCATATAAGTATAAAATTTTCATATTGAGCATATTCTTGCGATCACAAATGTAGAATTCAAAATATAGATAGTATACATCTCAAAAATATGCTATGACATCAAAATTGATTCTACAAAGATATGACTCAAAAAGAAATAAACATATTAGTATGAAGTCATATATAAGATGTGAAAAGTATGCTCACAAAAAAATTATCACTTCTTATCTCTTTTTCATAATAATGGATGACATGATATAAAATGTTAATGAATACATGAATCATTTATATTCTAAAAGGCATTCATCAAAATAATATAATTCTTATTTTTGAGTTCAATGAATGTTTGAAAGAAACTAGCTGAACATGACTTAGCAAACTTAGTACAATTAGGTTACATGGAAACAATGACTAGACATAACCTATTGTACACAAATCACACCTTAAAGAATATAGAACTTTAAGTTTAAAGGTGTGTTAGGAGTTATACCTTCATTTATCTCTTTGGAATCTTCACCCATACATTGCTTCTATTGTTCATCTTAGTGATTTTCATTTCATCATTCTTCTTTTTGTAGGAGCTGATTTTGCTCTTTAGATTAAACACTCTTGTTGTGCATTTCCTCTCGAAGTCTTTGGTGTTCTTTGAGATTCTACCTATAAAATATCTTGATTTCTTTCTTGGTACCTATACTTTCTTGGGTCCATAGGGATTAGTCTCAAGAACATTTAATCTCATAAAAGGTTAAGAGGATCAAAACCAATGCCTACTTTGTCAAAAACACATATTTTATTTTCAAAAAGCTTGTTGAGGTTTTCTTTTCCTTTTACAAAATTTTCAAGAGTTTTGTTTAAATCCTCAACATTATTTTTCAAAATGTTTTTCTCATTGGCAATAGACGTAAAATCATTTTTCAAAGTAATATTTTTCATTTTTAAAACACCCACATCATTTGAAAGAGAAGTAACTGATTTCTTTAATTTAGAATTCTTAACACAAACATTTTTAAATATGTCATGTAATTCATTGAAAGCACTTTCAAGTTCTACATAATTAGAAATTACCTCATTTTGAGTGGATTCTTCTTCTCCAAGAGCCATGAGACACAGGTTGGCTACTCCATCATTTTCTTCCCAAATGGCTTCCTTTTTGTTGCCATCCATCATTGAAAGTTCATGAGCCATGAGTGAGCCTAGGAGTTCTTCAATGCCTAATTTTGTTAGGTCTTTTGTTTCTTGGATAGCTGTAACCTTAGTTTCTTATTCATTTAGCAAAGACCTAAGCATTTTTTTTACAAGTTCACTATTAGTATAAGATTTACCAAGAGATTTTAGAGCATTAATTATATTGGTAAATTTATAAAACATCTCAGAAATAAATTCAAATGATTCCATAGTAAAGAGTTCATAATCATGAATAAGTATGTCAATTCGAGACTCTTTTATTTAGCTAGTTCCTTCATAGGTGATTTCAAATTTATCTCAAATCTCTTTAGCAGTAATACACCCAGAAATTCTATTGTACTCATTTGCATCTAGTCCACACACAAGAATAAGCTTGGCTTTAGCATTAGCTTGAAGGAGTTTATAATCACGCTCATCAAATTCATCCTCAAGTTTAGGCACACTGATATGGTCTACTACCTTGGTAGGGATTTTAGAACCTTTAGTGATAATGAGCCACAAAGCATAATTGGTAGCTTGAAGATACAAAGTCATTTTTTCTTTTCAATGAATATAATTATTACCATCAAAGAGAGGTGGTCTATTGCTAGCTTGTCCTACAGCAAAGGAAGTAGAATACATGGTTGCTATGGATCAAAAACTCAAGATTGTTAAATCTGAACAAAAGCCCCAGATTCTGATACCAATTATTACCCAAAAGACAACCTAAGAGGGGGGTGAATTAGGTTTTTACAAATAATAATAATAATACCCTAATAAAAATTATGACTAACACAATAAATAAATATAGTTGATGAAATAAAAATAATTAAAATAAGTGTTCTAACAACTATGTCAATTAATGATTTTAGCACAATAAAAATATGAAATATAGCTATGGCAATTTAAATATAATAAAGATATAAGGGAGAGAGAGGCAAACAAATTTATAATGGTTCGGCTTTAACTCGACCTACGTCCACTCTTTAAGCTTCACTTGAGATTTTCTACTATTTTCTAGCTTCACAGGGTGCTAGCAACCTTTTCATAGATGGAGCAATCCTCCACAGATTTTACACAGACTTTCTAAGTCAAGAACATTGAGTGTACTACACTCTTACAAGGTTGAAAAGAAGGTGTTTTTCTTTTTAAAGAAAGGTACAATAATTATCTCTCAAAGATAGATATAAAAATGAGACTCTGATTTTTCTGTAATTCTCACACAGGAAAGATGGACTTAAAGCTGTACGACTTAATGTATAATTTCTTAGAGATGATGTAAACAAAAATTGAAGAACACTTCTTAGAAAAAATTTCAGAGAATAGATGTGAGTGATTATAGATCAAAGAATATTTTCTGTTTTTTTTTTTTTTTTTTTTACGTGTTTACATTAGAAGTTTTGATATATATAATAAGCTTACAGCCGTTTATAACCGTTGTATTCATTTGAATTTATAGCCGTTTATAGCCGTTGTATTCATTTAAATTTATAGCCGTTGCACTCCATCATTACTAATTTGAATATCTTCCACTTGAACCTTTTGGCATGCTACTGTGCTGGGCTGTTTGAACCTTTTGGCCTGCTGCTGTGCTAGGCTGTTTGAACTTTTTGGCCTGCTGTTGTGCTGGGCTGTTTGAACCTTTGTTTTGGGTTGTTTGAACATCTGATTTAATCAAATATTAAATACATTTTAACAACGTTTAGGATAAAAGTTTTAGGTAAGAAATAATGGAACAAAATAAATTTTGATTCTATTTTTCTCTTTTAAATAAATTAAAACATAAAATTATCAAAATAAATTTTAATTCTATTTTTCTCTTTCAAATAAATCATCAAAATAAATTTTGATTCTATTTTTCTTTTCCAAATAAATTAAAATATAATTAAATAAATCATCAAAATAAATTTTGGATTCTATTTTTCTCTTTCAAATAAATTAAAACATAATTAAATAAATCATTAAAATAAATAAGTTTAACACCTATCATCCCAATAGGGTCTTGCAACAGTTTGGTAGGGTCCAAACCATTCTACCAGCTCTATTATCTCATGTTCGAACTATACAAGGCAGTAAACTAGGACAGTACAAAATCATGTATCAATACCATGACACGATATGGGCGCAATAGGAGAATCATGTGTTGTCCATTAACGCTCGTAGTGTGCCTATACAGCAAAGCCCATCTGAATGTGTACGGGATACCTCCAATGGTATGCTTGTGTTTCACACTGAGTTATTCAAAATCCTATGCATCACTCTCAGTTTGATGCATGTGTTCAACGCCCTGAGAATGATGTTAATATGGATCCCAAGTTGGTAAACGAATTGTGAATTAACTTATTTCACTTTTAAGTGGTTCATCATAAATCAAACACTACGTATGATTTTTATCAAAAAAAAATTCTGTGTAATGATGCTTCTTTCAGTGTTGGTGCTGTAGTCCATAGGTTCGATCGTAATGAGTGTGTCTTGCACCCTGACATGCTATATGAAACCATTGGTAGGATACTGCAAGTTCTTGATGGACAGAGTGTAGGATCTACATCAACACTTACAGAGCATCAAATTTACTATCGTAAACATCATACGATGGATTGTATATGAGGATTGGGATCTAGCATTTTTTGGTGTCATAGTTATGTGAATGTGTTGATCGTACATGAGAGTTAGGATCTAGTTTTTGTTTGATGGCATAGTTTTTGTGAATGTCTAACCCGTACAAAGTTTGGGATATACTTTTGTGTTGACCGTACATAAGAGTTGGGTCTAGTTTTTGTTTGATGATATAGTTTTTGTGAATGTCTAACTCGTACAGAGTTTGGGATATACTTTTGTGTTGATCGTACATGAGAGTTGGGATTTATTTTGTTTTTGATGGCATAGTTTTTGTGAATGTCTAGCCTGTACATAGTTTGGGATATACTTTCTCCTAATGGCATAGTTTTTGTGGATGTCTTGGATCAATGGTAAACTGGATGTTTGGTTAGACAAATAATGGAGTGTTATATTTTTGTATGAATTTTAAACAATTTCATATCTATTTTGTATTCAATAATTATATTATGATTTTAATGAAAAATGATTTTGGTGAACATATGGATTTGTTATTGTTAGTAATGCATTGTAATGATATTAAAGTGTTTTGGAGTGATATGGTACCATTTACTGGAAGTAACATTGTTGCGTTTAGTAGATGTGTCAATTTTGAATTGACCACGACCACGACTTCGGTCCTTACCTCATGTGTTAGTCTTGGTTTCAGGTTTCACGAAAAATGTATTGTCTGGATTAATTAACTCCCTTAACTTTTTCATAAGGATCACTTGTTGTGTCTCGTTAATCATTTGGAATTTCTCAACAAAAAAATCAGTCTCTGTTTTGCAATCCAACCCCACAAAAGCATTTTTTGAAACTAGAAGCATATCTAACTTCCTCCAATGAGGATTTACGCATGAGAGAGGAATTGGTCAACCTTGTTGAAAATACTCAGCTATCTCATGTGCACATGGCAACCCATGTGTACGTCGCAAAATGCAGCCACATGCAACAACATCTATTCCCACACTATTCAATCTCTTTGACTCTACCAATATTTTGTCCAAACTACAAATTGAAATAAAACCATGTAACTCAGTGAACTCAGTAGGTGTGTAATTGTGTTGGACTACAATCAAACTCCACTGAAATAAGGCTTTAATATCTGCATGCTGCAACTCTAAGAAGTTGTGTATTTTGGTCCAAGATCTCTCAAAACTACCTTGACTTGATCCAACTTGCCTCTTTAATTTAGCATGAGAACTCTTCACCCTACAAGTATGTATATTTTGGTATTTAATATAAAAATCAAAAAATTATAATAATTCATAAATGTAATGAACATAATTTACCTGTTTGTAGTAATATTTCCGAAATGCATAGTACAGTTTGTCCAAGCTGCAACAAATTTTTCCTTGTATGGCTCTAACAAATTGGTAGTAACATACTTAATAGCTTCAGGATACATACTAAATTCGGTCTTGAGATTGGAAAATTGTTGATTGAATTCTATTTCTGTTCTAACCAATACCAAAGTACTCCAACTATGCATGAACTTATCCCATTTCTCTTTCGTCTTAAAAACTTTCTTGCACTTCATCAAAATATTCTTGTTAATATGTCATCTACATAAAATATTAGTGGCCATAGGTAGAACTTTTGAGATGGCTTTCATCAAAGCCAACTCTCTATCTGTAATAATGACTTTTGGAAAAGCAGTCTTCTCCATAATAGTACGCAATACACCTAAAGCCCATGTATAGTTGTTGTCACGACCCAAACTCACCACTATAGGTTTAGCATCGTAACCGGCTAGTAATCCTGAGATTGCCGAAGACCTCTGAACGGATTAACAAAAGTTAAGGGGCTTGTAGAAACAAATATCAAAATATATTGTCCACAGAGCTGTATAGATATACATAGGACAAAAAAATTTAAAATTTAATTTACATAGTTATGACGTCATCCACACGTCACCATATATACATACAGATAACCAAAAGACATGTTCAGACTTAACAAAGAAATACAAAAATGTCTTAAACATTGTTCACAAAAACTTGACCATTTCAAAACGGAAACCTCCTCGGAAGGCACAATGGTTGGTTGACCGAACGGACCTCCAGGCTATTAGAACTGAACCTGGTCACGTGCCTGATCACCTACATACATAAATAATATAGTGAACTGAAGCCTAGTGAATAATAACAGAGTAAAAGGGTTTTAATAAATGATGTACATAACAGATTCAAAATTCAAAATTCGAATTCAAAAACAAAGTCATATTCATAATCATAATCATATTCATCTTTACATTCAGAATTCATATATGATTATACGTGGTACATCCATTAGCGTTAACAAATCTGATGACCCATAATTATGTGGGACGTAGTTCCAATGACTCATGTGCACAGAGACGTTCATAGTTGATGACTCATAAAGAGACCTGATGACCCATAAAGGGACGTAAAATCTCACATGATGCTAAGGATGTCATGAATATATATCAGAAATTCGGATAATCATTTATTTAATTATAAGATAGCATTTCAGAAAACAGATCATATCATATCATTTAGAAAATACGTAAAGTTATAGCTTTACAGAGTTATTACTCATAGCTCCAAAGGCAGAAAAGTCAGAATAGATGGATCAAACAATCTATGGCGTGTGACCTACATAAACACATAGCGGACACACATTGAAACACATGCTCGGAAAATACTTAATTAATTTCTATTCTATCTTGGTGTGTTTCTAATCTTTATCTTCATTATTATGTCTTAATTAAAGCTTAGGAATGCCTAAGATGCAATGAGGATGCCAAAACGTGATTTAAAACACTTAGTTAATTTGTTGAAAACAGGGTCTTCGCTTGAGCACAACTTTGGTCGCTCAAGCAGTCTACAAAACTTTGCAAAATTTCTAGGAGCTCGAATTTTACACTCGAGCTAAGAGTTAAAAATAAGGGTGGTTACTCAAGCGCAGGTTTTGCTGCTCGAGCCAACCCTCAAACTCTGCAAAAGTACTGCAAACTCGTATTCGTCGCTCAAGCGTAGACTCTAAAGCTCGAGCGAAGCCTGCGAATTCTAGAATTTCCAGATTGCACTCCCAGCTTCAAAACTCAAATTCAAAGCGTCAAAACACATCCTTTGGGCCCAAAACTTGAGAAAACATGTCTAAACTTGTAATACATCAAGGATTAAAGACCATTTCACAAAATCAAGGCGCAAAAGCATGCCAATTGTTTACAATCAAACTTGAAACTTGGAAAACATAACATGCATGAGTTGATATGAACTTCAACCTTCAAAAACATGATCAAATAAAGTAAAATGATGGAAAACATGATGAATTCCGAAAACTAAAGTAGAATTGGCACATGCATGGGAGAATTCTTTAGAAAACATGCTCAGAATGCAATGAATTGCACATGCATGCATGGTTTACTCTTCTTTCTTACTTCCTTAACTCAATTTATGTCTTTAACCTCTAAATTCTCTTGAATCCATGCATTAGTTGACTCAATTACATAATTAAAGGCTTAAAGTCTTACCTTAGGTGTTCAGTTAGACTCTAGATGACTAGTTCTTAGAGTCTCCATGCTAATTCTTCCAAAGTTCTCTCAATTCCCTATAATTCCCTTCCTTAAGCTTGAATTCACTCTCTTCATCTCCTCTCCTTCTACACGTTTGAGCTCAAAAAAAATGAGGAAAGGAAGTCTTGGGCTTGGTAGTGGCCTTATATATGCTATTTAGTGGAGCTTAATTAAGCTTGACTTAAAACTAATCAATTGGTTTTAATTTATTCTAATTATTTGACTCCGAATCGAATTTCAATTAAACTTACCATAAATTTCTAAAAATTCCAAAGAACACATAAACCGAGTCAATTTTGTGATCGGATGCCGATAAGGTCTTCAATTTGCATACTGAAACGGAAATTCAAACAAATCTTTTTTACGTCAAACAGATATAAGCACAAATAACACAATATATAGGCAATTAATTTAGAATTTCCTCTTAATTACTTATTAGGCATTCTTAATCATGGTTTAGTGACTAATCACAGTTTGGAGTTGTTACAGTTGTCCTCCCGTTCATGACCAAGATAAGCAAAAGCAACTGAAGATGTCAAGCTCGTTGATGTTACCCCATCAATCTCTAAAAGAGGGAGTTGATACCTATTAGTCTTGTATGTGTAATCCATAATCAACACATGTGAAAATACAGGAACAACTCCAAACTAACCGGGTGTGCCCAAAATAAGTTAGTCACCATCTCTCTATCATCACATCGATGCCACTCAACATAATTATAAATTGACAATTACCCCAATAGTTGTTGCATCTGTGATCTTCCAGGCCTCTGAACTACTCGATGTCGATGACGTGTGTTATAGATTGTCTTTATTGTTGTCGCATTAAAGGCATCCCTTTATTTCAATGTAACCAATATCTCTTTTAGTTGCACCATACTCTTTGACATGTCAACTAATAAGGTTGTTTCCTCCTTAGATAATCTGGAGTGCCCTTCAAGATGTTCAACAGGCGGATGATTGTGCACTCCGCATAAGACATGCAACATCCACTACATCATTTGTAGATAATTTTTCCTCCCTTAATAGAAATGGATATCCACACTTTTTAGAATTTGTCAACCTCAATCGTTCCCCCTTGATCTTCCTATTGTCTCTATAGTAACCACTTCTTTCACAAGTAAGTGTAAGTCTTGATTTTCTGCCATTACCTCTCGCATCTGATGTCTTTATAACAATGACATATCTAGTCTTCTTCCCAACGTCAGAAGCCCATTTAATCAATGCTTGACGATTATCAAAAATCTAAACGTAATAAATACATTTATACGTCAAATTATTAATAAAACTCAATACAAATTAAAAATAAGAAAAAATTGTATTCATAAAAACACTTAACAAACATCATCTGTAATAAATTCATGACTTGAGTCCACTAATAATGCAGTAATTGCGTTGTTGCAATGAGTATAAGTATAATCCTTCCAAGCAAAAAGATAAATATATATATATATATATATAAATGAAACTGAAAATACATGGTAATGAGTAGTCGAACAAATTTAAAAAATTCGGCCTTAGGTTATCGAAAATGTATCTTTTATTCGGCAGTTGGTTACTAGACTAATATTTTTTTGTTCGGCAATGTGATGCCAGACTATTTTATTTTGTTCGATTTCGAAACACTGAACAAAAGTCAAAGAACATTATAGAAAAACGAAACAAAAACCTACCAAACAAATAAAAAACTCACCATTTCACCTTTTTTATGGTTCTTCACCACCGTTTCCATATCCATTGCTTTCTTTGATGATCAAAATACTATGATTCTCACTTTTTGAAAAGAGACGTGTAAGAGAAAAGAAAAATTGAGAAAGAAAAAAGAAGAGTAGAGATTGAAGACCAAAGGGTGTAAGGAGATAATAAAATATATTTAATTTTAGTATTTTGCCTTTAAAAGTAATTTCACACATCGATAAAATTGGAAGAAAAAAAAGCTCATATGGAGGGTGTAAAGAGGTAAAGTAGTGGTGTAAATCGAATCACTCTTTAAATTTTTTTTATTACATATCTATCCCTCAATTAAATTACCTATACACCCCCCTCCGATAAGAAGAAGAAGAAGACTATATTGCTTAGCCCGCGTCTTTCACTCTCTTAATTCCTCTCTTGTCTATAGGGGGTGGTTGATAGTGGAGGGTTAGAGCCACCATTGCATATCTATCAATGCCCAGTCGAAGCTCATTTCTCTCATACCTTCTCATTTCTCTCACTTCGACTCTGTCAACAAACTCACTCTTTGATGTGACCGCCAATCCGTCGACATCAACGACGAAGATCTGATCTAGATCTCAATCCGGCTCCTTAATCTCTCGCGCCTCAAGCTTCGAAATTGTCGCGAGCTCACCGATCTAGGCATGTCCTCTCTCGCCAAAAACTACAAGGGGTTGAAGAAATTCTCATGTGGGTCTTGCAATTTCGAGGTCAAAGGCATGAACACATTACTCAATCACTGCTCATTTCTCAGAGAGATCTCTGTCAATTGCTTCCGTGGCAACGACAACGGCAACGCCAGCGATGACAGGAGGTGGGTCTCCAGAGCTGGAGATGGCCAAGAATGGTGCGGCTGGAGGTGGTACAGTCTGTGACGAGGAGAAGAAAGGGGTGGCGGTTGATGGTCGACGGCCGGTGGTGGACAAGGGTTAGGGTTAGCGTTTGTTGGAAAAGATGAGAGTAATTTAGTATTATTTGAAAGTTAGTGATGTGTATTGAGACAAAATCAAAGGCTCCGTTTGGTTTAGTTTCTGAAAAGAGTTTTGAAAATTGAAAAAATTGTTTGGTTATAAGTTTTGAAACTAATTTTTAAGTTGTATATTTTGAAAGTAATTTTTAGAAATTTACAAATTAAAAACTTATTTGATTACGAGTTTTTAAAACTAGTTTTCCAAAATAGCTTGTTTGGGCCTTGCTTGTTTGTTTTTTTTTTTTTTTTTTGGTCTTGTAATCAAAACCTTTTATAATATTATAATCAATTTTGTTTACTTCTTTTACATACATAATCTAAATGTACTTTTTATTTTTTTTTCAAAAAACTTTTTTTTTTTTTTATCTTTTCAAAAGAAATATTGTTTATTTTTGAAAAAATATTCTTTTACTTTATTTTGTAGTTTTATAAAAAAAAATTTTATTTAATTTTTTTTATAAAATTATTTAAATTTTTTATTTTAAATATTGCATTTTAATTTTTAAATATTTTTTAAAAATCTTTTTAAATATTTATTTTATTTTAAATTATACAAAAAAAAATATTTAATTTTTTAAAATTTTGGATTGCCCATATATATTTAAATCATAACAAATTATTTGGCCCATACTTAAAAAAATAGCAAAATACTTTTTCAAAAAAATAAAAATAAAAATAAAAATAAAAATAAATTGAAAGAACAAAATAAAAATAAAAATAAAATAATTTTTTTTTTTTAACATAACATCAAATCATACAAAAGAGTTTTGAAATATAAGTTTCTGAAAAGAGTTTTGAAAATTGAAAACTTATTTGGTTATCAGTTTTGAAAATCCATAACCAAACAGATTTTGGATTTTTGGCTATCAAATTGCGATTCAAAAACTAAACCAAACGTTACCAAAATTTTTAATTTGTGTGTAATGTAATTTAAGCAAGTGGTGTGTATTGAGACAAGTAATGGTGTCTAAATAGAATTTCCCATTTGATAATTTTAAACTAGGGGATTACATCTATATAACTTGTATTTGGTATAAAGACTATGTTAGTAGTAAGATTATAAGACATGCCAAATCTCACTCGCTTTAATACCTAAGTGCTGTCTCCATAATCGCTTAAGTAATTGCCCCGAGATCTATGTCAGTTTAGGTTTAACAATTGCTCTTTTATAGAAATAAAAACATAATTAATGAAATTATTTGGTGAAAACAATAAATTATTGATTTGAATTTTTTTTCTCATTTTTGTCCCACATCCAATGGACTACCATGAGCGCCAAAAGTGGTGATGGTGATATGAATAGATAGACATATTAGGTCGACTAATAAGTGACATGTAGATAAATAAATAAGATAACACTTAGGTAAACAGGTCAACAAATAAGTAACACTTGGACAGATAGATGGATTACAGGTGACGTGGGCAAATAGTTAGACAGTGGATAGATGGATAGATAGATAAATAGGTAAGTAATTTTGTCTGTTTGATCACAAAAGAATAGAGCTTAAAACTACGGGCCTCAGGCTATAAGTCAATTTCTGAATCTTTTGGTCCATTAAGCCCAAGTTCTAATATCTTTGGGCTAAAAAGATACAATTTGTCCAAAAGAAAGCTATATATTGAAATCAACCTGTCTGTTTATCTGTTGAAATCAACCTATTTGTCTATATGTTAAATATCACATATTTCTTTAACTCACCACCACCACCACCTACTACTGCCAATCACCGTCGCTAGCTGGCAATGGCGACGATTTTTCTGACAACCATTTCTAGCTTGTTCTTATCACCAAATAAATAAGGCCTTATATTTCTTTTAGGATGGATTTTTCATTAATTTTCTCTAAAACTATTGCCTCAAATTTTTTGAAATTAGACTTATAGCCTAGTGTCCATAAAATTAGAGGTTTGGAATTTTATTTTATTTTATTTTTTATATGACTCTTGGGTGAGACAAAAAAAAAAAAAAGGATAGTAGAGACAATATTTCAATTAAGTGGTAATGTGTGATTTTCTTAAAAAAAAATAATTTCAGGGGGTTAATGATGATGTTGAGTTGTTTACCTATCATTTCTATTAAATTAAAAGAAATTGAATATAATATTACCTTTAATTTTGGGATTATTACCATTAAAAATTTAAAGGTAAATTATTTATAGTCTTTTTAGTGATATGATATTTTTTGAGTTTACTTTAAACACATTTGTTATAAATTGTTCCAGTAATTTGTAGTATTTACTATGTTAAAATAGCATATGTAGAAATTAATAGTTGGCCTAGTAAATAAGATTCACTCTTACCAGAATTGTGTTCAAATCTTATATTAAATTCTATTCATATATTAAATTCTTTCTCCTACCGAAAAGAAAAATTCTATTCATATATTAAATTCATATAAAAAATTTCACAAGAATGATGTGTGAATATTATTATTGTAAATAAACTCATATTTAATGATATTTTGTTTTGAAATAAAAAGTTCATGATGAATCACATCATTATGAACTTTATTCATCATGAACTTTTTATTTGTATAATATTACTCTTTCGAAAATAAATAAGAAACATAGGCATTCCAATAATTGAGTATTTTTTGTACTTTTCCGTTCTCTCTTTTGTTTTTTTTTTTTGGGGGGGGGGGTCAATTGCTAGGAGAGTAATCACAAATATAAAAAATATTTATATTATCAAATAGACTACTAGCCACAATAACTAGAAAATTAACAAAGCATAACACAATTAATATACTAAGCCAACCAAACTCAAGTCTAGTAACTAAAATAAACCATCACCACAACACAACCTCCACAATGGAGAAGAAATAAACAATCACCACAAAGGGTATCAAAATTGAACCCGAAATCTCACACTACAATAAGTGTTACACAACCACTAGGCCAAATACCCTTATTGTATTTTTCTATTCATTGTATTTTTCTTTTCATCTACCTAAATAGGTCAGCATTAATGGAAGAATGACAAAATACAAATTCTTCCATTGTATTATGAAGGAGGATCTCTTCCAATCCAAATTTTAGATTGGAAGACATTGTTTGAACTTGTGTCCCAACTCAATGATCCAAATAGTTCACTTTATCATGCACTTTGTGTATTTTATCTACACAAAAAATTAGGCCGATCCAATAACTGTAACTTGTTTAATTTATTGTGTTTTTAACCAAAAAAATTTGTATTTTTAAAAATAAATCATATATTTTTTGGGTTAAAAACATGATAATTAAACAAGTTACAATTATTTAATTGATCTAATTTTTTGTGTGGATGAAATACATAAAGTATCTGACAACATGAACAATTCGGATAATCGAAACGAAACCCATAGTGAGCACTACGAGCCCAAACAATACTCTCTAACCTAAATTCCGGACTGGAGGGAATCCTCCTCCAAAATTAATTGGCAGTGAGCTTGTCCATAGATAAATTTCAATATATATATTGTGTGTTAGTTTGGTATTTCTAGTTTGGGTAAATTACAAATACACTTTTTGAGATTTGTTTAAAGTATAAATTGTTTCTTGTGATTTGAAAAGTTACAATTATCCCCTTGTCAAAAAAATTTATTTTACATAATTAATTAAAAAATAAAATTTATAATTGTTTTTCTATACAATAATAAAATTACTTAAATTATTAATTGAAACATATTTCTAACATTATTAAAAACTATTAATTGATTTGATGATTTATTAATAAAATGGACAATTTATTATGAAATTAGAAACTTTAGGAGTTGGAATGTAATTTCCAGAATCACAGGGGACAATTCGTATTTTAATCAAATCTCGATAGTGTATTTGTAATTTACCCTTTTAGTTTCAATTTTATCAAATTTTCTTTTTAATTTTTCATATTTTATGAATTTAGTTTAATTGATGAAACCTATTAAAAATTTAGACAAAATTAGAATCGTTTCAAAATGGACATTAGTCCCTCAATCACTTTGAAGAGAATAAATAAATTTTTAGCCATTGATTTTAGTTCAATTTCCAAATGAAAGTTATCTAATTAGTAAAATTAATATAATGTAAACATTTTAAAAATAAAATTAATACAATAAGAATTACAAACATTAATAAAATTATAATATCTCAAATGGAGTCCTGTTGAGTAATGGATTATTTAAATTTAGTTTGATAACTAAACAAACTTAAAATCATGTTTAAATTTAGTTTATTTACCTAACGAATCGATTTCGAACAAATTTTTAACGAGTCGAATACAAATTAAGTTCAGTAGCTTGTTTTTTGTATAGTACATATAAATTAATCGAACTAAATAGTAGGCTATTTAAATTTAATTTAAAAAATAATAAACTTATAATTATATTTAAATTTAATTTATTTATATAATGATTCAATCTAAATTTTTTTTTTTAGCAATCCTAATATGAGTCAAGATGTCAACTATTCACCCAAAAAAAGATGTCAACTGGGCCAAATTGACTTTCAAGAAAGCCCATTGCAGAGTTAGGCCTACCAGAAAATTTTTCCCACATTAGAGACCACAACCAAAATAGTAAAAATTCTTTAATAAATAGATAATAGAAATTAATGAAACTGATCTCTCCTAAAATTGTGAAAACATTATAATTTAGGGGACTTACGTAGGTCGTAATAGTTAAATTTATTATCTAATAAGTTTTGTGATAATTTTATCAAATACAATTAAAAATGTCATTAATTGATAATTTTTAGAGACAATTTAAAATTTGTCATAAAAAATATCATTAATTATAAGTTTTAGTGACAATTTAAAATATTGTCACAAAAAATGTCACTAATTTGTAACTTTCAGCGACAGTTTGAAAAATTCGTAATAGCAAAAGTCACTAATTGTAAGTTTTAACAACAATTTATAAAACTGTGACAAAAAATTCACTAATTGTTAATTTTAACAACGCAAAAATCATCACAAAAAATTATTTTTAGCAATGATTTTACTATAACTAACTTTTAATAGAACTAATGAGAATTAAGTCAAATTATTCAGATTTATTGGTAATGTATCCTATAATTTAACAAAAATGTGGTAAAAAAGTAATCTAACTGTGTGAAAACTATGTTATTAGTTATAATTTTCACAAACCAGGAAAAATAATAGGAAAATGAGTGGAAGCACTAATTAGTGATACCACCAATGATGTGGCAGTGGGTGGAACCCACTGCCACAATGTTTTTGTGCCTTGTTTTTTTTTTATTATAAAAAAAGTGGGTGTCAACTCATTAGTGGTGCTTTAGAGCACCACTTTTAGTGGGATGTAGCATTGCTGAAAATAATAATGGGGTAAAATACAAATACATATTATGAGATTTGCTTAAAATGTAGATTATTTATTGTGGTTTGAAAAATTATAAATATCTCATTCTCAGAATTTTTTAGTTAACAAAATTAATTGAAAAAACAAAATTTCTAACTGCTCTCCTAAATAGTAAATTACTTGAATTATTAATTGAAATAAATTTATGACATCATTAAAAATTATTAATTCACTTGATAATTTATTAATAAAATAGGTCATTCATTATGAAATTAGAAATTTCAGAGAGTAAGTTGTAATTTTCAAAACCACATAGAACAATTCATATTTTAAGTAAACCTCAAAATGGTAAATTACCCTAATAATGGTTGAATTACTCTGACGTCTCTCTTTCAAATAAAATACAATAAACTTTACAAATTTAATATAATTACATTAACATCTCTTTGTATAAGCGTAAAGTAAATAAGATTAATACATCAGCATCTCCAACCCACTAAGCATATAATGCTTATTAGTCAAAATGCCTAATGTAACTCACTTTTTTCAACTTCAATGCACTAGGCATATGATTAGGCATTTTGGCTCAGCTCACATTCACTAGCTACATGTAGCTAGCCTTCACGGCTAGGCAAAATGTATTTGGATGAATAGTTAAAATAAAGAGTATGGTTGGAGTAGAAACATGAAACAGTTGATAGGCAAAATAAAATGTATACTTTATAGTAATATTTAAATAGGTAAAATGCCTACTACCGTTAGAGATGCTCTAATCAATGATAAAATATATATTTTAATGTAAAAATAATAATAACATTGTTTTTTTTATATATAACTAATGGATAAATGATGGTAATGAGACAAAAATTCATATAAATTTAAATTTTAAGAAAATATGTTATAATTATATTAAATTTGTAAATTTTACTTTTTTTTTCAAAAAAAAAAATTGAGAGAATGTTAGTGTAATTTATAGGAGGATACACGGATCAGATTGGTCCGATTTTAGAATAAATCAAGAATCGAATCATTTTTTACAGTTCTAGAAAAATTAAAACCGTAACCAAACCATTAACCTGTGGATTCGGACCAGGACCAAATCATAGAAACCGGTTCGGTTCGGTTCGGTTCAATTTACGATTCTACAAATTTTGTACAACAATAAATATGATATATATATATTTTATATTAGTAAATAAATTAACAATAATAAGTTTGGTTAAATTAGTTAGAGTTTATCAATTTTATAATAATGGCTAGTGTTCAAATATTATAAAAAATATTTTATATTTTAAATTTTTTATGTAAAAACATAAAAAATAATAAATAAATATGTCACGATTCGAAACCGTAACTAAAATCTTACAATCGGAATCAAAACCGATTTAAACAGTTTCACAATTTTTAAAACTAGAACAATTCAGAACCATAACCAAAATCTTGAAACTGAAAATGGATCGATTTGAATGATTCCTCAATTTTCAAAACCAGAATCATAATTTAAAAAACAGACCAATCTGACAATTTGAACCAAATTGAATCGGTTTATAGTTCCACTAGTTACGATGATAACAATAGTAAAGGCCCCGACCTCACGCTAATATGGGCCGGTTGGACTGGGCCTGCAAGAGAACATTGTGCTCACAAACCCAACCTAATGACTGCACTAGGAACTTGAGTCCTCGAATGGTTATATCTCTAAATTTTGAAAGGAAAGTTTGAGGTTCAAACATACAGAGAAATGTCTAGCGTGTAATTGTGGGATATGATTAAGGGTGTGCTCGGTGCGATTCAGGTAGTTTAAAAGTAAAATTATAAATCGAATGATGGGTTAGTGGATTGGCGGATTGACAAATTACGATTTAGGCGATTTTTGGTAGATTGGCGGATTGAAGAATATTCTAACCAATTATCATATATTTGTATAATATATAACACTAATTTGTATAATATTTTTCAGATATATAACATAGCAATTTTACATAATATGGTTCATATATATATAACCACTAATTTGTAATAAATTTCATATTTTAAATCACTCTCACACTCATTTTTACATTGATATTTTATGAGAAATTAAAAAATATATATGTATTAACTATAGTGGAGCCGAGCAGTTCAATTGGCGGCTTATAAATTTTAAAGTTTAAACTGCGGTTAGCAGTTAAAGCGGTGCGGATTTGTAACACCCTAAAATAAATATGATAAACCCATCTCATAAGCGAAAATCAAGTTGAAACAAAGTACTTTCATTTATCAGAGTTAATATACAAATGATAACACATGCGATATACATTTATAAATAGCTCTTCTAAATTTACAGCATGTGTTACAAATAATAAAAAGTAATGAAAGTTAAACAAATATTCATATGCCCTAAAGGCTTACATCTTTCTAAGTCACTACTTGGTTACAACAAAAATAAGTTTAGCTCAATACAATTAAGCCCTTAGTTACAAAGTAAATACAATCGAAAGGAAGCTCTTGCTCCAAATCTCCCCAAACTACTGTCTTGGTGAAGACATATCTCCGGTACCTGAAAATGGTTTTTCCCTAATAAGGTGAACCAAAACCCAGTATAAGCAATCTAACACAATATATGAATCTTAACAAAGATATAAGTACGAGATGCATATTCAATGCCTACGATAAAAATCCTTTATAACTCTTTGCAAAACCATGCCATGCGAAGCTTTATATCACAGTTCATGTTATCTCAATTCATTTTATCTTGTTTTATGATTCATTCACCGTTTTATCTCATTTCATTAGTCATTCACCAATTCATTCTGACAACCACAATGAGGATACAACTCGATGGGTTTCTAATCAACACAACCATTATACAAACACTTTCATTTGTCATTTTATGAATATTTCGTTCGTGAGAACCCGTACCCATGTATATATACGGTTTTTGGGACTTTCACCATGGACACACAGACCAACTTAATTCAATAAAGTCCATCTCATTTCTTCTCCCAAACATGGAGTACATCCCCTTTCTCCTTCCACACATCATACATTTATAATGTATTAAAACCTAGTCATATTCAATGACCACGAATAAGAGCTTAGTTTCATTTCACCTAATCCAGATGCAATTTCTACAACAATCAAAGCTATCCTCCACTAATAACGCAAAACAGATATTTCTAAACAGATATATAATCTTCAAGACAAATAAATTATCCAAATTTCCATAGATGAGAAGTAATACATACCCAACTCCACCACTTATACAAATGTCCATCCAATTTCATACTCCGCCAATTTCATATTTTTATACAAAATAATTATTCGAGACAATTGGGGCAAAATCACATTTTATTCTGAAATCTACATCAGTTATCAAAATCAGTGAATTTATCATAACACAACCTCACATCTACTCTTATAACCAATTTTAATATATACATTGGAAAATCCTTCTTTTGATTTTAAACCAAAACCCTAGGTTTATCCAAAATCATCCTAAATTCCAATATTTCTTACACATCAACAAATAACTAAGTGTAGAAAATCCCTACCTCAAGTTTAGAAGACCAAAGGAATAAATAAAGAGACTTCAAAGATGCCGATACCAAGCTCTATTCGGATCAAAACGTAGCCCTTGAGATGCTCTACCTTTTTAACAAAGGTACACGGGTAGAGAAATCACTAGATCTAGGTGAAAATGTAGAGAGAATGTAGGTTTTAGAGAGAGAGGCTCTAGATCTAGGGTTTTGAGAGAAAAATATATGAAAAAAGTGATGTAAAAAGGTGTTGTTGCAAACTAATATATGCACAATCCGCTCGAGCGCAAGAAGTGACGCTCGAGTGTTGTCACGACCCAAACCCGCCCCTATGGGTTTAGCACCGTAACCGGCCAGTAATCCGAGATTACCAAAGGCCTGCTTGACAGTAATACAGTAATACAGAGTACAGGGGCATGGCGGAAGCCAATACAGTAAATAATCAATGTCCAATGAGCTGACAGTCTGTATGCAAAAAGATTTTTCATACCTTTATACTTTCAGTATAGAATAGTATGCACAAAATATGCAATCAGTCAAAACTGGGACTTAATCCCTATTAAACAGTACAGTACGGTGCTATCAGTCTATACAGTAAACAAAACAGTTACAGAGACAAACGGGGAAATAAAACACCCCTAAGCCCCTAAGCCATAGCTTGATAGGCTCGGAACCTCGCAGTGAGGCACAATGGTTGGCTTGACAAAATTTAAGCTTGCCTGACGCTCCTAGCTGCGGTCTGGTGCCTGTACACCTACATATATATATATAAGCAGTGAGCTAAAGCCCAGTGAATAACACAATGCGTAAAGGGGTTAAGAATAAATGTCCTTTCAATATTGAAAACAGTCATTTCAGTCCGTTTATTAGTCATTCAGTTTGTGTCTCATATTTCAGGTCATAACAGTCATTCAGTTAAAGCAGTGATATGTGGTACATCCATTGGCATAGCAGTACAGTAAACAATAGGTCTTAAAAGACCGGGTCTTAACAGACCAAACAGTAAATGATGGCCATCAGTAGCAGTACAGTAACAGTAACAGTAACAGTAACAGTAACAGTAACAGTAACAGTACTATTTCAGAGAATAGTACAGTACTTGTGGATTCAAGAGGTGTCTCGCACAGACTCTAGAGGTGGCTCACATTGTAGCACTTAGTTCCGTAGATTCTAGAGGTGGCTCACAATGTAGTACTTAGTTCCGTACAGTACTTTGTTCCATATCAGAAATACAGAATGGCCATCATAACAGTAAACGGTAGTGGTTCTAAACTTGGGAACCGACAGAGATCTCTCTGTCACAGTAACAGTAAACAGTAGGTGCCAAGGATGCCACAGTACAGTTCAGAATATAAGACATACGTTCATTCAGTACACAGTATCAGTTCAGTGAACAGTTCAATTTCGTAAACAGTATCAGTTCAGTAAACAATATCAATTCAGTAAACAGTTCAGTTCGGTAAACAGTTCAGTAACCAGTTCAATTCAGTAGGCAGTTTCGTAAACAGTTCAATTTAGTAAACATTTCAGTTCAGTGAACGGTTCAGCAAACAGTTCAGTAAAGTAAACAGCTCAATAAGGTAAACAATTCAATAAAGTAAACAGTTCAGAAGATAATCATTTTTTAACATATCTTTACACAGTTGTTACTCACAGAGTTCTGGGCTACAGTAAGCTAGAGCGTCCCCTCGGTAAGCCAACCCTACACAGTATACAGGATGAACACACACTAAGCTATACAGTTGGGGAAGATCAATAACTTAATCCCTAATTTGCCTCGGTGTGTTCTACATCTATATCCTCATTAAGATGTCTTAAACTAGGCCTAAGAATGCCTAGAATGGGATGAGGATGCAAAGATGCACTCAGAAAACATTTTACAAAACTTGCTGAAAATAGGGGTCTCGCTCGAGCAAGCCTTTCTTCGCTCGAGCGAGCTTGCAAAATCAAAGGGTTCGCTCGAGCGAGGAATCCTTCGCTCGAGCGGTCTGTAAAAATCGCAAAAGTACTGGATGTTGCAAATTTACGCTCGAGCCACCAATTCTTCGCTCGAGCGTGGCTCAGAGTAAAGGTTGGTCGCTCGAGCGAAGGAGCCAAATTCTAGAATTTCCAGATTTGCCTCCCAAGCTCAAACCAAGTATTCTTCCACTCTATACTCGACCTCTTGGGCCCAAATTCTGGAAAACACATCACAACACAATATATGATAAGTTTCAAAGCTCAATTTGTGAATTCAAAACCCAAGGGTGAGCCAATTAAATCCAAGTTTCAAACCCATTTTCATAAACATGAAGAACATGCAAATATGCATGGATTCAAGACATTTCAAAGCTTCAATTCTTGCTCTAATGAGCCAACTTTTTCCAAAACAAGATGAAATCATGGACTCAAACATAAATATGAGCATGCATGTAACATTTGCCATGAAAACAACTTTAAATTCCTCAATACAAGCATGCATGCAAGAGATGAGCTTCAATTCAACATTATAAGCCATATCTTGGCTCTAATCTTTAATAATCCTCTAAACCATGCAAGGAGTGCTTCAATTCATAAACAAGAAGGTAATTACTCTACCTTAGATCCTCAATCACAAGACTAGAAGCTCAATTTAGCAATTATCCTTCAATTTCTTCAAGTATACAAGCCAATTTCAAGATGAAACCAAACTCTCTCCCAATCTCTCTCTTTAGGTCGGCAAAGACAAGGAAAAGAGCTGATGAAAATGTTTGATCAAGTGTATAAACCAAGCCTCAAATATGGTGTGAAGTGGGCCACTAAGTGGCAATTCCGTAAATAAGGCCAATTCTTTGATTTAGCTTATTTTATCTAATTTAATCATACCAAATTGATTTTCAATTAAATATACCATTAATTCACATAAATTCCAATGATCATAAAACATTGATCCATTTCCGATTCGGCCGCCGATAAGGCCTTCAATTTGCAGTTTAATGCATAAGACGAGAACAGATAATTTGGCAGTCTAACAGATAGATTATGCATTTAAACAGTTACAGTCAATCAATCAGTTCAGTACTTCAGTCAGTCAGTTCAGTATTTCAATCAATTCAATTACCGATCATAATCGGTCTCAGTTTAGCAGTAAACAGTGACAGTATTAGTAATCAGCGGTCAATCAGTGATCAGTGATGAGGGTTGTTACAAGTGTAGAATACACACTCCCAGTAGTTTTTCAAACAACAGACCAACGCTCGAGCGCAAGAAAGACCGCTTGAGCTAATCCCGCTCGAGCGCAAAATACACTCTCTTAGTAATTTTGCAGACCTGCAAAATAATTGAGAGTTCACAAAGCCCGCTTGAGCGGAGGAGTAAAATTCTGGGCCATAAAGGTTTGAAAACTAAGCAACCAACCTGTTTCAAACACAACCACTACAGTCCAATAACCAAATTTAAGGACTTACAAAGGAAGCAAGACATGAACAACAATACGAAACCATGAAACCTAAGTCCGAAATACAAAACGGGTTAGGTCTAAACCAGAATCGTTATAATCTCTCTCCTTAGGGAATGTCGTCTCCGAAATTTCAAATCAAGTTTTAAAGTTATGTTTAAACCAAACACAATAACGATAATTAATCAATTCCAATACCATGACCCATTCTCCGGCCATCCATTCTCATCAACTCGATACATAAGTTCCAACATTGAAAGTATAATTCATATTTTTCCAAAACATTTACAATGTTTACATTAAATTCATATTTCCAAAACATACACAACATATACAATGCTTCCATATCTCATTAACATAATCAAAATTTCAATATATGCTCAAACATCAACAAAAAATTCTGGATATTTCTCACGGACTTCCAACTCACGCTCTCAAATTGCTTCATTAACCCCATGATGTTTCCACAATACTTTAACTAAGGAGATTGTCTTGCATTGTGTTGGAACAATCTTCTGTGTAAATAAAATAACATGAAATAAAATCAAACAAAATAAATAAATTACATACCGGATTTATTTATTGAACCAAATAAAAATTACAAGACCAAGTCGAGTATGTGATACTCTGTCCTTAAGACAGATTCGCCCCGCTACGGTGCTTACGGTTGAATGGCGTCTATCTCCCAGGATACAATGATCTTCACAAATTTATAGAAGCACTTCAAATAAATTTGTTCGGCGAACCAAACCTGTGATCTATACTCTCTTTAATTTATTCTAAATCTAAAATGAAGAATATAAAAAATGCAAACAGATATAATCTGGACAACAAGGAAAAAGGGAACTATCAGACTGAATTTTTTCGGATCCAAAATCTATATACAGACTGCCCGAAAACCCAAGTATTTATAAGCAATTTATATAGCCCCGAAAAGGTGCTATAAGGAATCCCAACAGGTGCACTCAATTGCACAACCAACTTTTGACCGTTGGACCAAATTTTCAAACAATTGAAAAATTGTTTTGTGGAACTGTTGGCAACTATTATTTATTTAATTAAACTATTTAAAATATATATATAAATTATATATATTAAACTAATTAAATAGTTAATAATAAATAAATAAGAGGTACAAACTTTAGGAAACATTTAAGGAACCTAAAATTTAAATTTAGAATTAAATTAAATTCTAAAATTACAAACTTTAGAAACCAAGGAATCCAAAAATTTGAATTTAGAATTAAATTAAATTCCCACTAATTTTTATTGAAAAAATTCAAAAGAATTTTATCTAAAAAATTAATGTTAGACCCGAAAACGACGTCATCTTCCATTCACTCATAAATGGTTTTGACGTTCCGTCTTCACCGTGTGACTTGCCACGCGGCAAGGAACACTTCACCTCTTCGGACCCACCCCAAAAGACGTTTGGGGTCCACCAAATTGGGCTAAAAATGCCTATGCCTTATAAAACCATTTTTCCAACAATCCCCCACATGAATGGAATTTGACGGAGAGAAAATGCAACAACATGATCTAATACAGAGAGTACAGAAATTGGAAATATTCTGCAAAGGATAGGTAGCTTTTGGCTTTGAACCTTCCCTTGTGAGACACTATCGGATTTACTAGCTAACCAGTGAACATGATGTCTTGAACTGTTCAGCCGTTTGTGTAAACCAAGACAATAGAACTCACACAGTATATTCCCAGACACAGTTTAGTTCTCACTATTGTGTTCATTTTGGCCCTGAACAACCTGGTCTTCATGAGTGCTCTAGAGAATTGTAGCCCTTCACAAATCTCACAGAACCGGCCCAGTTCACACTCACATAGGTGATTCTTATGAAGAGTATCCTGCCATACTCCACTAGGTTTACCTAGATATAAGAATCATTAAAAGTTTTACTTAACCTAACGCTGCAGACATCACTATTTCATCAAGAAATGGGTAGGAGTTAGACTCCCCAGTGATCCTTCTGAGTCATTCACAACTCGGTTGTCCCTTTGAACCTAGATCTTGGGATCTCCAGTCAACTAGGTTGGGTTGCCGTTGTGGTAACTCTTATTTAATAGGCTTTAGTCCCATTCCCCTCGATGAATTCTCAACTAACTCTCTTGCTAACCCTTTGGTTAGTGGATCCGCTATGTTGTCTTTAGACTTAACATATTCTATGGAAATAATTCCATTAGAGAGTAGTTGTCTTACGGTGTTATGTCGACGACGAATGTGTCGTGACTTACCGTTATACATATGACTCTGTGCTCTACCTATAGCTGATTGACTATCGCAATGTATGCATATAGCAGGCACCGGTTTTGGCCAATTGGAATATCTTCAAGGAAGTGGCGAAGCCATTCTGCCTCTTCCCCTGCTTTGTCTAAGCTATGAATTCAGATTCCATAGTAGACCTAGCAATACAAGTCTGTTTGGAAGATTTCCAAGATACAGCCGCCCCACCAAGAGTAAAGACATACCCACTGGTGGACTTCGAGTCTCTAGTATCCGATATCCAATTTGCATCACAGTATCCTTCAAGTACTGCTGGATATCTAGTATAATTAAGCCCAATGTTACGAGTAAATCGGAGATATCTTAGAACCCTTATAATTGCTTTCCAGTGTTCTACTCCCGGATTACTCGTATATCTACTTAATTTACTTACTGCATAAGCTATATCTGGGCGAGTGCAGTTCATCAAGTACATTAAGCTTCCAATAATTTGGGCATACTCTAATTGAGAAATACTTTCCTGTATATTCTTAGAAAGATACAAATTAACATCTACAGGAGTTCTAGCAAGATGATCATCATCTTTGCTGAATTTGTCAAGTATTTTCTCAATGTAATGAGATTGTGACAAAGTATAACCTTCTGATGTTTTGGTAATTTTCATACCAAGAATTACATCAGCAATGCCCATGTCCTTCATGTCAAAATGTTTATTCAACATTTTCTTGGTAGTTTTAATCATGTCATTATTACTACCTATGATGAGCATATCATCTACATAAAGACATACAATGACATAACCTTTGTCTGTGTTTTTAATATAAACACATTTGTCACACTCATTAATTTTAAAACCATTTGACATCATTGCCTTGTCAAATTTCTCATGCCATTGCTTTGGGCTTGTTTTAAACCATATAATGATTTAACCAATTTACACACTTTCTTTTCTTTCCCTGGAACAGAAAACCCTTCTGGTTGTTCCATGTAAATTTCTTCATTTAACTCACCATTTAAGAAAGCGGTTTTAACATCCATTTGATGAATTTCTAGATTGTATAGAGATGCAATGGCAATTAGCATTCTAATGGATGTTATTCTAGTAACCGGTGAGTATGTGTCAAAGTAATCTAGACCTTCTTTTTGTCTAAAACCTTTGACTACAAGTCTTGCCTTGTATTTGTCGATTGATCCATCTGCTTTCAATTTTCTTTTGAAAATCCACTTGTACCCAAGAGGTTTACAACCTGGTGGCAAATCCACTAATTCCCAAGTGTGATTTTGCAAGATGGATTCAACTTCACTGTTGACAGCTTCTTTCCATAAAGGAGCTTCAGGACTGGACATAGCCTTTAAAAGTTAAAGGCTCATTTTCTAACAAATATGTTAGAAAATCTGGACCAAAAGATTTTGAGGTTCTAGCACGTTTACTACGCCTAGTTCCTCTTCCTCATTTTGATCTAACTCTTGTTCTTGATCATGTTCTTGATCCTGACTAGTAATAGCATCAAAAGATCTTTTATTAGTACTAGTCTCTTGTCCAGTCTTCTTTGGAAATACATGTTCAAAGAAAGATGCATTCCGAGACTCAATAATAGTATTTACATGCATTTCGGAATGTTCTGATTTATGAATCAAAAACCGATATGCACTACTATTCTTGGCATAACCAATGAAAATGCAATCAATGGTCTTAGGACCTATCTTAGTCTTTTTAGGACTAGGAATAGCCACTTTAGCCAAACACCCCCACACTTTTAAGTATTTGTAGGATGGTACTCTTCCATGCCACAATTCATAAGGTGTTTGATTACTTTCTTTCGGGGTATTTTATTTAAAATATAATTAGCAGAAAGTATTGCTTCCCCCACAAGTTCTGAGGTAATCCAGAACTGATTAACATGGCATTCATCATTTCTTTTAAAGTCCTATTTTTCCTTTCAGCAATTCCATTTTGCTGAGGTGAGTAAGGAGCGGTGGTTTGATGAATTATTCCATGTTCTTTACAAAATTCACCAAAAGGTGATTCATATTCACCACCTCTATCACTTCTAAGTTTCTTGATTTTCTTACCAAGTTGATTTTCAACTTCATTCTTATATTGAATGAAAGTTTCCAAAGCTTCATCCTTGGTTCGAATTAAATAAATATAACTATATCTAGTATAGTCATCTATAAAAGTGATTACATACTTTTTTCCACCTCTGTTTGAATTGATTTAAAATCACAAATGTCACTATGAATTAATTCAAGTGGTTCGTACTTCTTTCAATTGAATGAAAAGGAGTTTTAGATAATTTTGCCTCAACACAAATTTCACATTTATGATTTGAATCAATGTTAAATTTAGGTAAACATTCCATATTAATTAATCTACGCAAAGATCCATAATTAACATGTCCTAGTCTACCATGCCATAAATTTGAAGACTCAAGCAAGTAAGAAGAAGATGTAGTATTATTAATAATGAGGGTACAACAGTCATTACATTTAACTTGAAAAGGCCATCAGACATGTAACCTTTTCCTACATACATCCCGTTTTTGGTAAGTACAAATTGTCACTTTCAAAAACTAGCCTAAACCCATTCTTACTCAACAAAGATCCGGAAACTAAATTCTTGCGAATGTCCGGTACATGCAGCACATTGTTGAGAGTGAGTTCCTTTCCATGTCATCTTAACAATCTTTCCTTGTCCTTCAACTTTGAAGTTGAGGAGTTGCCCATAAAAAGTTGTTCACACTGTCCACTATAGAATAAGATGTGAACATCTTTTTCGGTACAGATATGGCGAGTAGCACCAGTGTCCACCCACCATTCTTTAGGATTTCCGACAAGATTTGCCTCGGAAACAACTGCAGAAAGATCTATGACATCTACACCATTGGAAATGTTATCCATTTTGGTCATTTTGGCTTTAGCAACCTTCTTACTTGATCTTCCTTTGCCTTTACGAAAATCAGTTCTTAAGAACTTCTCTGGTTTTCCACCATGATTCACTGGCACAGTCCCAACATACGGAGAGGTTGGCGTAATGGCAATCACCATACCAGTACTGGTCTGAACATTAGTTTGACCAGTTTTAGTAGCCATAAATTCTAAATTATAAACCACAATTATAATTAGAATTTAATACTACACAGAAAATTAAAACCAAAAAACACAGAATTTAAAATTCTGTAAAAATAAAAGAAACAAAAATTGTAACTTTTATTTCCAATTAATTTGAAAATAAAATAAAATTTTATTTAAACAAATTAAACCAAAACAACAGATATAAAATCTGTTAAAATAAAAGAAACAAAACAAAATGTAACTTTTATTTTCAATTAATTTGAAATAAAATAAAAAAAATTTTATTTAACCAAATTAATTCCACACAGAAAACTAATCCAAATTCACAGAATTAAATTCTGTAAAAATAAAAGAAACAAGAATGTAACTTTTATTTTCCAATTAATTTGGAAATAAAATAAAATTTTATTCAACCAAATTAATTCCCCACAAGAAATTAAATTCTGTAAAATAAAAGAAATAAGAATATAACTTTTATTTTTTCAATTAATTTGGAAATAAAATAAAATTTTATTCTACCAAATTAATTCCACACAAGAAATTAAATTCTGTAAAATAAAAGAAATAAAAATATAACTTTTATTTTTCCAATTAATTTGGAAATAAAATAAAATTTTATTTAACCAAATTAATTTCACACAGAAATTTAAATCTCTTGTAACACTCCAATAATTAAAATACTGAAACAGAATTTTAATTAATGAAAACACAGAAAATAATTTCTAAAAACTAAAATTAATTTTCTGACAAAATTCCACAAAAATATATTCTGAATTGTTAATGACACCAGTATCGTACTACTAGTTGTTGTCAAAGAAAAGAGACAGTATATTACTACTATCTGTCAAATAGCATATAATCACTATTTGTTTTTCCAACCAGAATATTATTTTGTAAATCACAGAAAATAATTTTCTTAAGAAAAGGAAAAAAGAAAAATTCTGTAAACAGAATAATTCGTCTGTCTTAAGATTGTTGGAACAATCTTCTGTGTAAATAAAATAACTTGAAATAAAATCAAACAAAATAAATAAATACATACCGATTTATTTATTGAACCAAATAAAAATTACAAGACCAAGTGTGTGACACTCTGTCCTTAAGACAGATTCGCCCCGCTACGGTGCTTACGGTTGAATGGCGTCTATCTCCCAGGATACAATGATCTTCACAAATTTATAGAAGCACTTCAAATAAATTTGTTCGGCGAACCAAACCTGTGATCTATACTCTCTGAATTTATTCTAAATCTAAAATGAAGAATATAAAAAATGCAAACAGATTAACTGGACAACAAGGAAAAAGGGAACTATCAGACTGATTTTTTTCGGATCCAAAATCTATATACAGACTGCCCGAAAACCCAAGTATTATAAGCAATTTAATATAGCCCCGAAAAGGTGCTATAAGGAATCCCGACAGGTGCACTCAATTGCACAACCAACTTTTGACCGTTGGACCAAATTTTCAAACAATTGAAAAATTGTTTTGTGGAACTGTTGGCAACTATTAGTTATTTAATTAAACTATTTAAAAAATATATATATAAATATATATATTAAACTAATGAAATAGTTAAATAAATAAATAAATAAAGATGTACAAACATTAGGAAACATTTAAGGAAACTAAAATTTAAATTTAGAATTAAATTACATTCTAAAATTACAAACTTTAAGAAACCACAAAGGAATCCAAAAATTAGAATTTAGAATTAAATTAAATTCCCACACTAATTTTTATTGAAAAAATTCAAAAGAATTTTATCTAGAAAATTAATGTTAGACCCGAAAACAACGTCATCTTTCCATTCACTCATAAATGGTTTTGACGTTCTGTCTTCACCGTGTGACTTGCCACGCGGCAAGGAACACTTTACCTCTTCGGACCCGCCCCAAAATACGTTCGGGGCCCACTCAATTTTGGGCTCAAAGTCGGCCCAAAATATGCCTTATAAAAACCAATTTCCAACACATTGCAAGACTTGATCCCTGGTATCTAAGATTCTCACAAGTCTCTCTTCATATGAGACATCCTCATCTACCTCTAAGTCAGTCCAATCCAACACGTGTGATGGATCTAGCTCATACTTTCGAAGCATGCTAATATGAAACACATCATGAACCTCGGAAAGCTGCGATTGCAAAGCCAAACGATAAGCTACCTCTCCAATCCGCTCAAGGATCTCAAAGGGCCCAATGAATTGAGGGGATAACTTCCTATTCTTTCTAAACCTCATCAAATCTATTCTAGGTGATATTTTCAAAAATACATAGTCTCCCACCTCAAAAGACAAAGGTCTCCTCCTATGGTCGGCATAACTTTTTTGGCGACTCTGAGCCATAACCAACCTTTTATGGATAAGTGCAACTTTCTTTGTCGTCTCCCGGACTAACTCTGGATCCACCACAAGTGCATCACCCATCTCTGCCCAATACACTGGAGATCTACATGATCGGCCATACAAGGCTTCAAACGGTGCCATACTAGTACTCGACTGGAAGCTATTGTTATAGGCAAATTCCACTAAGGGAAAATTCCTCTCCCACGACCCCTTAAAGTCAAGGACACAACCTCAAAGCATATCCTCAAAGATCTAAATAGTACGCTCGGACTGCCCGTCAGTCTGAGGATGATACATAGTGCTAAAAGTCAATCTCGTGCCCAAGGCACGCAGTAGGCTCAGCCATAACCAAGCTGTGAAACGCGGATCTCTATCCAAAACAATCGTCACAAGGACTCCGTATGACCTCAATATGTCCCTAATGTAAAGGTCGGCAATATAATCTACCGATTCACTCATACGCATAGGTATAAAGTGCGCCGACTTGGTCAACCGGTCAACTACTACCCAAATTGCATCACTATCTCATTGAGTCCTCGGAAGGCCCACAACAAAATTCATCGTAACATGCTCCCACTTCCACTCGACTATAGGCAAGGATTGCAACAAACCCACTAGCCTCTGATGCTCAGCCTTCACTTATTGACAAGTAAGGCATTTTGACACAAACACGGCCACATCCTTCTCCATTCCCCTCCACCAAAACTAGCGACAAAGGTCGTGATATATCTTTGTGCCCCCTGGATGCACCACAGGGCGTGAATGGTGAAACTCTCGGAGTACTTCCTCTTGGCAAGACTCCGGCACGAAGAGACGGTCAAGATATCTAACACTCGAGTCAGAGTACACGTTCAAGCCTTTTTCTACCTTCCTATTGGAAATCTTCTCCCAAAGGGATTCTACCTCAAGGTCACGATTATGTCTTTCTATTACTCAGTTCACAAGTGTAGGTTGTGCAACTACCGAAAATAAGGCTGCAGACTCAATAGACTCGCCAAGATGCAAGTTAAACTCCCCAATAGCACCAAATATCTCTCATTTCTGGATGACAATACAAGCTACACTGCTAATGGATTTCCTACTCAAGGCATCGGCCACAACATTGGCCTTTCCCGGATGATAATGTAATTCAAAGTTATAATCTTCTATGAACTTCATCCACCTAATCTGCCTCAGATTCAAGTCTTTCTGTGTAAACAGATATTTTAGACTCTTGTGATAAGAAAACACTTCAATTTCTCACCATACAAATAATGCCTCCAAATCTTTAAGGCAAAGATCAACGCCGCTAACTCTAGGTCATAAGTAGGGTAGTTCCTCTCATGTGTTTTCAACTACCGTGAGCCATAGGCCACTACCTTTCCTTTTTGCGTCAAAACACAACCCAAACCTTCCCGTAAGGCATCACAATACACTGAATAGCCCAAACCTCTTTATGGAATAATCAATACTGGAGCAGTGGTAAGTCTAACCTTAAGCTCTTGAAAAGACTTCTCACAAGTCTCATTCCACACAAATTTAATTCCCTTCTTCGTCAGTTTAGTCAACGGTGAAGTTAATCTAGATAAATCCTTCACAAATCGACGTTAATACTCGGCTAACCCCAAGAAACTACGGATCTCAAAAGCATTCTTAGGTGGTTCCCAATCTTGTACCGTCTCTATCTTGGATGAGTCAACAATTACCCCTTCCTCGGATACCACGTGGCCTAAGAACTTAACTTCTCTCAGCCAGAATTCATATTTCCCAAACTTAGCATACAGTTTGTGGACTCTAAGCAACTCAAGCACCATTTGCAAGTGTTCTTCGTGCTCCTTCTCAGAGGGTGAGTAAATCAGGATGTCATCCACAAGGATGACCACAAAATGGTCTAGGAACTCATGGAAGATTCAGTTTATCAAATCCATAAACACAGCTGGTACATTAGTTAGCCCAAATGGCATCACTAGAAACTCGCAATGGCCATACTACGTATGGAATGCCGTCTTTGGGATATCCTCTTCCTTTGCTTTTAACTGGTGATAACCCGATCTCAAGTCCATCTTAGAGAAGCAATAGGACCCCTTCAACTGATCAAACAAATCATCTATACGTGGCATTGGGTACTTGTTCTTAACAGTTACCTGGTTCAACTTTCGGTAATCTATATAAAGTCGTAACGCACCATCTTTCTTTTTGGCAAAAAGAGCCGGTGCTCCCTAAGGCGAAGTACTAGGGCGGATAAAATCCTTATCTAACAATTCTTGGAGTTGAATTTTCAACTCACTCAACTCGACAGATGCAAATCAATACGGTGCCATAGAAATCGGTGTTGTGCCAAGCACTAAATCAATAAAGAACTCGATCTTTCGATGAGGTAATAAACTAGTAAGATTCTCGGGAAAAACATCCAAGTATTCACAAACCACCCTTGGCAATACAACTCGGACTTCATCACACTCAGTACTCAAGAAGTTGGCAAGAAGGTAACTAAGCTTACTCTACCCACGCGGATCATACACCAGTGATAAGACTCTATCAACCCGGTCCCCCCAAGAAATAAAAACAATCACCGCTCATGGTACATACAATAACCCTCTGATGGTAGCAATCTATAACAGCTCGATATGATGACAACCGGTCCATTCCCAAAATAACATCAAAACTAGACATATCAATCAACACAAATGCAAAAGGAAGTCGTCGACCGGCAACCTCTATATCACAACCCCAACACCCCTGCTTCAAAATAACCTCACAACTAATAGGTGATTCTACACAGATATGAGATAATAATAGAGCCAACTCTAACCCTAAAATTGATGCAAATGCAGATGAGATAAATGAATGGGATGCACCCGTATTAATCAATACATTAGCAACTGAATTGCAAAACAAGAAGATACCTCTTACTACTGAAGGCACTAGTACAAGATCTGGTGTAATAACAACATACACACACCTTGTAAGTCTTTGTTTAACCTGTTCACCCCTCGGAGCATAAGCCTGATGCACTGATTGAGCCGAAGAGGCTCCCTGATTGGCCCTCGAGGCCTGTGCTAACTGTGCCGGCTGGTGGCTCTATGTCTACCTCAAACCAGACGCACCAGGTGTGCCACGCAATTGAGGAAAAAACCTCTTCATGTGCCCTGTTTGCCTACACTGATAACAAGTGAGCGGCTGTCCTCTCCCCTAACTTTGGCTCTAAAAACGAGCTGAAGATGATGCAGACCGTTGCCTTCTTTCTCTCTGCAGGCAAGCTGGAGACTTGTGGCCCAACTGACCACATTTGAAACAAGTGACATCTCCCTGACCACCTTTCCCAGAACCTGGACTCGGTATTGGAAAAATGGACCTCGATTGAACTCCTTAGGATGGCTGTGGATTAGAACCCCTCTGCCTCTTACTGTCCCCTTGAATATCTTGACTTTTCTTAAAGCTCCTCATCCTCTTCTCTTCCATCTGCATTACGATATCCAGATGAGCCCCTGTCTCCACAAGGTGTCCATAATCTCTAATCATTGACTCGGCCACTTTGAACATGAGTCCAGTCCTCAACTTCTTCTTAAACTCTAAACAACGGCGCTCCTCAGTCGCCACGAGTTCCGGTGCAAACCTCGGCAAGCTAGTAAATGTGGCCTCAAACTCAGCCATCGGAGTGTTCAACTGCACAAGCTTGGAGAACTAGTCTCTTAACTTCTCCCAAACTGTAGGAGGCAAAACTTATCTTGGAAGACGTCGACAAAAGCCTCCCAAGTCGCCCGAATGTGCCCTCGCACGTACTTCCACCACTGACTCGCATCTTCCTTCAGTTGGAAAGATGCCAAGGTCACTTTCAACTGGTCGTCCTCGATGCCAAGCATCTCGAACGTCTTCACTATTTGCTTTAGCCACTCATCCGCCTTCAGTAGTTCGTTGGGATCACCCACAAACTCATTCGGATTTGATTGGAAAAACTCCCACTTCAAGAAAGACGGCCCTGCCTCAGCTACTTGGGCCTGGACTTGATTCTCAGCCCTAAGAATGTCTATAGATTCCCGCAATGCTCCAACGATTTCGCGGACTAAGGCGTCCATGGCCTGCTGACCCACTAGTTTGGCCACATTGGCCTAACCAACCCCTACTTCTTACGCTAGAATTTCATCTGGTAAAGGCATCTCATGCCTTCTAGGCCTCCCACGCCTACCACCACCACGTCCACGTCCTGACATTCTAATAAAGGTAACAAAAGAGGTTAGCACATTTACAAATGTGCCGAAGCTAACTCACTCGCGTCCTAATATGGCGGACAACAGTAATTCACTCCATGTAAGCACGTAGTCATATAAACACATACGAATTCGCTTCCTAGATAATGACCGTCTCGTGGCGTTACCAGAGTTTCAATTAGAAATAGCAGTGATCAAGTGCTCTTCTAATAGGAGTTCTAGAAATGCGTAGACCTAATCAATATCTTAGAAACTAAATCTCATACCCACATAATCACATAAGCATGTTATTGTCACAACCCAAACCCGCCCCTATGGGTTTAGTACCGTAACCGGCCAGTAATCCGAGATTACTGAAGGCCTGCTTAACAGTAAGACAGTAAAACAGAGTACAGGGGCATGACGGAAGCCAATACAGTAAATAAAAAATGTCCAATGAGCTGTGACAGTCTATATGCAAAAAGATTTTTCATACATATATGCAGTCAGTGCAAAACAGTATATACAATATTTACAATCATTCAGAACAGGGACTAAATCCCTATTAAACAGTACAGTACAGTGCTATCAGTCTATACAGTTATACAAAACAGACATAGGGACAGACAGGGGAAATAAAAACACCCCTAAGCCATAGCTTGGCAGGCTCGGAACCTCGCGGTGAGGCACAGTAGTTGGCTTGACAAAACTGGAGTTTACCCCGACGCTCTTAGCCGCGGTCTGGTGTCTGAACACCTACATATATATATGAGCAGTGAGCTAAAGCCCAGTGAATAACATAATACGTAAAGGGGTTTAGAATGAATGTCCTTACAGTAATGAAAACAGTTCATTAAACCAGTATTTCAGTCGTTCAGTCAGTACAGTCATATGTGGTACATCCATTAGCATAACAGTACAGTAAACAGTAGGTCTTAAAAGACCGAACAGTTAATGATGGCCATCAATCAGTAAACAGTAGTGGTTCCAACAAGGGAACCGACAGAGATCTCTGTAACAGTAACATTCAGTAACAGCAGTTGCTAAGGATGCCACAATACAGTTCAGAATATAGGACATACATTCATTTAGTTAACAGTAGCAGTTCAGAAACAGTACAGTTCAATTGTTCAGAAGATAATCATTTTTGAACATATCTTTACACAGTTGTTACTCACAGAGTTCTGGGCTACAATAAAGCTAGAGCGCGTCTCCAGTCGTCAACCCTACACAGTTTACAGAACGAACACACACTAAGCTACACAGTTGGGAAAGATAATAACTTAATCCCTAATTGCCTCGGTGTATTCTACATCTATATCCTCATTAAGATGCCTTAAACTAGGCCTAAGAATGCCTAGGATGGAATGAGGATGCAAAGATGCACTCAGAAAACATTTTTAGAATTTTCAGAAAACAGGGGTCTCGCTCGAGCGTGGCTTTCTACGCTCGAGCGGACATGCAGACAAAGGAGCTCCGCTCGAGCGTGACTTCCGTCGCTCGAGCGGACATGCAAGCTACAGTGAAAATACTAGATGCTCAAAATCCATGCTCGACGGGCGCTCGACCCTCGCTCGAGCGTGAGACACAAGTCCTCGCTCGAACGTGAGTTCTCTCGCTCGAGCGGACTGTAAGCTCATGCAAAGTACTGGATGCACGCATTTCACGCTCGAGCGTCACTTTTCTCGCTCGAGCGGAAGACATGATCACAGAGTGTACACTCGAGGTGGGTCCAAAATCTGGAAAACCCAGATTTGAACCTCAAGCTCAAATCCAAGTTTTAATGCATCAAATTCAGTTCTCTTGGGCTAATTTTCTGGAAAACACTTCAAAACTCATAATATTACATGTTTCAAAGATCAATTTGATAAATCAAAGCCCAAGGGTATTTCAATTAAATCCAATCTCAAACCAAATTTCATGAACAAGATGAACATGCAACATGCATGAATTTAAACCATTTTAAAGCTTCAATGCTTGCTCAAATGAGCTCAAATCTTGCAAAAACATGATGACAACATGAACTATAACAATATTATGAACATGCATGTGAGGAATTATGAACTACAACCTCAAAACTTCAATATATATACATGCATACAACAATTAAGTTTCAACACAACAATTTGAGCCATAAATTGGCTCTAGACTTCAACTTGCTCTAAACCATGCAAGAATCAACTCAAAACATAAACAAGAAGGCAATGAATCTACCTTAAGTCTTGTAGTTCAAAAAGGGAGCTCAAATATGCAATCTCTTCTACAATTTCTTTAATTCCCCAAGCAAATCAACAAATTGAACTCAATTCCCTCACTCTCTCTTTCTCTTGGTCGGTTTGTGCAAGAAAAAGGGCTGATGAAATTGTGTTATTTAAGTGTAATGAGGCTCAAATGTAGTCTAGGTAGTGGGCCACTAGAGTGGCATTTCGGTAAATAAGTCCAACAATGCAATTTAACTTATTTAATCTAATTTAATCATACTAAATCACTTTTCAGATAAATGTACCATAAAATCACATAAAATTTAATTAGCACAGAACATCAACCAATTTCAGATTCGACCGCCGATAAGACCTTTAATTTGCAATTTAAACGTAAAACATGAACAGGTCAATTAACAATCAACAGATAGAAAATGCATTTAAACAGATACAGTCAATCAATCAGTTTCGGATTTCAGTCAGTCAGTTCAGTATTTCGGTCAATTCAATTATCAGTCATAATCAGTCTCAGTTTGGCAATAATCAGTAGTTTATCGGTAAACAGTGACGAGGGTTGTTACAGTTATCATATAGCATACCATACATACTAATGTTTCTATCAAGCTAGACAAACCCATTGTGGCAATAACCCCTTCTCGCGTACCCAAAATATTCAAACCCGGTACGCTCTAATACCAAGTTGTAACGCCCCAAAATAAATATGATAAACCCATCTCATAAGTGGAAACCAAGTTGAAACAAAGTACTTTTATTCATCAGAGTTAATATTCAAAATGTGACACATGCGATATACATTCATAAATAGCTCATTCTAAATCTACAACATGTGTTACAAATAGTAAAAAGTAATGAAAGTTAAACAAATATTCATATGCTATAAAGGCTTACATCTTTCCAAGTCACTGCTTGGTTACAACAAATATGAGTCTAGCTCAATACAATTAAGCCATTGGCTATACAAAGTAAATACAATCAAAAGGAAGCTCTTGCTTCAGATCTCCCTAAACTACTATCTTGGTGGAGACATATCTCCAATACCTGAAAATGGTTTTTCCCTAATAGGGTGAGCCAAAACCCAGTAGGAACAATCTAACACAATATATGAATTTTGACAAAGATATAAGTATGAGATGCATATTCAATACCCACGATAAAAATCCTTTATAACTCTTTGCAAAACCATGCCATGCCAAGCTTTATATCACAGTTCATGCTATCTCAATTCATTTTATCTTATTTCATGATTCATTCATCGTTTTATCTCATTTCATGAGTTATTCACCAATTCATTCAGACAACCACACTGAGGGTATAGCTTGATGGGTTTCTGATCAACACAACCATTATACAAACACTTCCATTTGCTATTTTACGGATATTTCGTCCGTGGGAACCGACACCCATATATACATACAGTTTTTAGGACTTTTACTCTAGACACACAGGCCGACTTAATTCAATGGAGGCCATCATCTTTCTTCTCCTAAACATGGAGTACATCCCCTTTCTCCTTCCACACATCATACATTTACAATGTATTAAAACCTAGTCATATTCAATGACCACGAATAAAAGATTAGTTTCAAATCACTTAATCCACATGCAATTTCTACAACAATCATAACTATCCTCTATTGATAGCCCAACACAGATATTTCTAAACAGATATAAAATCTTCAAGACAGATAAATTATCCAAATTTCCATAGATGAGAAGTAATACATACCCAACTCTACCATTTATACAAATGACCATCCAATTTCATATTCCCAACGCCAATTTCATATTTTTATACAAAATAACTATTCGAGACAATTGGGGTAAAACCCCATTTTCTTATGAAATCCACCCCGGTTATCAAAATCAATGAATTTATCATAACACAACCTCACATCTACTCTCATAACCAATTTTAATACATACATTGGAAAACCCTCTTTTGATTTTAAACCAAAACCCTAGGTTTGTTCAAAATCACCCAAAATTCCAATTTTTCTTACACTTCAACAAATAAACTAAGTTAAACTTCATAGAAGAGTGTAGAAAATCCCTACCTCAAGTTTAGAAGACCAAAGGAAGAGATGGAGGGACTTCAAAGATACCGAAACCAAGCTCTATTCGGATCAAAACCCAGCCATTGAGATACTCTACCTTTTTAACAAAGGCACATGGGTGGAGAAATCACTAGATCTAGGTAAAAATGTAGAGAGAAGGTAGGTTTTAGAGAGAGAGGTTCTAGATCTGGGGTTTTGAGAGAAAAATATATGAAAAAGTGATGTAAAAAGGTGCTGTTGCGAACTAATATACGCATGGTTCGCTTGAATGCAAGAAGTGACGTTTGAGTGTCAGACACAATAAGTTGTTCCGCTTGAGCGCAAGAAGTGACGCTCGAGTGCAGAATGCACACCCCCAATAGTTTTGCAGACAACAAATCGACGCTTGAGTGAAAAAAAAGGCCACTCGAGCGTAGAAAGAACCGCTTAAGCGTAGAATACACTTTTCTAGTAGTTTTGCAGACGTGCAAAAGTACTGACAGTTCACAAAGCCCGTTCGAGCGCAAAAAGTGCCGCTCGATTGGAGGAGTAAAATTCTGGGTAACAAAGGTTTGAAAACTAAACAACTAACCTATCTAAACACAACCACTACAATCCAATAACCTGTTGGAAAATAATGCTTTTTCTGTAACTTTAATTAGAAATTAAAGTGGGACCCAACCACCTGTTGAGGTGGATCTAAGTGGTTTTGTATTATCTTAAGTGAGAAGATTGCAGTAGAAAAATAATGAGCCAAAACATTGAGTTGTGAATGACAATTGTCTCATAAAGTGGGCATCAATAAAGTTGGATTTAGATTTGAACTTAATCTTGGTATGGATTGGGCCTAGACTTGTACTTGTGCATGTGTTGGGTTTGGTCTTAGACTTGGACTTGGACCTAGTCTTGAGTTTTGGGCTGAGCTTAGTTTGTGCATGTGTTTGAGATTGGGCTTGGATCGGGCTGTGACCCAACACCCATATCCATTTTCCAACCCATCTAGTTTAATTTTCAAAACTTATTCATTATATACATTTTATGATCTATATAATAGTTTTGGAGTTTTGAACCTTTGTAACTCTAGCCCTAATGGTTTGAATTAATGACATTTGATGACCCCATTGATGTTAGCTTTCATGGCTAAGACTCTCCCCTACTAGTATAAATGGAGGCATTTCTCCTCCAACTTAGTTGGTTAAATTTTGGGAGATGTTTTGATGGAAAATGGAGATGGTATTTTGAGATAAAAAGTTAGAGATGTTTTATACCATCGAATAAAATTTTTCGTATCTTCTTTTGCTAGCTCATTCTTTGGTTCTTGTTAGAGCGAGTACAACCATTGTTAAGTTCGCTGAAGCTATTCAGAAAGTGCTTTTGCATTATTTGGTTTCGACCGTCATATCCTGGGAGACAGACGCCGGCGTACCTCCAGCACCCACCGGGAGGCGGTGAATCTGTTTTAAGGAAACTGTGGTATCACACAGGCTTTGGTTTGCATCCTTTATCTTTTTTTCTTCAAAGTTTTAAATTTAAATAATTTCTCATATATTATTTTATATATCCATTTGAATTCATCTTGTAATATGTTTTATGGTATAATCTAGTTCATTCTTGTGTTTTTTTTAGTTTTATAGTTTATTGTATATTTCATTCTTTAATAATAAAAAATAATAATAATAATTGTTTTGTCATTTCTATTTAATTCATTTTATATATTTTTATAGAAAAATACCAACATAACCAAATTTAAGGACTTACAAGGGAAGTAAGACATGAACAACAATACGAAATCAGGAAACCCGAGTCTGGAATACAAAATGGGTTGAGTCTAAACCAAAATCGTTATTTGATTGATGCGGATCAGTGTGGTTTTAGCGGATTGGACGATATTTTGTACAACCCTAGATATGACTCCTTTTTATACTATTATCTAAGGGTGTGTACAATGTCTATATGATTTGATGATAAATTAAAATCAAGTCATGAGTAGTAGATTGACAAATTTGATATCAGCAACTAAATTACATTTTGAACGATTTCAACTTATTAGTTGATTAATCTCAAACAATTACCAAGTATTTGCATAAAATAAATACTAATGTGTATAATAATTCTCATATATTTAACACTAATTGATTTTACATAATATTTTTCATATATGTAACATTAATTTGTATCAAATTTTACATTTCAAATCTCTCTCACACTAATTTTTACTTTAATATTGCATTGGGAAAAAAGAAGTATATATGTATTAACTATGGCAAGGCAGGGCGGTTTTGAGGCGTATTATAAATTTCAAACTACGATCAAATTAATCTGCGGTTAGCAAGTGGATCGGTGCAGATTGGACGATTTTAACAAATTGGGCGGGTATTTTACACATACCTCACTACCTCCCATATTTTTTCATATTTCATTTTGTGAGTTCCACTCTATACCCACAACGATGATCCGAATCATTTATCTCGTAAATCTTGTAATGAAAACTGTCTCTGTAAAAAAAGGTATGATAGTGGTATGGTTATTTCCCCCATGGCGCTAATTTAGTTTACTAATTTGCTAATGCATTAAAAAAAGGGGTTTGTTTTCAAAAAATATTTTTATTACATTTTAAATTTATTTTTTCTATCCAAATTTTGTAAAAAAATATCATCAAAATATGTGGTTATGATTATTAGATCAATATCATATTGTTAGGATCTTTTGTTGTCAAATTCCATGGATCAAAACCAAGGTTGTAACAAGAGTTCTTTAAGAAGTTGGTTTCCTTCAAAAACAGAATTACTTTGGAGTTCTGCAAGAAGTTGGTTTTCTACAAGAAGTTGGTTTTCTTTCCCAACTAGGATTGCTTTGGTTTTCTATAAATAGTTGGGTTTCTCCCAAATCTAGGCTATTCATTGATTCATTCATTGAATCTCTCCAGATCTTCTTTTTGGTTCTTAAGGGTTATATCTGGAGATATTTTGTTAAGTTTTTTTTTTGATGTTTTTATTGAGTATTCAACTCATGGTTTAAAGAGAGTACATCAAAGGTTTGTTTGTTATACACAAAAGAGAGAGTTGTTCTTCAGTTGTGAATTCTGAAGAATTCGAACCTGAAGCTTTGGTGGAATCCGGAGTGGCTCATCAGGAAGACAATTCCGTGGTGAAGATGGGGTTGGAAGAGGCACATAGAGGTTGGTTCAATTAGGCGTTGTGGATTCGCTAGATAATTGAGAGTGATACCTGTGTAATTCCTTTAAATCTTCTTAGTGGATTGTCTTGTGGCAGTTGCCCGTGTTTTTTGATCACAATTGGAAGGTGTCCAATTGTGTTTTTCCACGTAAAATCTTTGTGTCTCTTTCTCTTGATTGTTTGATTGAGATTGTATATTTTGCTTAAAATTGGTACATAATCACAAATCAACATCTAGAGTTTCTAGATTTTTCAATTGGTATCAGAGCGGGTCGTTCTATTTTTTTTTAAAAAAAATTTTCTTTTAGAACGCTCAATTTTTTTTTTTTAAAAAAAAAAATTTCTTTTAGAACGAGATCTTGTTTGATTTGTGTGCATGTTCGTTTTTTTGTCTTGCTTTGTTTAAAGAAAAAAAAAAATCCCAAAAAGATTTTCTTAGTATGGTTTTGCAAGCTTGAAATTTTTGAGTAGTCCTTGGTGCATATTGGAATTGATGAGAATATCCATTACATGTTGATATGTGTGTGCTTTCTATGGTCTTACTCATTTTGGAGTGTGTGTTCTTTGATTAGTATGTCTCATTCTGTACACACTCTTGGATTAGCAAATATCGGAGTCTTCCGACTTAGTGTTTTTTTTTTTATGGACTTCTGGCATTGTATCTTTTGCTTTTCTAGAGGAATTGACCTATACTAGCATATCATGGGTGATGTTGAGTCTCTTAACCACCTTCCATCTTTTTGCATCTCCATGGCTTTCCCCTCTGTTCTTTGTAGTCCAGGCATGAGGAAAAGGCTACCTCAGAGTCACCAACCAGGCCATCCTTATTATATCCATGCTTCTCTGGTTCGGTTTCCATACTCTTGAGCGTGTCAGCCGCCGATGAGTGTGTGCAAAAGAAAGAAAAAAAATGTGCACAAAAAAGAAAAGAAGAAAATAAATGTGCAAAAGAAAGAAAAGAGAAAAAAAATGTGAAAAAAAAAAGAAAGAAAAGGATTCATTGATTGAGGGGGAGCCTCCGCCTTTACTCACCAAATACCCTTGATTCCTAGTGGTTTGACTTTCCTTAGTTGTGCTTAGATTCTCTTGTCGGAGGTCCAGCTTTCATATCACTACTAGATTTGAATCTTGTGTTTGTCGAACTCCAAGAGTCACACACACACTTTTATCATGGGATCTATGCTTTTCACATAATGCATCACTTTCTTTCATGAGGAATTTTCTAGAGGCTGTGCACATTGTATTTTCAAGTAATTGTGCTTCTTGGATAATCTTGTGTGTTTTAAGGTACAAATCTGAAATTCCTTACTTGCTCCACCATATTATTTTTTGTCGTTTTTCTTCTTGTTCACTGTTTTCAGTGTTTGTGGTTGTTTTTTAATGGGGGAGTTTGGTTCATCATTACCAGTGTTTGATGTATATTGATGGTACAATAGTTTGGTTGATGGTACAGTGTTTTTACTTTTGCTTATATCCTTCTTTGGTACAGTTGGATTGTTAGTATTTTGTTTATGGATTGATTTATATTTTGTTTATTTAATCCAGTTCCACATATTTTGGTTGGCTTGTGTGTGGTTATTTTATTTCAGGATAATTGTTCAAGAGCATGGATTTGAGTGTTGGTTCATAGTTGGTGGTGCTGCTTGAGAGATTTTGTTAGGAAATTTGTTTTAGATTGGTTTTATCCAGGATTTGACAAAGGGGGAGATTGTTAGGACCTTTTGTTGTCAAATTCCATGGATCAAAACCAAGGTTGTAACAAGAGTTCTTTAAGAAGTTGGTTTCCTTCAAAAACAGGATTACTTTGGAGTTCTGCAAGAAGTTGGTTTTCTACAAGAAGTTGGTTTTCTTTCCCAACTAGGATTGCTTTTGTTTTCTATAAATAGTTGGGTTTCTCCCAAATCTAGGCTATTCATTGATTCATTCATTGAATCTCTCCAGATCTTCTTTTTGGTTCTTAAGGGTTATATCTGGAGATATTTTGTTAAGTTTTTTTTTGATGTTTTTATTGAGTATTCAACTCATGGTTTAAAGAGAGTACATCAAAGGTTTGTTTGTTATACACAAAAGAGAGAGTTGTTCTTCAGTTGTGAATTCTGAAGAATTCGAGCCTGAAGCTTTGGTGGAATCCGGAGTGGCTCATCAGAAAGACAATTCCGTGGTGAAGATGGGGTTGGAAGAGGCACATAGAGGTTGGTTCAATTAGGCGTTGTGGATTCGCTAGATAATTGAGAGTGATACCTGTGTAATTCCTTTAAATCTTCTTAGTGGATTGTCTTGTGACAGTTGTCCGTGATTTTTTGATCACAATTGGAAGGTGTCCAATTGTGGTTTTTCCACGTAAAATCTTTGTGTCTCTTTCTCTTGATTGTTTGATTGAGATTGTTATATTTTGCTTAAAATTGGTACATAATCACAAATCAACATCTAGAGTTTCTAGATTTTTCACATATTTTTCATGATAACCTACATATATGATCTAACAAAATGAATAATTCAAATTATTTAAGTGAGATCCGTAATGGTTCCATAAAGTCTAACATTTACAATTTACGAAGTGATGGTTGTTTTGAGAACTAACTATTTTAGTTGGATTTTAGTTTTTTATAAAAAATATATGCAGAAAAATAAAGAAAATAATTAATTTTTTGATAATAACTTTTTGAATTTTTAGTTAAAATAGCTTATTACCAAACTTGCCCTGAATTGGAGAAAGGCTCTTCCATTCTGGGTGTTTGGGATTGGATTTTCTAGTAGTTTTTTTTTTTTGCCTTTAGTAATTTTTTTTTTTCCCCCAAAGTTTTTTACAATGTTTAAGTTCTATTAGACTAGACGAACTAAACAAGTGAAAAAAAAATATATATATTTTGGAAAAAAATTAATCCAAAATATTAAAAAAAATCAAAACAAGTTAGTTTTTTTTTTTTTTGTAATTATTAAACTTTTTGTAGATTTTTTTTAAAAGATTCTTTTACACTAGACGGATTAGAGAAGAAAAAAATTAACACAAAAGTTTTAAAAAATACTAAAAATAAAAATAAATTTAAAAATGTGACTTTTAATGTCAAACCAAAGTAATAGATGAAAGTGTTTTGCTAACAAGTATCGTCAAGATGCAAGTAAAAGATAAAAAAAAAAATTAAAGAATACAAGATATTTTTTACTAAATTTAATTTATTTTTATTGAAATAAATATATTTTTAAATATATTTATATATATTTTAAGATACTTTTTATATATTTTTAATATTAAATAATACCCCTAAAAAACTTGTTAGCATTTATCATAAATGAAAGCAAAGTTTGACTTTAAAAATTGAAACAATTATCTGTCAGTGTCGTCTTCAAAACATAATTATAAAATTATAACTTTACATATTAATATTTATAAAAAATATCATTGATTTAAAAATATTTTTTTATACGTTGATGAGTAATTTTTCCTTGAAAATTTCCATTGGATGCTGAATAGACTTCCGTGCATAAAGCTGATTTATGTGTCCAAAAGTTTTAGTCTACTTACTTAAGCATTGGGCCGACATCTATTCAAAGGACTCACGGAAAGTTATTTGGGGGTCATAAACACAATTATGTCAGGGCTTATTTGGTAACGTTTATATTTTTATTTTATATTTATAAAAATTTTATAAATTATTTTTTATTTATTTTTTAAAAAACATAAATTACAAACATGTTTGGTTTAGATAAAATATTTTAAAAAATTTAAAAATATAAAAAAGAGTGAGAAATGGCAAGTGATGGCGGGTAGTGGGTGATGACGAGTGGCGGCGGCAGAAGACGGTGGTGGAAAATGATGGCTGGTGGTGGTGGCGGAAGACGGTGTTGGAAAATGGTGGCAGGTGGTGGGTGATGGTGGCAGAAGACGGTGGTGGAAAGTGGTGGCAAGTGGCGAGTGAGTGGGTGGTGGTGGCGGAAGACGGTGGTGAAAAGTGGTGGCAAGTGACCGGTGGCGGCGGCGGAAGACGGTGGTGGAAGCGGTGACGGGTGGGTGGATGGTGGTGGCAGGTGGGTGGTGGATGGCGAGTGGTGGTGGGTGGTGGTGGCTGGTAGGTGGCGGGTGATGGTGGTGGTGGGTGACAGTGGCGGGTGGTAGGTGGTGGCGAGTGGTGGTGGGTGGTGGCGGCGGCAGGTGGGTGGTGGTGCGAGTGGGTGGCAGGTGAGTGGTGGTGGTGGTGGTGTGGTGGTGGTGGTGGTAGTGGTGGTGGTGGCAGGTGGGTGGTGGTGGCGGGTGGGTGGTGGTGGTGGTGGTGGTGGTGGAGGGTGGTGGTGGGTGATGGTGGTGGTGGTGGTGGTGGTGGTGGGTGGTGGTGTGGTGGTGGTGGTGGTGGTGGTGGTGGTGGTGAGTGATGGTGGTGGTGGCGGTGGTGGGTGGTAGGTGATGGTGGTGGTGGGTGGTGAGTGGTGGTGGTGGTGGTGGTGGTGGTGGTGGTGGCGGATGGGTGGCAAGTGGGTGATGGGTAGTGGTGGCGGGTGGGTGGGGTGGCGGTGGCGAGTGGATGGTGGGTGGTGGTGGCGGGTGGTGGTGGCAGTGGGTGGTGAGTGGTGGTAGTGGTGTGGTGGTGGTGGTGGCGGATGGGTGGCAAGTGGGTGATGGGTAGTGGTGGCGGGTGGGTGGGTGGCGGTGGCGAGTGGATGGTGGGTGGTGGTGGCGGTGGTGGTGGCAGTGGGTGGTGAGTGGTGGTAGTAGGTGGTGGTGGGGGTGGTGGCGGAAGACGGTGGTGGAAAATGGTGACGGGTGGTGGCTAGTGTTGGGTGATAAAAAAAAAAAAAACTGAAAACTCAAAATGGAAACACATTTTTTGAGTTTACATTTTTTGACCAAATTTATAAATTGAGACCACTGATTTATAAATCAAAAATTTACCAAACAAGTTTTTATTTAAGTTTTTAAAATTTTTGTAAATATAAACTGAAAACTGAAAATGTAAGTGTTATTAAACGGCACCTTAGTGTTTTAGTTGTGTTGTGATTGTTAAAAGGATAAAATTTATAATTTTATATTAAATAATTAAAAAATAAAAGAAATAATAATTTATAATTAGTTAAAATATAACCATGTGATATCCTTAAACTAAGAAACAAATTTTCAAGACTCACACCTTCTCCCCCATCATCATTTTTCTTTTTTTAATTTTATAACAATACGCAGTGGAAAAAAAGAAAAAGAAAAAGAAAAAATCCCAGATTTTTACCATGAAGGGGAGGGGGAAAGATGGAAGAAAGTAAGGATGGCCACAGGGCGAGTTTGTCATTCCACACCATCATCCTTCCCAATAAACTCCACCTTGCCCCCGCCTCACCCCCGTTACGGGTGAAATTTTTTAACCCCACCCCGGCCCCAGCGAATACCCGACACCCGCGGATATCCGATCACATTTTAATAAAAAAATTAAGAACCATTTAAATTCTTAACACACTAAATAAATTTTTTTTAAAAAATTTTCATACATATAAACAGTAAGACTTTTAAGATTATTATTTATTTATATTTAAACAAAATCATAAATTTTTAATATTATTTTCTTATATCTAATTACATTTTATATATATATATACATATGTTATTAATTATATCGGATTGGGTTTAGATCGGAAGAAGCAAGATTTGCTCCTGCCCCACCCCTGTTTTTGGTGATCAAAATATAATCCATTCTTATTCCACATAAATGTCGAGACAAATATGAACGACCTCCTATAAATCGAATTAGAATTGCCATCTATAGAAGAAAGAAACACATTCATAAGCATGATTGCGTGGAAAATTTTGTAAGTTTTAGTGAAAACGTCCAAGTCTAATTTATTTTTATGGTTGACTTTGTTTGTAAATAAACACATAAAATCTTATGAATTTTCAATGTCGGAAGTGGTTGGTGATGGGTGATAATATGAATTAAAAATAAGCAGGTTGGGGCTAATTGGTCCTTCCCCACTCCACACCTACTTTCATGCCGCTCTTTTCAACATGACCGCCTTTCTCAACCGTCAATATTCACTCTTGTGACCCAAAGCCTTCACTTATCTATTTAAAATTATTGAAAAGATTATGAAGTTGAAAAATAATTTAAATCACCAATTCAATACCAGTAATACATTGTTAATGAGATGATATTATGTAGACCCCATCACTGATGTGATAGTTTGATTTTATTTTGATTTTTTTTTTTCTTGCACTGTCAACTCATTAGAACTGACATTAATACTACCATTTTAGTGGTCTCTATCACCACTGTATGAAGTTATAGATAATAAAAAATTTTATTTTTTTAATGTTTGAAGGAAAAAAAAAATAATGGCATAATTGTTCTGGTAACTGTTCATATAGGTATTTTGGGAAAATAAAATTTTGTAACATAAGTACCAAGAACAGTGTTGACTATATAATAATATTAGTGGTGTCTACCTACTAGATGAGTATGTCGTTAAATCTAAAAAATATATTTTTTTTATTTTGATTTAATAGCATATATATTGTGTGTCGTTCAAATGGTAATTACGGATATATATAGGGACATTCTATAATATACACTCTGTTTTTGAGATGTATACTGTATGTTTAGTTATGACATTTGTAGTGTTTAATTATAATTTATTGTGGTGTTACTTATGACTAATTGCAGTGTTTTTTTGTTTTTTTTGCTTTTTTTTTTTTAATCAACAGAGAAAGAGATTATATTAGAACTAATCAAAAGAAAGAAATATAAAAAGAAGTGTTAGCAGATGAAATGACATTCAAACCAAACTACTCATTGTAGTGTTAGTTATGACTTAGTTATAATCTTTTATGTTTTTTTATTTTTTATTTATTTTGGTTTTGCCTCAAATAGTGTATGGTTATAACCGTTACTTATGAATTATGACTTATTGTGAAATTGATTATGATTATTGTTTTAGTTATGACTGAAAAGGTAATTGATTATGCCTCAAATGGTACTTGATTATAACTTATTGTGTTTTTTTATTTATGACTTAAAAATGATTTAGTTATAACATTTATGATATTAACCTTGTAAATGTCATAACTTGCATATATAGAATAATCAAACAACTAAAGTGATTTTCAATTATACTCGAAAGTAGAGGTAGTGGTTATAATTAAGGTTGTAAACGAATCAAGCTTTTAATGTTCAAACTTATTTATTAAGAATTAATTAAGCTCGACTCGAGTATAAATAATTGAGCTTGAGCTCGCTCGATTAGATATACGAGCAGAGTTCGAGCTTTAGCTCGAGCTAGAGCTTGAAAAAAAATAATTAACTTATATTAATTTACTTATTAAGATAAAAAAAAGAAAAGAAAATTATGATCAAAATATACAAGAATGTTTATATTAATAATAAATTTCATTAATCAAATATGTAAATTTACATAAAGACCAAACACTAATAGAAAAATAAAAGGAAAATTTATCCGTAAATCCCATATAGGGGAATGCTGATTTATTTAGTTTTAGGCGTTTTCTTATGAACCAAATAGTCTCTTCTTTTTTTTTTTTAATTTTAGAAAGTTGCATTTTTTTGATTTAATTCCATTTGAATTTAAGTGAATGTCTTTTTCTTATTCATAATGTGAGATTTGTTCCAAAAAGACTTCTTGTAATAACCCTCACCACTAATTACCGATTTCCTACCGAATACTGATAAAGTGAGACTGATTATGATAAGTAATGAATCAACTGAAATACTGTACCGACTGACTGGAATCTGGAACTGAATTGACTGAGTACATCTAATTAATTGCATATCTATCTGTTTGTCGTTTAATTATCTGTTTGTATTTTTATGTTTAAACTGTTAATTGAAGGCCTTATCGGCGGCCGAACCCGAAATCGATTAGTGTTTTGTAATCATCATAATTTACGTGATTTTATGGTGTAACTATCTAAAAATTGATTTGGTATGATTAAATTATATTAAAATAAGCCAATTACAAGAGTTAGCCTAATTACCATATTGCCATTGTGAGTGGGCCTTTGTTTAATGATATGTTAAGCCTTGTACATACTTAGGCAAACATTTCATCAGCCACATATTGTTGAGCTCCACCGAATTTAGAGAGAGAGGAAGTGAGAGACTTGAATTCACTTGTAGATTGCTTGGTAATTGAAGGGATTGGAATATAGGTTGCAAATTAAGCTTCCTCACCTTGTAATTGAAGCTCTAGGTAAGGAATTTAACCTCTTATTGTTGTGTTTAAGCTTGTTCATGCCTAGTCCTTGTATCCTTAGTGATTTGAGCCTTGAATGGTCCATATATGTCAAATTGGAGCCTAGCTCATGCATGCATGCCTTTAATTTGAAGTTTTGAAGTTGTCTTTCATGATATGGTACATGCATGTTCATAATTTTGCAATGGTCCATGTTTTCAACTTGTTTTTGGAACAATTGGCTCACTAGAGCATCAAATTGAAGCTTTGAAATGATTTGAATTCTTGCATGTTTGCATGTTCTTCATGTTCATGAAGATGGGTTTGAAATTTGGATTTAATTGACTCACCCTTGGGCTTTAAATTCACAAATTGAGCTTTGAAACTTGTTGTATATTGAGTTTAGATGTGTTTTCCAGAATTTGGGCCCAAGAGGTCGAGTTTTGAGCTTAGGAATGCTTGGTTTGAGCTTGGAAGGCAAATTTGGAAATTCCAGAATTTGACTTCTACGCTCGAGCGAAGGATTCTACGCTCGAGCGACCACCATTTACTCTGAGCACCGCTCGAGCGAAGGAATGGTGGCTCGAGCGTAAATTTCAAGCTCTCAGAATCTTGGTGCACGCAGACGCACGCTCGAGCGAGAGAACCTACGCTCGAGCGAGGACTGTGTCTTACGCTCGAGCGAGCGTCGAGCGAGCATCGAGCAGAGTTTTCCAACATCCAGTACTTTTTGCATTTTTGCAGACCGCTCGAGCAGGGAATTCCACGCTCGAGTGACCCTATTGTTTTGGCATGCTCGCTCGAGCGAAGAAATCCACGCTTGAGCGAGACCCTTATTTTCTGAAAAATTTTGAAAATGTTTTCTAAGTGCATCTTTGCATCCTCATCCCATCCTAGGCATTCTTAGGCCTAGTTTAAGGCATCTTAACGAGGATATAGATGTAGAACCACACCGAGGCAATTTAGGGATTAAGTTGTTACTTTCCCAACTGTGTAGCTTAGTGTGTGTTCAATCTGTAAACTGTGTAGAGTTGGCTTTCCGAGAGGACGCTCTAGCTTACCGTAGCCCAGAACTCTGTGAGTAACAATTGTGTAAAGATATGTTCAAAATGATTATCTTCTGTTTACTGAACTGATATTGTTTACTGAATGAATGTATGTCCTATATTTTGAACTGTACTGTGGCATCCTTAGCACCTACTGTTTACTGTTACTGTTACAGAGATCTCTGTCGGTTCCCTCGTGGAACCACTACTGTTTACTGATTGATGGCCATCATTACTATTCGGTCTTTAAGATCTACTGTTTACCGTACTGTTATGCTAATGGATGTACCACATATGACTGATTGACTGAAAGACTGAAATACTGATTTAATGAACTGTTTTCATTACTGTAAGGACATTTATTCTAAACCTTTTTACGCATTATGTTATTCACTGGGCTTTAGCTCACTGCTCATATATATATGTAAGTGTACAGGCACCGGACCAATGCTAGAAGCGTCGGGGTAAACTCCAGTTTTGTCAAGCCAACCACTGTGCCTCACTTCGAGGTTCCGAGCCTGCCAAGCTAAGGCTTAGGGGTGTTTTTATTTCCCCGTCTGTCTCTGTACCGTTTTGTAATACTGTATAGACTGTGTTGTACTGTTTAGTAGGGATTAAGTCCCTGTACTGAATGATTGTAAATATTGTGCATAACCGTTCTGTACTGAAGGTTTATATGTATGAAAAGTCTTTTTGCATATAAACTGTCACAGCTCATTGGACATCGTTTTATTACTGTAATGGCTTCCGCCATGCCCCTATACTCTGTTTTACTGTATTACTGTCAAATAGGCCTTCGGTAATCTCGGATTACTGGCGGTTACGGTGCTAAACCCATAGGGGAGGGTTTGGGTCATGACACTTCTATAGTGCGGGTTGCCCAAATATGTAATTTTACATTTGGAGAAACTCACTTTTATCCTCCAAAAATTAGATCCAAATATATAAGTGACTACCATTTTATATAATTTTCACTTTAATGAGACTTTTGAATTCATAAAAAAAAAAGAGAAGACTAAACAATTTATAAGAATACATTTTGAAATTTATTTGTGCTTTTCCCCCAAAAAAGACTCATGATTCCAAACATTTCGTATAATAGGACCTTATGTATTAATAAAAAAAAAAAGAAGAAGCAATGGACCTAAACAGAAATAAGTACATGTGGTTGGACTTATCACTAATTTTTCCTAAAAATTATATCAATTGCGCCCTTTTGGTATTAGCAACAAAAGAGAAGAATGAGAAAAATATAATTAAAAGAACTGATTGTGAAAATGTGCAAGCTATTGCATTGCTTTTAGGGCTATTGAGGCCTTCTTTGCGAGTGACTTTTTTTAGTTAAAAATTTAAAAAGTCATTAAAAAAATCAAAAATTAATAATTTATACCAAAAAGTCAAAGATTCTTTTTTCTTTTTATTTTTTGTACATTTTTAAAAATAAAAATAAAAAAGTCATCCCAAATATATTAGTTTTTTTACATTATATTTTAGTCAAAAAGTCAAAAAATTACTAAAAAAATCTGTTTCCAAACGAGGCCTGATACTCAATTACGACAAAGACTAGCACCAAAAATCAAATTTTAATTTCCCTAACAACACTTGTGATTCTAGGATGCCAAATGTCGTAATTGGTGAACCACTTCAACAACTAGTGTCTCAAGATCCCAACCCTTCAATTCAATCACCTAAACTATGAAACTAGAAAGTTCAAATCTTTAGATCCGTGTTAAGAATAAAGAAATGTATGGTTTGTTTGTTGGCATAACCTACTTATTTCATATTATTTTTTTCAAAAAAATCCGTGAATTGAGAGTTTTAGTTTTAACTTTTGGAAAAAGAGAGAGAAGAAAAACAAAACTTTTAGGTTGTATTATTTTGAATTTGAGAGGATAATTGTAAAAAAAAAAAAAAAATGAAAAGAAAAGGAAAAATTAAATGAAATAGAATATGAGTTTTTATCACTTTTCTTTTTCGTTCAATCTTGAACTTGAGAATGAATCTGTGGAGAAAAAATGAATAAAAACAGAAAAGTAAATGAAATAAAATTTAACATTTTATCCCTTTTCTTTTCCTTCATAATTCAAGATTTTAGCATGACTTAAAAGTTAACAAAAAGACTAAAAGGCAAATATTAATGAAAATGATAATTAGACAAAATTAAAAAACAACCACCTTTTAAACAAAACCAAACCAGCAACTAATGATACTTTCATCATCATATCACATTTATATTTAATTTAATACTTAATTATATATATATATACAAATATGATTTGATGGAGTGACTAACGATATCCGATTAATTTATTTTTTTACAAGTATGTTCTATTCGATATTATCTAAAAAATGAATGGTTCAAATTATCGAAATAAGACCCAAAATGAATCTTTGGAGTCACACATCAGTCACTGCGTTGAATCATTTTTCATGTGTGTAAATCTTTTTTAAAATATAAATATAAATAAAATTTAAATTTGATTTGAATATAATAATCATAATTATATAATTTTATTGTATTTATCTTAAGAAAAAGTGAACGACCTATTTGTCTTAAAATCATATTTGTTATTTATTTTATACCAAATAGAATACTATTAAAAAAAATACCACCAAACCAGTTTATAAATCAATCGTGCAAGTGTTTGGTAGCTATTTCTAACAAGGCAAACCTTCTAAACCTAATTAGAAAAACATTGGGGACAATTATTAAAAAAAAGAAGAGGAAGGGTTTACATATAGGTTCTAATAGATAGATTTATTAATCAATAGATTTATGATAATTAATGATATTTTTTTATCAAATATTATTAAAAAATATCATTAATTGTTAATTTTCAGCGCTAATTTAAAAAATTTATCACAAAAAAGTCACTAATTATAAGTTTTAGGGACAGTTTAAAAAAATCGTCACAAAAAAAATTACTAATTTTCAACTTTTAGCTATCATTTGAAAAATTCGTCATAGAATAATGTCACTAATTGTAAGTTTTAGCGACAATTTATAAAAATCGTAACAAAAAAGTCACTAATTATCAATTTTTAGCAACATATGAAAAAAATTATCACAAAAATTAATTTTAGCGACAATTTTATTATAACTTATTTTCAATAGGACTTGATAGGAAATAAATCCAACTAATAGGATCTATTAGTAGTTTACCAAAAAAAAAACTTAGAGTTTGAGTTTTCTAACAAAATAAACCTTGAATTTTCAATTTTATTAATTTAAATCCTAATTTTTTTATTTGTTTTCAATCTAAATCATTTATCTATTTTTATTAAATAAAACCGATGAAAAAAAGATTATTTTAGTTATTAAACTCATTACAAAGATACGTAAAATGTCCAAAATGTTATTTTCATTGAGTTTAATGACTAAAATATTGATGTTCTATTGATTTTACTTAACGAAAATAGACAAATAGTTTAAATTAAAAATAAATAAAAAAATAGGATATAAATTGAAAAAATTAAAAACTCAAAATTTATTTTGTTACAAGAGTCAAACTTTAATTATTTTTTTTATAAATAATTTCTTCATAAAATTAATATCCACATCATACACGTGTTTATATAGTTATTTATCAAATTAGAGTTAAAATTTTTATTTTATTTTATTATTATTTATTTTTTATACCAACTACACACACTTTTTTTAACCTATTTTTCAAATTTTGTTTGTTTATGAGGAGGTATTGTTAATGAATGTCCTAAAGACAATAATTAACAAAACTTAAAATAACTATATGTATATATATTTTAGTGACACATTTTCATAAAAAAAAAAAAAGAAAAGAAAAGAAAAGAAAAGAAAGGGGATTTATTAAGAAATCATTTTTCAATTACTTGTATCCCAATTAGTTCATAACAAATTCTTATATTCGATAAATTCTATTATTTGGACATTTGATCCACCAATCATATTTAAAGTAATTTAAAGACAATTTTACCTTTGCAAATATTTTTTGAATGTTTAGCAACTTGATGATGTGAACATTTATATTTTACGATGTGAAGAATGTTTATTTTACAAAACATTCACACTGCTAATGTGAATATTATTATTAGAGATATTTTGATAACTATGTCACCTACAAAATTTATTAGAACATAACAAAAATAATTTAGACTAAGTAGATATAAGTAGGTTAAGAGAGATTTATGAATTAATGCTCCAAGGAAATACTGGCTTTGTCAACCTTTGTGAATTTATATATTATAATTAAATTTAAAATCATATTAATAAATTGGGTATATTACACTAACTTCTCTCGAGTTTTGAAGAAAATACAGTCAATTTTATATTTTTGATATAATTATATTGACATCTCTTTTAGTAAGATTAAGGTGACTGAAACTAATTTAGATGGTAAGTAAACACTACAATAAACATAAATAAATAAATATTTTAATAGAAAATATGCAATAATATTATTTTTACATTTATACGACTAATAAATTATTCATGAAAATGTGAATTAAATTTTAAAGAAAATCAATATAATTATATCAAAAATTTAAGATTAACTGTATTTTTTTTAAATTTCAAGGTGAAGGTAATTTATCATTTTGTAATAAATTAATTAAACTCGAATTCAAAAAAGTAACATGGAGTTGGAACAAGTTTGATGAAAGAAAAAACTGCAAGTTGACTTAAAAAAAAAAAAAGTAAAAAGTTAAAAAAAAGGGTAAAAAGTAAAAAAAGGTCATAGATAACTTTAGTTCTCACCTTCTCACTTAGGCCTCGTTTGGGAACCCTCTCTTTTAGTCAAAAAGTCAAAAAGTTACTAAATTAGTCAAAAAGCTAGCAACCCATACCAAAAAGTCAAAAATTCTCTTTTCTCTTTACTTTTTGCACATCTTTTCGTAAAAAATTAAAAAGTCATTCCAAATATACTAATTTTTTTTAGTTCATATTTTAGCCAAATAATTAAAAAATTACTAAATTAACCTGTTCCCAAACGGGGCCTTAACTTTTGTTCCTTCGAAAAGATGAGAAACGGTTATCTTTTGACAAAAATTGCAAAATTCTCGAAGAAAAAGAAGAAGATAGACAAAGACACCTCAATTTCCTAGTTTGGTCAACTTGCCTTAAGTTTCCTCCTAACTCTGACCAAACCCACGCCCCCCCACCCCCAAATGCCCCTCCATTGTAAATAGACTCTACCGCCCAAAGACATTTCTTCAAGAATTGAAAAATTCTAGAAGGAGAAGAAACTAGGGTTGGAAAGGTTTGAGTGTAAAGAGAGGAGTGAATGATAAGGATAAGTATAGAGATGATATTATAAAAATTGTAAAATAATAAAATAAAATTTTAAAATTTAAAGAGTGTAAGGAGATAATTTTGTGGTATTAGTAGAATTACTCAACACATAATAGGGTGACTCCATTTGCACCCATTGGTTGGACACTCCAATTTAATAAATTTATTTTATTGCTATTATGTTCTTATTCAAAATGGCTAAAAATACTTGATATTAGAAGAAGTGTAAATCATATTATTTTAAATATTCCATCTCATAATCAATCACAATATTTCTTTTTCATTGCTTCTAGTCCAAGGGTCCAGTCCGGCTCATTAGGCTCACTTTTGGATTCTTTTTTGATAATTCGAATCATTCACATTTTAGGATTTGTTGAGTACATTATTCTTGTAAAAAATCACGTCGATCGGATAACGGATACTATATTTATAAATCGTTAATTTTCTAACAGTCCATTTTTTTTCAGAAAAAAGTGATCGTTAATTTTCTAACAGTCTATTTTTTTTAGACAAAAGTAATCCGAATATATAGTATACGTTATCCGATCAACGTGATTTTTTATAAAAATAATGTACTCAACAAACTCTAAAATGTGAACGGTTCAGATAATCGAAAAGTGACCCAAAAGTGAATCCAATGGGTCTAACTGGATTGGACTGTCCTAGATCTGGACTAGAAACAGCCCAAACCCTTCTTTTCCTATTATTTTCCCACTTCTTCGCACTCAATTTTATTTCTTTTGAATCCATCATTGTTATATTATATTTCATATTGAAGTTAATAATGGACAATGAATAATACATTCCTAAACTATATTTTTTTTATTATAGAAGATGTAGGTTTTCAATTCATCTTCATCGTTTGTTCGAAAATTCAATATCGAACAAATTACATTAATTCGAAAACTTATTTCCAAAAAAAAATCATATACTTGGTATTGTGTTTTTGAACATTTAATTTTCTAACTTCTTAATATTCTAATTCCGAACAAAAAAATAAAATAAAATAATAATAATCTAATATTATATTTCCAAGCAAATTACAAATGTTTAAAAATTTATTTTTAAATAAATTCAATTTATTTGAAAAGAAATAAAAATATTCAGCTTCTTGTTTCCATACCTTTAGGGTGATTTTTTTCAAGTGAGGGTGACAACGAGGTGGGCTCCGATGGGGGTGGCCTTTGACGGTGGATTTTGACGAGAGTGGGCTTCGACCGGAGAGCTATGATTTCTTGTATTGTTTTACGTGAGAAGTTAAGTTTGAAAGAATTGCAGTCAATTTAGTTTGTGGGATATGCTTAAGTATTTCGCGAGGATTTCTGAGAATATAATAGATATTATTTGAGATGTTTAGAATAATAGAATAAATTTTAAATTTTAAAATGAGATATTCAAAATATTGGGTGTTCAACCAATTTTTGGATGTAGAAACAAAGTCACCCCACATAACATTGATTTTTTTTCCCAGTTCACACTACTTTATTTTCATACTATTTTTATTATTGATCTTGAAATCCCCAATTCCAATCTTAACTCTAATCCATTGCAACCACCATTACTGCTACATCCTAATTCTACTTCTAATCATGATTCTATTTCTAATCCTAATTCTTCCTATTGCTCTTTTTTCTCTGCCACCCCTCTCTTTTCCATTCAATCCCATATTTTCTCTGTTACGTCTCCATTCTTGCGAGTTTTTTTTTTTTAATTTTTAATTTTTATTTTTAATATTCTAAAAAAAATTAATTCAGAGAATTGACCGGCTTTTTAAATTAATAAGAAAATTAATCTGTTTTTTGAAATCATATTTTAAAAATGCAATTTTAAATTAAAAATTATATTTTCAACATGTAATTTCACTCGAAATTGCATGTTGAAAATACAATATATCTTAGGGAAATCCATATCATTATAAAATTTCATTTTCAACATGCGATTTTAAGTGAAATTGTATGTTAAAAATAATCATCATTATGCTCACTATATAGTGGTGTTTTGAAAAATTGGTAAAAAATTAATTTTTAAATTTTTTTAATTTATTTTATCTTTTTATGAATAAAAAATATAAAAATTGATGTGACTTAAAATGGGTAAAAAGCTAACCTCTTTTCTTTTTTTCTTTTTTTCTAAAAACCTGATAATACGTAAATCATTATGCTCACTATATAATATGATTTTTTTTTAAAAACCATTTCTCTTTCAACTGACCCCCGCGTTTTCTCCAGTCTATGCCGTGCCATCTCCACCCACCACCTCAACCACCGCTAGCGGCGGAGCAAATTCACAACTCATGGGTAACTGCAACGCCTGCGTGAGACCCAAAACCACAAACAACCACCACCACAAAAACAAGAAGACCGGAGAATCCAAACCCAACCCCTACTCCGCTTCACCGGTTCCAATTCGAGTCCTGAAAGACTTCATCCTCTCAACCCACCGCACCCGAATCTGGGACAAATACATACTGGGTCGCGAACTGGGTCGTGGCGAGTTCGGGGTCACCTACCTCTGTACCGATCGCGAGACCCGAGAGGCCTTGGCTTGCAAATCCATATCGAAGAAGAAGCTGAGAACCGCCGTGGATGTTGAGGACGTTCGACGAGAGGTTCAGATAATGTCGAGCTTGCCTGATCACCCAAATATCGTGAAGCTCAAAGCAACTTATGAGGACAATGAAGCTGTGCATTTGGTGATGGAGCTTTGTGAAGGTGGAGAGCTTTTTGATCGGATTGTTGCGAGAGGGCATTACAGTGAGAGAGCTGCGGCTGGGATTGTGAGGACGATTGCGGAGGTTGTGAAGATGTGTCATGTGAATGGGGTTATGCATAGGGATTTGAAGCCTGAGAATTTCTTGTTTGAGAACAAGAAGGAGAGTTCGCTGCTTAAGGCGATTGATTTTGGGCTCTCTGTGTGCTTTAAGCCTGGTATGTGGTGGATTTGGTTCTGATATGTGTTTTTTTGAAATGGGTTTTTGAGATTTTTAGTGATTTTTAAATTTTTTTTTGCTGAATTTTGGGGGGAAATAGTTATTTTCCATTCGGATTACAGTGTTGTTCATGGGTTTTGGTTGATTAATCGATTGGATTATTTAATTTGGATTTTTCCTTATGGGTTTTGAGGATTTTTATTGGGTTTTAGAGATTTTGGGTTCTGTGTGTTTTAAACGTCCTATGGTGATGGATTTTTGGTTCTGATATATATATATATATACATATATATATATATATATATATATATTTGAAATGGGTTTTACAGATTTTTAGTGTTTTTAAAACTCTTTTGCTGAATTTTTGGGAAAAAATGGTTAAGACTTTAGTTTGAATTGTTCACGGGTATTGGTTGATTCATCGATTGGATTCTCGAATTTGGATTTTTTTTATGGGTTTTGAGGATTTTTATTGGGTTTTAGAGATTTTGGACTCTCTGTATTTTTGGTTCTTGGTGATGGGTTCTGATATGTTCTTTTTGAAATGGGTTTGAGAAGTTTAGTTTTTTTTATTAAAAAATTGCTGAAATTTTGGTTGGTTGTTTAGTTTAAATTGTTCAAAATTTGAATTATTTTTCATATGGGTTACAGTACTGTTCATGGATTTTGGTTGATTAATTGATTGGGTTTTCGAATTTGAATTTTTCCATATGGGTTTTGAGGGTTTTTATTTGGATTTAGATTTGATCATTGGATGAATTAGATACGGTTGAGATTGTTAATGGGTTTTGACTTTTCTTTTTGATTGAATTGGTCACTTTGAATATTTTAATTGAGGATGTTATGGGATTTGAGTGGATTCTTTGATGATTTTTTATTTTATTTTGTTTTATTTTTGAACTTCCTTTACGTCTTCATTCAGGGGAGAAGTTTTCAGAGATAGTGGGGAGTCCATACTATATGGCCCCGGAGGTTTTGAAGCGGAATTATGGGCCAGAGGTTGATATATGGAGTTCCGGTGTGATTCTTTACATTTTGTTATGTGGGGTTCCTCCATTTTGGGCAGGTATTACTTTTCTTCTTGTAAAGGATTGTTGATATAAACATGGTTATGGACCTATGGTGTCATTGCATTGTTGAATTTTGTTCTCATTGTATGTTGCAGAAACCGAACAGGGTGTTGCCCTGGCAATTGTGCGGGGGGTGCTTGATTTCAAGAGGGAACCATGGCCTCAGATTTCTGATAGTGCCAAGAGCCTTGTTCGGCAGATGTTAGAGCCAGATCCCAGAAAGCGTTTTACCGCCCAACAGGTGCTTGGTAAGTCTCTATCCATTGTGTGCTGACTTTTGACTTCGTCAATTGATTCCCAGTCTTCTGGTTAGCTGTATGTTGGATGGCATTGCCATTGTTGCCTTCTTTAATTTTTGTTTCTTTTAAAGGAGAATATATTGAGCAAGAATATGATGCACTCTTCTTGTTGGAATAATATGCTTAGGACCTTCAAAATTTTGATTATTCTCATTGGTCAAGGAATTTCAATTTTGCATATTCTTGATGAGGAAGCATTTGACAGATGAAAGTGAGTAAATATCGACTACTACAAGACAACTGTTTTTTTTGGTTTTCAAAGGATTGAGACAAAATAATTAATGACATGGAGCAGTGTTGACTACAAACTATTTAATGGTGGATACCCTTCAATTGACTTATTTACAGGCTGTTTGTTTGGGTGGATAATGGAAGAAAGGAAAGTGGGGGCGGGGGAGTGAATGAGGTTGTTTCCGCCGTTTGGTGGGGACAATGGGAATGGGGGGGAAGAGAAATGGGGTGGGGTGTGCCATCCTCTCAAGCACAGATAAGGCCTTTTGCAAATTTTTGGGTGGAAGAGGAAAGCAAGAGGAAGAAGAGAGTAAAAGCTGATATGGGTTATCAAACACACAAAATTACCATTTTGCCCTCCATTTTGTAGAATAGTCCATTCAGTATGGGTACAATAGTCAAATAATTTAACGGCCTCTTCCTTATTTTGTTTCCACTCCATCAAACAAAAAGGAGGAAAAGCTCAATTCTTTTCACAGTATCCACTTCTCTTCTCCTTCCTTCCCCTCCCTCCACGGTTCCTTCTTTCGATCCTTTCTATTAAATATAGTGTTTATGCTTTTGATTAAGTTCATCTGTGGAACTTTCAGTAAAGCGCCTTAACTTGGCTCTACTATTGAGACTAAGGCCTCGTTTGACAACTCAATATTTTGGCCTAAAAGTCAAAAAGTCACTAAAAAAACTAAAAAGTCAACAACTTATACCAAAAAGTCAAAGATTCTCTTTTCTCTATAAATTTTGCACATCTTTTCGTAAAAAATTAAAAAGTCATTCCAAACATACTAATTTTTTTTACCTCATATTTTAGCCAAAAAATCAAAAAATTAGTAAAATAGTATGTTTCCAAATGAGGCCTAACTAATTTTTATTCAACTAAAATGTGACTACATTTTTTTTTTTTTTTTTTTGTGTTCATTTTTGTGTTCTTTTGTTGAATTTCTTTTGCTTCCGTGTATGGGCATGTCAAAACAGCTTGTGTAGCTTTCTATGATTTCCTTTGCAAGCTTTCTGAAACATTGATTAGTCCAAGTATACTGTTAGAGCCAAGGTTCTGAAAAGCGGTTGCGGTCGTCGTAACGGTAGCGGTGACGCGGTTGCAGTTGCGGGGTGTAAAGGCCGTAGGGTAACGGTTGCGGTAACTGGAACTGTAAATTTTTTTATTTTTCGCACAATTTGAAAAAAACTTACCGATACGCATATTTTTTTTCCATGATCATATTTATTAAAAATAAATATTGATCAATTTTTGTAAATTTTTAAGTATGATCCAATATATTTCATATTTTTAAATCACTATAAACTGAGTTTTTTATATTTTATTTTAATAATTAGTGACTTTATATTATACAAAAATTCAATCACTAACTATTATATATAAGATAAACAATGACAAAAGTATGAGAATAAATAAGAGCCTAAATATATATATATATACATATTTTAACCAAGCCAAATAGATAATGACCACACTTATTATTATTATTATTTTCAAACAATATATAGATAGACACACACAAACAAAATGGTTTAGTAATAATAACATAGGTCATACAGCTTCAACAAATCAATAACATGTTCTTCATCTTGTCTCTTCTCTCTCTATCTCTTGCTCCTTCATTTTCTCTCTTTATCTTCCCTCTTCTCTCTATCCCTCTTCCCTCATTTTCAGCTTTTTTTTTTTGTGTTTTTTCGAAAGAAACAGTTTGGAACCGTTACGTAACGGTGCGTAACAGGCCGTTACGGCTGTTACGGCACCGTTATGACCGCTACGGCAGCCGTTACAACCGACACACCTGTGAATCTCAATCACACTGCAAAAGCGGCCGTAACGGGTGGCGGTAACCGCCAAAACCGTTACGTAACGGCGTTACGTAACGGTTGCGGCCGCTTTTTAAAACCTTGGTTAGAGCAAACCAAGTTGTTAATGTTATGGTTTGGAATTCGATAGTTTCTTATCTGTTTCTTGTATCTGACTTAATCTTTTAGCCACTCATTTTTTGTAAAATATTTTCATTCCAAACATGTGCTGATATATCGAGTGAAAAGTTTCAATAGTCAGTTTATTAAATTATCCTTATAACTGGAAATTTTAGTCAATTTCTTCATGTAGATAGTTATGTAACTTTTTGGTGTTCAAACAAATTTTTTAAGACTTGTACATTAGACAAAACTAAAGGACTATTGGAGTAAATACTAATGTTGGGGTGAATAAAGGTTTTCCTTAATCCGTGATCAAATGAGGATTGGCAAATGGAGTGAATGGACTACATGGGTTTACTTTCAAACTGAGAGATCAACTTCCCAACCAAAGGAGAAAGTCTATCTTCTTGACTAGAATAAGGAAAATATTTTTGTTTAGAGTCTGAAATTTTCTAAGAGCATGGATTAAAAGGAACAAGTGGACCTTGTGGTCCAATGTCAACAGTGTTGGTCTTCTCTTTGTCAAGAGTCATCTACAAGTTGTGTTTCATACACCAAGCTGATGTTGCGATGCTTTTCTTTTTCTTAAGTGACTGATAGTTTTGGTGCTACTATAAATGGGGCTGCTAAACTTGCAGTTGTTGTAAGAAGCAGTGATTTAAAAAAAGGAATAGGAATGAGTTATGGAAAAATTCACTTGTATATGAGTGCTATTTCTCCAAAATTTTTTGTATACCATGTAATGGTCCCTCCAAACTCATTCCAGTGCTGCCAAAATTTTTGGAAAGCTCACTCTGTATAAGAGTTGCCCTTCAAAATTTGATTACTCATGTAATGGCCCCCCAAAATTTAATCCGACTTCCTATTAAAACGTCCATGGTGACTATATGTTAAAAAAACTTGCAATAAATAAGAAATATAGTCCACTTGATTATTGTGAAATCATAATTTTTTTTTTTTTAAAAAAAGTTTACTAAAAGCAGTTAAATTGTGGTAGAGAAAAGAGATTTGTTTCTTATGTAGATTCCTATGGTTTTTTTTTTTTATTGGACCACTTGTGAGGTTTTATGGCCCTAAAAATATTGAGTAATATTTAAATAATTACATAGGCTTATGAGAAGTGAGTAGCATATCTAAATTGAGACTAGTTTCATATAATATTTGATTGGACCAATTGATGAATATTTAAGTAATATTTCAATAATTATTTAATCAATTAAAACCTGACCTGATCCACACTGCCCGACAGAATCTTCCCTATGCCTTTGTTTTGGCGGCTTGGTCCCTTCACTGGAGGAGTTGCATTTGCACCCCCTGACATCCATGTTGAGGGACCAACTAGGGGTTGCATTTCCACATATTCCCTGACAATATAACAATCCTCAAACATCAAAGGTGGTTGTGTAGTACATTGCTAGGAAATTGAATTTTTTCTGCAAAATGACTTCTTTCTTGTGAAGTAGTTGAATCAATATTAACTTTTGTTCTTTGCAGAACACCCCTGGATTCAAAATGCGAAGAAAGCTCCAAATGTTCCTTTAGGAGATATAGTGAGGACAAGGCTCAAGCAGTTCTCTGTAATGAACAGATTAAAAAAGAAAGCTCTGAGAGTAAGCATCTAACTTAGGCTAATTGTTTTATTCCATTTCTGTTTGTTTCTTGATGAGCATCCCTTCATATAGATTGATCTGTACAGAAAGCCCATATTGACTGATTTGTACACACCACTTGTGCAATTAATTAAGTAATGGTTGTCATCATGCTTTGGAATCAAGGATCTGCAACGCATGAATGTTTGTGCATAAGGTTTTGATTTGTCTGATCAAATATTTTAGGTAATTGCACAACACTTATCTGTTGAAGAGATAGAAGTAATCAGAGATATGTTTACATTGATGGACACTGACAATGATGGGAAAGTAACATATGAGGAACTGAGGGATGGGCTTAGGAAAGTTGGTTCAAAATTGGCCGAACCTGAGACAAAGTTGCTGATGGACGTGGTAAATTTCTCTGTCTAGTTAAAATTTTACCATTTGAGTTGCTTAATTATTGTATATTATACTCGATGCATGGACTTTTTCAAGTTTTGACTTATCATATCAGGGACTGTGCCTGTCTTGGTTCCGTTTATGCAGTTTTTGAAATCACTCTATGCAACAGCTAAGAAGTTTTTTTTATATAATTCCCTTGTGATTTACTATAGTGATTAGTCTATTAATATCTTAATCAATATAATGTCATTCTTCGTATTGGTCTTTGTCTCATTCAAATGGTTTATCATACACTGTTACTATTACTTGTTTTATTTCTTATTGCAATTATTTAATTAACTCACATCAACCTTATTGCATTGCTGCCACTGCTGCCATCAAGCCATAATTATGATACCATAAAAAAAAATCATTTGTCATCATTGTTTTTTCAAACCCAAAAAGTTCATTAGAATGTAACATGTTCATCCAAATGTTGTATTCTAAAATAATTAGACTTTTATGTCAGAATCCTTGATTTTAAAATCCTGGAATATTACAAATTGTTCATGCAAACTCACTCTTGGCAGTCCAGCAAAGTTAAGAAGTTTATGCTGCTGCTGGCAGACTACATATTGAGCCACTCTCTGCTTTTTATTCAATATAGTATTAATATTTATGCTTACTTGAGCGCAAGATTGTTCAATTTTTTATAGTGCTTGAACAACTGAGCAATTTTTTTTTTTTTGGCGTGTAATGTTTGCTGAATTGTGCCATTACCTGCTGCTATACCCACATGTACTTAAAAGATGTGAAAAGTTGGCCAAATTGGGTTTGGATGCGGTGTCTAAATTAAATTAAGGTAAAAAAAATTGCAAATGGATAATTTGGTAACATTTTGGCCACTTTATATATATATATATAGAGAGAGAGAGAGAGAGAGATGAAAATTCAGAAGAAATTTTAGGGAGGATCAGAACCGATGACAAATAGAATGTGCAGTTTTCTTAGAAATCTGGCTTAACATGGACTATTTTAATCTAGAAAAAAGAAATACGCCAGCAATTCCCAAATGAAGAACTGCAACTTCACACAACCCTTCTTTATCAGTGCTTTGGGCGGGTTCATTTTCATATTCTGATGTGGATATATGTCATTTGGGTTTCATTGTTCTGACCGGTTCATGGTCAGACTCGAATAGATTTTCCCTGTATTGCCTCCAAGCCCACATTGTCATCATTTAGGTTTATTTGCAGATTTCCGATGTGGGGATTTATGTTATTTGGATTCATTTTTCTTACTTATCAACTGAAGATCTTCCACGTAGATTTCCAATTTGGAACTTAATACACGCCTAAATTTCTCAGGTTCATTATAATCTCCTTCCTTACAATCACAAATCACAATTGATCACATACCGCAATTGACTGGCTTGTTGTCAACCTTGAATAGAGTTGTGCTATACTGCTTGTGAGCCCACATGGTTGTGTTGGCTCTGATATTACAAGCTTGACCACCACTGTAATCACAAAATACCATGACCAACTGGCTCGTGGTCAGCCTTGAACTGAGTTGCGGTGCAGTGCCCCTGTGCCCACATGGTCATGTGTGCAGGTTGGCTCTGATAACAACCACGGGAACTCAGCCAAATGGGCTGGCCAACAAATGTTATTTGGGTTCATTGTACCTACTTATTATATGTCTAAGATTTTCCATGCTGAATTCTATGGCTGTTATTTAATTGCTGTTCTTTTTCTATTTATGGTAGTGAGATTTTTAATGATTGGTTGGAGCTCATCTTTTGGAAAACACATTTTTACATTTAAGAGGAAATTTGATTCATTGATCATAAAATCATGAATTTTATCATATGTTAAACACCTAATTGCAGCCTAGAGATTAGAGATCACAAACATAGTTCTTAAACATCTATATCCTACAAATGAAATACTTCCATTTGAATGTTTATTAGGCTGATGTTGATGGGAATGGAATCCTGGATTACGGAGAGTTTGTAGCAGTAACGATCCACCTACAGAAGATGGAGAACGATGCGCATTTCCGTGAAGCATTTATGTTTTTCGATAAAGATGGAAGTGGGTATATTGAGCTTGACGAACTACGAGAAGCTTTAGCAGATGAATCCGGGGAAATTGATGCTGATGTACTAAATGAAATCATGCGAGAGGTCGACACTGACAAGGTTTGGTATTTAAGCCTACCATCATATTTGTCTAATCAAACTCAAGACCCCTTCCCTCTTTCTCTTTGGTTTCTACTTCAAAAGCATTACCTCATAACCGGTTGGTATCAATCATATATAGGGCTGCAAACAAGCTGAGCAGATCTTTGGAGTTTTTGAGTTCGGGTCACCAAGAATTAGTCTAGCTCATGCTCGAGCCGAGCTTAAAAATTCCAGCTTGAGCTCGGTTGCTAAGTATTCGAGAAACTTAAGCTCAGCTTAAGCTAAGCTCGAGCTTGAAAAAAATAAATCAAACTTAATATGTATATTAAAAGAAGAAAGAGAAGATTATTAACAAAATATACAGAATACTCATATTAACAATAAATTTCATCAATCAAATATATGAATTTACACAAAAACCAAACATAGATAAAAAAAAAAAATAACATAACGCCCAATTAGTAAATAAACATAGATAGTGAAATAAAATAAAATAAAACAATAAAAACACATTTGAGATATTATCAAAAATAAATATTAATTTATATTCCTTATGTTTACATGCCTAATCGAGCCGAGCTTGGGTATTCTCTAGCTCGGCTCGATTACTAAACAAGCCTAAAAATTGAGCTCAAGCTCGTTCATTTAGCGAACAACTTGAGCTCGAGCTGTTCATGAACAACCTGGTTCGTTTGTAGCCCTAATCATGTACAAGAACTCTTCACATAAATTAGATTTGTGTGGACAACATTGGAAATTTTGAAAACATTGAGAGTCCATTTGGATGGATAGATTTCAAATCAAAGGATTTAAAGTTGAATTTTATAAAAATATAAAGAGTTAGCTGTTATGGATGGATTGAAAAACTAAGTTAGAAGATAAATCGAGATAGAAGAGATGTATTTTAGTAGCATCCTTGTATTTAGAAGGAGAATAATTCAATTTTAAAATCCATAGATAAACTATCAAATCTAAATGTGAGTTATTCTCCTGGAATGGTTTGTGCCAAATCCTTGCATTTCGAATCCATAAACACAAATGGAACCTTAGTTTTACATTGATTTAAATTTCAAAATTGCTCGAAGTCCCCTTTCTTCGATGCCCTTTTGTAATGATTGTACAAAATTCTTTCAGGATGGGCAAATCAGTTATGATGAGTTTGTTGCAATGATGAAAGCCGGAACTGATTGGAGAAAGGCATCCCGGCAGTATTCAAGGGAGAGATTCAAGAGCTTGAGCCTTAATTTAATGAGGGACGGCTCATTGCAGCTTGAAGATACGATTACTGGTCAAACTGTTGTGGTTTAAGCTTGATTGTTTCATTCATCATCAACACATCCTATACATGAAAAGTTTAGATTTGGATTTTACTAAACAGGAATTCAAAGGAGGTTGGAGTCGACAATGTTCTTGAGCTTCATCCGATGGGATTCTTTTTATTCTTTTTTTGGGCGGGTTGAGGGAATGAATTGGAGAACCACGTTCTGTTGCAAGGAATTGTATATGTTATAGTTTTCAAATTTGTGTCAACTTGTATATTGGTCATGTTATTTGTGCTTGATGATTTGCCAGTATTTGTGCTTTCCTAACATTGTTTAGATACTAGTTAAGAATTTAGTGGAAATGTGCATAAATTTTTTTTAAATATTAGGGGAAATGTGATTTTATGGAAAAATTCTGTTCTTGGAGTTCTTCCCTTGTCAAACATAATCCTAGTTTTTGAGCCTTGTGAAAAAGTATGTGTGGGATGCATTTGGGGTTACTAAGCGCGACCAACAGTTCAGAATCCCGATTTTTGATCTGATATCACTAGTGTAATGTGAAACATAAAATGAGAGTCCAAATCCAGTAATTTTGTAGAGAAATTCATTTTATTGCAAAACATTTGTTAGGAATAGACTATATTGTTAGACTTCAGAGTCGCCATCTAATCTTTTGGGGAAATTAGAAAACTCGTGACTTGTGTCAAATGCTACTGTCCGTCATAGTCAAAGTGTTTCTGCTTGGGAATTTAGGTATGAAAGGAGAATGTCATTAATTGAGCACTCCTTCACCCAATCATAAGATCGGCCTCTACAAAGTGATGATGTGGTTTTTATAATCAATGTATATTCATGTTCTAGTTATTAATAATGCTACCATTGCTATTGAGACATGCAAGTATAGATTGTGCCATAAATTTTGGTTATGCTTTGATTTCATGTATTTTTTAAAAGCCTTTTGTACAAACTTGAGAGCATAAAAATCAATTGCATAAGTACATAACTTTTATCCACCGGTATTCAAACAAAACTCATCTAAACACTTTTAGCCTCATGATATAGTGACGAATGTGATAAGGGAACATACACATGTGATATGCTAGGGCCAAGTATATATACATATATGATCCTACATACAACCCAACTAATGCAATACATACACAACATGCGCCTAGAAGTCTAGATACTAAGACGTGTCATGGATATAATCTCAAGACATAGAATTACGCACGTATTCATCTTTGAAAATAAATTCTATAAAATCGGACCCGAATGCATGAAAAATGAATGCAATATACAGGTATGATAAATAAAACATGATGCAGTACCAAAAGTATGTAAATAAAAGGGTTAGAAAGATGTGGGGTTGAAAGTTATTATAACAATTCAAATGAAAAATGAGGGAGAGAGAGATTATTACAACATTGAATGGATTCACCCAATCTACTGCTGAATCTAACAAATCATGCTAAATAAAGCATACAGAAGTTCCAGAACTATTCAGGAGAGCACTCCCTAGAAACTGTTTGCTCTGTTCTTGGGAGGATATGCTAAGCTAGGAAGTGGCCGGCCGAGTTTTTCTTCCGACTGGGATTTAGGTCAGTGCAGAATTCCAAGATTTCAATAGACACTTTCTAGGGGGTACTCATCTCTTCTACCTCCTCTGCTGACAGGGATCACTTGAGGAAGAGGTGGATGGGCTACAATCCTCAATAATGACATAAACAGATATATATATATATATATATAGTAGATATTTTGCAATAAATCAATGATTAAACGAATCAAAATTAAGAACAAATTCAAACCCAAAAAATGGATAGGAACCTATATCTTCTTTTGTGAATAAGGGTAAATCAATTCCCAAATTCATACTACTAAGTGGAGAGCATAGATTATTATAGTGATCTCGGTTTTTCCCCATCATGTATTGTATTTCGGACTCGGGTCTAGTGGTTGTTGTTGTTGTCTTATTCTTGTTTCCATCCTTTAATTCCTTGTATTTGAGTTTTGGGATGTTTTGGGTAAGATTGGAATAGGTTGGTTGTGAGTTGGAACAAATGGTTGCTGTCCAGAATTTGGCATCTTCGCTCGAGCGAGCCTTGGGTTTGTGCTTCTTCGCTCGAGCGAAGGTTCTTGCGCTCGAGCGAGCTTTCTTTGATGTGTCTCTTGGATCAAGCGAGCACTTTTGCGCTCGAGCGTGCGTCTGCGTCTAGATTGGACCTGAAGGTTGATAATCTTCACTCGAGGCTTTTGTCGCTCGAGCGAGCGAGCTTTATGTTTTGTGTTTCTTCGCTCGAGCGAGAACTCTTGCGCTCGAGCGTGCTTTTGAGTTGCAGACCTAAAGCTTCGCATTGTTCGCTCGAGTGACGCTTTTTACGCTCGAGCGAGGTTCTTTTGTGTCTGGTCGCTCGAGCGACCACTTCTTCGCTCGAGCGAGGTTCGAATATATCAGTTGGTAGCAGCGTGATATACATTACTTTTTCATCATCTTTTTCATCCAAACCCTAGATCCGACACTCTTTCTCTCTACACACTCCTTCTCTCTACAAAAACTCCATGTTCTAGGAGTTTTCTACCCTAATCCCTTTGTAAGAAAGTTAGAGCTTGGCTTGGGCTTTCCATTGATCCGAAAATTTGTGGATTTGGAGCATCTTGGGTTTTACTCTTCTTCTCCTTTGGGCTCTTAACTTCGAGGTAGGGATAATCTACTTCTTCTTATGAGTTTTAACATAAATGTTGGGCATTTGTATAAATGTAGGGATTTTGGAAAGTTAGGGTTTGATTTGGGATTATAAAAGAGGGGTTTCTTGGTTTTGGACTCTATTGTGAATGTGAGGTTTTGAAATGGGGTTGTGGGTGTACAATTGATGAAATTGAGCCTTAAAAGTATTATTTCCATAATTGGGGTTAAATGAATTATTTGTCAAAATAATAAAATTAATTATGGGAATGTATAATTGAGTTGGAAATGATGAAATTGGGGGAAAAATGTGATTATTGGTATAGTTGGATTGAAAATCGCTTACCTATGGAAAGTGTATTAATTTATCTGTTTGATAAATTTAATTATCTGTTTAGAAATAACTGTTTGGGCTATCGGTGGAGGATAGTCATGATTGTTGTAGAACTGCATGATGATTAGGAAAATTGAAACTAATCGATTGAAATATGTCATTGAATATGACGAATGTGTTATAACATTGAATATGTGATTAAATTGGTCATTGTATATGACAACTTGTTTAAATACATTGTATATGTATATTGTTTGGGAGGAGATAGGGGATGTACTCCATTGTTTGAAAGGAGATAGGAGATGGACTCCATTGATAATTAAGTTGGCCGGAGTGTCCAGGGTGAAAGTCCCGAAACCTTATGTACATCTGAATGATGTTGATAATTGAAGTGTTGAATACATGAAGTGTTGAATATATGAAGTGTTGATAATATGAGTTGTAGTCTCATTTCGAATTGTTGATGATTGAAGTATTAATAATATGAGTTGTAGTCTCATTTTGAATTATTTGAGTGAATAATGACCCACGCTTATGAATTAACTTGGGTAAATGGACAGAAGTGGATTTGAAATATGGATGTACTTGTTAATGGCCTTGTAAAGAGTGTAATTGGCTTATAAGTGTTAACCATTTGTCGAATGCTAATATTTTAGTTATTTCTCATATTTGGTTTAGCATATCTCTACTGGGTTTTGGCTCACCCTACTTGGGACACCATTTTTCAGGTATATATGACATGCCGCCTCCAAGATCTTAGCTTGGGAGGTTTAGGAGTTGAAGACTTTTTTTTGGTTATTTGTTTTGTTGATTACATGTAAATGCAAGCCAAGGGCTTTACTTGTAAAGGAGTTAGAATTCTTCTTTTGTGTAACCAAGTAGCAATTTGGAAAGATGTAAGCCACAGGGCATTCTATTATTTTTGTAAACATTTGGAACTCATATGAAATACCCTTTTGTAATATTAACTCTTATGTATGTATGGGAATGTGGTTATCTTTCATGAATATAGAACTATTAAATGATGGGATTGTGTATTATTTTGAGGGCGTTACAACTTGGTATCAAAGCGTATCGGGTTTGAATACTTTGGGTACATGGGAAGTGGTTAGTACCACAGTGGGTTTGTCTCGCTTGTTAGAGACTTATGTATAATGTTATGTGTTTATGTGATAACATGCTTATGTGACTATATGGGTATGAGATTTAGTTTCTAGGATGTTGATCGGGTCTATGGGTTTCTGGGAGTCCTGTTGGAAAGGCACTTGATTATTGTCGTTTTTAACTGTAACTCGAGCAACGCCACATGACGGTCATTATCCGAAAATGAAATTCGTAAGTGCTTATGTGATTATGTGCTTATGTAGAGTGAATTACAGTTGTCCATCGTATTAGGACGCAAGTGAAATAGCTTCGACACATTGTTAATGTGCTAATCCTTTTGTTACCTTTATTAGGATGTCAGGACGAGGACGTGGTGGTAGGCGTGGTAGGCCTAAGAGGCAGGACATGCCTATACCGGATGAGATTCTGGCGTAGGAGGAGAGTGTTAGTCAGGCTAACGTGGTTGAGCCAGTAGGTCAGTAAGTCATGGGTGCCTTAGCCCGCGAGATGGCAGGAGCATTGAGGGAATCCATGGACATTCTCAGGGCTGAGAATCAAGTCCAGGCCCATGTAGCTGAAGTAGGGCCGTCTTTTCTGAAGAGGGAGTTCTTCCGGTCGAATCCGGACGAGTTTTTGGGTGATCCAAAAGAGCCACTGAGGACTGATGAGTGGCTTGAACAGATGACAAAGACGTTTGAGATGATAGGCATTGAAGACGGAGACTGAGGGTGACCTTGGCGTCCTTCCAATTGAAGGGAGACGCGGGTCAGCGGTGGAAGTTCGTTCGAGGGCGTATTGGAGGGACTTGGGAGGCTTTTGTTAACGCCTTTCAGGAGAAGTTTTTGCCTCCCACTGTTAGGGAGAAGTTGAGGGATCAGTTCTGTCAGCTCAAGCAGCTGAATACACCTATGGCGGAGTTTGAGGCCACCTTTACCAGCTTATCAAGGTTTGCACCAGAGTTGGTGGCGACCGAAGAGCGTAGGTGTTTGGAGTTTGAGAAGAAATTGAGGACCGGACTCATGTTTTGAGTGGCCAGGTCCACGATTAGGGAGTATGGGTGCCTTGTGCAGACTGCAGCCCATCTTGAGACTATTATGCATGCAGAGGAGGAGAGGATGAGGGGCTCCAGGAAGAGTCAGGATGGTCAGGGGGACAGCAAGAGACAAAGGGGTTCTAACCCCCAGCAGTCCCAGGGAGCACATTCTAGATCTAACTTTCCAGTACCGAGTTCAGGTTCTGAGAGAGGCGGTCAGGGAGACATCACTTGTTACAAATGTGGTCAGCTAGGCCACAAGTCTCCAGCTTGCCCGCAGAGGGGAGGAGGGCAGAGAGCAGCTTTTTCTTGGCTCGTTCTTAAGGCTAAAGTCAGGGGGGGTTAGCCGCTCATTTGTTATCAGTGTAGGCATGCGTGGCACCTGAAGAGGTTTTACCCGTAGTTGAGTGGCACATCTGGTGCGTCTGGTTCGAGACAGACACAAAGTTATCAGCCAGCTCAGTCAGTTCAGGCTTCGAGGGCCAATCAGGGAGCCTCTTCAGCTCAGTCTGTGCAGCAGTCTTATGCTCCGAGGGGTGAGCAGGTGGATCAGAGGCTTACGAGGCGCGTGTATGCTGTTACAGCGCCGGATCTTGTACCTGCTCCATCGGTAGTGAGAGGTACCTTTTTGTTTTGCAACTTGGTTGCTAATGTGTTAATTGATACGGGTGCATCCCACTCTTTTATATCTTCTGCATTTGCATCTGTTTTGGGATTGAAGTTGGCACAGTTAGCATCTCCTATTTGTGTAGTATCACCTATTGGGGGTGAGTTAATTTTGAAACAGGGGTGTCGGGGTTGTGATATAGAGGTCGCTAATCGTCGACTTCCTTTCTCTTTTGTGCTGATGGATATGTCTGGGTTTGATGTGATTTTGGGTATAGACTGGTTATCGTCATACCAGGCTATTATAGATTGCTACCGTCAGAGGGTTACTGTATGTACCTTGAGCGGTGATTGTTTCCATTTCTTGGGGGGATCGGGTTGGTAGGGTTTTACCACTAGTGTACGATCCGCGAGGACGGAGTGAGCTAAGTTGTCTTCTCACTAGTTGTATGAGTAGTGAGTGTGACGAAACCCAGACTGAGTTGCCTAGAGTGGTTTGTGAGTACTCGGACGTCTTTCCTGAGGGTCTTGTTAGTTTACCATTCCATTGGGAGATTGAGTTTTCTATTGATTTAGTGCCTGGCACGACACCAATCTCTATGGCACCGTATCGTTTTGCCCCAGCTGAGTTGAGTGAGTTGAAGATTCAACTCCAAGAGTTGTTAGATAAGGGCTTTATCGCCTTAGTACTTCGCCTTGGGGAGCACCCTCTTTGCTAAAAAGAAGATGGGGCTTTGAGACTTTGTATTGATTACCGAAAACTGAACCGGGCTACGGTTAAGAACAAGTACCCTATGCCTCGTATAGATGATCTGTTTGACCAGTTGAAAGGATCCCGTTGTTTCTCTAAGATAAACTTGAGATCGGGTTACCATCAGTTGAGGGTCAGGGAGGAGGATATCCCAAAGATGACATTCCGTACGCGGTATGGCCATTATGAGTTTTTGGTGATGCCTTTTGGGCTTACCAATGCACCAGCTGTGTTCATGGACTTGATAAACCGGATCTTCCGAGAGTTCTTAGATCGCTTTGTGGTCGTCTTTGTAGATGATATTCTGATTTATTCACCTTCTAAGGAAGAGCACGAGGAACACTTGAGAGTGGTGCTCGAGTTGCTTAGAGCCCATAAGCTGTATGCTAAGTTTGGGAAGTGTGAGTTCTGGCTAAGAGAGGTTAAGTTCTTAGGCCACGTGGTATCGGGGGAAGGAGTGTCTGTTGATTCATCCAAGATAGAGGCAGTGCAAGATTGGGCACAGCCTAAGAGTGTCTTTGAGATCCGTAGTTTTCTGGGATTGGCTAGGTATTACCGTCGGTTTGTAAAGGATTTCTCCAGGCTAGCTTCGCCGTTGACTAGATTGACGCGGAAAGAGGTCAAATTTGTGTGGAGTGAGACTTGTGAAAAGTCGTTCCAAGAGCTTAAAGTTAGACTTACCACCGCTCCAGTCTTGATTATTTCGGAGAGAGGTTTGGGTTATGTAGTGTATTGTGATGCCTCACGAGAGGGTTTGGGTTGTGTATTGATGCAAGAAGGAAAAGTAGTAGCCTATGCCTCTCGGCAGTTGAAAACACACGAGAGGAACTACCTTACACATGACCTAGAGTTAGCAGTTGTGATATTTGCCTTAAAGAGTTGGAGGCACTATCTTTATGGTGAGAGGTTCGAGGTGTTCTCGGATCATAAGAGTCTGAAGTATCTGTTTACACAGAAGGACTTGAATTTGAGGCAAAGGAGGTGGATGTAGTTCATAGAAGATTATGACTTCGAGTTGCATTATCATACGGGGAAGGCCAATGTTGTAGCCGATGCCCTAAGTAGGAAGTCCATTAGTGATGTAGCTTGTATTGCTATCCGAGAATGGGAGATGTTGGGTGCTCTTGGCGAGTTTGACTTGCATCTGGGCGAGTCCGTGGAGTCTGCAGCCTTGTTTTCTGTAGTTGCACAACCTACGCTTGTGAATCGAGTGTTAGAGGCACAGAGGGGTGACTTTGAGATAGAATCCCTCCGGGAGAAGATCTCCAGTGGAAAGGTTGAGAAGGGTCTAACTATGTATCCCGGCCTAAGTGTGAGGTACCGAGACCGCTTGTTTGTGCCGGAGTCTTGCCGAGAGGAAGTGCTCCGAGAGTTTCACCATTCACGCCTTACGGTGCATCTGGGAGGCGCGAAGATGTATCATGATCTGAGTCGCCACTTTTGGTGGAGAGGGATGAAGAAAGATGTGGCAGTTTTGTATCCAAGTGCCTTACTTGTCAGCAAGTGAAGGCCGAGCATCAGAGGCCAGTGGGTTTGTTGCAACCCTTGCTTGTAGCCAAGTGGAAATGGGAGCACGTCACGATGGATTTTGCCGCGGGTCTTCCGAGGACTCAACGGGGTAGTGATGCCATTTGGGTGGTAGTGGACCGGTTGACTAAGTCAGCGTACTTTATTCCTATGCGCGTGAGAGATTCGGTAGATCACCTGGCCGATTTGTATATTCGGGACATAGTGAGGTTGCATGGAGTCCTAGTGTCGATCGTCTCAGATAGAGATCCGCGTTTTACTGCTAGGTTGTGGCAGAGTTTGCAGAGTGTCTTGGGCACTAGATTGACTTTTAGTATGGCTTACTATTATCAGACTGACAGGCAGTCCGAGTGTACTATTCAGATACTTGAGGATATGCTCCGAGACTGTGTCCTTGACTTTAAAGGGTTGTAGGAGAGACACTTACCCGTAGTGGAGTTTGCCTACAACAATAGTTTACAATTGAGCATTGGCATGACACCATTTGAGGCCTTGTATGGCCGACCGTGTAGATCTCCTGTATATTGGGCCGAGGTGGGTGATGCACCTTTGTTGAGCCCAGAGTTGGTGCAAGAAACGACGGAGAAAGTAGCACTTATTCGTAAGAGGTTAGTTACAGCCCAGAGTCGCCAAAAGAGTTATGCCGACCATAGGAGGAGACCTTTATCATTTGAGGTGGGTGATCACGTCTTTCTGAAAATATCACCTAGGCGGGGTTTGATGAGGTTTGGGAAGAGTGGGAAGTTGTCCCCTCGATTTATTGGCCCTTTTGAGATCCTTGAGCGGATTGGAGAGGTGTTGCATACCGTCTAGCTTTACCGCCGCAGTTATCCGGAGTGTATGACGTGTTTCATGTTAGTATGCTTCGGGAATACGAGCCGGATCCATTTCATGTATTGGATTGGACTGACTTAGAAGTAGACGAGGATGCCTCGTATGAGGAGAGACCGGTGAGGGTCTTGGATAGACGGGACCAAGTCTTGCGAGGCAAGACCGTTCCCTTGGTTAAGGTATAGTGGAAACATCACGGGGTTAAGGAAGCCACTTGGGAACGTGAATTGGAGGTCCGCGAGAAATATCCGGACTTGTTTGTTAACGTTTGAACATATGTTGAGAATTTTGTTTTGTTGATAAACTCTAAGAACATTGTATATGTTGTGGGTTATGGAAGTATTGAAATCGTTAAATATGTTTCGAAACTATGAGTTTAATTTAACATTGTATATGTTGAATGTGTTGTAGAAATGAAAATATGTTTTTAACATTGTATATGTTATGAAACTATAGAGTATGTGTATTGGAATTTGTTGAAATTCAAAAGAATGCATATTGATAATGCATGTTGAGCTATATTTGTAAAGTTATTCTCTTGAAAAGAGATGGAATGATTGGTAGAGGATCATGTTGATAACTGTTGTATTGTAATGATGTTGAGAATTAAAAAGATCGCAATTTTGATACTTATATATCTAATTTCGGGGACGAAATTCTGTAAGGGGAGGAGGTTATAGCGATACCGATTTTTCCCCATCATGTATTGTATTTCGGACTCAGGTCTAGTGGTTGTTGTTGTTGTCTTATTCTTGTTTCCATCCTTTAATTCCTTGTATTTGAGTTTTGGGATGTGTTGGGTAAGATTGGAACAGGTTGGTTGTGAGTTGGAACAAATGGTTGCTGTCTAGAATTTGGCATCTTCGCTTGAGCGAGGCTTTTTGCGCTCGAGCGAGCCTTGGGTTTGTGCTTCTTCGCTCGAGCGAAGGTTGTTGCGCTCGAGCGAGCTTTCTTTGATGTGTCTCTTGGATCGAGCGAGCACTTTTGCGTTCGAGCGTGCGTCTTCGTCTAGATTGGACCTGAAGGTTGGTAATCTTCGCTCGAGCGAGGCTTTTGTCATTCGAGCGAGCGAGCTCTATGTTTTGTGTTTCTTCGCTCGAGTGAGAACTCTTGCGCTCGAGCGTACTTCTGGGTTACAGACCTGAAGCTTCGCATTATTCGCTCGAGCGACGTTTCTTGCGCTCGAGCGAGGTTCTTTTGTGTCTAGTCGCTCGAGCGACCACTTCTTCGCTCGAGCGAGGTTCGAATATATCAGTTGGCAGCAACGTGATATACATCACATTTTCATTCAAACCCTAGATTCGACACACACTCTCTCTACACACTCATTCTCTCTACAAATACTCCATGTTCTAGGAGTTTTCTACCCTAATCCCTTTATAAGAAAGTTAGAGCTTGGCTTGGGCTTCCCATTGATCCGAAAATTTGTGGATTTGGAGTATCTTGGGTTTCATTCTTCTTCTCATTTGGGCTCTTAACTTCGAGATAGGGATAATCTACTCCTTCTTATGAGTTTTAACATAAATGTTGGGCATTTGTATAAATGTAGGGATTTTGGAAAGTTAGGGTTTGATTTGGGATTATAAAAGAGGGGTTTCTTGGTTTTGGACTCTATTGTGAATGTGAGGTTTTGAAATGGGGTTGTGGGTGTACAATTGATGAAATTGAGCCTTAAAAGTATTATTTGAGAAAGAAGGAAAAATGCTCTAATTGAGGTTAAATGAATTATTTGTCAAAATAATGAAATTAATTATGGGAATGTATAATTGAGTTGGAAATGATGAAATTGGGGGAAAATGTGATTATTGGTATAGTTGGATTGAAAATCGCTTACCTATGGAAAGTGTATTAATTTATCTGTTTGATAAATTTAATTATCTATTTAGAAATAACTGTTTGGGCTATCGGTGGAGGATAGTCATGATTGTTGTAGAACTGCATGATGATTAGGTAAATTGAAACTAATCGATTGAAATATATCATTGAATATGACGAATGGGTTATAACATTGAATATGTGATTAAATTGGTCATTGTATATGACAACTTGTTTAAATACATTATATATGTATATTATTTGGGAGGAGATAGGGGATGTACTCCATTATTTGGGAGGAGATAGGAGATGGACTCCATTGATAATTAAGTTGGCCGGAGTGTCCAGGATGAAAGTCCCGAAACCTTATGTACATCTGAATGATGTTGATAATTGAAGTGTTGAATACATGAAGTGTTGAATATATGAAGTGTTGATAATATGAGTTGTAGTCTCATTTCGAATTGTTGATGATTGAAGTATTAATAATATGAGTTGTAGTCTCATTTTGAATTGTTTGAGTGAATAATGACCCACGCTTATGAATTAACTTGGGTAAATGGACAGAAGTGGATTTGAAATATGGATGTACTTGTTAATGGCCTTGTAAAGAGTGTAATTGGCTTATAAGTGTTAATCATTTGTCGAATGCTAATATTTTAGTTATTTCTCATATTTGGTTTTAGCATATCTCTACTGGGTTTTGGCTCATCCTACTTGGGACACAATTTTTCAGGTATATATGACATGCTGCCTCCAAGATCTTAGCTTGGGAGGTTTAGGAGTTGAAGACTTTTTTTTGGTTATTTGTTTTGTTGATTACATGTAAATGCAAGCCAAGGGCTTTACTTGTAAAGGAGTTAGAACTCTTTTTTTGTATAACCAAGTAGCAACTTGGAAAGATGTAAGCCACAGGGCATTCTATTATTTTTGTAAACATTTGGAACTCATATGAAATACCCTTTTGTAATATTAACTTTGATGTATGTATAGGAATGTGGTTATCTTTCATGAATATAGAACTATTAAATGATAGGATTGTGTATTATTTTGAGGGCGTTACATAATGTAAATCATTTCTTGGTGAAAGTTTTGCTTATTAAGACAAGGGATTCATCAAATTTATTAAAAACTCCTCATTTAGTCATAGAACAAGGATGGTTACACCCCTTTCTATGTTCACAAATGATTGAGAATGAAAGTTTCAACTTCCTTTGACCCGAAATCTCTTATTTTACTTCTAAAATACTCAATGAAAGGTAAGGACACCACTTCTCAACATCAGATACCATGGACCACTCAAGCAATTCTATGAAACAACTCCTAACACTTATTGACATTGAGAAATGAGTTGAAAAACATAGATTGATACACTTGAGAGATAAGATAGGTGAAGAGGAGGAGTGTAACAATAAGAAAAGCTACTCTACTTATTGAACTTGTAAATGGATGGCTAATAAATACTCCAAAACACATTCCTAAGGGTCCAAGATACATAAGAATTAGAAGTTAAAGCCAAGGAAAACAAGAAAGTAAAGAAAAAGCTATCAACTCAATGGATGGGTGGCTAAATCTACTCCTTTCACATCCATGAGGACTTGTTGCATCTCTACAATAGTTATATAGTGAAAACAAAGCTTGAAATGAAGAAAGGAAAAGAAAATAGTTATTAATAGTGTAAAAAAATCACCTCTCAAGAGGATAAGTCATTTTGATTCACAAACTCCCTTTTAATTCCCTCAATCCACTTTAGATGTATTGTTTAATGTCCAAGGGTCTTAGCAAGGTGTTTAGGATCAAGCTTCAATGGAGCTTGAATGTCCAAAGTTAGAGGGTGGTAGGTAGGATATGTGGTCAAGAAGGAGAAGGGTCAAGAGGCTCTTATGAGCTTTGGGAAAATCTTTCAACCCTTTGAAATAAGTTGCTGAGCTCTATATATAGAGCTCAGGGTGTAAATATTTGAGATATTTGCGAAAGTGTGTCGGATAATCTGAAATTTCTGAAAATGGTTTGCACCCGGAACATTAACCGGTCATTCTTCTTGGTGATTGGCCGAGTGCTTTTTTAGCCGGCCTATATATGGTATCTGGTAGTCAACAGGCACATCATCAAATCAACAAGAGATGGTTAGCCTGAATTGAAAGGAGAAACATGTATTTCAGAGGATTTCATCCCCTCCATTCATTTCCGCTATATTCTTTGCTCAGTTTATTTGAAAGAATACAACATGTTGACTTTGAAAATATGAGCCTCAGAACATTGTAGTAATGTTTAAAGTTGCACAACTAAATTTATTTTGAAAGAGGTTTCTATTTTGGTCGAATTTTTTTTTGTCCAAAACAGGTCTTTAGATGGTTTAAAACTCGATCCTTAGGTTTTTTGCTGCAGAACTTGTAAGATTAATACATCTTGTCTTCATTGTCGGAAACTCAAAAGAGTGCGCTCAAGTTTTAAGACTAGCCAAAATGGGGTGTCTACAGTATGCCACAATGTTTCCATGGGAATACCATATATCAATTTTGAAGTTACTTTGGATTGTACTTGGATTTTAAATTTGTGAAGGGAAAAAACATGAAAATTTTTATAAAATGTTGGGTTATCCATTTTGAACTATTATAGACAACATCATATGGATGTAAATATTGTCAACCTTGTTCAATTGCTTTTAGTTTTGATTAATTAGAAAGAAGATTATATGAAAGAAAGAGAAGGGGATTGTACCCAAAAAATTATTCAGTATGCCTAATTTTATAGTATTTTTTATTAAATTATTTAGGGTTATAATTTATTCTCAATACATCATATATTTTTTCACAAATTACCCTTTAAGATAAAATCATAATTTGTGGTACACCTCAAATTACATCACTTTGAAAAACCCTTTCAAAAACCCTTAAACAAATTTTTCATTACGCATTCATTTTGTTCACGTACAAAGAACGACATCACTAGTGAAGGAGAACAACGTTGGCAAACCCTAGATTGACTTTCCTTGAAATAATGTTTTTTTTTTTTTAATAATTTGAAAACAACAAAGAATTGAAATTTTTTATTCATTTTGTTTAGCTCTAAAAGGTCGAACAATGCTGATATTTATGTGAATACTTACTTTCTTTTTGATGAATTGCAAAAAAAAAAAACACTTTTGATTATTATTCTCCTTTATTGTTTGATTTTGTTCAAACTTTCGTTTGTTTTGCAAGTAACAACACAATAAGAAACAATGATGTTGATAATGGTGAGTTTTGATGGGATGGATTGGAGTTTTGGAGTAGGAAAGAAGATGAAGAGAAAATAATTAAAATTTGAAAAGAAGATAAAAAGACTAGAATATAAAGAATAAGTGATTAGGGTGTACCATGAGAAAAAAAAAATTTTGTTTTAAGGTATTCGGTCTATAAATTTAATTTTGAATTTTCTTTGCACAAAAACCCATACTCTAAAAATTTTATCTATAAGGACAAGCTACTACAAAATGACCAAACTACCCAGGTATATGTATTATAAACGGTGGAAACAAAACCAAAATCATATCAGGCTTGTTTGGTTTGTATCTCAAGATATAATTTTTGAGAAAAAATTCCAAAATTTTATTTGGTTCAAATTTTTTAAATTTTTTTTTCAAAATCACTTTATCTCTCCTACACATCAATCAATCACTTTTTCTCTCTCCTCTCTCATTCTCAATCACTTTTTCTCTTACACATATCTACCCAACTACAACAAAATATCAAATCATCCCAAACTCCAAAACTATTTTCAAAATATACAACCAAACAAACCAAAAAAAATTCTAAACTCTCTCTCTCTCTCTTCGTCTCTCCTCTAACCCCACATCGTCGTATCCTTTTCCTTCTCCTCCTCTTCTGCCACCACCACCGTGATTTCTACGATCACCATGGATCCGCCGCTGTCGTCTCCATCGATGTTTTCGACCATTCTCAACTTCGCTGCCGGAAATCCAGATTTACCATACTCCTTCGATCTCTAACCGCCTTACTTCGCCTCCTCCTTCGGCAGCGGCGGCAACCTCTCTTCTATGTGTGCATAGATCTCAGATCTAGAATCCAACTACTTCAATTACGACTCTCTTTTTTTTCTCTCTCTCTCTCCTTCCCTCCTTCCTTCCTTCTTCACTCAACTTCACAGTCACTCTTCTTTTTCTTCTCTGTGTCCATAGATCTCAGATCTAGTCACATATCTCTATCATGAATATGACTTTTTCTTGGATTTCTACTTTTTTAACCATATCTAATGCTCTCATTGCTTTCCCATCCTAGAGCTCTAAAGTTGAACGAATTTATTTTGATCATGAATTACTTTGGTACATGTTTTGTCTTTTCTTTTGGTTATTACATCACTAAATGGACTTCAAATTGAATTTTTAGTTTTGCAAACTTGCAGTAGTTTCTTTAGATGTAAGATTTTTTATTCAAGTATAGGTTTTTGTCCAAAATGTAGTCCATGTATTTAGTGATGATTCTTATGTTTTATTTTTGCTACTCCAAACGTATTCTAGTTTTAGCTTAGTTGCTCATATTGTGATATTTTACATTACTATGGTGGTGGTTGGTGAGAAGTCAAACACATAAAGTGATGTTTGAGTTTTTGGTTTTTATGTCTACGTTCAATTTTTGGCCTTCTTATTGCTTGCTAAGAATACGTCTCTTTTCATTGAGTACAAAATTTTAGCAGGTTCCACATTGGTGTGCTTTCAACTAATAATATCTCATTTAACAATGCCATTTGTATGATCCCATGAGTTCTTTCCATTGAAGATTACGTTATTTGTAGAAGGGGACAAATTTGTTATTAATTTATTGCCTGAAGTAATTGTTGTTGATGATGATAATGTTGGTGATGATGAAACAGATTAATTTTTTTTTGATAGATAGATCAAATCTATTCAAACGGTGGAGAAAAACTAAATAGAAAAATGGTTTAGAAATTTGAATAAATAGAAAATAGCACAGATAAAATTCAACAGATAGGATTTGGTTTGCTTGGTATTTCAATAGATAGAAAAATTTTAAAAAAATTGAACAGATAATAAAATTTGGACATATATTTGAACAGATAAGGGGAAAAAATTGAACAGATAGTCAAAAAATTTGAACAGATAGACAAAAAATTTGAATAGATAGATATAAATTTCAATAAATAGTTAACAAAAAGTTAACAGATAAACTAAGAGGTATAATTGAAAACAAAATGTTCTCTCAAAATAATGAAAAGATTTCTCACCAAACTATTTTACAAAGGGTAGACATTTCACCAATAAAAAATATCTACACGTACCTTATATATTTCTTAGATTGGATTTATCACTAATTTTTTTATTTTATTTTAAGGTTTGATGTATATTTCCTTTATTAATAAATTTATATTAGGATATAATAAGAATTAAAATTTCAAAATTTTATTTGAATATATTGAATTACTATTTAGGTGCAAATACAATCACCGAAAGAGAAGGGAGTGTAGATGAAAAGACTTAAATATGAAAAATAAATATAAGTAATTAGGGTGTATCATGAGAAAAAATATATTTTATTTTAAGGTTTAATGTATGTTGTCTTTATTGATAAATTTATATTAATAAAAATTAAAATTTCAAAAATTTAAAGGTAAATTACACTGACACCCCCTGAAATTTATATTTATTACAGTTTCCACCATCGCATTTGGAAAATTACACTGGCCCCTCTTATCAATATAATAATTTGACGGTATTAACTTTTAAGTTAAAATGACATATTTATCCTTAACCTTTACATATACTTTAAAGGGTAAATTACATTGACACCCTCCTGAGTTTCAATTTAATACGAATCCCTCTGACATTTAAAAAAAAAAAACTAATTTAATAAAAATAAATATGAAGAAATATATTTAATTTGTAAAAAATTATTTCTAGCCACTCGAAAGATAAAAATTATATAAAAATGATAATTGCTTTTTATTTTTTATTTTTTAACCAAATTAATTTTTAATTTTTTTTAAAAAAAAAATCAAACCATACATAGCCTAAGAATCTTTTGATAAGTATTTGTTAATTTTACGATATTTTTACCATCTGAGGCCTGTTTGGTAACCATTTCATTTTCAGTTTTCAATTTATATTTACAAAAATTTAAAAAGCTGTCATAAAAACTTATTTGATAATTTTTTTGGTTTATAAATGGTTGTCTCAGTTTGTAAATTTGAGGAAAAAACGTAAATTCAAAAAATGAGTTTACATTGGTTTTTAAACAGAAATTTAAAAATTTGACTAACAATTTTTTTTTTCAATTAACTTTTTTTCAAATAAATTTTTTTTTCAAATAATTTTATTTTTTTCCAATAATTTTTTTTTCCAATGAATTTTTTTTTCAGCTAATACTAACAGAGGGAGCAACTAGTAATGCTACTTTAAACCTTGGGGAGGGGATTGTAATTTCTAAAATGTGAGGGGTGTCAATGTAATTTACCTAGTGAGGGCAAAATTGGTATTTAAAAAATTAAATTGTTGACATCAGCAAAATTTGTTAGTTAACTTAACAGTCAACTAATTGAGAGAGCAATCTGTAATGAAAGTTTAAACCTCAGGGAGGGGGATGTAATTTCCAAAATGTGAGGGGGATCTGTAATAAACATAAACCTCAGGGATGTCAATGTAATTAACCCAAAATTTAATGAGAAAATTGTTGAAAAGTCCACTCTGATAATTGTCTAAGGCATTAAGTCCAGTGAATATGTTTTGTTTGTAAGAGGTCCACCATTTGTAAAATAGTTTGGTGAGAAGTTTTTTTGTTGGTTTTGGAGAACATTTTGTTTCTAATTTTACCCCTTAATTTATTTATTGACTGTTTTCTTATTTGTTGACTTTTTTTTTTTTAAAACTATATATTCAAATTTATATTTATCTGTTCAAAATATTTTTTATTTGTTCAATTTTGTTCATTATCTATTTAAATTTATATCTATCTTTTGATTTTTTTTTCTCCTTATCTGTTCAATTCTTTTACCCCATCTGTCAAATTTACATCTATCTATTGGAATACCTATTTGTTAAATTTCCTATCTATTGGAATATCTATCTACTGAAATTCCTTATCTGTTTAAATATCTATTCAAATTTTATTATATGTTTAGTTTTTTCACTTATTTATTAAATATATCTGTTCAAAATATTTTTTCTATTCAATTTTTTTATCAATTCAAAAAAATTATTTGTTCAATTTTTTTATCTTTATCTGTTCATTTTTTTAAATCTTTATCTATTCAAATTCTTATATATACACATATAGAGAGAGAGAGAGGGAGAGAAAAAGAGAGAGAGAGAGGGAGAGGTCTTATAATTTTATCTATTCAAAATGTTGCCTATTTGTATGAAGCTCTTACATACATACTCACAGATATATAAACATACGTTATTCAACAACAACACCAACAAATTACTGCTAAGAACAATGACAAAGAAAATATGTGTTTAAAATTAAATGCATATACATCACAGTAACAAAATTAATAATAATAATAATAATAATAATAATAATAATAACCATAGATATGTTGTTTTTCAACAGATAGTGCCTTAACTAGGGGTGTTCGCGGATTGGATTTGTGCGGTTTGCGGTTCGATTTTGACCCGCCCGCATCTATGCAGTTTGGGAAAAAGTCAAATCGCAACCGCCCACAATGTGGTTTGCGGTTGTGCGGATAAGGTTTGCTGATATGCGGGCGGTTGCGGTTTGAATTTTTTTCTTAAAAAATTAACATAGATATTGTTTAATTTTAACTTCACACATCTAAAACCTGGCACTGAGACTACCTACACATTGAATGGAATTGTCACTTATGTCACCCATCAGTTTAACATCCATGATTTGCACAGTTAATATTTTGTAATATGATAGCATTGTGTTGATCAAACATAAAAATCAGTTCAAAAAAAAAGATACTCTTTTTTTTTTTTTGGATAAATAAGTAAAAAAAAGTACTTTGAATCATTTAAATCATTAATCAAAGTGCAACTTATGTAAGACTAGAAGTCAATTAAGTAAAACAAATACTGAACATATAATAGAAGTTGTAAATTCTTCGAAGTAAATGAACAGCCAGGTGTTTCCAAAAACATATATATATATAGTGTGGGCGGTTGTGGCGGGTTGCGGGTCAAACCCGCAACCCGCCCGCAAACCGCAAAATTGAATTATTTCAAACCGCACCCTACCCTATTGTATTTGCGAAACCGCCCATACGTGTGCGGGTAGAGTCGGGTAGGGCAGGTTGTGCGGATTAGATAACCCTATGCCCAGCCCTAGCCTTAACCACCCCATCACCTCCATCTTCAATACTATTCTTACAAATCTTATTCAACACCGATCTGTGATTTTGGAACAAATTTGAGAGAGATATGAAAGAGAGTTCACAACAACTATTTTTTTAAAATCAAATCCATATATACATACATTAATTCTAACAACACAACATTTATAATTTCATCAATATATAGAGAGAAATAGGCATGCTTTTATATAAATACACACAAATATACATACATATAGATTGACAATAAAGGAATTGAAGGTTCCTTAATCATCCATATAGACTCTTGAGAGTTCTAGAAACTTCTCTGTAACCGCTTCGAGGAGATCAAAGATGGAATCAGTTGCAATAACAGTGAGATTCAGGTCCAGCGTCTTCATGCTCACTGACTACTCAAATTCTTCAATGCTATATATATATATATATGAAAAGGCCTCTCAAGAGCTGAAACTATAATTCACAACTTAAAACATGAAAACTAGAGAGAGAGAAACTACCATAGAAATGAGGATTTTTAGCACTAGATAAAGAAATATAGGTCTATATATATATAATGAATTTGAATTCAAAATATGCATAAGAAAGAGCAAGGAAATCTATTATAGAGATAAAAAGTGAGAGATCAGGCGATTTCATTGTGTCTCACCTACATACCGCTCACTACTATGCATCCGGCTTCGCTTGCCTCTATCTGATCTATTGTATTCGAACACCTCATATGTTTTTTTTTTCTCTCTCTCTCTCTTCTAAAACACAAAATCTCTTTCGCAATTCAGATCGTCTGTCCTAGACTCGAGTCCAGATTCTTTGCCACCTTATCCTGCGGTAGTCCCCGCGGTGCCCTAAAACGACGTTGTTTTGGGGCAAAATTTCACAAAATAAAAAAACCAAATACACATAATCAAAGAAGAGAAAGAGAAGAGAAAGAGGGGAAGAAGAAAGACGAAGGTCTCCTCACGAATGGACGCATTTATTTTCTGTTTTGGTTATTTTTTCTTTCTTTTCCCTATTTTCTTCTCTGCTCTCAAATCCTAAGCACCTCACGAACGGACGAACAGAGAGATGAGGTCACCGTTGACGGTCGGACAACGGGGCGACGGCAATAACATCGGAGACACACCTGAAATCCAAATATATAAATATTAAAAAAATTGAATCAATTTCCATGGAAAAGTAAACATCAAAGCAGGGAACCTCAATTTTCAATTGTAGAAATGAAAAGAAAAATATTGATTCTGGTTGTGTTGTTTTTCTTAAGCAAGAATAGTGAGTGTTTCTGTTAAAAGAAAAAAACAGAAAGTGAATATTTTGGGCAATCCAGAGCTAGGGTTTCTTGTAATTGTGGGTTTTGTAATGTTATCTTTGGGTGTTGAGGATTTGGATCTGGATCTAGATTTGAGAGGATTGTTGACAAGGAGAGAGTGAAATATATATATATATATATAATATATATATATGTATTATACATAAAGTTCAAGAGAAGAGAGTGGGTTTGAAAAAGAGGGTTTGTGTTTTCCACCATATAACATATATATATATATATGGGTAGTGTGGTCATTTTGCTTAAGCTTGTCCTTATAGATAAATTATTTTGAACTTTTGACCAAACAAAATTCAATTTTGAATTTATGAACTGAGTGCCCAATTTTAATTAGATATACTAAATTATTATTACCATGAGATCAACAAGTTTACACAAAGGCCTAACTCCCAAAAAACGTCCCTTGGCTTAACCAGTCGGTGGACGTGGTCCGACTTGATGTCAACCTTTATTTGGAAGAGAGATATTAGGTACAGAAGTAATTTTTGACATTATTTACACAAATTGACTTTTCTTGTGTTTAAACTCACAATCTCCACATTAACACTAAATTATGATTCTAATAATATTCTCATGTATACATGTTTATAAGTATATATACACATTTTTGTAACTTTAAATAGTTATAGGAGTAAAGTGAGAAAAATTTGAAACAAAAAATATCAAAGTGAAAAAAAATGAATTTTAAGGGTCAAAGTGAGAAAATAGCCAAACATAAAGGGGCAATATGTAATTTACCCTAATTAATTCTTGGATTTGGCATTTCTTTTAGGATAAATTACACTTTGCCCCATTTATGTTTGACCACTTTCCCACTTTGGCCTTAATTTTTTTTCCCCTCACTTGGCCCTTTATATTTCAAGTTCATCTAGTTTACTCCTAAAGTTAATTTCTGTTCAAAACTAGATAAAAAGAGTTATATTAGCTGTCACATAACATAAAAATATATTATTATATTGGAATTTAAGTTTATGTTAGAGATGTGATTTGTCTATAATAAAATATTTTTATGCCACGTGACTGTTAGTGTGCAACTTTCTGTCTAATTTTTAATAGAAATTAATTTTAGGAATAAATTGAGAAAAACTTAAAACATGAATGATCAAAGTGAGAAAAAATAAATTTTAACGGCAAGTGACAAAACATAAAGGGGAAAAATATAATTTGCCCTTTCGTTTAAAGGGGAAAAATCTAATTTACCCTTTTTAATGATCACAACTTTAAATTCTTACATCTTTTCATTATTGCTATGCCTTTTGAAGACATTTACATATTTTCATTTAGGGAAATTTAGGGTATATATATAATTGTAATTTTTTATTTTGATTTATTATGGTATTAATTTTGACTTAGTTATGATTTGGTTATACATATTGTAATGTTAGTTATTATAACTCATTGTGATATTTGTTATAATATTATTTCGATTATGATTCAATTTTTTTTAATTATACCTTATGTACTATTTAATTATAACTCATCTATCTATCTATACTATATATTAAGCAAAAGAGGGTTTTTAACTCCAAGTCTTGTGGGAGCTCCAATCTCCCAATCTAAATTTCTTGATTTTTTGATTTAAAAAAAATAAAAAATCTTAGTATTTATTAACTTCTTTCAACTCCCAAGTCTTACCCTCATATATAACACTTTAATGCATTAAAGACAAGTATAAAATAAATTCTTTGAAATCTAACACATATGAATTCCTTAAAAAGTCCCAACATATATGATTATTATCTCTCATAATAACACTTTAATGCATTAAGAACAAGCATAAAAAAAATTTCTTGAAAAGTCCAACACATATGATTATTATCAAAATATTAAACTTTAATATAATATAATAAAAAAAAAAAGACATTTAATTCCTTGAAAAGTCCAACACATATGATTATTATCAAAATATTAAATTTTAATATAATATAAAAAAGGAAAAAAAAGAAGACATTAAAAAAAAAAATTAAAAATCACAATTCACATATATAGATAATTATAAACACAATCCGTACATAGCACGGGTGATATGCTAGTTATGGTTATAATTGAAAATGATATGCTAGTTATGGTTATAATTGAAAAGGATTCAACTATGATATTTATAGATTTTGGTCCCAACTCCACAAATAACATAAATTTTATGCATTAAGAATAAGTATAAAATAAATTCTTTGAAATCTAACACATATGAATTCCTTAAAAAGTCCCAACACATATGATTATTATCCCTCATAATAACACTTTAATGCATTAAGAACAAGCATAAAAAAAATTTCTTGAAAAGTCCAACACATATGATTATTATCAAAATATTAAACTTTAATATAATATAATAAAAAAAAAAGACATTTAATTCCTTGAAAAGTCCAACACATATGATTATTATCAAAATATTAAATTTTAATATAATATAAAAAAGGAAAAAAAAAGAAGACATTAAAAAAAAAAAATTAAAAATCACAATTCACATATATAGATAATTATAAACACAATCCGTACATAGCACGAGTGATATGCTAGTTATGGTTATAATTGAAAAGGATTCAACTATGATATTTACAGATTTTGGTCCCAACTCCACAAATATCATAAATTTTATATGATGTATGACCCTTTCATTTATTACCCACAATCATCATTCATAATTATTTTTTTTAAGTTAGCTTGAACTTGACTCAATAAATTCATATAAATTATAGAATTATAAATTTTTTTTTTTTGAACTTAGCTTGGTTGAAATTCGTTTAGAATTAATTTTAAAAATAAATAAATTAAAACTTAAGCATATTTTCAAAACTAGTTAAGTTATTAAATTAAAATTAAAAAGTTTATAGTTGACACTCATTTAGCATATTAATTTAGAATTAAAAAAATATAAAAAAAATATGGCCGATATATAAATTAAGGTTTTTATATAAGTTAAAAATATACAAAAATGTTAGAAAAAATTTCATGAACTTTTAAAAATAAATCTAGTGTGCTAATTAAGTAACAAAATAAGAAAGTGGCTATCTTAATGTATGTATGTTTTAATTTTAAATCTTAGTTAGTCAAATAGTAAAATTTTGTTTTGGTCTTACAAGTGCTTTATAATTGATAGTTGTAACTTAGTCCCTCTTTTGAAAAGATAATAAAAGTCACTTTTCAACTTTTAAGTATCACGTAACGCCCTCAAAATTAACCCATAACATATAACAATAACTTGCATTATTAAAGAAAACATTGCATTATCTCATTCATCAGAGTTTTACGAATGAAAACATTACATGTAACATCATAAGTAAATGCCCTACGGGCTTACATCTTTCCAAGCCAACACTTGGACACAAAATATGAGTTCTAACTCAAATACAAATAAAGCCCTAGGCTTGAAATTACATGTATTATTAAAACAAACAAATAACTAAACTAGTCTTCAAATCCGAGTCCTTCCAAGCTAAGTCCTTGGAGGTAGCTTATCACCTGAACCTGAAAATGATGTTCCCATATAGGGTGAGCCACAGCCCAGTAGAGACATACTAAACCAAATATAAGCATTGAATAAAGTCCTAGCATTCAATAGATGGTTAACCATGATAATCAATTATATCAACATACAGTCTTAAGACACTAATGTCTATGACACTTATCAATTTCCATTATTATCAATATGGCTCAGAACCTGGCCAAACTTACAACTGTGAACTATATAGCATTTTCACATTACGTTCAATATCAACAACACAAATGAGACATAGGCTCATATCAAAACACTTCCATACTTCCAATATGATACACATTTTAGTGTTGTATCAATAACATGCAAAAACACTTCAATATCAATAAGCACACATAATAGTGATGCTAATGGAGTCCATCCCCTATCTCCTCCCAAACAAAATCCGGTTAAGAGGTCCATCCCCTATCTTCCCCTAACCGTGGAGTACATCCCATCTCCTCCCACACAATATGCATATGCAATCTCAACTAATACATGTATGTAAACACATAACATATACATCTCACAATCAATACACATATCTCTATCAATACATCAATAATGTCTGTATTAATTCAACAGTCAACATTAATGACTTAACCAATGTGATTAGTTTCAGTTATCCCTAATCCACATGCAATGTCTACAACAATCATGACTATCCTCCACCGATAGCCCAAAACAGTTATCTCTAAACAAAAATAACTAAATCAACAATTCAATAGGCATATGATTTAAATTAATCAACTACACACTACCCAATTTAATCAATAATTCCTCATATTTCGAATTCAACTAATTTCCCCAATTTTCCTTAAATTAAACATACAATTCAATTTAATACAACAACTAGGGTTTTTCCCAAAATTACCAAACTACCCCAACATATTAAAATGCTAAAACTTAGAACAAAACGTATACATTGGAGTAGGAAATCCCTACCTCAAGAAATAACCCAAAAAGAGAAGATGGAGATGAAGATCCCAACTCAAAGTGCTCCAAATCCAAACTGTTCAGATTAAACTGAAGCTCTCGACTCACTCTAACTTTTTAATAAAGGATCTAGGGTAGAAACACACCTAATAGATCAAACCTAAAGAGAAGAGAGAGAGAAGTCGGACCTAGGGTTTGGAAAAAAAAGAGATGAAAAACTGATAAAAACCCGCTGCTGCCTATTTAAACTGAACAGCTCGCTCGAGCGAAGACATGGTCGCTCGAGCGACCAGACACAAAATCCACGCTCGAGCGAAGAAAAGCTCGCTCGAGCCAAAAACTCGATGCTTCAGGTCTGCAACCCAGAAGCTCGCTCGAGCGACGAAATGCTCGCTCGAGCGAAGAACTCGAAAACATACACCTCGCTCGCTCGAGCGAAGAAAAGCTCGCTCGAGCCAAGAAACACATCTCTCAGGTCCTAAGCCCAGACGCAGACTCTCGCTCGAGCGACCAAACCCTGGCTCGAGCGAAGAACAAAAACAACAGCTCGCTCGAGCGACCAACTCCTCGCTCGAGCGAAGGTCCAAAATTCTGGACAGCAACACTTGGTGTCTAAACCCAACCAACCTGAAACAAACCTGCCCAAAGACATCCTATAACTCAAAAATAAGAATTAAGGACAACAACAACAATCACAATGCCTGGATCCACGGAACTTAAGTCCGGATACAACAATCTAAAGGAAAAAGACCGGGTCGCTATAACCTCCCCCCTTAAAAGAATTTCGTCCCCGAAATTAAGCATAAGTTTTTGAAAACAAGTTTTTCTCAAATTCTATCAATATGACATTACAATAATGAACAACTTGACCCAATACTGGTCATCTCATCTCTTATCAAGAGGCATCTCACAATATGTATATAAAATAACATATATTACAACCTGCGTCAACATTATGCATTTTTCCTTTCAATCTGAACAATTTCATTATACGTGATTTCATTTCCATATCATATTAAATTCCATGATATATAAAACACATTCAATCTAAAAATGTGACATTCCACTTCCATTATGAAGCAAGTTTCAAACTACTAATATTAAACAAAAACATTCTCAATGTTTTCCAACTTAAGACATAGTAAAGCTCTTAAGTTCAACAATATTACAAAATCTAAATACAAGATTACAAATCAACAAACATGTCCGGATATTTCTCGCGGACTTCCAACTCACGTTCCCAAGTGGCTTCTTCCACCCCGTGATGTTTCCACAGAACCTTTACCAAAGGGATGGTTTTGCCTCGCAAAACTTGATCCCGCCTATCCAAAACCCGAACCGGTCTCTCCTCATATGAGACATCCTCTTCAACCACTAAATCAGTCCAATCCAACACATGTGATGGATCCGGCTCATACTTCCGAAGCATACTCACATGAAACACGTCATGTACTCCGGACAACTGCGGTGGCAAAGCTAAACGATAAGCAGCCTCGCCAATCCTCTCAAGGATCTCAAAAGGACCTATGAACCGAGGGGACAACTTCCCGCTCTTCCCAAACCTCATCAATCCCCGTCTAGGTGATATCTTCAGAAAGACATGATCACCCACCTCAAACACTAAAGGTCTCCTCCTACGGTCGGCATAAGATTTCTGACGACTCTGGGCTGTAACAAGTCTCTTACGGATAAGCTCAACTTTCTCCTTCTCCGTCGTTTCCTCACCAACTCCGGACCCAATAGAGGTGCATCACCCACCTCGGCCCAACAAACTGGAGATCTACACGGTCGGCCATACAAGGCCTCAAACGGTGCCATACCAATACTAGACTGGAAACTGTTGTTGTAGGCAAACTCCACCAAAGGCAAGTGCCTCTCCCACGACCCACTGAAATCAAGAACACAACCCCGAAGCATATCCTCAAGGATCTGAATAGTACGCTCGGACTGCCCGTCAGTCTGAGGATGATAAGCCGTGCTAAAGGTCAACTTAGTGCCTAAGGCACTCTGCAAACTCTGCCACAACCTAGCAGTAAAACGAGGATCTCTATCTGAGACGATCGTCACTGGGACCCCGTGCAACCTCACTATGTCCCGAATGTACAAGTCGGCAAGATGATCTACCGAATCTCTCACGCGCATAGGAATGAAGTGCGCCGACTTAGTCAACCGGTCTACCACCACCCAAATAGCATCACTACCCCGCTGAGTCCTCGGAAGACCCACAACGAAGTCCATAGTGACATGCTCCCACTTCCACTCGGCAATAGGCAAGGGTTGCAACAAACCCGCTGGCCTCTGATGTTCGGCCTTCACTTGCTGACAAGTAAGGCACTTAGACACGAACGCTGCCACATCTCTCTTCATACCCCGCCACCAAAACTGGCGACCCAAATCCCGATACATCTTAGTGCCTCCCGGATGCACCGCAAGGCGTGAATGATGAAACTCTCGGAGTACCTCCTCTCGGCAAGACTCCGGCACAAACAGACGGTCTCGGTATCTCACACTCAGGTCGGGATACACCGTCAAACCCTTCTCAACCTTCCCACTGGAGATCTTCTCTCGAAGGGATTCTACCTCAAGGTCACCCCTCTGAGCCTCTAACACTCGAGTCACAAGTGTAGGCTGCGCAACAACAGAAAACAAGGCTGCAGCCTCAACGGATTCGCCCAGAAGCAAATCAAACTCCCCAAGTGCACCCAACATCTCCCACTCCCGAATGGCTATACTAGCTATGTCACCAACAGGTTTCCTGCTAAGGGCGTCGGCCACCACATTGGCCTTCCCCGGATGATAATGCAATTCAAAGTCATAATCCTCAATGAACTCCATCCACCTCCTCTGCCTCAAGTTCAAGTCTTTCTGTGTAAACAGATATTTCAGACTCTTATGATCCGAGAATACCTCGAACTTCTCACCGTAAAGATAATGCCTCCAAATCTTCAAGGCAAATATCACAGCTGCTAACTCTAAATCATGCGTAGGGTAATTCTGCTCATGAATTTTCAACTGACGTGAACCATAGGCAACCACTTTCCCCTCTTGCATCAACACACAACCCAGACCCTCTCGTGAGGCGTCACAATAGACTGCATAACCCAACCCTCTCTCCGGAATAATCAAGACTGGAGCGGTGGTCAGTCTAACTTTCAACTCCTGAAACGACTTTTCACAAGTCTCACTCCATACAAATTTGACTCCCTTCCGAGTCAATCTAGTCAAAGGTGAAGCTAACCTGGAGAAATCCTTCACAAATCGGCGATAGTACCCAGCTAATCCCAGAAAACTGCGGATCTCAAACACACTCTTAGGCCGTGCCCAATCTTGCACTGCCTCTGTCTTGGATGTATCAACAGACACCCTTTCCCCCGAAACCACATGGCCTAAGAATTTCACCTCTTCTAGCCAGAACTCACACTTCCCAAACTTAGCATAAAGCTTATGGGCTCTAAGTAACTCAAGCACCACTCTCAAGTGTTCCTCATGCTCCTCCTCCGAAGGTGAATAAATCAGAATGTCGTCCACGAAGACAACTACAAAACGATCTAAGAATTCCCGGAAGATCCGGTTCATCAAATCCATAAACACTGCCGGTGCATTGGTGAGCCCGAATGGCATCACCAGAAACTCATAGTGGCCATACCGCGTACGGAATGCCGTCTTCGGAATATCCTCCTCCCTGACCCTCAACTGGTGGTAACCCGATCTCAAATCTATCTTAGAGAAACAACGGGAACCCTTCAACTGGTCGAACAGATCATCTATACGAGGCATAGGGTACTTATTCTTAACCGTAGCCCGATTCAATTTCCGGTAATCTATACATAGTCTCAAAGCACCACCTTTCTTTTTAACAAAGAGGGCCGGTGCTCCCCACGGCGAAACACTAGGACGGATATAACCCTTATCTAGCAACTCCTGGAGCTGAATCTTCAACTCAACTAACTCGGCTGGGGCAAAACGATAAGGTGCCATAGAAATTGGCGCCGTGCCGGGCACTAGGTCAATAGAGAACTCAATCTCTCGATGCGGTGGCAACCCAACAAGATCCTCGGGAAAGACGTCCGAGTACTCACAAACCACCCTTGGCAACACAATCTGGGTCTCATCCACCTCACTAATCGAAAGATTAGCAAGTAGACCACTAAGCTCACTCCGCCCTCGCGAACCATACCCGGTGGCAAAACACTACCAACCCGGTCCCCCAGAAAATGAAAACACTCTCCGCCCACGGTACAACAAGTGACCCTCTGGCGATAGCAATCAATAACTGCCCGGTATGACGATAACCAGTCCATACCCAAAATAACATCGAAGCCTTTCATAGGCATAACTACAAAGGAAAATGGGATTCTATGATCATCGACCTCTATATCACAACCCCTAACACCTTGTTTCAAGATCAATTCACCCCCAAGAGGTGACACTACACAAATAGGAGACGCTAACTGAGCTAACTCCAACTCCAAAACAGATGCAAATGCAGCAGACACAAAGGAATGAGATGCACCCGTATCGATCAAAACACTAGCAACTGAATTGCAAAACAAGAAGGTACCTCTCACGACAGATGGAGCCGGTACAAGATCCTGCGCGGTAACAGCATACACGCGCCCCAGATGGCCTCTGATCAACCTGCTCACCCCTAGACTGCTGCACAGACTGGGACGAAGAAGCCCCCTGATTGGCCCTCGAGGCCTGACCCGACTGAGCTGGCTGCTGACCCTGAGTCTGCCTCAAACCAGATGCACCAGGTGTGCCACTCAACTGCGGCAATACCTCTTCATGTGCCCTGGCTGACCACACTGATAACACGAGAGTGGCTGGCCTCTACCCTGACTCTGGCTCTGAGATCGAGCCGAAGAAGATGCTGCTCTCTGTACTCCTCCCCTCTGAGGACAAACTGGAGACTTGTGGCCCAGCTGACCACACTTGAAACAGGTGATGTCTCCCTGACTGCCTTTCCCAGAACTAGCACTCGGTACTGGAAAAGTCGATCTAGAAAAGCTACCCTGAGACTGCTGAGGAGTGAAAACCTCTCTGTCTCCTACCATCACTCTGCCCATCCTGACTCCTCTTGGAGCCCTTCTGCCCTTCCTCCTCCTCCTGCATCATAATCTCAGTATGGGCTGCAGCATCAACCAGACGCCCATAATCCCGAATCAAAGACCCAACTACTCTCAACTTGAGGCCACGCCTCAACTTCTTCTCAAACTCAATACAACGGCGTTCCTCCGACGCCACCAACTCAGGTGTAAACCTGGACAAACTAGTAAACGATGCCTCAAACTCGGCCACTGAAGAACTGTTCTGCTTAAGCTGGCAAAACTGCTCCCTCAACCTCTCCTTAACTGCTGAAGACAGGAACTTCTCCTGGAAAGCATCTACGAAAGCCTCCCAAGTCCCAGTCCCTCCTATACGCCCTTAGTGAACTTCCACCACTGACCCGCATCCCCCTTAAGCTGGAAAGATGCCAAGGTCACCTTCAGTGCCCCGTCTTCGATGCCTAGCATCTCAAACGTCTTCGTTGTCTGTTCGAGCCATTCATCTGCCTTAAGCGGCTCTTTAGGATCACCTAAAAATTCGTCTGGATTAGACCGGAAGAACTCCCTCTTCAGAAAAGAAGGTCCTGCATCAGCAACATGAACCTGAGCTTGATTCTCAGCTCGAAGAATGCCTACTGACTCCCTAAATGCCCCTGCTATCTCTCGGGCTAAAGCGCCCATAGCCTGCTGGCCTACCGGCTCGGCCACATTGGCCTGGCCTACTCCCCTCCTGCACTGCCGGAATCTGAACTGCCGGAATCTCCTGTACTACTGGAATCTCCTCTGGCACAGGCACTTCCTGCCTACCCGGCCTACCACGCCTACCGCGACCTCGTCCTCGTCCTGACATCCTAATACAAGAAACAAAGACGTTAGCACATTAATAAATGTGCCGAAGCTAAACACTCGCGTCCTAATGCATTGGACAACAATAATTCATTCCACGTAAGCACATAATCACATAAGCACCTACGAATTTCATTCCTGGATGATAATGGTCCCAAAGCGTTACCATAGTTCCGGTTGGAAGCAGCAGTGATCAATTGCCTTTCCAACAAGACTACTAGCAACTCAAGGGTCCAATCAACATCCTAGAAACTACATTCCATACCCACATAATCACATAAACATGTTATCATGCAAACATATAACACTACACTAAGTCTCTATCAAACGAGACGAACCCATTGTGATACTAATCACTTCCCACGTACCCAAAGTATTCAAACCCGGTACACTCTGATACCAAGTTGTAACGCCTCAAAAATTAACCCAATATACATATAACAATGACTTGCATTATTAAAAGAAAACATTGCATTATCTCATTCATCAGAGTATTACGAAATGAAAACATTACATGTAACATCATAATAAATGCCCTAACGGCTTACATCTTGCCAAGCCAACACTTGGACACAAATATGAGTTCTAACTCAAATACAAATAAAGCCCTAGGCTTGAATGTTACATGTATTATTAAAAAAAACAAATAACTAAACTAGTCTTCAAATCCAAGTCCTTCCAAGCTAAGTCCTTGGAGGTAGCTTATCACCTGAACCTGAAAATGATGTTCCCATAAAGGGTGAGCCACAGCCCAGTAGAAAAATACTAAACCAAATATAAGCATTGAATAAAGTCCTAGCATTCAATAGATGGTTAACCATGATAATCAATTATATCAACATACAGTCTTAAGACACTAATGTCTATGACACTTATCAATTTCCATTATTATCAATATGGCTCAGAACCTGGCCAAACTTACAACTGTGAACTATATAGCATATTCACATTACGTTCAATATCAACAACACAAATGAGACACAGGCTCATATCAAAACACTTCCATACTTCCAATATGATACACATTTTAGTGTTGTATCAATAACATGCAAAACACTTCAATATCATAAGCACACATAATAGTGATGCTAATGGAGTCCATCCCCTATCTCCTCCCAAACAAAATCCGGTTAAGAGGTCCATCCCTATCTTCCCCTAACCGTGGAGTACATCCCCTATCTCCTCCCACACAATATGCATATGCAATGCTCAACTAATACATGTATGTAAACACATAACATATACATCTCACAATCAATACACATAATGTCTGTATTAATTCAACAGTCAACATTAATGACTTAACCAATGTGATTAGTTCAGTTATCCCTAATCCACATGCAATGTCTACAACAATCATGACTATCCTCCACCGATAGCCCAAAACAGTTATCTCTAAACAGAAAATAACTAAATCAACAATTCAATAGGCATATGATTTAAATTAATCAACTACCCCATTTAATCAATAATTCCCCATATTTCGTGAATTCAACTAATTTCCCCAATTTTCCTTAAATTAAACATACAATTCAATTTAATACAACAACTAGGGTTTTTCCCAAATTACCAAACTACCCCCAACATATTAAAATGCTAAAACTTAGAACAAAACGTATACATTGGAGTAGAAATCCCTACCTCAAGAAATAACCCAAAAGAGAAGATGGAGATGAAGATCCAAACTCAAAGTGCTCCAAATCCAAATTGTTCAGATTAAACTGAAGCTCTCGACCCACTCTAACTTTTTAATAAAGGATCTAGGGTAAAACACACCCTAATAGAGATCAAACCTAAGAGAGAAGAGAGAGAGAAGTCGGACCTAGGGTTTGGAATAAAAAGGAGATGAAAAACTGATAAAAACCCGCTGCTGCTGCCTATTTAAACTGAACAGGCTCGCTCGAGCGAAGACATGGTCGCTCGAGCGACCAGACACAAAAATCCACGCTCGAGCGAAGAAAAGCTCGCTCGAGCCAAAAACTCGATGCTTCAGGTCTGCAACCCAGAAGCTCGCTCGAGCGACGAAATGCTCGCTCGAGCGAAGACTCGAAAACATACACTCGCTCGCTCGAGCGAAGAAAAGCTCGCTCGAGCCAAGAAACACATCTCTCAGGTCCTAAGCCCAGACGCAGACTCTCGCTCGAGCGACCAAACCCTGGCTCGAGCGAAGAACAAAAACAACAGCTCGCTCGAGCGACCAACTCCTCGCTCGAGCGAAGGTCCAAAATTCTGGACAGCAACCTTGGTGTCTAAACCCAACCAACCTGAAACAAACCTGCCCAAAGACATCCTATAACTCAAAATAAAGAATTAAAGGACAACAACAACAATACACAATGCCTGGATCCACGGAACTTAAGTCCGGATACAACAATCTAAAGGAAAAAGGGGTCGCTATAAAATCGGAAAGACCGTGGTCGCTATAGATCACATCACCTCTAATACTTTTTATATATATTTTTTAAAGAAAATCCAAAAAAGTCAAAAAGTTGACATTTTACTAACTTTTCAAACATTCCTTAATATATGTTGTTAATACATACATTAATAAAACAATACAAGCTAATCTAAGAATGAAAAACTTTCATGCTATCTTCTATAAAAATTCTTGGATCATAGCATTGCTCTAAAATATATGATGAGTCCATCTTTTCTCTACTTTGGGAAAAAACTAAAAGACTGTCTAATTTTGGTGGTCTTGTGGGTCCATAAAGACTATTTTGTTAATTTGTGTTTTTTTGTTTTTAATTGTTAATTCACTATATACAAATATCTATTAAAAACTCATATATGATTATTGATAGTTCGAGAAGTACGGTCCACATGTTCTTCATCATAATGTATGATTGATAGAGAAGGTGAAATATTAATTATTCGTGTTGGATAATTGAGATAATAGTATGATTGATAGAGAAGGTAAAATATTAACTGTTTATGTTGGATAATTGAGAAACACGAAGGACATAATAAATAATGATTGGTGAGGGAATATGATTACGTGATATTTTGGGACTATTGCATAATTTTCCCTTTAGATAAATGGGACAAGTGTATAATTTTGAAAATGAAACCATCAACTTTTTTGAAGATAATAAATAACAAACATGATTTTAAAAATAAATCACTAATTTTTTTTAACAAAAAATATGATAAAAATTATAATTACAATTTCAATTAGTCTTAATTGATGATCTACGTATAAAGGTGAAGCAACCAAATCATCAAATGGGGCTTGTGGAGGTCCATAAGATTCAAATTGGATAGTCTAGTCTTCTCTTGGCAAAAAAGCTAGACTCTCTAGTCTCTCTATATGTAAACAAATGTATACACCAATTTTATTGTTTAATGGGTTTCATATTTTTGTAAAGAGGATTTGCTGAGGTTTTAGGTTTATTTTATCTAATTATGTTTATTAGTTACTGTAAGGGATAAGAATTTGGCTCATAACTCATGCCCAAATAAGCCTAGAAAGGAAGAGCAGCCCAATACTTGAGACTAGAGTTTGTTTGGCTATAGAAAATCAAAAGGAGCTGATCATATTAGTCGGCCTAGGTTAGCACAATTCGACCGATCTACACAAAATGACCTTTGACAAGGGCTTATCCGTCCGATAAAAAGGAGGCCATCTAACGGCCTATAAGGATGACAAGTTGAGTACAATTTACCTATGAAAAGACCCAACAATGCCACAAACAAGGACACAACAAAAAACAAACTTACACAAATAAATACTATACTATTTAGTTATGTTCAATCTTGGGGCTAACTTAATCGTCGAAGGATCCTCCAATGGGAAGGCCTTTGGCTTTGGATTTTTCTTGCTAAGAAAGCATCGAGGCAAGGCAGATCATTCACATTTACTTTAATTTGTTTGGAAATGATATTGAGTTAGAGTTTACATGGATTTCTTGAAATGGAGAGAGAGAGAAAAAAAGTCAGCAAGCCAAGAAAATGGCAAAGTTACAGTATTTTTAATCTTTCATTAATTTTTTTTATTTGTTTTAAATTTAAGTCAAAAGTTTGATTTGATATGAATTATTTTAATAATTTCATCAAAATCTTTTTATTCTCTCCTTTTCATTTATAATCCGGTATTTGGCCTAATAGATTAATTAGGTCCATTAGTAGGGTCCAATTAAAGTATGAATTGGTTTTCAAGAAATTATTTGCACTTAAGAAGTTTTAAACTTGAGATCATAGAGGGATTACACCCTAGGTCCTAGGCTTTTACCACCAGGTCAAATCATTGGGATTTAAAAAATTTATTTCTTATCTCAAATTTATCTTCTCATCAAATTTGATTTAAAAAAAAAAAAAATCATGTCCAATATTTCATATTTTATTGCATTGTAGGGTGGAGAGGGCTCTGGTGGTGCCAAAGGGTAAAGAAGTTATAGAGGTGGCAATATTTTCATCATTGGAGCTGAGGAGGGATTGAAGAGCAATGATTGGAGTAGGAATTAATGAGTGGTTGGAGTTGGTGATGGGTGATGGTGGATGGTGGTTGAGTAAGAGTAGGGTTAGGATTAAGATTTGAGAGAGTAAGGCTATGTTTGTTTGGAGAATTAGGTTAGATGTGATTATGAGTACGATGAGATTGAGTGAGAGGATTATTAGTATAGTGGCATTAGGTTGGAGATGTTAGATAAAGTGTGAATGTTTGTAAACTAGTGTGGTGGTATTAATTAGTTAAGATTAAATTTACAAAATTACTTAAAAATGTGACGCCCCAAAATCTATACTAAGGATTGTAGTCAACGAAAAGTCACTAATGAGTCTTATGGTCAATGACCAAATAAGATCCCAAATTGTCGGAGGAGTCAAATTAGCCTCCTTTATAAATCCAGCTTTCTTAGGTAGCAAGGCTACCATTTTGACAGATCTTAAGAGGTATTGATGCAAGGTCTCATAAGCAACGCGTGGAACTATATTAGTTTTTTAAAAGACAATCATATAGTAATAGGAGAATAGATACAAAATATCCTTAGTTACAAAAGATAGGTCCATCAATATTACACCCCAAAAATAAAATTTCAGATGGACTTTTCAAAACAAAATAAAAATTCTAGATTCTCTAGGACAACCAAAAGTCTTTGAAAGTTTCCGGCTCATCATTTTCTGCTGCAAAATCCTATTCAGTACTTGACATGAAACGCCATGAGCTTTAAACGCCTAGCAAACGCACACACACCTCATCTATTTTTCCTATTCTAAAACACAATTGCAATTACAACAATAGGGAAATAAACATGATATTCAAATAAACAACAAGGGTTACAAGGTTAGTTGTTAGTAGTCTAGAAATCCCCCAAAGAGATTTTATCCTCCCAACTATAAGAATCAGACGCGGATTATTTGGTATGCCTTCTCTTTTGCTACTTTGCAGATATGAATGACAATGGGCTGGGGCAGGGCTAGGGATTACACTCCTTGTCCTCGATCCCCGAAGGTATCACCATCCCTGCCCCTGATCCTTGGTGGGGAATCCATCACCCCTTGCCCCTGCCCTCTAACGGGGATCGGGTTTCCCCGACCCCGAAAAATCCCCAACTTTTTTTTTTTTTGAATTTTGCATATCCCATTTTATTATTTTTTTTTTTTAGGCAAATACAAATAATATATATAAAAGAATAATTTAGCAATGTCCAGACATATACATCCAAACACCCACACCACAAAAAAAAAAAAAAAATCCAAACAACACCTGTGAACCTAAACCCTAAAATGAGTCAAAAAATCTCTAGAGAAACACTCACACACATATACACACACACATATAGAGGGGTATAATAGTAATTTCAGTTTGAGGCGGAAACGGGGACGGGCCGGGGCGGGAGAACATATCACTATCCCTGGCCTGAAAGTTGTCGGAGATTCATTTTTGAATACCATCCCTGGCCCGTTGGGGGTATTTCTTAGGGAAAACAGTTCTAATTGGGGTCGAGGGGCCGGGTTCTCGTTGGGTCAAGTTCAAATTGCCATCCCTATTTGTAGACCTTACCCTAGATGCTTACCAACGGTTGCATACAGCGTAGTGCCAATTGAGGACCTCAAAAGAGATGGTGAAATAAAGGCTTTGCCCATTTCCTCCTTACACTAAAACCACCTAGGGTCCGAATACAACCGCTTCGTTCAAGGGTTCTAAAACAACCACTTGCGTAAGACTTTAACTTTCAAAAGGGAACATGTCCCGCTAACCAATTCAATTTAAACATAACCTTATCTCATAACAATACTTATGTGATTGAAACCCTATTAGCTGCCCCATTAAGTCTTCCATTTAGATTAATGTTTTAAGTTAGTCAGTACAAACAATTGAAATAAAATTTTCATAAATACAAACATCATTAAAGGACTAAAATAAAGGTATATTACCATAATACATGCAATATCATACCAAGACATGATCATATACTAATAAGCATATTCATGAAGACATAAGCATAGAATACTAATGTAAAACTAAATTTTCAAATTTAGTAACCATATAAAGATTAAAATCAAAAGGACTATTTCAGATTTTTCTCGAGCCTAGCCTTCCTATGGTTCGTAAAGAATTTTATCTAGTTTTCAGAACATTTTTCAGAAATGGAATAGCTTTTCTATGTTTTTAGTTATTTAAGAAACACTCCAGTGCTGTCCAAATTCGTCGACTGTTACAAAAATCGGATGTTCTTACAAACCGCTCATTATTTTTCAATGAAACCAATTTTCCTTGAAAGCTAACTCTTTAAGGAAGTTTTTGACATAAAACCAAGGTCCAAGAGATTTTTCTACATTTCTTTAGAATTTTAGAAAGTTGGCTGTAAAACTGGTTTTTCATGCACGATACTCAAAATAAGAAGATTGGTGAGAAAGTAGGCCAACTAAGGGAATTTTTCACTTATTTGTGATGAAAACATACTAAATAATGTATCAATAACTGATATTTTTAGAGTGATGGTATGCCTTTGGAAATAATGTGAGATATGAGAAGAAAAATGTAGTTTTGCATCTATTAAGAGGAAATATGAGTAGAAGAATGATTAAAGCCCAATTCATCAACTTTAAACATATGAACACCATTACAACACATCTGAAAATATGATTTTAAATCTCTAATAACATGTATTTAAAAAAGAAATAGAAGGAGAGATGGTGATGTGGCTTACTTGAGGCATGGTTGGTTTGCTAACAAAACCTTCTTTTTCTCTCCTTTCCTCCACCGAGCTCACTCTCTTGCCCTTTCTTCCTCTTAGCTGAATAGGTTGTTTGTGTGTGTGTGTTCTTGTATGCAAAATGCTAAGGGAGAGGTTTTATTTATACTAAAATTGGCTCAAAAGGTCCAAATTGCCCATTGGTTGGAAATTGATTGGATATTTTGGATTTACTTTGAACTTAGTGGAATAGTAGATGATTAGAGGCCTTAATTATGCAATTAATCATGATTAAGTTAGGCTTTAGTTAGGATGGAACTTGAGGTGGAAACAAGGTTCCATATTTTAGGATGTACTAGAATACTTTTCTATGAATTCATGGATTTGTTCGAAAAAGTTGTATACATTTCTTTTCCCTAGGGTGGCCTGCTATGTGGGGGTGGATTTGAGGGGATTATTGTTATTATTATTTTTTTGTGTATAATTGATGGGAATTTCAAAATATAGTGTATAATTTATTTAAATAGGTTTAAAGGTAAAAGTATATATATATATATATATGTATAATAGTACTAACTTGAGGTCAATTGGTAATTTAATAACAATGTGACGGTTTTGGCTTTAATTTATGAATTGAAATATTTATTTAAGTATAGAATTAAATTGAATTAGGGTTAGATAATTTAATTTGGTTTAGATTTCTTGTTTCGAATAAAAAGACTACCAATCGACGAACATGAGGAAAATCGGAAAAAACATAGGGTTTCAAGTGGTAAATCCATATTTAGGGAGTTATTTAATCTATACTAGGGTATTAGAAATGATTCTTAAGTTATTGGAATCGACTAGTGATTGCGAGTTTTCGCTTCTAGGGTTAAAGGTGAAATTATTTAGGAAATCAAGGGTCTTTATTACAATATTCCAAAAGTAAGAGACTTTTAAGAAAATAAAATTTTCGGAGGCTTCACAAAAAATCTTTCTCACATATAATATAACTTTGTTGATATCGTAAAACCAGGGGTAAATTAATAATTTACCATCAATCCACGTAAGGAGATTAGTAATCCCCAGTAATGCTATGTAGCTCGAATTTGCCTTTCCCGAATCCCCTCGAAATCAAAACAACATCGTTTCGTCATTTTGATTTTTTTTTTTTTTTAGAAGAAGAGAATCAAAAAAGAAGAAGGAAGAAGAAGAAAAAGAAGAGAAGGAAGAAGAAGAAGAAGAAGAATAAGAAGAAAATCGGGCTGGGCATCAACCATCAACCATTTCAGATCAAAAAAAAAAAAAATTGGGCTGGGCATCAACCATTCATCTTCATCATCAACATCATCAACCATTTCAGATAAAAAAAAAAAAAATCGGGCCGGAGGCGGAGGTGGCGGCGATCGGCGACGGCCTTGCTCCATTCTCTCTTTCTCTTCCTCTCCCTCTTTCTCTTCCTCTTCCTCTCTGCGTTTCGGACATAAAGGAGGGAAGAAAAAAAGAAGAAGAAAAAAAAAAAGAAAACTGCCCAAAACGATTCGGGGAAGAAAATTTCGGGAGGAAAATCATTTTCCTAATCCCAACCCTCCCATGATAATGTTAATCCCATAAATGGAAGGGAATTCATATTCTCATGCGATTGCTAATCCCATGGAATTTTGTTGCACACAACATGAGTTAAGTGGGTTTCATGAATTGGTAATCTAAGGTTGCGTTTGGTAGAGCTTTCTAACTATGATTTGAGAGTATGAGTTATATTTTGAATTTATGAGTTTTGGAATTATGATTTGAGTGCGGAAAATTTGTTTGGTGAAAGAGTTTTGAAAAGAATTTTGAATTGAGTGGGGAATTTTTGATGTGACATATGATATTTGATACAAAAACTTACAATTCATAACCAAACATACAACTCAAAATTCTATTAAAACACATAAAAAAATTTTAAAAATTCAGAAAATATTTTTTTCGAATATATAAAAATTAACATATGTCAATTGCAAAAAAAAAAAAAAAAAAAAAATTGCACTGTTCCAGTCAACCGGCCAGACGTCCGGTGGGACGACCGGTTAGGCCAAATTTGAATTTTTTTTTTTGAAAATCGCGCCTGAGACAGAGTTTTTTACAGAGTTTTCTCTTTGTTGTGGAAATACAATTTGAAAGTCGTATCCAAACATGAAGTTAGAATGTGTGGGTAGAATTATATTTTGGAAATCATTCCAAACGCAGCCTAATTTTCTTTCCTAAACTTCCAATCAAACATGGCCTAAGAGTAAGCGATAGAGTTTAATATTTTATGATATTGTAAAATTATAATTTTTTTCTTTTTTGAAAATACGAATTATTTTGAAAAATAACTATTTTAGTTAATTTTTCAATTATTTATAAAAAAATATGTAAAAAAAATAGAAAAAATAATAAACTTTTTGATAATAATTTTTTTATTTCTTGACCCAAAAAAACTAGCTTCCAAACTTGCTCTTGCTCAATAGTTTTAAAAAAAAAGAAATAGAAAAAAGAAAAAACTCCTAAAAAAAATGGTGTACAATTAGCACGCAGGCGTGTGGAATTTGGGGGATAGCTGTTACGAGCTCCTGTCTGCTCGTCGACTCAATAATACAAATTGGGTCCCACCAGATCCCCTCACATACAATAAAAGGAGCAAGGATCCTCTAGAATTTTTTTTTCCTAAAATTTTTAGAGTGGTGTATTGTATGGTTGAGATTTAATGATAAGTTACATTAATTTTTTAACATTAAATCTCAACCACACAATATACCACTTATGCTTGGTGCAATAAAAGTTCTTTCCTTTACCGACACATCAACACGTCTTCCAAAATCTCTGCAGGGCTATGAACAAGTCGTCCTATAAATTATTCAATATGTATCTTAAGCCTTGATTTGGTTTTCATTTTTGACTATATAATTATAAAAAGATAAAAAAAATTATAAAATCACAAAAAGATAAAAAAGTTACAAAAGTATCAAACTATTCCATATATAAATAAAAGGTTTTTTTTTTTTTTAAGGTCCCTGGTATTATGATTTTGTAGCATAAAGGACATTCAATATTTTTATAATGTCTAAGGTCCCTCAACATCAATCCAGAGAAAATTCGATTCAGAGAAAATTCGATTCGGAGAAAATTCGATTCAGAGAAAATTCAACTAGAGAAAATTCAATCCAGAGAAAATTCAACCAGAGAATTTCTCTCTAGAGAAATTTCTCTCCAAAGAAATTCTGAATTTTTCTGGATTCTCTGGCTGTGTTTTAACCAAATTTCTCTGGACTTCGGAATTTCTCTCCAGAGAAATTCTGAATTTCTCTGGATTCTCTGTCTGTGTTTTATTTTGTCTTTTAAATCTTTCTTTTAGTTTTCTTTGATGTAGGTAATGGCACATTTGGTAAAATTTTGATCCTGACGCTATTATTAGTAGGCAGGAAATTTTGTAAAGGATGAAGTTTAGCATGCCCTTATTGTTGTGATAAACAATGCTTCGAACCTCTATGGACATACAGTACGGTTTCTGTACAGAGCAGTCCAAACATCAGGTGAACAGGTACTTCGTTTTTTTTTCTTTCTTAGGATAAGATTTGGTATGGAAGTTCTATCATCTTGAGTAATTAGTGAAAAATGATTTTTGATGTTTTCATCAGGAGAGTCTTGTTCGAGTGGTAGTTTGGTGCATTGGAGAATATGGTGAAATGTTGGTCAATAATGCTGGAATGCTTGATATAGAAGAACCAATTACTGTAAGTTTGCTTCTACAAATTTTTCCCGACTTCAGCCCAGGCATGTCGATGATTGACTGCGGCAGCCACATCCATCACCGGAGTTGAAATCATTCTGTGAGAACATGGACGGGTTGGGATTGAGGAAGTACATGATCGAGCGGCCCAAAGTGCGGAATTCGATTAGGATTGAGTTGCCGGATGCCTTGCCGGGAGCTCCGAACGCGGCGGCGATGGTTCTGGATGCGATGGAGGGGTTCTATGTGGACAATCAACGGGGCTGAATTTCTCTGTGATAGATGGGAGGGACCTTAGATATCAAAAAATAATATTGTGGATGTCTTCTATTACTAAAAATGGGAGAGAGACTTTAGATTAATTTTCCCTAAATAAAAAGTCAAAAAAGAATCATTCTATACTAAGGCCTCGTTTGGCAAGTTCTCTTTTAGCCAAAAAGTCAAAAAGTTACTAAAAAAATAAAAAAGCCAACAACTCATACCAAAAAGTCAAAGATTCTATTTTCTCTCTACTTTTTACACATCTTTTTGTAAAAAGTCAAAAAATTACCCCAAACATACTAGTTATTTTTACCTCGTATTTTAGCTAAAAAGCCAAAAAGTTACTCGTTTTTTTACCTCGTTTTTTTTTTACCTAGTTTTTTTTAGTAACTTTTTGACTTTTTGGCTAAAATCTGAGGTAAAAAAAACTAGTATGTTTGGGATGACTTTTTGGCTTTTTAAGAAAAGATGTGCAAAAAGTAGGGGTGGGCACGGGTCGGTTGCGGTCACGGAACCTCCAATCCGCCATCTGTCCGCCAGATTGGTGGATTGGAGAAAATCAATCCGTATCTGTCCGCCAATCCGGCGGATGTGGATTGAGCGGATTGGCGGTTTGGCGGATGGATGCGAATCGGTTTGGCGGTTTAAGATTTTATAAATTTTCAACATAATTCAACTTGTGTACTTCCTCAAAAAAAAAGAAAAAAAAAGAAAACATTATAGTCAATGACTTAAAAAATTATTATAATCACTGTATGTCTCATCCAAAAAAAGAAAGTTTGAAATTTTAAAATATCACAATCATTGCATGACTCATCCACATATTATAATCACAGCATGATTCATCCACATAAAGTATTACAATCTGTGGTTTTTAAAATATAATAACAATTCAAACCACCAAAACCATGAACAGGGCAGTAGTAGAGATTGTATGTCTCTGTATTGTTACATCTATATATGTTTTTGAAAACAAAAACCAACCATCATATATCATATTTTCTATTTATTATTTTTAGAGTTAAATTTAAAAACCAAAAAATATAGATAAATAATACGTTTATTTTTTTCAATTCAAAAAATATACTCAAGTTGAAAACTTTTTTTCAACAGAATATTTAAACTCTTGTTCAATTGAAAATACAAACAAAATATTTAAATAAATTGAAAACATAAACCCTTATAAATTATTAGGAGTGCTCGCGGTTTGGCGGTTCGGTTGCGGTCAAAGGAATCTCAAATCCGCTATCCGTTCGTCAAATTGGCGGATTTGAGAAAATCAATCCACAACCGTTCGCTCGTCATCACGCATCCGTCCCAAATGCGGTGGTTCGGTTCGGTTCGGTCGGTTTTGACGGATCGGTATATCCGCTGCTCACCCCTAGCAAAAAGTAAAGAGAAAAGGAAATATTTGACTTTTTGGTATAGGTTATAGGATTTTTGACTTTTTTAGTAACTTTTTGACTTTTGGCTAAAATGTTTGTTTGCCAAACGAGGCCTAAGGGCAATTTTGTCATTCCAAGGTTAAAAAATAAAAAAAGCCAAACAAGAAACTAAACAACTAAAAAAGTCTCACGCTAAAAAAATCAAAAAAACTAAAAAATCAACTAAAAAAGTCATTACTAAACAACTCCTAAATATTCTACTAAATATTTTACCAAATCTATATAAATTTTACCAAATCTCTTATATGGGGTGAGACTCACACAAATCTACATGTGCGTAAGTCTCACAGATTTAGTAGAATATTTGAGATCCTTATCATAACTCTTACTCTATTCTATTTACTGATATTTAATATTTTTATTTTTAAAATTCTAACACAAAAATATAAATCTCATGATTTAAATCAATAACTATTGATTTTGGAGTATTTTGTGAAATAAATTAAAATTAACTTTTTAATTTTTTAAAAAATATATAAAAAAATAAAAAAACAGTATAATTTAAAAAAAATTAAATTTTAATTAACTTGCCAAAAGAATCTTAGAGCACTACCAAAACTTGCTCCAATTTTAGTATTTTTTTTTAATTTTTAATTTCTCACTAAAAACCCCGAAAATATTAAATAATTTCTCCGTTGGGATACTTTCAGACTTTTTCTCACTACTATTTATTTGAGAGAGAGAAAATAGAAAGAGAGAGAGAGAGATATTCGTAACCGTGTGATCCATCCCTGCCCCCTTCTCGCGCCAAACACCATAGCCCTTCCTTTCCTCAACCTTGGTGTTCTTGTTCATCTCCCTCAACCTATACATGCATTTATACTTTTAGAGAGAGAAACTTGATGATTTGAGAGAGAGAGAGAGAGAGAGAGTCGGAAATGGGGATGGATTATTACAATATTCTGAAAGTGAATCGAAATGCAAGCGAGGAAGACCTGAAGAAAGCTTACCGTAGGCTCGCCATGATTTGGCACCCTGACAAAAACCCTAGCAACAAGCGCGAATCCGAGGCCAAGTTCAAGCAGATCTCCGAAGCCTACGACGTCCTCAGCGATCCCCAGAAGCGTCAGATCTACGATCTCTACGGCGAGGAAGCCCTCAAGTCCGGCCAGGTTCCTCCGCCTCCCTCCGCCTCTCGCGCCGCCTCCTCTCAATTCCACAACCACCACAACCACCAGCACCCTAACCCATCCTTTCGCTTCAATCCCCGGGACGCCGAGGATATCTATGCCGAGATGTTTGGTGCCAACGACGCCGCCGCCGCTTCTAGTCGGAGTCGGACTTTTAAGGACGGGTTTTTTAGGACTTCCACTGGGGAGTTCGGTAATTCGGCTTCCGCGGCGCCGAGGAAGGCCGCTGCGGTGGAGAATGCGTTGCCCTGTAGTCTGGAGGAGCTTTATAAGGGTGCCAAGAAGAAGATGAAGATTTCGAGGACTATTGTTGACGCTTCCGGGTATGTAATTTGATTACATTCTCGAATTTTTCTAATTTTTTATTTTATGTTATTTGCTTCAAGTAATTGTTGTGTGATTTGTGTGTTTTACATTGGTATTTGTATGATTCAAAGTGTATGCAACTAATTGATATTAGGGTTGATGATTTGAATTTCAAATGGGGAAATGGTCTAAAATTAAGAAAGTTTGGGTTCAGAATGAAGGACATCTAAATGTTGGTATTGAACATTGTAGTAGTCTAGCCCCAATAACATATTGTTGGATTAGAGTGCATGATGGAATCAATAACGAAAGATAAATGAGAAGCCGTTTAAAACATAAACACACAATCACTTGTAAATGCATAACGTAAATAGTACAATACGTTGGTAAAATCTCACTACAAATGAAACTTACGTGACAATTACACAAATAGGTGCTCACACCTAGCGAGTCGTGCATAAAAAGAGCTCATAAGGGTGCCTAAGCACAAAAACTTAGAAAACCTTACTTAAAAAGCACAATTAGGTGTGACACGATACAAAAACCCGACACATCATTTTTTTAAGAAAAAGTGATACATTTTGGTTATATGTGTTGGCCAGAAGTGATCCATCTAACATATACCATTATTCTTTTTTTGATAAGTACTCCCTCTGTTCCATTTCGTTAGTTTTTATTTTTTTAATTTGGGATGTCCCAAAGGACCACCGGTCCTGAATAATTCCATAAAAAGGTTCAATGATTGCATGCAAGATATTATTCTAAACTAGAAAACAATCAATTTTAATAATGGATATAGAGAAAAAATTTAATATAAAATCCGTAATGACAAAAAAATCCCTAACACATAAAAGTCCTAAAATTCCAATCACCCTAGCAACCATCTTTAGGATGAAAGGAGACAAGCAAAATCAGAAAAACACATGGGTTGTTTTTTGTTTGAGTCTTAGCTATGAGAGAAGAAGTAGCTTCAAAAACAGGTCTCACAAAATGAGTTTGCCCGTGTCTTCTATGAGTTCTATGTGCTAGAATGGAATTGTTGTGAATAAAATTGTATCAGATGATTGTCCATGCAATTATGAATTTGAAAATGCTAGGGTGAAAAATGTATCATCTTTTCTTATTATGGTGAAACTTGTCTTGGCAACACTTAAATTTAGAATTGGAAGATTGCAAGAATTATGCTTTTTTATTTATTTATTTATTTATTTATAATTTATTTTTATTTTTATTTTTTATAAGTATGAATGCTTATATAAATGAAACACCAAGGGGATGCAACATGTATAGAAAAGAACATAAATCAAATACTATACTTCAAAAACCTATTCGAAGGTCTTTACGAAAGTCAAATTGATTTAAGGATAAAGAGATCATTCTCAAATGTTAATTATACGAAAAAGGTGAAAATGTACTATATAATATAGAAATAGGCTATTCTCTGCCAGTAAAAGTTCTTCTACTCCTTTTTGCCCACACAAGCCACATCAAAACATAGGGCACCAAATGCCAAGCTTCCTTCCTTCTCCACCCAACTTGAACTGCGGTCTACAATCATAGCAACTTTCGAACTGTCGAAGGGAACACCCACTCCATGATCAGAAGATGACTCATCGACTCCCCATCCAGACACATGCAACACCAGTTCACATGCACTTGCCTTCTTTTGATCAGGTTGTCAATGTAAGAATCTTTCCATGTGCCGCATACCACACAAAGAAAGCCACCTTCAAGCCTTTGTGCCCCAGACCCCATTCCATGGAAAAAGGAGCCTTGTTCAGCCAAAGAGAGCAACATAGAAAGACTTTACATTGAAGAGGTCAGAAGAGGATTTCGTCCATCAAATCACCCCCATCACCAAGACGGATAGCATACAACAATGAAGAAAATGCATAATCTCCACCAATTTCCAAACATTAAGATCTTTCCTCAGGAAATATCCCAAAAAACATGACACCCTTTGCATTGAGGGGAACACTAACAGTAGTGTAGTCTTTCGATTAAAAGCAATATGAGCCACGTTGGCAATGCCTTTCCATAAACCTCACCCGGTTCCCATTTCCTACCACAAACCGAACATGGCTTGACCAAAAATCACATCTATTCTAATTGTCTTTCCATAAACTTGACCTATAAGATTGAAAGATCTCGGAAGTTCACCCACCTCAAATATTTCCTTATTTAACTCCACCACCGTTCATTATCTTTCCCCTTCACAAGCAAATCTCTATAGTTATTTCCCCAACAAAGCTTGATTAAAGATGGAAAACATATGAATGCCCCCCTCTTCTCTCTAAGGGGTGCAAATGGTTTCCCAATCGATATGGTGGTATTTCAACTTGGCCTCAATCCACGAGGTGGTATTTGAACTTGTCCCCTACACCTCCCCAAAGAAAATCATGTTATAGCCTCTCCAATTGCTTAAGAGTTGAGGATGTGATGGTACAAGAGACATAAAGTAAGTGAGCAAGCTAGATAACGTATTTTTAATCAAAGCCAGCCTAGCCCCTTTGGAAGGATATTGTCTCTTCCACCCTGCAAGAAGCCTATGAAAATTCCAAATCACCATATCCCAAACCAATTTTGGCTTGTAGGAGGAACCAAGAGGAAGACCCAGATAAGCCATTGGCAACTGATCTATTTTGCTACCAAGAATGGTAACCAACATCGCCACATTCTGCGGCTCTCCTATTGGGATTATGCTGGATTTTCCAAGATTAAACTTTGACCAAAAATATTCCAAATGCAAAGGAGGAACATTGGAGGTAACTCATTCGTTGTGTCTCGGTCTCACACAAGATAATATTATCATCGGCATAAAGCAGATGGGAGACTGATAAGAGAAAGCAGATGGGAGATTGATAAGAGAGAGATCCATTGATCTGACCAATCTCAATCTTAAATCCGTTAAGAAAGCCCCCTTGCACAACCTTCTCAATCATTTTGCTGAAAACTTCCATAGCCAAAATATACAACAAAGGAGACAAATCTCCTTGACGCAACCCTCTAAATTGACACCCTCACAGTAGACAAATGCAGTCACTCCATTTAAGACTAAACCCCATTTCCCAGAGCAATAAATAATGAAATCCCAATTAATATGATTATAAATCTTCTCAATAACCAGCTTGCAAATTAGCCAGGTTCTACCACTTCTAATTCTATAATCCATTGCGTTAATGGCCACCAAAACCACATCAAGAATTCATTAGCCTTCTACAAATGAATTCTGGGAATGTGACACCACCAAAGGCTATCCTTAAGACGATTAGACAACACTTATGCTAGATGTTTGTATGCCCCTCCAATTAACATCGAGGCTTTTCTCGAAACAAACATGTCTCATAAAAAATTGCAAATATTCTCAAAATGTCATCCGGAACCACATCCCCTATGAAGTACGGACATGGACACGGGTACGGTGATTTAAAAAAGATGGGGACATGGCAATTTTTAAAAAAAAAAATATATATATATATTTGCTATGTAGATTAATATTATATTACTAAACAATCAAAATTAATAAAAACTAACATTAATCCAAGATATATATATATATATATATATATAAATCACTACATTTAAACAAATTAGTAGATCACCCATCCACAAAAAAAGACATAATAAATGATAAGAGCTAAGATGACGAAGGAAAAAATTCAACATTCAACAATATTCTTTTTTTACTTTCTTAATTTTACAGTTTGACCCCAAAAGACATTTACAAAAATAAAAAAATACCTTCGCTGTGTCCCCTGATGTGTCTAGATTTGGACACGCATGTCCCCAGTGTGTCTTGTTGTGTCAAAAAACCAAACCAAACCAAACCAAGCTTTAATTCCCATCAAATGGGTCCCCTACAAAAAAATAAAATAAAATTAAAGGGACATGCCATGTGCCGTACGTGTTCTAGTGTCACGACCCGACGAATTATCAGGACAAAATTACCTACCAAAAGGAAGTCTCAAGGAAGGGAGGCTAAGGGAATATTTTGGAAGCTCCTGGAAGACTTGAGAAAATATGAAAACCATGGAGGATGCTGGAACCTTCTAGAACTCCCTAGAGTATTGTAGACAATTATACATAAGACTAGAAGCTTGAACATACTTCTAGAATAGGTTCTTTGAGAGGATGAGGGAAGGATCTAGAATCCTCTCTATCCATGTAGAGCTAGAATACTTTTAGAATAGTCCATAAGATAAAGGCGGAGGAAGTGTTTAGAACACTCTTCATCATACTAGGCCTAGAACATTCTTTGTAAGCCTATAAAAGGGGGAGGGCCTCATTTGCCCAAACCACCCAAGTAACCAAGTGTAATCCAAAGCATTCAAGCAATACAAGCAAAGCATTCTCCAAGAGCTCTCTCTAAGTTTCTCTAAGTCTCTCTTGTGTGTGCAAACTTCTCCTAGCTCTCTTCCAAAGAAGGCTTACTTAGGGGCAAGCAAGGCGTGCATAAGTATCTAAGGCCGCATGGTTGGCTTGGAAAAACTAAGGCCGTGACAGTTGGTATCAGAGCCAAAGCTTACGAAGGCATCGTAACTAAGGAAGGAAGGGCCCTATGTCGGAAGTAATTCACACCGAAGAGAACCGCGGAAGGGAGACTGCTGCAAACTTGGGCAAGAAGGCCAAAGATAAGTCACGCGACATTGTGAGTGCCATGGAGACCCGAGTGGTCAAGGTTGAAGTGGCTATGGCCGATGTCAAGGAGTGGTTGGATCGATTGGAACAAGGAATGGAGCAACTCGATGGCAAGGTGGAACGCCAAGTCGAGGAATTGCTTGAGTCCGTGCGGGACACCATCTGGACCAACCATGAGACCCACAAGCAAGAAAGCTATGACTTTGAAGAACGGATCTTGAAGGCAATCTCTCAACTCCAAGACCAAGTCCAAGAGCTAAAGGAAGGCTTGGAGGAGACACGGGCGGACTAGGCCATGAGCAAGCGAGCTGCGGCTAGTGGTGGCGTTACCACTAATGCGGGATTCACTCCAAGTCTTGAGGCACCATAGCCCACGGAGTTCGATGGCAAAAGGGACGCCAAGGAGTTAGACGACTACATCTGGCACTTAGAGAGGTATTTCGAAGCCTTGAACTTAAATGATGAAATGGCTAAGGTACGCACTGCTTCTCTCTACCTCACTAAGCTTGCGGGAATTTGGTGGCGTCGTAAGCATTCAGAAATTGAGAAAGGCACTTGCACTATCTCTTCATGGGAAGAATTTAAGAATGAACTCATGAGACAATTCTATCCCGAAAATGTGGCACATGAAGCACGACTGAAAATGAGGGAGTTGAAGCACACCCGCTCTATCCGGGACTATGTCCAAGAATTCTTCGGGTTAATGCTTCAAATTCCTAATATGAGTGATGATGACTTGCTCTTCAACTTCACAGTTGGTCTTAAGCAGTGGGCACAGTTGGAGCTACAACGAAGGGGTGTCAAAGACATTTCCACTGCACTCACCGTGGCTGAGACATTGGTGGAATATACAAAGCCGGAATCGTCTAACTCGGAGTCCACCAAGGATGGTCAAGGCAACGGTGGGGGAGCAAAGTGGGCCAAAGAGTCTAGGGATTCTAAGGCTCCAAGGTACAAAGAAGGCGGAGGCAAGCCACCATCGGGCAAGGATTGGAAGAAAGATGCCAACAAAGACATCAAGCCCAAAGACAATTGCTTCATTTGCGATGGGCCACATTGGGCGCGGGATTGTCCTAAGAGGAAAAGCCTTAGTGCAATGCTTGCAAAACAAGAAATGGAAGAGCAAGCACAAATGGGATCTCTACAGCTACTTGGTGCCATAGAATCGAAGCCTACTACATTGACCCAATGGGATAAGGGTTTAATGTACGTGGATGCCAAGATCAATGGGAAGGCGACCCAAGTCATGGTAGACACAGGCGCGTCGCACAACTTCATCAAGGCGGAAGAGGCCAAGAGGCTTGGTCTGAAATTTGACAAGGGCCAAAGATTGATGAAGACAGTGAACACCAAGACAATGCCCGTAGATGGCCTGGCTCGAGGGGTTGAGCTGCACCTTGGTGGATGGCGCAGAAAAGTCGATTTTTCAATAGCATCACTTGATGACTATGACGTGGTGCTAGGAATGGAGTTCTTGCGAGAGTTCAGCGTGGCACTGTTACCTCACAACAATATTATGTGCATTATAGAGGGTGGGCCTTACATGGTGCCAATGGTGAGTAAGGTAAATACTAAACTCCAACTTCTATCAGCTATGTATATTAAGTTGGAGACGGACAAGAACGAGGTAGAAGGCGTTACCAAGAAGATGATTGGCTCTACCAAAGAAAGTCCACCAACATGCACAGTTATTAAGTCATCAATAGAGCAAGCAGATAAGGAAAATTCGAGAAGAAAACCTACACCTCCAAGGAAGAAGGCGCGACGAGGGCGTCGCGAGCATAGGTGGGGGAGAATGTCACAACCCGCCGAATTACCAGGACAGAATTACCTACCAAAAGGAAGTCTCAAGGAAGGGATGCTAAGGGAATATTCTGGAAGCTTTTGGAAGACTTGAGAAAATATGAAAACCATGGAGGATGCTGGAACCTTCTAGAACTCCGTAGAGTATTGTAGACAATTGTACATAAGACTAGAAGCTTGAACATACTTCTAGAATAGGTTCTTTGAGAGGATGAGGGAAGGATCTAGAACCCTCTCCATCCATGTAGAACTAGAATACTTCTAGAATAGTCCATAAGATAAAGGCGGAGGAAGTGTTTAGAACACTCCATCATACTAGGCCTAGAACATTCTTTGTAAGCCTATAAAAGGGGGAGGGCCTCATTTGCCCAAACCACCCAAGTAACCAAGTGTAATCCAAAGCATTCAAGCAATACAAGCAAAGCATTCTCCAAGAGCTCTCTCTAAGTTTCTCTAAGTCTCTTGTGTGTGTGCAAACTTCTCCGAGCTCTCTTCCAAAGAAGGCTTACTTAGGCGCAAGCAAGGCGTGCATAAGCATCTAAGGCCGCACGGTTGGCTTAGAAAAACCAAGGCCGTGACACCAGGCATGTCCTCGTGTCCAACACCGCTACAGCGCTTATTGTTGGGATTTATACCATATCGCACCAATGCAAACGGAAGTACACCTACACACCCACACATACACAAAAGAGAAAAATAATCACATATTTACGTGGTTCGATTCAAAACACTTAAAATATGTGAGATGGTTAAAACACTCAAAACCTACACACTACCTGAACCCTATGCTCAAAGGTAGTTGAGCCCTTCGCTCACCCCGGTGCCCATAGTATTTCTAATCTCACCCCTTATATCTCTATTTTTTCCCTCACCTCAATCTCTCAATCTCTCAATGAGAAATCCTATAGCCTACATAACTATTTACAATAGTCTACCCATGAGAATCCTAGTTCCATACAATTAGATAAACCAAATCCTACACATATTAGGTTTCCTAGTAGATTCCGAAACCAACCAAATAACTGTATGGGACCCACGTTTATCACATGGATGGACTAATCCTAATAGTCACCCCCTCTACCCATGTGGGGTAAATGTTATGTACACCTTCCAATCTAAGTGTCATGGTTTGCGTAATATACTCCACCTTCACCTAGAAGATGTTGCACCCCCTTGAATCGAGTGCCCACATTATGTCCTTGTACTCAAGCCTATGAGAATTGCCGCACCTCCCTAAGATGCCTTCACTGTCACAAATTAAACCTTCATAGAAAAGAGACCTACGTCCTCCCTTGGTGTCCACCTTGTAGCGACTTTTATCTCAATTTTTATGCCAAAAGCTTCCTTTTTATGATCAGTCTGCTACTCGCTGTCTTTCTCTTGGTGCCCACCAAATATCCTTACAACTGTTGCTCACCATTGTTCACCCACAACTCATACTACTCGCCTGATATTTGACAATAGCTTCCCTTTTGTCACAACATACTCCACGAGCTTATACAAGTTGCTAACCAACTGCCCATTAGTGATTGCTCTTCCATCATTGATTGAACCAGAATGCTCCTAGATCACCTAGAGGTTAGATCACATGCAATCACCTTTGATTGCCCTTGAATATGTTCAATCCTTTTAAACTTGTTCAGAATCTGAAACTTCTTACCGTACCAAGGAAATTGCAACCCCTAAAAATCTTGAAATCCACCTTTGTTGTGAATTTTTCTACCATATTTCTTCTTAAGGAAGCCTTCACTAGATTTTTATTTTTTTGTTCTCTGTACAATCGCGATTTCTCTCTCTTCCGTGAGAGTCCTCCTTGTGCAATAACTGCACCTTTTGCCAACCGCATCTAGGATGGACAACCATAAGCTCTGATACCATTTGTTGAGATTTATACCATATCTCACCAAACGGAAGCATACCCACACATACACAAAAGAAAAAAATAATCACACACAAATTTACGTGGTTTGGTCCAAATTGTCTACATCCACGGGAGAGAGAGCTTCCACTATGATAAAAATAGAGTATATATATGAGATGATCAAAATATTCAAAACCTACACCACTACCCGAACCTCGTGCTCAAATTGAGCCCTTGTTCACCCCGGTGCCCATAGTATTTTTGTTCTCACCCCTTGCATCTCTGTTTTTTCCCTCGCCTCAATCTCTCTCCAAGAAACCTTATAGTCTATATGACTATTTATAATAGCCTACCCATGAGAATCCTAGTTCCATACAATTAGGTAAACCAAATTCTACACATATTAGGTTTCCTAGTAAATTCCAAACTCTACTGTCCTAACCCAAATACTTGTATAAACCAACCTAATAACTGTATGGGACCCACCTTTATCACATGCGTGGACTAATCCTAACACTTATTTGAAGTGTCCGTGCTTCATAGCACATCCCAACACTATTGGAAGTAAGCAATGAACATCCCATCTTGTCTCGATGCTTTATCCCTATACATAGATAATTAGATTGGAGGGCAAAGATTATCTCTTCTTTTGAATAAGGATGTTCCAACTCAACTGTCTCCACTGTTGAAATCTGAGAGAGCTCCAAACCATCAAACTTGGTTTCCAACTGCTATCTTCTGAGTAAAGTTGTTCAACAAAGCCGACAATACAGTCTTTGATTTTATTCTTTTAGTTTAGCAATTTGTCCCCTATCTGAATTCTGTGGATGAAATTGCACCGCCTATGAATGTTAGCTATTCAATTAAAGAAGCAAGTATTCCTAGAACTTTCTTTTGCCACAATTCTCTCGACTTTTGCCTTTAGCTGATTTCCTTCATCTTTGCTATCCTGCTAGGCCCCCACATCCCTCTTTCTCATCCAAGCCCTAAAAACTCTTGCCTTCTGGATCCTCAAATTGCTGAAATTGTCCCTAACTGAAATTTTAACTCACCATCACTGAACTTCACATCCCTAGTATGTGATTGATCTTCCACCACCTCTGAACTCTAACTACAAAAGCCATAAGCTTGAAACCACATTCTCAAATTCAAAAGAAACCCTCCCCCTCCTAATGCGCCCATAGTCCAACAAGATAGGGCAATGATCTGAGATTGGCCTAGAACTAACAGAACCGCGTCTGGGAAGTGTTCCTCAGCTAAGAAATCTATCAATGCGGGACATAGAAATCTCTTCAATATTGCTCGATTGGGTAAAAGAACCTATCATGAGCGGTAGGTAAATCAATTAGACCCAACTCATTAATAAAGAGTGAAAAATCCCTCATACGCCTAGGCACATGACTACTTCCAACCTTTCTGCTAGAGATAACACTAAGTTGAAATTTCCTCAAACACCAGGGGCCAACCCATCTAAATGCAATATGTGGTAATTGAGTCCTTATATCTTTCCTTCTTGCCACATCCGAAGACCATGAACCTTTGAGAATGTCTAGCTGAAATTATCAACCACAACAATTCACTTTGAAAAACCAAGATAAAGAGAAGCTACTTACCAAAAATAAATAAAATAAAGAGAAGCAACATTTCACAATCCAACCTCACCAGAACCCTACCATCCCACATCACGAGAATACCAACAATGTTGCCCATTGATTTTGATTAGTTCCACTCATACACCTACCACCGCATAACAATCTGACCACATCAACCCTAATATCTTCCATGTTAGTTTCTGGAATACAAACCAAATCTGCTTTGAAATCTTTTAGTAGAGCTTTCATCACAATTTCTTATCCACAACATTAAGTCCCCTCACGTTCTAACTAATGATTTTAAACTTCATTTAACAAGTCCTTTCTTCTGGGTGTATTTTATTTTATTTTTTAAAATTTTTTAAATTTAATTTTTTACACTCCCGTCATTGTCCTTACACTTCTTGTCATAGTTCACTGACCATTCCAACTTCTTCAACTCCCTCCTCGTCTTGCCTTTTAATCTAACATAAGAATGGAGTAAAGGATTTGTTGATTTGATGCTATGCTGGGAGAGTCTCATTACGGGCTTTAAAAAAGTGCACCCACCACCAATTTTTATAACTAGTACTAAATTTTACCATCTTTTAAAATGGTGGAAAAAGGGAAAAAAATTTTATTTGGTAATTGGCACCAAGTTGTTGGTGACACTGCTTTATTGAGTTAAGTTGACTTCTATTACACCTATGAGTGCTTTACACATTTTAATTTTAGGCTTCATTTATGATGCGGAGGGTACAACACTCACATGATATGATGCACGTGGTCTCTTATCAGAAAAATGTATGCAATTACAGCAAGAAAATCTTTCCTATTTATGCTTTTTGAAATTTAATAGAAGAAAGTGTTCGAGTATGCAATGATTGGTGAGGCAAATCTCCCTTCTCTTCTCTCTTTTCCTCTCTCTCATTTAATGGGGAGAGAAATCAAAGGGAAATGATAAGTGAAAGATAACTAAATTGTAGAGCCCCTTCCCATGGTGTGAATCTCAAGGTATTTAAGCATAAAATGACATGGAGATTCTGGTGGGAAATTCTAAATAGTTGTAGCGGTATGAGGATATTGTTATATACAAATATATATGCTTTCACTTGCAACTTATTAGGGAAAAATGTATTTTTTTGTGTATGCATACTGTTCAGGAGGTTTTCATTTTCCCCCTCTTCAAGTGTTGAATTTTGTATACTGACTTCATAATTTATTAAAGGATAAATTACACTATCAGCCCTTGAGGTTTGTTCTCATTACATTAGGACTACTGACCTTTTGAAAATTGCATCCCCTTCCCTGAGGTTTATTGCCTTTTCACATTCAACTTATTAGGGGAAAATGTGTGTTTTTTTGGGGGGGTGTGTGTGTACTGTTCAGATGGTATTCATCTTGTTTCTTCAAGTGTTGAATACTGTGTATTGACTAAGGGCTGTTTTGGGAGTTGGCTTTTTTAGTTTTTTTTGGGGCTTTTTATGAAAAGACGTGCAAAAAAGTAAAGAGAAGAGTTGGCTTTTTGTAGTGACTTTTGAGCTAAAACTATGAGTCACCAAAATAGGCCCTTAGTATCCAAAATTTCATAATTTATTAAAGGGTTTAAATTACACTATCTTGAGGTTTGTTATCATTACGTTATGATTCCTGACTTTTTGAAAATTACATTCTCTTTCCTGAGGTTTATTGTCTCATTACACATAACCCCCTTTATTGGTCAACCATTAGTTGACTTGAATAATTTTAGATGATGTCATCAATAAAATATTATAAAATGTCAATTATAGGCCTTCCCTTCCTCTATTTCCATCTCTTCTACCTGCAATCTCTTCTGTCTCTCTTCTACCCACACATAACCCTCCCTCCCTTTACACCCAACTATCAATGCACCCATCACACAACCACCAACCACAACCATCATAACCCATAACCTCTCCTCTTTTCTACCCAAATCCCATCAACCCTTCTTCAGCCATCAAATGCACCAAAAATCCAATTTCTCAACCCGTTTGGGGGCTATGGTGGAGGAATATGGCAATGATGGAGGTTGGGGCATGGTATGGGGCATTGATGAGTATGATTTGGTGGTATCAATGGCCATTGGGTGTTGTCGTCAACGACGTTCCAATAAAGAAGCAAGGGTAGGTGGCAATGTTGTATTGTGTGAGGTGGGTGATGCCACTACATTGATCATTGTTGTGGGGTTGAGAGAATGCTATAGATTAGGGAAAGTAGTGGGGAGAGAGAATTAAGGGCATAGTGGAAAAATAGAAAACAATGTAAGGGTAAAATGGTCATTTAACTATTTTTGTCAGCACCATTAAGTGGCAAACACAAACAACAGGTGTCAGCATAATTTCTCAAATGTGAGGGGAGAATCTGTATTAAAAGAAAACCTCAAGGGGTATCTGTGTAATTTATCTTTTTCAAAATATAATGCTGTTTTAAGTGTCAGATAGTGTCTAAGGAGTTTTATTCCTGACATATTTTGACATGGAGATGGCTCATAAGAGAAAGAAATGTTTGTTGGATGGAGTGGATGATGTGATCTATTACAACTATGAACATTACTCCCCACTCGGGTATGGTAGGATTGGGATTGATTATAGTTTGTGTTTGCTAAAGTCCTATCTCGCCCCATTCCCATCCCTTAACTTTCTTAAGCTTCGTTATAAATCCTTCTAGTTAGAGCATTGCCATCTTATACTGGCATAGTTGGAGGTTTTGCCATCTTATATTTGAACACGAGTCCTTAGTTGTGATTTCTTTCTTTTGTAATTTCTTGGTACTCTTTTCTTTTCAAATCATGGGAGACATGTATTGTTTTATTTGTTGTGGAAGACATTAGTGAATCAGTCATTGCAAATTGTAAATATTGAAATACACTGCATCTTTATCAAGTTATTAGCTTACTGAATCTATCCTTGGTATAGAATTTACAGTTTTTGTTAATGAGTAAAGCTTTGCAGCTGCTGATATTTTTTATCTATTGTAACTTTGCAACCAATTTACAATGACCATATATTGATGTGCTATCTAAGTACCTAATCAGTAGCTACAGTTCACTGGTGTAGGTAACTTGAAATTTAGTTTGAAATATCTGAAACCCTTTCAAAATATGAATCTCTTACCCTCGCTTACAATTGTGAGACTTTGTTGCATGGGTCATAAACTTGGGTAAGTAATATTATCTTAACACCATTTCTTTTGTGGTTTATATGATGCATATTTTTAAATTTTGGTGATATATCACTATATTACACTATATAATGGGAAGAGTAAACAAAAAAAATATTTTCTTGTATGTATTTCAATATATTGGTAAGGTTGCTTCATTGTGACTTGGGCATCCAGGGTTCGAACCTTAGTAGCAGGAATCGTGGGAAGGGAACCTGGCTCGCGAAGACGACAAAACTCAGAAAATTGAGCTTCTCCTCTCCAAACAACGTAGACTCTGACGTTGATCGATCTTCTCTCTATCTGTCTCTCGTTTTCTCTCTTCTCTCTTTTCTCTCTCTCTCTCTCTCTCTCTCTCCCTCCCTCTCCCTCCCTTTTGGGACTCTCTTTTATTGGAACTCTTGCCAAAGAAAAGACTCTTATTGGAACTCTCTCTTTTTATTTGGTCAGATGAAAAGACTTTCATTTATTAAAAAATAATGGCATTACTATTTTTATTTAACTTCCATTTATTTAACTTATATGTGTTCGATCTATAAGTTTATATGAAAAAATTATTGGGACAACTTTTTAACTCATATTCATATAATAATATATTTGAAAAATATATTTCTATTATCATTAGAGAAAAAAATATAATCTTTCAATATATTATTTAAAATATATGCAAACGCTCCTAACCAGCGATTCTTGAAATGTCTACGATTCCATGCTTCCGCTCCCGCTTCGTGCAACTAAGGTTCAAACTATGAAATTAGCTTATTTTAAATTGGGATGATTTTAACTGCTTTTGTTTTTTTGGGGTCAAAATTGTGGTTTTTAAAATTTTTTTGGTTCTATTTTTAGGGATAACTACGAGGCGGGGTATGGGTTTATGGATCCCTACCCCACTCCTATTTATGAACATTGTTCCCATAGCCAAGTCTACCTGCTATACCCTCCCCTACACCCATCCGTACCCATTTAGTGTAACCCTGCTCCCGATCTGCCCCTGAACTGTTTAGTTTTACAACTTTTTCATTATTGAATTTTAAGAATGTGGTTTCATAGTTTAGGATAACAAATGATTTATATGGGTCAAAGTATACAAACTTGAAAGTTGATTGGCATTGTTTGGTGTGGACCGTGGTATATAGAGAACATAGAATGGAAGAGAAAAAAATCCTAAAGATCATTTTAGCCTTGTTTGGGAAGAGGGTTGAGCTAAACTAGCCCACTAAAAGACAAAATAGGCTAAAATAGACAATGAGACAAAATGTTACATCCAATCCATAATCATTTCACTTTTTCTTTTACAAATATCAAATCAACTATAAAAAAAAAGCTAACAAACTTCCTAAACACAACGTTTTCAGCCGGGCTAAAATAAGTCAAAAAGTCAAATAGCCAACTTCCCAAACAAGGCCTTTATATGATCAAGCAATAATGAAAATATATACATACATGAGATATTTTTGTAAGAGTACATATAATCGTGTTTTTTCATTCCCATCCCCAATCCTACCCTATTAAGAATTCTTCAAACCCATTTCGTTAAGGTTGGGGACCTGCTGGTATTTATCCAAAAAAAAAAAAAGGTTGGGGACCTGCTGGGTTGTGTTTTTTTCCATCTATCCATTTTCCTGTTCTTTGGGGGGATATTTGATAGACAATGAGGCGTAAATGTTAATTCTAGAAGCTGTGCAAGACTGAGCAACGAATAGTCAGCTCTGACCCTATTTTTAAATCTGTTGAGACAAAAAGATCAATACAAGTTGAATTTGAGGAACACCTATTCTTCAAGATCACCTTGTAATCATTTTTAGATGTTTCTGAATTCTAGTATGAAGTACCGGAAGATTTGATGCCCTTTGACTACTTGCATAATATGGTTTTGTCTTTCTTTGATTCCTTTTTCTTTGAGGCTTTCTGAATTATGTTCTTTCTGAATGAATGCTTGGCTTCAAATTTTTTTTTTTTTGGTTCTTTTGTTTTGATGACACCAATATCTCTCTTGCAGTAAGGTTCGGAATGTGGAGGAGATATTGACCATTGAGGTAAAACCTGGTTGGAAGAAGGGAACAAAAATAACATTTCCCGAAAAGGGTAATCAGGAACCTGGTGTCATTCCAGCTGATCTTATTTTCGTGATAGATGAGAAACCTCATGCACTTTATATAAGGGATGGTAACGATTTGGTGGTCAATCAAGAGATATCACTTGTGGAGGCCCTTACAGGTAAGACCCTTGAGCTGACAACCCTAGATGGAAGGGAGATCACAGTCCCATTGACAGAGATTGTCAAACCTGGGTACGAGGTAGTTGTCTCAAATGAAGGAATGCCAATTTCAAAAGAACCCCGAAGGAAGGGGAATTTGAGAATCAAGTTTGATGTCAAATACCCATTGCGACTTTCCACAGAACAGAAATCAGAACTCAAGAGAGTTCTTGGGGGCAGCTGCTCGTAATTTTCTCTTAAAAAAGGTTCAGGATGACTATATCAACGAAGGTAGATATTGCAGCTGCTTTGGATGTAAATATAGTAATTGCATGCAATTGAAGATTGTGAATACTAGGAAGAAACTTTTAGTTGCGGCATGATGGTTGCATTTGTTGATGTTGAAGTTGGATGGGATTTTATTTGTTATTAGCAAGGATGGGCTTCTGAATGTGATTGGGAGAAATAGTTAGGTCAAATTGATCCCAGTATTTGTCCTTTTTTGGTGCCTCGCGCTTGGATTGTTTTGTTGTTTATTAGGATTTCTATTCTATATGTCTGAAGATTATTTCTTCGTCTTTAGAACAGATGGTTAGGGTTGATCTCACTAATATCATTAAATGAGATTGAGTTTCATGTAATGGTTCATTAACAATTAAACTTGACGGTTTGTTTTTCTCTTGATTTTGTTTTCCGAAGGGAACATGTATACGATGATTGTTAGGATCATTACTGATTTCTTGCTTCCTGGGTTTTCTTTTAACATACAAAAAGATTTCAATTTCCCTGCTAGCTGTGTGATTGTACTTTGCGGCATAGGCACTCCTCTCTTTTGCGCAAACCTAACCGCTATTTTAAACTTGAGAAGTGCCTATCCTATCTCGGAAGCTCCCAAGAATATGTCATGTTTACCATAGTACAACAATAATACAGGTAGCAGATGGTTTGTTTTATTTTATTTTTTCTATTGACATTCGATGACAGTTACTTCCATGTTAAGCGGTCTCGAAAAACTGGTCACTTGACCTCTGTTACAAATGGTGGTGTGCGTGGTGCGATTCGGACAGTTTGAGAGTAAAATTATAAATTGAATGGCGAATTGGCTTATTGGCAAATTGCGGTTTGGGCAGTTTTGGACGGATTGAAAAATATTTTAACAAATTATCAAACATTTACATAATATATAACATTAATTTACATAATGTTTTTCATATATGTAACACAAATTAATTTTACATAATATTTTTTTATATATTCAACTATTAATTTGTAACAAATTTTACATCTTAAATTTCTCTTACACTTATTTCCCTTTGATATTTCATTAGAATATATGTATTAATTATAGCGGAGCGGAGTGATTTCAACGGTAAATTATAAATTTTAAAGTTTAATCCGCGGTTAGCGGATAGAACGATACATATTGATATAGATTGGTGCGCATATTGAGTATTTTGCACCATTCTAGTTACAAATGTGTGCATAGAAATACAAGTTTAAACATTTATCCCAAGAAAATCTTTTGAGAAAATAGGGTTCCCATTCTCCCATTTGGGGTTGGTTTGAGAAATTAATTTTTTTAGTGATTCTTTGATTTTTTTTTTTTAATAAAAAGATGGTAAAGAAATAGAGAGAATGAGTTGACTTTTGTAGTGACATTTTTGGCTAAAAATTCAGTTTTCCAAATAAGGTCTTAGTTTTATGTTCACTCATGAAATGTGTTATTTCTACATTTTAGTTTTCACTTCTTGATTTTGGACGACCGGCTTCTTCTAAAGATGGGGGTAGTTGCTCAATTAGTGCCAACTTTTTTGCTCAACAGCGATACAAGGAATCAATGTCATTATATATTTAGACATCTTACCCATTTTTTTTGGCCTTTTGTTCTATGAGGATACTAAAACAATTCATAGAACAAAAACCACTGTCCTATAATTATTTAATAGTTATGAAGTATATTATATGCTATTAGTCAGGTATTATTACAAATCAATGACGTAGTGAAATTTTTTACAGAACATACGAATTTGTATTCGTAATTTCAAGATAAAGGAAACCAATTTAGTGTGTTATCATTTTTTATTTATTAAAAATATCATATAAATAATATCATATAAAATTTCAAAAAAGTGTCTAATAATGTACTCAATTTGTCATAGTTGGTAGAATGTAATGACATAAAGCACATTAAAAGAAAAGCTAGGAAAATGAAAGTACAAGGAATAGTGGACCTGTATCAGAGCCCACTCCCATAAAAAGGAAAGAAGGCAGTCCACTAACACATACCCCTTTTTTATTTTTTTAAAACAGTTGATGGGATTCGAACTTATTGTCCACTACACAATTATTTTCATATTATTATTTGGGTCCAGCAAACCAATTCACAAGTACAAATTTAGACCTTTTTAGGGTGTTTTTTCAATCATAATTATTTTTTAGGAGAATTCCATCATATTATTAGCAAAAATTCGGTTCGAGTCAAATCAACAAAGAAGATTTGATAGAAAAATCAAAATTATACAAATAACAAACAGATCTGTGGTTGGTGTTCTATACCTTGACGGATTCAAGAATTTCTTTAAAGGTTATCGATAGAGAGAAACAAACTAAAAACTAATATTATATTGTTGAAATTGTTACTTGTTATAAAGATTTGTACAAGATCAAAAACAAAAATACAAAAGAATCAAAACAAAATATTTACTGATTATAAGAACCAGAAAATTGCAGAACTACTAAATTAAAATTACTCTTAAAGAAAATAAACTAATCCTATGATATGTTAAAGTAATCTATTCTTAAATAATCTATTCTAAACTGATGTTGAGTGTTGATTTGTCTTATCCCCCTTCTGTTCCATTTTCAGCCTATTTACTGTTAGATAATTTCTCGTTCTGCACGAGTCACGAGCTAATAATAGCTTCCACGGATTCACAAACCATACCCCATGTTCCACTTTTCTTTCCTTGGTGTAATGAACCACTGTGCTTTGAACCACCTCCTTCGGTTTCCAAGCCTTACGTTCTTCCAAAGCTATGATGCTATGATGCATGTTGTCATTTTCCTCCTGCCCAAGCTTAGGAGCACTACTAGCAATAATAATAATAAAAATATAATTATGGTCATAGTAAATTTTTAAAGATGATTATGATCTGAATTGACAAATCAAAATTGACAGGTCATAATCAATAAATTAAATTTGGTCATAATTGACAAACTATAACTAATTAAACGAGACTTGACCATAATTCATAATCGACATAAATTTATTTTTTGGTATCAACACATATACACCATTTATCATATGCACATTTAGTTATGTCATTTTCTTCTTTAGTCATGATCAATTTTCTTCTTTAATTTTGACATTATTTTGAGATATTTGATTATTGCTCATGTGGTGTTTGGTCATTACTTTTTATTTTTTTAATTATAACTCAAAAAGTATGAAGTTATATATATATTTTTTAATTATAAGGTACATATGAACCATTATAGTTTTTTCCTATCTTTTTATCATATTATACTAGTTGTGGGGTACGAGATGTGTCTATAATTTTATATTTATATTTTTGATTAGTTTGATAAATAAGAAAATAAGTTATATTTGAAAATTTATTTAGCAGTTATTATAATCATTTAGGGAAATGAATAATCCCCTAATTTTCTTCCCCTAATCCCCTAATTTCCTTTTTTGGAAAACTGTTTTCTTTTTTTTTTTTTTGTTTTCTTTTTTTTTTTTTTTTTTTTTTACTTAAAGTGGGAATTCGGGGGTTTCGGGGGCACCCCCCTCGAGCTCCCAATCATCTCCCAATCATTTATAGATATTTTATGGGTGTTTTGGGTGAATAATTTTATGGGTGTTGTTGGAAGAGAAAAAAGTGCTATAAGTTTCAAACGATGTGCCTGTTTGGTGCAGCTTAAAAGCTGCTTATTTCAGCTTTCAGCTTAATTTAGGCTATTTTGATATGTTTGGTGTAGCTTATAGCTTATAATTTTTTGGAAGTCAGAAATTAACTTATTCTTTGAGTGGGGCAAGAGATGCTTAATTTATAAGTCAGAAATCAGTTTATGTTCATAGTTATAAGCTATAAGCTGTTTAGGCATAAGTTATAAGCACTTTCCCACAGTTCTACCAAACAGGGCCGATTATGGGCTGTATGCTTTATATAATGAAATATATATTTATTTTATTTTGGGTGGTATCTAGAGTTTGTTCATCAGTTCCTTTCCTTGCCCTCGAAACAGTGGGTGGAATTATAACACAATTGAAAGGCTGTACATCTCTCTCTCTGTCTCATATCTATCTATATTATATTATATTATATACATATATATATATATATATATATAAATAAAATAAAAGAATGAAAACTTAAAACCTTGCAATAGGAATTTGAATTTTTAGGATATGAATTAATTCTCTAAATTCTATTATAGGCTCTCACTCTTGGTTTTAAATATTAGTGTCCTTACCCGGGCTCCAAATTTTGATATAATCAATTTGTTTTTCTTATTTATTTATTTATTTTTTTATGAATATAAATTATCAAAGTTATATGCGTGGAACATAATCTACTAATTAATCTTAATTTGTTTCTTTCAAATATCCTACTATAACGTAATGTGATTTTAGTCATCTGATACTATTATTTATCGATACTATCCATTAGTCTTCGATATCAATCGATATATAACCGTTTGATATCAATATATACTTCAATATCATTATTTATTTAAAACCATGCTCTGACCTGTCTTCCAATCAGATATAGCTCTTGAATCATCTTCTTGGATTGCACAAGTTGTTCTGATTCCGATGATAGCCGCTCATTCACTCACTCATTCAGTTTGATGCATTAAATGTTTCAATAGCCAATAATAAATTCAAGATATGGTGTGAAGCAAGCACATCATGTGTTTCTGTTTCCAAGCATCAATTCACTGTTTAACTAGTGTATTAAAGTGTGTTATATGACAAAAAAGTGATAAAAGTGGGGTTTCAAAATGTGTGTTAAGAGTTTGTTAATTTTAGAGAGTGAGTAGTGATGCAATAGATGTGTTAAGAGGTGTGTTAAGGGGTGTGTTAAGAATATATATATATATATATATATATATATGTATATATCATAAATAAAATAAATAAATAATTTAATTTAATCAAAAATTTTAAGCCCCAAATTAAATTTCAAGCCCAAAAAAAAAAAAAAAAAAAAATCCCAACAAGAAAAAAAGAAAAAGAAAAATTCAGTTGACCGCCTAGACGTCTGGCCGGTCAATCGGTTAAACCCAAATTTTTTTTTTCCCCTTTTCTTGAAGGGTCCGAACGCCTGGGGTGGACTTTCAGCAGGATGTCTAGGGGGACTTCTGATTGGACGTCTGAGAGGAGTTCCCCAGGCACACATCTCTCTCTTCCTTTGCTAACTAAAACGATGGCCACAGTTAACATACAAGTTAACAGCTAACACTAACACATAACACTAACACACTCATTGCAGCACTTAACAATATTTTTGACTGGCTAAAAACTAACACCTAACATTAAGGCCAAGTTTGACATCCTCAAAAAAATCTACAAAGTTAAAAAGTCACTATCCTATTTAAGTCACATCATCTTATTTAAGTCACATCACCTCTCTAACACATCACTTCAAACTCAACCCAAATTTAACTCATATTTCATAAAAAATCAAAAAATACACTTATTTAGTCTTCTCAAACTTGACTTAATATACTCATTAACGCATCCATTGTGGATGCTCTTACATAGTCAGATAAATAACTGAACGATGCATTTTGAGTCATGTGACGCCATTTTTTTAGCCAGGTTTGCATAAAGATGATGTTGTGAAGTCACCGTCACATTTGATCTTCACCCATCCTTACATGATTGATTGGTTTGGATAATAAGCAAAAATTAGAATTACAATAGTTATTCAATGTTCCTGAGACATGTTTAAAAAAATTATAAAAAAATTATAACTAATAAATACTTTAAGAAAATAAATAACATAAAAGAGTGATTGTATATTTAATTTGTAACACGATCACATGATATTCCTAAAATTGTGAAGGGAGAGAACATATAATATAGAGAGATTTAATTGTGCTAAGGTTTAAATTGAGGTCATGACCATTGTACATGAGCAACTTTTGTGGGAGAACTTTGTCTTTGTCTACCTCTACAATGTAACTCGTTAAGTCTCAAGTAACATTTAAACTATTAATAGGTTTTAATAGTTGGATTTAATTTTCATCAAATTTTATTGAAAATAAGTCATAGTAAAATCGTTACTAAAAATAATTTTTGGTGATAATTTTTTGCATATGTCGCAAAAAATTGACAATTAATAACTTTTTTGTCACGATTTTTTATAAATTGTTACCAAAATTTATAATTAGTGACTCTTTTTTGTGATAATTTTTTTTTTCAAACTGTTGCTGAAAGTTAAAAATTAGTGACTTTCTTTAAATATTTTTTTAAATTGTCGCTAAAACTTATAATTAGTGACATTTTTTGTGACAATTTTCAAACTGTCTCTGAAAATTAATAATTAGTGACGATCTTTAATAGTGCTTGATGAAAAAAGTCATTAATTCTCATAGGATCTATTGGACAATAAATCCACCTATTAAGACCTATATGTAAATTTCCCTAACATTAATTGTTACATAGGAGAAATTATTCCATGATTCGGTATATCATTTCAGGAATGTGCTTGAGCAATATATAAAGGAAAAAAGTCACAATATATGGAAAAATTATAGAAATTTTGTCAATGTGTAATTAATTTTAAAAAATAATTATCACTTTCTTTAAAATTTTATTGGTTTGGCACACCTCATCGGCATGATGACGTGGTGTACTAGACATGAATAATTTCTCCTTACCATAAGGTCTTATGCTTAGTTATGGAATTTTTGTCTTAAAATTTTTATTTCCGTCTCAGTATCATACAATTAGAATTACATTGAGACATAGAAATAAAAATTTATAACTAATAATGCAGAAGTAGAAAAAGCTAATTATACTTGATTGGGGTGGATTGGATTGATGAAATAGTATGATAGAACCAAAAAAAAAAAAAAAAAAAAAAAAAGAGAACCTTAACAGTATACAAGTATTTAAAAAAATAAAAATTAAAAGTATTTGGTTAAAAATCAACTTTTTCATAAAATAAACAGTATTTTTTTTTGAAAATGTCTAATAGAATTAGTAAAAGTCAATTTTACCTTTCGTACTTTGAGGGATTTTAGTGTGTCTCTTTGGTTATATTAACAAAAGTTTCACGACATTATAAGAGTAGGGTTGATTTTTCTCAAGTTGTTATCTCAATCTGAGATAGTGTTTGAGTTTAATAGGTTTATTTGGAGACTGATTTCAATGATCCGAACTATTCAATTTTTAAGACTAACGAGTAGAATATTCATGTAAAAAAATCAAGATCATCGGATATCGTTAACTATATGTTTGAATCAAATTTATTTTTTAAAAATGGACGACAAATATAATTGCAAGAATAGCCATCCACATTTTGTAATACAAATTTGATTCAAACATATAGCTACTGATATTCGATCATCTTGATTTTTTGCTTAAATATTCTACTCAACGAGTCTTAAAAATTGAACGGTTTGAATCATAGATATTGGTCCCAAAATAGACCTACCAAGCTCAAACGCTTTTTCAAATTGAGATGACCAACTTGAGAGAAGTCAAACATTTTTCACCGAAAGGTAAAAATTTAAAAAGACTTGCAAAAACCATGCTCTCACCTATCTTCCCAATATAACGTAATGTGATTTTAGTTTTCCGATACTATTATTTATTGATATTATCCATTATTCTTCGATATCAATCGATTTATAACCGTTTGATATCAATATATATTTTAATATCATTATTTATTTAAAACCATGCTCTCACCTGTCTTCCCAATCAGATATAGCTCTGGAATCATCTTCTTGGATTGCACAAGTTGTTCTGATTCTGATGATAGCCACTCATTCACTTACTCATTCAGTTTGATGCATTAAATGTTTCAATAGCCAATAATAAATACAAGATATGGTGTGAAGCAAGCACATCATGTGTTTCTGTTTCCAAGCATTAATTCACTGTTAGGTTTGCATGGGGATGATGTTGTGAAGTCACTGTCACATTTGATCTTCACCCATCCTTACATGATTGATTGGTTTGGATAAAAAGCAAAAATTAGAATTAAAATAGTTATTCAATGTTCCTGAGACATGTTTAAAAAAATTATAATTAATAAATACTTTAAGAAAATAAATACCATAAAAGAGTGATTGTATATTTAATTTGTAACACGATCACATGATATTCCTAAAATTGTGAAGGGAGAGAACATTATTTAATTGTGCTAAGGTTTAAATTGAGGTCATGACCATTGTACATTAGCAACTTTTGTGGAAGAATTTTGTCTGTCTGCCTCTACAATGTAACTCATCAAGTCTAAGTACTATTTAAACTATTAATAGTTCTTAATAGTTAGATTTAATTTTCATCAAGTCTTATTAAAAATAAGTCATAATAAAATTGTTACTAAAAATAATTTTTTGTGACAATTTTTGCATATGTTGTAAAAAATTGACAATTAATAACTTTTTTTGTCACAATTTTTATAAATTGTTACCAAAATTTATAATTAGTGACTTTTTTTTTTGTGATAATTTTTTCAAACTGTAGCTGAAAGTTGAAAATTGGTAATTTCTTTTAAATATTTTTTTAAATTGTCGCTAAAACTTATAACTAGTGACTTTTTGTGACAATTTTCAAACTGTTTCTGAAAATTAATAAATAGTGATGTTCTTTAACAGTATTTGATGAAAAAGTTCTCATAAGACATATTAAACAATAAATCCACCTATTAAGACTTAAACATAAGTTCTCCTAACATTAATTGTTACATAGGAAAAATTATTCCATGATCCGGTATATCATTTCAGGAATGTGCTCGAGCAATATATAAAAGAAAAAAGTCACAATAAGTGGAAGAATTTTAGAAATTTTGTCAATGTGTTATTAATTAAAAAAAACAATTACCACTTTCTTTAAAATTTTATTGGTGTGGTGTACAGACCTATGAGTAATTTCTCCTTACCATAGGGTCTTATGCTTAGTTATGGAATTTTTGTCTTAAAATTTCTATTTCTGTTTCAGTATCATACAATTAGAATTACATTGAGACATAGAAATAAAAATTTATAACTAATAATGCAGAAGCAGAAAAAGTTAATTATACTTGATTGGGGTGGATTGATGAAATAGTATGATAGAACCAAAAAAAAAAAAAAAAAAAAAAAAAAACCTTAACAGTATACAAGTATTTAAAAAAAATAAAATAAAAAGTAAAAAGGTTGTTTGATTTGGTTAAAAAATCAACTTTTTCATAAAATAAACAATATTTTTTTTGAAAATGTCTAATAGAATTAGTAAAAGTCAATTTTACCCTTCGTACTTTGAGAGATTTTAATAACAAAAGTTTCACAACATTATAAGAGGCTTGGATTTTTCTCAAGTTGTTATCTCAATTTGAGATAGTGTTTGAGCTTGATATAAGTCCATTTTGAGACCGATTTCAATGATCCGAATCGTTCAATTTTTAAGGGTCGTTGAGTAGAATATTCATATAAAAAAAATCAAGATCATCGGATATCGTTAGTTATATGTTTGAATTAAATTTATTTTTAAAAAATGAACGACAAATATAATTGCAAGAATAGCCATCCATTTTTTGTAATATAAATTTGATTCAAATGTATAGTTATTAATATTCGATCATCTTGATTTTTTACTTAAATATTTTACTTAACGAGTCTTAAAAATTAAACGGTTTGAATCATAGATATTGGTCTCAAAATAGACCAACCAAGTTCAAACGCTCTTTCAAATTGAGATGACCAACTTGAGAGAAACCAAACATTTTTCATCCAAAATTAAAAATTTAAAAAGACTTGCAAAACTTTTTCAAAGCAAAAACTAATTTTTTTAGCAATTACCAAACATATACTTTTTTCACATTCTAAAAAAAAAAAACTAAAAAAAATAATTACCAAACTTAAAAAAAAAAAAAAATCAAAAGTAGATGTCAAAAGATCTCAAATACGTAGATTTTTTTAGTTTTGTTAATTGGGTCTTATTAACAAGTGTTCTAATTGAAAAACATGAAATAATTTTTACTTATTTTACCTATTTTTACTTTAATCTCAATATGAAATAATACCGTAGAAATACTTGTTAGCATTTATCTTGTTAATTTAAGGATGAGATCATCCTAAGCTCATCCTGTTGCCATCTACTCAAATTTTTGCCTGGCTGTAGAAGACAATGTTGGATAATCTTCAATATATTTAAAGGAAGGATTAAAGAAAGGAGAGACTGTTTAATCAAAACAATATATATATATATATATATATATATATATAAAATAAACAATAGATTCTTATTTTGTTACAAAAACAAAATTAGAATCTGAAATGGAAAAAATTAATAAAACAGAAAAGTAAACTAATCACTTACCTTATTATTTTCTCGAATAAAATTTTGATAAAGTCCAGTGTTTAACACTATATCCTTAAGACAGATTTGTTATCTCCTCAGTGCTTTCAGATTATGGACGTCTATCTCTCACGATAAAATGATCAATTACGAACAATAGCAGCACTACAAACTATTCGCACAATGAACATACTTTGTATCTATACACTTTCTCACAGGAAAAGTAAATGTAGCAAAAGTAAATGCAGCAAAATGCAGAGAGCAAAGTAGAAGCAAGAACGAAAATTATTAAATGTAAAATCCAAATGAGGGACTGTCTATTTATAGGAGAACTTGTGGCTTTTCAGAATAGGTTTCAACAGGTAACAACCTATTCGGAACAGTGCTGAACAGATAGAAACCTATTCGGACAAATGCAGTACCTGTTTGGGTTTAAATTTGAACAGATAAAAACTTGTTTAGGTTTAAATTAAACAGGTAAGAACCTGTTTAGTAAAAAAGGAATAGGTGCATTGGACCAAACGAATTAATTTGAATTTCAAGCCAAAATTCAATTTTCCAAATGGTAAGAATTTAATTTTAGAAAAATAAAGTTCAAATGTGTTTGGTCCAAAAAGATAAGCATTGGGCAGAACAAGTCAAACCCAACCTCACACCATGCACCCGTGCCCAAGCCCAACCCAGCCCTGCTTGCCCGACCGGACAGATGACGGTTGCGGCGCGTGCATATGTGTTTGTTTTGGGTCCAATGGGCCCACTTTGCCCATAACCTCACCTTTCTACAAAACTTGGGTACCCCTTGGGACCCTTTCCAAGTTGTAAAGCCAAGCCTTATAAACCCATACCAAGTTTGCCCACCAAAGCAATGTGGGACAAACTTTAACTCCAACCTTTATGGAAATTTCACCAAAAACACCATTTTCATGGAGCTCACTTTGGCTTTAATTTCCCATTCACCCGATAATGGTTTTGAGCAACCAAATACACGACGTGAATCATTACGCGGCAAATAATGCGTTGCCACATGGACACGCCAACTTTGGCTCATGGGTCCCACCTAAAATTAGACCAAAGTTTAGAAAAAATCTATTTTTTCCAAACCATTTTTTCAAACCATTTCTTACAATCCCCCATATGAATAGAATTTGATGACAACAGAAATGTAATAATATGTAGAATTTATCGAAAGAGTATAAATTAAAAATATCTTGCATCAGGATAGGTAGCTTTCGGCTTTGAACCTTTCCTAGTGATAACCTATCGGACTTACTAGCTAACCAATGGACGCGATGCCTTGAATTGTTCAGCCGTTAGTGTAAGCCAAGAGAATAGATTTCACAAAAAATATCTTCTGATACATCGTGGTTCTACGGTTGTGTTCATTTTGGCCTTGAACGCTTCTAGTTGTTCGTGAGTGCTTCTAGAGAATTTAGCCTCTTCATTCTCATAGAACCGGCCCCAGTTTTACACTCATATAGGTAATTCTTATTGTGTGTATCTCTTATACTCGTCTTGATTTTTATGCCTAAATCAAGATATAAGTAATCATTAAAAGTAAAGTTTATCCTTAAACCCCTGCATACAACACATGTTGTAGATATCACTCTCACCATAAGAATAGGTAGGGAATTTTAATCCTTTGGTGATTTCTGGTGAGCCACACATAACTTAGTTGTCCTTTTGAACTTAGTTCTTGGGATCTCTAGTCATCTAAATAGGGTTACCATTATGATGATTCTTATGTAATAGGCTTTAATCCCATCCCATTCGATAAACTATACACTTGCTCTTTTACCAAACCTTTTGTTAACGGATCCGCAATATTCTCTTTAGATTTTATATAATCTATTGAGATTATTCCACTTGAGAGCAATTGCTTTACGGTATTATGTCGACGACGAATATGTCATGACTTACCATTATACATATGACTCTGTGCCCTGCCTATTGCAGATTGATTATCACAATGAATGCAAATAGCTGGCACAGGTTTTGGCTATATTGGAATGTTTTCTAAGAAGTGGTGAAGCCATTCTGCTTCTTCTCCTGCTTTGTTTAAAGCGATGAACTCAGATTCCATTGTGGATCGTGCGATGCATGTTTGTTTCGTGGATTTCCAAGAAACAGCAGCGCTTCCCAGAGTAAAGACATATCCACTAGTGGATTTTGAATAGTTAGTATCTGATATCCAATTTGTATCACAATAGTCTTCGAGAACTACTGGATATCGAGTAAAGTTTAAGCCATGATTACGGGTAAATCTCAGATATCTAAGAACCCGAATGATTGCTTTCTAATGGTTTTCTCCAGGATTACTAGTGTATTTACTCAATTTACTGACAGCATAAGCTATATCAGGATGCGTGCAATTCATTAGGTAAATTAGGCTTCCAATGATTTGGGAGTATTTTAATTGAGATACCGCATCACTTTTATTTTTCGATAAATAAAAACTGATGTCTACAGGTGTTCTTGCTACATTCATATCGTCCTTGATATATTTACCAAGAATTTTCTCAATATAATGAGATTAAGCTAATGCATATCCATCAGATGTTGTAGTAATTTTCATTCCAAATGTTACATTTGCGACCCCTATATCTTTCATATCAAATCCTTTTTTTAGTATTTGCTTGGTTGATTTGATCATGTTTTGACTGCTTCCAATGTCATCCACATAAAGACAAACTATGACATATCCTTGGTCAGTGTTTTTAACATAGACGCATTTGTCATATTCGTTTATCTTAAACCCATTAGTAAGCATAGCATGATCAAATTTCTCATGCCATTGCTTAGGAGCTTGTTTTAATCCATAAAGAAATTTTACAAGCCGACAAACTTTATTTTCTTGCCTTGGAACTACAACCCTTTCAGGTTGCACCATACAGATCTCTTTATTTAGATCACCGTTTAAGAAAGCTATCTTAACATCCATTTGATGTATCTCTAAATTATACAACGCTGCTATAGCAATAAGCATACAGATGGATGTTTTCTTGTCGCAGAGGAATATGTGTCAAAATAATCCAGACCTTCTTTTTGTCTGTAACCTTTTACCACAAGTCTTGCTTTATACTTGTCTATTGAACCATCTGTTTTCATTTTTTTCTTAAATATCCATTTATACCCAAGAGGTTTAGAACCGGGTGGAAGATCCACCAATTCCCAAGTATGATTTTGCATAATGGATTCAATTTCATTATTAACAGCCTCTTTCCATAAAGGTGTTTCAGGACTTGACATTGTTTCCTTAAAGCTCTGAGGCTCATTTTCTAACAAGTATGTCAGCAAATTTGGATCAAAGGATTTTGATATTCTCGCTCTTTTACTTCGTATTGGTTCATCATCAGTTAAATCCGGTTGATCGAGACCATTACTAGTCTCTTGCGTTTGATTGTCATTAGTCTCTTGACTTTGTGTACAATCATAAGTTATTTTCTGTGAACTTAATTCCTATCATTTTCTTGTAAGAAAAAACATGTTCAAAGAAAACAACATTCATTGACTCTATAATAGTGTTCATATGTATATAAGATATTTCTAATTTATAAGTCAGAAACCAATATGCACTACTATTATGCGTATAACCAATAAACACACAATCTACTATTTTTGGTCCTATCTTAGTCTTTTTCAAAACATGAACTTTTACCTTTGCCAAACACCCCTACACTTTTAAGTATTTGTAGGAAGGTGGTCAACCTTTCCACACTTCATAAGGAGTGCTGTTAGTTTTCTTGTGGGGTATTCTTTTAAGAACATAATTAACAGACAATATTACTTCCTCTTACAAGTTCTGCTGTAAGTCTGAATTTAGTAACATGGCATTCATCATTTCTTTAAGGGTTCTATTCTTCCTTTCAGTAATTCCATTTTGCTGTGGAGAATAGGGTGCTGTAGTTTGGTAAATAATGCCATGTTGTGCACAAAATTCATTTAAAAGTGTATCATATTCACTACCCCTATCACTTCTAACCATTTTAATGGTTTTACCAAGTTGATTTTCAATTTCAGTTTTGTAGAGTTTAAACATTTCCAAGACTTCATCTTTACTTCTAAGTAAATATACATAACAATATCTTGTGCAATCGTCGATAAATGTTACGAAATACTTTTTGCCTCCTCTAGTTAAGATCACATACATTAGTATGAATTAATTCTAAAGGTTCGATTTTTTTTTCAACCGATTTAAATAGAGCCTTACTTAGTTTTGTTTCTACACATATCTCACATTTGTGATTAGAATCAATTTCAAACTTTGGAATATAATCCAAACCAATTAGTCTACGTAAAACATCAAAATTCACATGTCTTAATCTACCATGCCATAAATTTGACTCAAGAATATAAGTAAAAGATGTGTTATTCTTATTCATAGCAGATTTTGGTACAATAATCATTACATTTAACTTGAAGAGACCATCACTCATGTATCCCTTACCCACATACATACCACTCTTTGTTAATACAAATTTATCAAATTCAAATGCAAGTCTAAAACCATTCTTACTTAACAAAGAACCAGAAACTAAATTCTTCCGGATGTCTGGTACACGTAGCATGTTGTTGAGGGTAAGTTTCTTTCCCGATGTCATCTTTAAGACAACGTTCCCTTGTCCAACCACAACAGAAGTAGACGAATTTCCCATGAATATTTTTTCACCATTTGCAGCATCATTATAAGTAGTGAACATCTTTTTGTCCACGCAAATGTGTCGAGTTACTCTAGTGTCAACCCACCATGCCTTGGGATTTCCAACCAAATTAGCCTCAGGCACCATAGTAGAGAGATTGATGTCATTTACCCCGTCAGAGATGTAATCTAGTTCTGTTACATTGGCTTGATTGGTAGTCTTCTTGCTTGTACTTCCGCAATCCTTCTTAGGGTGGCAATCAGAAGCACGATGTCCAGTCTTGCCACAGTTATAGCATTTTCCTTTGAAGTTTTTATTGCCATTGTTGTAACCTTGTTTAGGATCATCTCCAGTGAACTTCCTTTTCTTGTTATGTGGTTTGGGCACTTGTTCCCTATATTAGCCTTGGATTCAATGAGATTTTTACCATTTCTCTTTTCAGCCTTACGGTTATCTTCTCAATTATTAGTCTTACAATAAGTTCATCCATGGTTATCTCTTTACGTTTATATTTTAAATAATTTTTGAAATCTTTCCAAGCCGGTGGTAATTTTTCCACTAACGTAGCGACTTGGAAAGATTCGCTAAGAGACATACCTTCAGCATGAATATCATGCAAAATTAATTGAAAACTTTGAACTTGAGAAATTAACGTTTGGGAGTCTACCATAACAAAGTTTAGAAATTTACCGACAACAAATTTCTTTATGCCGGCATCATCTATCTTGTATTTTTTCTCTAAAGAATCCCATAATTCTTTTGTTGTTTTTAGAGGGCTGTAAACATTATACAACATGTTGTCTAGGCTATTGAGGATGTAATTTCTGCAAAGAAAATCAAAATGCTTTCACACATCCACCGCGGTAACAACTTGCCGATCACTTTCATCATCTTTAAGCATTAGAGCATCTTCACGGAAAAACTGGGCAAAATTAAGAGTTGTAAGATAAAACAACATTTTCTGTTGCCATTTTTTAAACGCGGTGCATTAAATTTTTTCGGTTTTTCTCCATGACTCATTGGAACTTGAACATGGTTTTGGGTAAGAACGGAGTTGTTGTAACAATCGAAATTGGAGTACCACTTTCAATTGCAGTAGCCATAATATCTATTTACAAAAATCAGAAAAAACCAAAACCAAAGAAAAATTAATTTTCTAGTTACTATAACCAGAAAATAAGTTATAACACAAAATAATTTTATTTTTCTAGTTCCTAAAACCAGAAAAATAAAACACAACACAATAATTTTCTTGTTACGAAAATCAAAAAATTATTTTCTTGGATTCAATTAATACAATGAAGACTTATCAAAAAAGAGTATGTCTTAAGATTGTTGGACAATCTTCAATGTATTCAAAGAAATGATTAAAGAAAGGAGGGAGACTGTTTGATCAAAATAGTATATAAAAAAAATAAAACAACAGATTCTTATTTTGTTACAAAAACAAAATTAGAATCTGAAAAGGAAAAAATTAATAAAACAGAAAAATAAACTAATCACTTACCTTATAATTTTCTCGAACAAAATTTTGATCAAGTCCAGTGTTTAACATTGTGTCCTTAAGATAGATTCGTCCTCTCCTCGGTGCTTTCAGATTATGGACGTCTATCTTCCAGGATAAAATGATCATACACTTTCTCACAAGAAAAGTAAATGCAGCAAAATGCAGAGAGCAAAGTAGAAGCAAGAACATAAATTATTGAATGCAAAATCCAAATGAGGGACTGTCTATTTATAAGAGAACTTGTGGCTTTTTAGTATAGGTTTTAACAGGTAAAAACCTATTCAGAACAGTGCTGAACAGATAGAAACTTGTTCGGACAAATACAGTACCTGTTCGTGTTTAAATTTGAATAGATAAAAACCTGTTCAGGTTTAAATTAAACAGGTAGGAACCTGTTTAGTAAAAAAAGAATAGGTGCATTGGACCAAACGAATTAATTTGAATTTCAAACCAAAATTCAAATTTCCAAATGGTAAGAATTTAATTTTAGAAAAATAAAATTCAAATGTGTTTGGCCCAAAAAGATAAGCATTTGGCCGGACAAGCCCAACCCAACCTCACATCACACACCTGCATCAAAGCCCAACCGGAAGGGTGAGGTTATGGGCAAAGTGGGCCCTTTGGGGCCCTCCTCAAGTTGTAAAGCCAAGCCTTATATACCCACACCAAGTTGCCCACTAAAGCAATGTGAGACAAATTTTAACTCCAACCTTTGTGGAAATTTCACCAAAAACACAATTTTCATGGAGCTCACTTTGGCTTCAATTTCTCATTCACCCGATAATGGTTTTAAGCAACCAAATATACGACGTGAATTGTTATGCGGCAAAGAACGCATTGCCACATGGACCCGTCAAGTTTGGCACATGGGTCCCATCTAAAAATTAAACTAAAGTTTAGAAAAAATTTGTTTTTTTCAAACCATTTCTTACAAACAATAATGAAAAAGAAAGACCAAATATCCAAATCTAAAGGGTTCCTCATAAATTTTTCTTCCCAAAAAGTAAAAAAAAAAAAAAATTGTGATGTAGTATCATAGGAAAGGTAACTTTATGATAATTTCAAAATCGGCCATCATTTTGCTGAGTTTCATTATATCTCAATCACAAGGTCATGATATTAGGTGTCCTATGGTACCACGAGTCTTTATTCTCAATAAATCATTAATTATCATGTCTAATTCTTTTATTATTAACAGAAATTAATAAGTTCCACTCATTTTACTAATCACACTCAGGAAACATGTGGTGGCCATGCCCTTCGTATGCCTATACACGCTAATTGATATTTCAATTAGTGTACTGATGGATGATGTGACATAATTTTAAAAGTTTTGAATTTTTGTAGTTTTTATAATGGGCGGGGTTCATAATTTTAAAGTGACAGTGTCATAACCTATATTGATATACTATATAGTATAATGCGTGTAGCACTATTAAATGAAGTAATATAATAATTTGTAAAATTTGATTTGTGCTTTCTTTTAATGACTAGTACATTCAAGAGTTTAGATTCCTATGTATAGATTGCCCCTAAAAATAGGCAGTTACATGTTGGTTTCGTAGATCATATTTATTCATCAAAATAACAATGCTAAAAGTCTAAAAAATTATCCGAAAAAAAATATTAGGTAAAACAAATCTATGGTTTGGACCAGTGGTTCATATTTTGAGTCGATAAAACGACTGCGACCATTATGTATAATCTAACTTATTAACCTCTAAAATCTTACAATATGACAAAAAAAAAAAAAAAAAAGAGAAGAAGAAAAGAATCACAATCATTTTAGGAGTGGCCCATATTTGATTATTTTAAATTTACACCATATAACTTGTTTCAGGGTAAAATTCAAGATAAATTTTCTTGGTTCATAACATATTTCTTATCAAAAGGTCAAACTCCAACTTTCAATGATAAAATTATCACTGTAAAATTATTGTAAAAATTATATAATTCAACTACTAACACTTTTCAGATCATATTTTAGTACAAACTAATATGAATAAACTAAAAAAACTCAAAGAAAAGTGTGGACACCCTATCCGTGACTGTGGATGCCCAAGTCCAAACCCTGAATTAGTTGCAAGCCCAAGCAGCTATATCAGTGCCACCACCACCGAAACCACATCAAGTTCCAAGGGAGGAAGTGCCATTCATTCGCATACTTGCACTAGATGAGCCAAGATTGAGGTCCTTAATCTCGACGTCAATGCTGATAGAATAGCCAAGCTAGAAAAAGCTATGAAAAAGACTAAGAGTCCTGATTGCATTTCGGATATGGATGCTGGCTTAGGGAATGTAATTGTTTGTCTCCTTGAGAAGTTCAAGATGTCACACATTGATAGGTTTGATGGCTCAGGGGATCCCATGATCCATGTTCGACTCTTTGCCGACATCTTGCGGCCCATGGGACTTACTTACTGACAAACCCTATATTTGTTTGGTCGAACCTTGTGTATGCCAAGCTTGATAGTGAAATTAAGTGGAAGTGGGATGAACTAGTTGAGGTGTTTGCCACCCAATATTCCTACAACACTCAATTGGAAGTGACCATGAGGGAGGTTGAAACCACAAAGTAAGAACCAAATGAAAATTTCAATGATTTCATCACAAGATGGATGACAAATGCAGCTAGAATGACCAACCGGCCTGATGAGAAGGACCAAGTGAGGACCATTGTAAAAAACTTGCACCCATCTTTGCTAAACATCATGTTGCCTTTGCCATTATTCAGCTTTCGGGAAACATTTGACATTGGGAAACCACTCCACCACCCCAAAAAAAACCTTTTGTCAGAAATACACCTACTTCTTTCTCCAATACCAAACCCACTGAAATCCATGCTATTGGACCCAAGCTGTGTGTAACTTGTTTACTGAAACCATCCAACATTTCCCCGTCAACCGCACCTAAAGAACCTTCCACCTACTCCATATTTTCTATAATGATTTTGGTTTAGACCCGACCCATTTATTGCTTTTGGCTCCGAAAACCCATGTATTTAACTATTGGGTTGTGTTTGGCTCTTGGGAGACTTGGTTGTATTTGAAACAGCTTGGAAAGTACGTTTTTCAGAGTTATTGCCTAGATTTTAGCTTGTTTGCTCAAGTGACCTTTCCTGCGCTTGAGCGGTCTTTTACAGTTTGCAAAACTACTGAGAGTTTGATATTTTTGCTCGAGCGATCTTTTTTGCACTCGAGCGATCTTTTATAGGTCTGAACTACTAGGAGGGGGTCATTATGCACTCGAGCGGTGGTTTGGTCGCTTAAGCGGTGTCACTCATTGTATCTGTCGCTCGAGCGGTGTTTTGGTTGCTCAAGCTATGACGACCAGGTGTGTTTTCGCTCTATTCTGCTTTGTTTAATTTTGGGTTTGTGGTGTTCAGAAGTTGTTCTCAAATAAATTCTTATTCTTGTTTGTTTGGTGTTGATTTTCACTTGTTCCGGTGAGTGCGAGGTCAAGTCCGAAGTGCCTAGAATTGAGCTGAGAAAAATTATGGGTTGGGGAACCAGGGCCGCACGTACGGGAGAGGGCCCACACGTGTGGAATTCAGGTGATGTTTAGGGCAGCACACTGCAATATATGTAGGTGCTGAAGGTGGTGTGGCATGGGAAGGCCGCACGTGCAGGGTTAAGGGCCGCACGTACGGGAGGTAGGCTCCATACGTGCGGGGCACGTGCTGCAGGTGCGGGATGCTGGGCAGTTCGAAAACTCTGTTTTTTCTTTCTTTTGGGCTGAATGTATATCATTTCTAAACATTTCCTTCTCACTCTAAAAAGTGTTTTGCTCCTCTATCTCTCTAAAAACCTCCACCAAACATCCAAAACCCTTGATTTCTTGCAATCCTTTGGGTCTAGATCCATCTTCTCTCACAAGTTTTGAAGATCAAAGCTAGAACATCCCTTTGTGTGGTGGAGATCGAAAATCTCTCATCTTTGGCTCTAGGGTTTTGATCTCACCTTTTCAACAAGAATTTGAGGTAGGGTTTCCTTTGATTTATATATATAGTTTTGCTGGATCGATGTTGGATTTAGAACTTCTTGGTAAAAATAAGAAAGTTTTAATGTTGGTTCAAGAATGTTATGATTTTCAAAAGGTGGACTTAATCATGTTTCTTCTAAATAGTCTCTTGAGGGTTTGAATAACCTTGGTCAATGAATGATGTCCTCTTTTCAAGCTTCCTTAAAATGTTTGTGTATGTGTTGTGGTGGTGGAAGTTAAACCTAGATATTTGGGGGTTTTTGGAAAATGTGGAGAACCTATGAGATTTTCTTGTGTCAAAAAAATGAAGGAATGAAAATTTCATATTATTGTGTGCAAAAATGACAATTTTCTTAGTTAATGAGGATTGGGGATTTGTTTTAAAATTTTTGTTAAAAGCATGAATATGTGTAGTTATGAGATGACAAAATTGTTGAGTTCCTTGAAATAGGAAAGTTGTGATTTTGGAAGTTGGTATTCAAAACAAGGGATGAAATCTTGAAATGACCAAATCGTTGAGAATTGTACAAAGTGGGGAAAATGTTTCCATTCGTTAATGAACTTAAATTGAACATGTAACAATTTTGTGATAAATAACATTGAAGAAAGGGAGATGAGAAATGTGATTGTTGTAGTATTATTGTTGAGATACTTGTGAAGGGAGATATGTTACGAAACATTGATAATGGTTGCATCACATAATCATTTAAGTGAATATTATACATTTTGAATTGCACATGGAAACGTTTGCATTGAAAAAGGAATATTGTAGACACCCCATTTTTGACCATCCTCAAGACTTGGATGTACATGCAGGTACACCCGGTGGCAAGTTTGGTTGTTCGCCAAGCACTCGAATTTCGTAGCGGAACGTCACAGGTTTGAGCTTTCCAAACCCTGTTTCATTTCTGCCCCATTTTTGGACCATGTGTTGGTCCTTTCCTCATGTTGCTTTTGGAGCACTACTGGCCATGAAATGCCACTGCCGGCCATCAATTTATGCCTGCCGGCCACCAACTGTTCAGTAGATATTTTCTCAGATATTTTGAGGCAGCTGTGGCTCACTAAGCCATCCTCTATACACGTGTATGGAGGGATGGAGGCAAGTTTCAAGCTTGTCAAGTAAGCTTTTGCTTGCATTGCTTATATAAGGAGAGGCCCCTCTCCCTCTCCAGGGGTTCTGAAATTTGAGAGCTGAAAATATCTCTCTCTCTAGAATTCTCACACTCTCTCTCTCTCTCTCTCTATATTGTGCTCAATAGTGCCTTAAAGTGTGTTTTTCTTCACATTTTTGCAAAGGAACACCTAGTTAAACACCACTACCTTGGAGCTGAGGTTCTTAAGGGTTATTTGGAACTCAAAAGGCGGGTTTTGGCCCAGAGGAAGACCTGCCTTGCTGCTGTTCTTCAAGAATGAGCATGTTCCCCTTTTAAGCTTATTTTTGTATACCATCTTAGCCACCTTTGCATGCTGTTTTAGGCTTGGTTGTTAACTACAAAAAGCTTTATTTTTAAGTGTTTAAAATGGTTGTTTGAGGCCTTGTGGGAGTTGGGGGTGTTTCACCCCCTTGTATGCCTTATTTGTTAAGCTTTTGAGCCATCCTTTGAAGCTTTTGTATTAGCCTTTGCATGGCCTTTCTACCACTGAAACTCAGAGGAATTTCAGTGGTGGAAAGGTGGTTTTGAGGTCCAAAATGGGAGGGGGTGGGCCCCTCTTCTCTTGTCTTGCTTGCTTGCCTTGTTGGCCTCATACTTGAGCATGCTTTTCTACTCTTTTGTGACTTAGCTCAAGCATATTTTTGTGACCTTTTGAACCTGCCATAACTCTGTTTTTGGTTGGTTTAGTCATTGGTTGCTTGCATCTTATACTTGTAGTGCAATCATGCTTGTTGGCCTAACATGCTTCATGCTTTAGTTCATTATTCTAGCATGTGTTAGCTTTGTTCCAGCACATTTTTGCTACTGATTTAACATGCTTGAGGTCTGTTTTAAGTGGTCTTGGTCATATAGGCTTAGCTTTGTGTAGCTATAGTGTAGTTGGGCTTCACTAGCTTTGTGTTTGAGGTCCCTAACATGTTTTGAATGTGATGATTGCATGCCTTAGCCTCATTTCTTACATGATTTCAGTGTGTATGGTGTAGTCACACTCTCACATGTTCCACTCTTTCAATGCTTTTGAGAGGTGTGCCTTATGCCTCATTTGTGAGCCAATACGTATGTATGCTTGTCTAAGCTTTTGGGTTCCCTTTTCAACATGTTTTGGCTGGTTTGATTGTTTAGGCTATGTATTGCATGCCTCTTGTGTGAATGCCTTAACTAGCTTTGAGTTTTAGGGCCTCTTACATGCTATACTTGTGTTGTTTGAATGATATTTCATCATTTGGCACGTGATTTCAGAGCATATATCACTGTCATACTCTCATATATATCACTCTTTCAATGTGTTTGAGAGTTGAGCTTTGTGCCTTGCTTGCGAGCCATGAGTTGAGTATGCATTCCTTGCTTTTTGTGCCTAAGTTTCAGTGTGTTTTGGCCACTGTTTTGGAGTATCTTAGGTCTGTCCATAGCTGGTTTGACCATTTGAGATTAGTGGTGCATGCCTCATGTGTAATGTTCTTCACTTGCTTTAGTGCTCTTGGCTCCATAACATGTCTTGCATGCATTGCTTCCATGATAGAGTCTTGTGCATGCCACCCTAGCATTGATAGATGAGCATGTTGCATTTTGCATTGCATCGTATTCAACCGGACGTTATGTTGAACACAAGGTGGATTGGCCAACTTCATACTCAAAGTGATGAAAGTGAGCCAATCCCCGTTGTCTCCATTGCCTTTGATCACTCATGATAAGGCCGTGGTCGTAGTATCTTATTTGTTGTGCATTCATCGAATTTGTGCAAGTTGGATCTTTGGCCATCATGCATTGAGATGCTTGATTGATGGTCTTGGATCCAATGATGCCTCTCCCTTGATGTTTTGAGGTGATATGGAGTGGCATAGTACGTACATACCCTAGGGAGACCCTCCATTTCCTCTGTTTTGTGCTCTGTTGCAGTTTGGTGTCACAGCACACCAGTGGCCGGCAGTGCTACATTTATGGCTGGCACCCTTGCATTGTTGGTCGGTAGAGGCCCATCTTTGGCCGGCAGGTGGCCGGCAGAAGCTCCCCATGGCCGGCAGGCCACTGGTGCAGTCCCCAGCATTGGTTTGATAAGCTTTAGCAGCAAGTTCTTAAGGACACCCTGCAAACAGAGCCTTAAGAGAGCAAACTGGAGAGCTTTTCGGGGCGAGAAACCGAATGTGAGCATGCATGTTCAACTTCTTGGAACAGTGCTGGAGCAGCTTAGTTTAATGCTTACTTGTTAGTTAGCATTAATTTGTAATTTGATTAATTTGTTAATTAATTAAGTGTTGTAATAATTAAGTAGCTTAGTTTAGCTATTTCTTTATTGGTTTGTAATAATTAGTCTAATTAGCTTAATTAGATTAGTTAGAGTAGCTTAGCTTAGATTAGCTTAGTTCATTCGGACCCTCCGTCGAGAGGGCAAATGTTGTAATAAGGGTGCGTGTGTGTGTGCATGTCTTCCAACCCCATTTCTTTCTCCCTTTTACTTACCGCTTTTGATGGTTAGTTTTAGGGCATATTTCAATTAGCATACCTTATGCTTTGCATGTGTGCATCATTCATTTGTTTTGCATGCACTGGGCTCGGCGCATTATTCAAACTGCATTGTATTTCAATACACTTACTTGAATACGTGTTTCAAAGCATGTTATCAAGTGTTGCATTCATATACCATCTTAGATAGTCGAGCCCATTTAGTTGCATTTTTGCATATGTTGCATTAGGCATTTCACATAGTTAGGATCATGCATTGATTTCTAATTAGTTTCTATTTTGGCTCGGAGTACACTGTAAGTGTTTACACTTTAGCATACTTGCATGAGTGTGAGTGTTACCATGATAGCATGCTTGCCATGAGGCTATTTGCTTAAGTGATAAACTGTATGAATGCCTGTGGATGGAGGCTTCATTGCCTGAATTGGAACAACTCGATGATTGTGAGTTTTAAGCCCACTTTGCGGAGTGGCAAAATCATGTTTTTCTAAGCCCATTTGAGGGTGGCAAATCTGCGCTTTAGCCTACTTGCGAGTAGCACTTTCAAACCATTTTCGAAAAACAAACATGAGTTGTTTTGTTCCAATCCGCGTGATCGAGTCTATACTTGTATGCTGTGCACATCACATAGTAAGTTAGCTAAAAAATCGGAATAAGAACGCATGTGTTTATAAAAACAACATAACATGTTTAGTAGAGGCCGATCCTTTGATCGGGCAAGCGGGGGTGCTCATTTCATGACCTTCCCTCCTCGTACCCAAGTTCCTGAGCTGAAGCAACTTTGGTGATGACGGACACGTGGCCTTAGGCACGAGTCAGGGTTTCCTAAATTTCCCAAAAACAAAATATTTAGGTGGCGACTCTGAAATCTGGCAAAGCAGTCCATGTTTGGCTCTTTTTGATTAAAATCAATTTTCTAAAACAATTTGCCGGATTTGGATTCTTTGGTGATTTATCAATCTTACATTGCACTTTGTGAGATTAGATTTAGAACCGTGACAGGAGTCCGAACTGTAGTAGCTAGAACCCAATTTGCGCTTTCTCCGAAAGGGGGGCAGCGCGAAGAGAGTTTCGGGCGGTCTACAAATATTAAAAATGAGAACTATTGAAATATTTTGGGGTAAATACGTTGGTAAGTCCAGTTAGGAGGTGTAGAGGAAATTGATAAGTTGGCTTGAGTGTCTAGAGTAAAAGACCGAAAACACGCGTGGAGAATGTACCACTTCCCTTCCAATTAACAATCGGTAAAGTGGGGTTTTTGGTAGTGCTAGTTGAGCCTACTTGCAGACACCAACCTAGGGATTACCCGAGTCATATTTACCGCCCCATTGAGTAAAATTGTAATTTCGGAATTGATGAGATTTCAAACTATAATTGAACACGGTGACTCTCAAAAAGACAAGTAAAGAAATTCTTTTTCTCAAATGTGGCATTGCATGGCATTTGTATCTGATATTGCAAATCTTGCATAAATGTATATACTTTGTTAAGGATTCTCTACTGGGCTTTATGCTCACCCTTATGGGATTTTGGTGCAGGAAAGGATGTGGTGATCCCGCCGAGTTGAGGGCGTGGACATATTTTGTGAAGAGTAAATAACTCTGTTTTGTTGTGATTTATTTTGCTAGACAAGGGCTATTCATGTATGGGTTCGAGAGGCCCTTTTTGTATAACTGGGCTTAAGCCTTGGAAATTGTAAACCCATGAGGGCATTTTATTATTTTTGGGATATGATGCTCTACATGCTATAGATTCATGTATTTCCATATCATTGAATGTATAATTCACATGTGGAACTTTTGTATAAACCTTGTTGATTAATGGTGTAAAGGTTGGAGTATCGTTATTATTATTTAGTGGATGTTGGTTGATGTATTTAATTTATGTCGGATTATTTCGAGGCGTTACACGAGCGGTGTCATTTATTGTGTTTGTTGCTCAAGCGGTCTGTGTGTATATTAGTCTGAGAGGCAGCCTTTTTCAGTCACTTTTTCACCTCTCTCTCTCTCTCTCTCTCTCTCTCTCTCTCTCTTTTCAAACATTTCAAAACCCTAGATCTTCACACTCTCTCTCTAGTTCTTGAACTTTAGCTCCAAATACTCTCAATCCGTGAGTTTCGCCACCTTAGTTTAATCGGAGCATCTAGTGTTTTTAACACCATCAAGTTCTACCCACCTTTTTTTCGTGTTTTCTACTTTGAGGTAGGGATTTCTTTGACTCTTTTATATGATTTTTATCTTAGTTATTTGCTCTTTGAAAAGGGTTAGTTATTTGGGAATTTTTGGTAAAACTTAGGGTTAGGTTTGAAATCAAAATAGGGGTTTTCCAAGTTGATTCTTGAAAAGGGTTGTGGGAATATGGTTATGGTTGAGTTGAAATGATGGAAATCTTTCTTAAAAATTGATTTTGAAAGAAAATGGGGTTTTAGCCCTAATTTTGGATCTTTGGAATTGTGAAAGGGACATGGAAAATGATGTTGGATATTGTGAAATTGGATTAATAGTTATGTTGATAATAATAGTGGAGTTGAATATGTAATATCACTTCCATTGTAATTGATGGAAATGTATCTATTGATTTTGGAATTTATCCATTTAATAGAAATATTTGTTTTGGGTTATCGGTGGATGATAGTCATGATTATTGTAGACATTGCATGAGGATTAGGTTGAATTGAAACTAATTTCTCATCCATTGTGCATTGAGCATCATTACATATTAAACATTGTAAATGTATCAGTTTTGAGAAAAAATAGATGAATATCTTGGTGAATCTAGTTAGGAGGTGTAGTTGTGGTTATGATGTTGGCCTGTGTCCTCTGGGTGAAAATCCAAAAACCCGTGTGGTTAGGTGTTGATCCTTCCGGTTAATATCGGTAAAATGGCTTTGGTAATGGTTGTATAACTTACTGGCAGATACGTGCCTAGAGATTTTCAGAATTTTGTATCCATTGCCCGATTTTTTGTATAAAAGGATTATTTTCAAGAATTGATATATAATTTGGCATTGCATTGTTTTGAGATGAAAAACTAGAAATGTTTGGAAAATGGTATGCATGTGCATTCACCTTATGATTTTGCTAAGATTCATATATTGTGTCATAGTATCTCTATTGGGCATTGGCTCACCCTATGTGAAAACAACTTTCATGTGCTGATGATATGCCTCTGCCAAGTGTAGACACCCCATTTTTGACCGCCCTTAAAACTTGGGCGCTACTGATGGTTTACTCGGTGATGAAGGTGTGCAGGGCAAAGGTTCAGTTTCTTCGGCAAAGAGAGAGTCAAATCTCAACTTCATACCCCTTTTAGACCAAAACAATCTTGATCGAAAGATTTTAGACCTTGAAACCCTCTCTTTCAAAATGTTTTGAAAATAAAGTTCCTACGATGTTCCGACGCTCGCATTTCGTTAAATGTTGCGCTTTTCGGTAAACCGAGCAAGGACGAAGTGGAAATGAATGAAAGAGAGTTGAAATCTTTGAAAAATCTTTCAAAACACCTTATTTAGGGGTTTGGAGTTGAGGAAAATTGGAGAAGAGGGAAGAAACCAAGTTGAAGAAGAAGGTGGGTTTGAATCGCTAAGAGAGAGAGAGCCGAGCGGTCCTCGCTAAATCACGCCTCTCTGTCTATACACTTGGATTTTAGCTATGAGGCCACCACCGTTCGAAATCTTACTTCTGGGGCTTCATTTTGCACTCAAGAATCTCCTAATGCCAAGTCCAGACGGGGGAGATATGATTTGTTGAAGTAAGGCATCAATCCGGTTGGACCGAATCTGCGCGGCTTCACCAAAACATGCATAACTTTTTGCACAGTTGGAATTTTGATACAAGGTTGGTGCCATTGGAAAGCTAACTTCTGGGGCTTCATTTTGGACACTAGCCGACCACTTTTTGGCCTTGGAGACCACCCTCCGACCACCTTTCTTTCCGACCAACCACAAAAAGTAGCTGGCTGACCACCTGACCCTTTTGACCTGGTCGGCCGACCAGGGCAAGTGGTCGGCCAACCCCCTGAACTGGTTGGCCTGCCTCCCTCAGTTTTGTCTCTGTGAGTTGATTCTAGCTGTGCCAGCTGGAGGGCACAGACTGGATCCTCCATGTATGGAGGATGTTTGCCCTTGGTTTGAAGCTTCTTTGAGAAGCTTTAGACTTGTTTGTCTATAAAGGGAGGCCTCCCTTTCCTTGTAGAGGGTTGAGATTTTGTTGGAAGGAAAATTATATATCTCTCTTTGTATCTCTCCCTTTGAGCCCTAAAGTGTGAAGTTCTTGACCCTTTTGCATACAACTCCATAGCCTAACCCTTCCACCATTGGTCTAAGCTTCTTGGAGGCCATTTTCAGAGGTAAAAGGTTGAGTTTTGGTCCAGAGGTTGTTGGTCTTCTTGAGCTTCAAAGGTAACACTCATTCTCCCTTTTTAAGCTTTATTTTGCTCCATCTTTTAGCCATACTTGCAAGCATATTTGGGCTTTGTCATAAACTGAAAAAAGTCTTTTTTTGAGGTCTTTAACATGTTTGTTTAAGACTATTTTTCTGTTGGGGGTCATCTACCCCTTGCATGCTTCATTTCATCTTATTTTGAGCCATACCTTAGGGCCTTTGCATTGACCTTTGTTTGGTCTCTTAGCCACTGAAATCCAGTGGATTTTCAGTGGCTAGCATACTGTTTTGAGCACCAAAATCAGAGAGGGGTGACCCTCTCACCCCTTGTCTTGTTTACTAGCACATTTGGCCTATCAAAGGAGCCTTTATTTGCATGATTCCAAGCCTTGTTTCAGGCCTTTTTTTGGTGGGTTTTAGGACCTACCTAGGCTCTGTCCAGAGCCCATTTTGCCATTTTGGGTGTCCATCTTGCATGTGTAGAATAGCCCTCTTCATAGCATATCAAAGGAGCCCTTATTTACATGCTTCCAAGCCTTGTTTCAGGCCCTTTTCAGTGAGTTTTAGGACCTGCATAGGCTCTTTCCAGAGCTGTTTTTATCATATTGGGTGTCCATCTTGCATGTGTAGAGTAATCCCATTCATAGCCTATCAAAGGAGCCTATCATTCTTGCATGCATAGATCATGTTCCAGTGGTTTTTTGGGTTTTATTTGGCATGTCATACCTCTGAGTTTTTCTAGTTTAGTGACCCCTTGAATGCCTCATGTGCTTGTAGTATAAATCCTCTTTACTAGCTTATATTGCATGCTATTTTGGTCCTTGATTCTAGCACTTTTTGGCCATGCCTTAAACTGATTTTGTGCATGTTTTGGACTGCCTTAGCTCTGTTTTTATGCTTCATGGTCGAATGATGCTTGCTATGCATGGTTGTAGTGCAATACCCTTGCCTAGCTTTGAGTTTTGAAGCCTATTGCATGCTTATGTTGAGGTGTTTCCATGTTTTGGGGCCATTGTGCATCATATTTCAGAGCTTATATGTATGCCATATTCCCATGTTTTCCACTCTTTAAATGCGTTTGAGAGTTGTGTATAAATGCCTCGTTTTTGGACCATTGCATGAGCTTCATTTCCATGCCTTTCGAGCCATCATTTTAGACCATTTTCCCACTATCTTGGACCTTCCTAGGGTCTGTTTGGGGCTGGTTTTGCCATTTGTGCATTGCTTTGTGTACCCCTAGTGTAATGCGCTTCACTAGTTTCGGTATTCGGGCCATCTAGCATATATCGTGTGAGGTGTTTGCATGATTCGGGACCATCTTACATGTAATTTTAGAGATGGAAAATGTGTGATTGTATGCCATATTTCATCCCTTGCCATGCTTTGATAGAGTTGCATTCGGTGCCTTAGGTTTGGTCTCTTGCATTGGTGCATGTTTGCATGTGTTTTGTTGCCTAATTCCATCATGTTTGGCCACTGATTTGGGTGTGGCTGAGGCTCGCCTATATTGGTTTAAGTCCATCTTGCATTGTATATGCCATTTAGTCCATGTTGTTGCATGATTGACCATTGCATTGTGTATGCCTTGATCATTTCATTGTTAGTCTCCATGTGTGCATTGCGTATGTGTAACATGCCCGGGGGGTACCCGCGCGCGTTAAATAGTTCTGACTCCCGAGATCTCTTTGATCTCAAGTTTCACGAGTGCAATGTGAAACGTAGACGAGAGTCCAGATTTGGCAACTTTTATTGAAAATCCATTTTATTGCAATTTTGTCAAAAATGGACTGCGTCATCAGATCTCAGAGTCGCCACCTAATATTTTGGGAAATTAGGAAACCCATGACTCAGTGCCAAGGCCACTGTTCGTCGTAACCAATGATGCTTGGCTCGGAACCTTAGGTATGAGAGGGGAAGGTCAATAATGAGCACCCCCGCTCACCCGATCAAAAGATTGGCCTCTACTAAACCATGATATGAATTTTATTTTCTTTATATGTTTATGTTCTGATTATTTTAGTAAATCTTAAAATTTACTATGTGAAGCATACAAGTATAGACTAGTTTGCTCAAATTGGAACAATTCAACTTCATGTTTGTTTTTCAAAAAAGGTTTGAATTTGCCACTTGACAAAGTGGGCTTAAAGTTTGTGAATTTGCCACTACAAAGTGGGCTTAAAACGTACATTTATTGAATTATTCCAATTCAAACAACAAGCCTTCATCCATAGGCATTCAAACAGTTATATCAAGTAAGCAATTAGCCTCATGGCAGGATGCTAAACATAATAAGAAAATCACACACAAATGGGATGCTAAAGCATAAAAACTCACAGATTTACCGACGTCCCTCGAACAGCTACAAAACAAAGTTAGTAAAATATGCATGATCTTATATACAGAATCCTAATGCAATTCACTCATGAGATGCAACTAAAGATTCGGCTTCTAAAATATGACATGTGAAACATTGCAAAACATGTGATAGCGCATAACACCATGGGATAATCAATTAAAGCATAAAGATGCAAATTTAGCCGAATCTTAATGCATGGAACATGGATGTAAAGCAGGGATATGCATGACATGTTAGATATATACATATGTACAGTTAGGGAAAGCGATAAAAGAATGGAATAGAAAGAAGCGGGGTGGGGGATTATTACAATACTTGAATTATTACAGATCCAAAAATAAAGGAGGGGGAAGAAATAATAAAATAAAATCCTCACAAACACTCAAAATAAAATAAAATCTTCCATCCAGCAAACCTGCACACCTCAACCTATGTACTCATCCTCAATGGAGGGCCCGCTTAAAAATATGTTTATGAAGTTCAAAATTGGGCCACTAATGTAATTTGTCATTACCACGCCACATTTGACATTATAGCAACAGATATACGACTAGCCCTTGGTCCACCATGTTACCAATTACACAATTCGGCCCTTGAGTAGAAGGACCAATAAAACCATTACTCAATGAGGCCTTCCACCAATAAAATAAATCAGCCTATGATTGACCCATTCAAAACCACCATCCAATAACCCAAAGAGTTGAATTGCCTTCCAGGTGAACCTGCATAGAATGAACCACAGAGTCCCACAATCTACCATCTTGGGCAGAATAACAACACACCAGGTGGTTTCAAGATAGGAAATGCAGTCCTATACTCAAGTCCCTTCCAACCCATTAACAGGCTTTGTTGCTTTAGGAAAAGAGAAATCAACCCGAGAGTGTGTGTGTGTGTGTGTGTGTGGAGAACCAACCCGAGAGAGAGATTAGCGAGAGAGAGCTGGATGCATTTCGGTGTGAACATTTTCATGGCTGTCAACCTCTCCCCCTTTCTCCCCTCTGTGCTGTGTTCTCTCCCTATCTTGTCGTGTGTGTGTGTATCTCTCATGTGTGCCGTGTGATCTCTATGGGTGTGTGTAGTGTGATAGCAGCCGTGTGTGCTGTCTGTGCATGTGGGTGATGAGTGATGTATGTGTGGGCTTGCCGTGAGTGAAAGAGAGATGTGTGGGTATGTTTAATGTGGGTGTGTGTGACTATGGCAGTCAATCCCGTGGGTGTGTGCATGGGAGGTGTATGGGTGCCGTGAGTGAGAGAGTGGTGTGTGTGTGTGTTGCTGCCGTGGTGGTGTGGTGGTGAAGTTTAGTGTGTGCGCCGTGTGTGGATGGCAGTGGTGTGCATGTGTATGTGTTTTTGTCTAACCTAGTGCCTCACCTCCAACCCTCTTATTTTATTCACTCCTTTACCCTCTTATGCTCTCCACCGAACCCAGCAGCCTAAAACTCTCCCTCATATATGTTGTGTGTCTCTCCCTATCTTGCCATGTGTGTAGCTCTTGTGCTGGGTGTCTATGTACTGGGTATGGTGTGTGAGAGTTGTGAATGGTGTGTGTCTTCATGTCCCCCTTGAGTGGTGTTTGGGTCTCCTCTTTTAGAGAGAGAGAGAGGCCGTGTATGCATGTGTGTGTTCTCCCCCTTTGCCGTCTATCCCCAACCCTCTATTTGAGAGGGAGATATGATTATTAAACCAACCTCCCCACTCATTCCTTTCTCTTATCTCTCTTTTTCTTTTTTTTTTATTCCCCCACTCACTCTAAAAAATGCTCTCCACCGAAAAATCCCCGTGTCCCACTGATCAGTGCCTTCTTATCTTGATTCTTTTTTTATTGATTTCCTCTTTCAACTCAAGAGAGGACCCCATCCTCGACAGAGAGAGCACATGCATGTCTCTTGTTTTTCTCTCCCTCACCCACTCTCACCTGCTCCTCTTTTTTCTATCTTTTTCACTTGCTCCTTTCTCTTTTTGAAAATTGCCTCCATCACTCCCTTAATCATCGGAATGATATTCTCCAAAGCCCCACTCACGATACACCATTTCTTTTTTTTATCATTGTCCCACCCAAAACAAACCATAATCATAATGACCACCCCCTTTTAATCTTTTCTTTTTCTATTTTTTTTATCCTTTTCTTTTTATCAAATATCAAAAATGTATTATTTATACCAAACATCTACAATTATGTATGAACACACAAAATTATATAAAATTATACAATACTACAAATTTATAAAATAATAAAAATATTTTAATTTGGCCAAAATGGGAGAGGTTTCGGATTAAAATTTCAATTTGATTTTTCTGGTGAGGGTGGTCAAAATAAAGTGCCCAAGTCTTAAGGCCGGTCAAAAATGGGGTGTCTACAGTTGCCCCTCTTTGACAGAGCTCGAAGTCATTTCATGACGTGAGTGAATGTCAAAGCTCGAAGACGACCCTTTTGACAAGGCCATAAGACTTGGGCAAGCAAACAAGATGTAATGCAAGTGGTTGAACCCGAAGGTTGCCTACGTATCCCTTTGCAAGGAATCAAACCAGCGTAGTTCAGGGACAAAATGCAAGTGACATGCTCAAAATGCAGTTTGAAAGTTGGACTTACACGCTTCGGGAAGTCGGTTTTTTTTTGAAAAACTTATGATCATGCAAGAGAGGGAAGACCTCAACCAAGAGAAATTGACATCCTAACACGTGTCACGCGAAAGGAGGAAAGATGGTGAAACAATAGGCGCACATGATGTTTTTAACCGAGTGAATCAACAACCTAACGCGTCTCACGCGAAAGAAGGAAAGATGGTGTAAACAACAGGTGCACCTGATGTTTTTAACTGAGTGAATCAACAACCTAACACGTCTCACGCGAGAGGAGAAGGGGTGGTGTAAACAGACAGGCGCACCTGCTATTTTTAACCGATTTGCAATCCTAACGCGTCTCACGCGAAAGGAGAAGGGGTGGTGTAAACAGACAGGCTCACCTGCTAGTTTTGACCGGTTTGCAATCCTAACGCGTCTCACGCGAGAGGAGTATTTGAGATCCAAACGCATCTCACGCGAAAGGAGGAAAGTGAACTTGAGATCCAAACGCGTCTCATGCGAGAGGAGGAATAGTGCCCATAAGATCCAAACGCGTCTCACGCGAGAGGAGTATTTGAGATCCAAACGCGTCTCACGCGAAAGGAGGAAAGTGAACTTGAGATCCAAACGCGTCTCACGCGAGAGGAGTATTTGAGATCCAAACGCGTCTCACGCGAGAGGAGTATTTGAGATCCAAACGCGTCTCACGCAAAAGGAGGAAAGTGAACTTGAGATCCAAACGCGTCTTACGCGAGAGGAGTATTTGAGATTCAAACGCGTCTCACGCGAGAGGAGTATTTGAGATCCAAACGCGTCTCACGCGAAAGGAGGAAAATGAACTTGAGATCCAAACGCGTCTCACGCGAGAGGAGGAAAGTGAACTTGAGATCTAAACGCGTCTCACACGAGAGGAGTATTTGAGATCCAAACGCATCTCACGCGAGAGGAGTATTTGAGATCCAAATGCGTCTCACGCGAGAAGAGTATTTGAGATCCAAACGCGTCTCACGCGAAAGGAGGAAAGTGAACTTGAGATCCAAACGCGTCTCACGCGAGAGGAGTATTTGAGATCCAAACGTGTCTCACGCGAGAGGAGAAATAGTGAATGAATCCAAACGCGTCTCACGCGAGTGGAGAAATAATGAATGAATCCAAACGCGTCTCACGCGATAGGATAAATGGTGGCATAAACCAACAGATGTGCCCAACTGTATCTCATACAAAAGGGGGGGTTGTAACCGGGGTAAATGTTACATCCTAACACGTTTAACGTGAAAGGAGCAGAGGCATTTTCGAAGTCCAAACGCGTCTCACGCGAGTGGAAGAATGGTGGAATGATTTCTTGCTGACAAGGGGGCCACAGATGCCCCTTTTCCTCTTCCTGATCATATTCACAACTTTCCCTATTCTCCAACGGGGTGACAAACTAGGTTGGTTCAGTATCCAGAATTGAGACGCATACATGCTACCTCAACCTATGGGGCTGCTATACAGATTTCAAGCCGGGGATACACCCCTGGGTATTTAAACCAGACTTTAGTCTCGGAAATTCCAAACCTTTTGCGTTCTAGGCCTTGACCATTCGAACTCTAGTTTCCACCGTCGCAGTTGGTCTCCTAGGAACTTATTGCAAACACAGGCAGGTGGCTATACCAGACCGCCTGAAGTCGTTCGGGCACGACAAACACCAAAGGAATTGCACCTTTAGAGGATTTAAGGTCTCCTAGACCCTGTAGGATTTAAGGTCTCCTAGACACCGTAGGATTTAAGGTCTCTTAGACCGGGGATTTAAGGTCTCCTAGACCGGAGGATTTAAGGTCTCCTAGACCGGGGATTTAAGGTCTCCTAGACCGCGAGAGTGCACAAGATAGTGCGATGAAATTGCAATTGAGATGCACAAGGCAGTGCAATGCGTAAAATAGCACGATACAAGGGTGCGCAAGGTAGCACAATTGAATTGAAATGCACAAGATAGTGCGATGCGCAAGGTAGCGCAATTGAAATTGATGCACAAAGCAGTGCGGTACCCAAAGCAGGGCTATTGAAATTGATGCACAAAGTAGTGCGGTGCCCAAAGCAGGGCGATTGATGCACAAAGCAGTGCAGTGCCCAAAGCAGGGCGGTTGATGCCTAAAGCAGGGCGGTTGATGCACAAAGCAGTGCGGTGCCCAAAGCAGGGCGATTGATGCACAAAGCAGTGCGGTGCCCAAAGCAGGGCGGTTGATGCACAAAGCAGTGCGGTGCCCAAAGCAGGGCGATTGATGCACAAAGCAGTGCGGTGCCCAAAGTAGGGCGGTTGATGCACAAAGTAGTGCGGTGTCCAAAGTAGGGCGATTGATGCACAAAGCAGTGCGGTGCCCAAAGCAGGGCGATTGAAATTGAAATTTATGTGGTAGGTGCATGAAGTGAGATTATTGTGTGATAGATGCACAGATATGTACATACAGTATACATATAGTCAGATACAGACAAATACACAGACAGAGGCGGATATATACAGGTATATACGACACAGACATATACGGACCTATAAACAGACATATACGGAGATATACACACGTGGGGAATGTTCTGTTTGCAGCCGTTAGCGGGAAGATGCCGTTATTGAGAAGGCATATTCTGTTTGCTGACGTCAGCACACGTACGCAAAACACGCAAAAAAAAAGAAAGGAAAATCACAAAATGGATGGACATGGGATATGGGGTGTCGAACCCCTGACCTCAAGCTTGGTCTTCGAGTCCTCAACCACTGAGCCACGCCACTCTTATGACAAGATATGCAAACAAATATATATATATATATATACTATACAAGACATATATATGCATAAAACCAAAACAAACCAAAAGAAACACTCGATGTGGGGTTCGAACCCCTTACTTCAGGCTCAGCCTCTCACTTTTCAACCACTGGGCCAAACCACTGAACCCAAGCCACACCTGTGACCCAAATGTTCAAACAAATATATATATATATATATATAAGACATATTTATACATAAAACGAAAACAAAACAAAAGAAACACTTAATGTAGGGTTCGAACCCTTGACCTCGGGCTTAGGCTTTCTGAATCCTCAACCCACTGGGCCAAACCACTGAACCCAAGCCATACCTGTGACCCAAATGTTCAAACAAATATATATATACATAGATATACAATACATATACATATATATATATATACAACTCTCCCGCCTCTCTTTCTGTTTTTGTCTTACTCTCTCTTTCTTCATCTTCTTCGAGCGTTGTGTTTGGCGCGCGATTTCAACAATCGCGGCGCCTGATCGACAAGCTATCCAATCTTGCCCCGATTGTCAATGATCGTCTCAAGCCTTCCTCCCTCTTTGTCTTCTTCTTTGGCTTCATCCTCTTTTTAAGTTGAGGCCTGCGAAAGAGAGAGACAGAGCAAAAGCCTGCAAACTTTCTCTGTCACTACTTGCAACCTCTTTCTTTTGCATTACTCTTCTCTACCATGGCCTCTTCACAAGGTTCTCTCACTTTTTTTCCAGACCTAAACGAGTCCACGATAGAGATGACCAATTCTGACTCCCCTGAACCTCAACAACGGGCTCCTCCTCCTTCTCCTGTTTTCAACTTTCCAGCGATGTCAGTTGAACAAATCATGGCAGCACAGTTTGACATCGAAGCAAACTCGTATACGCTGAGGTCATGTGTGGAGACCGTGACAGCGGTCTCCAACTTGTCCCGTCGATGCAGAACAGGACGTGTGAAGTACATCAGTTACATGCACAACTTTCCCTCCTTCAACGTATGTACAAAGACGCTCGAGTAGAAATTGGTGGGCTGAAAAAGCAGAACAAAGAGCTGAAACGATTGACGACCTCCGTGACTCGATTCGGAGTTTCTTCGCACAATCAATTTGATGGCCGGTGAGGAATAATCTCCTTTGGAAGCTCTGCCAAGGCCGAGGCAGGGTCTTCAAAAGCTTCGAAGGAGTAGAGATGAAGCGAGGCAGCTGATGGTAAAGTTAGGCAATGAAGCTGTGTGCAAATGAAGCCCGTTGTAATCTTCGTCGCCGAGTTGCTGCCGGAAAACTGAGAAAATGCTACTCTCTCTTTTTGCTTTTTTTTGTTGTTTTTTTGTTTTTGTTTGTTTTTTGTTTTTTTTTTGTGTCTCTGTGATCAGGGATGTCCTCCCCTGACTGCAATAAAATTAGTTTCTTTTTTTTTGCTCATCACTGGCATGACTGGCATATCACTTTGAGCTTGAAAACAATTTTGTTTGAATTTGATAATGATTGAATTTGAACTCTGAATTGGACATTGATTCCATACTGACCTGAATAAAAAATGACTTAACGAAAGAAGAACGAAGCAAAACGATCAAAACATACTTATATACACTGACTAGTATAAATACACCGACTGGTATAAATATACTGACTGGTATGAATACACTGACTGGTATGAATATACACTTATGTACACTGACTGGTATGAATACCTTGGTATGAATACACACTTATATACAGAATAGTTGACTCGAGCGGTGGAGAAGACAGAATCTCTAACTTGACTATGCCCCTAGTTTATTGCCTTGCCTTTTTTTCTCTTGATTCTTTGTAAAAATGTTTTGATCAACATTAGAGTTAGATTAGCATACTTATTCCATTTTTTGTTTCAAATCATGTAAGCTAAACTGTGAGCACTGAAAATTTTCCCTTTTCAAATCCAAAGAATAGTCCAAGTTTTGCAAAAATGGAACAATTTTCGAGAAAAATTAGTCAGCTTCATTCAAATTAATCAAAACCTATTTTTGCAAATGGCCACTACTCAACTAACATGGAATCAACCATTGGGGTGCATAGTCCCAAACCAGATAATCAAAGGTGATATCTGAACCAAGCCAACCGAACCAAGCCAATCCGAACCGAATGAAGTCGAGCAGAACTGGACCAAACCGAACCGCCAAACGAATCAAACCGAACTGAACCAAGTTAAATCGAAACCAATTGAACTGAGCAGAACGAAGATACACCAATCAAACACGGATAGGACAACCAAGTCGACTAAAGACACACCAAGCAAACATGGACGAGATGAATGAGTTGAAAAATTATTAGGGCCGAACTTCGAGATGAAGCTACCTACGTGTCCCAAAGATAGGAATCAGGCCATCGTAGTTCGGGCTAAGGTTCACTCGGGTATTGACACTCTCCTTTTGTGCTCTAACTTTTGCCAAAGCCGCCCTTTCGGGTTTTCAACCTTGCGAGCTTTCGATTTTTATTTTATTTTTTCTATATATATATATATTTTTCATTTTGTTTATTTCATTTTTTTTTGAGTTTCTATTTTTTTTGTTTTTCTGCTCTAACTTTTGCCTGGTCGCCCTTCCGGGTTTTCAGCCTAGCGAGCCTCTCAAGGGTTACTTTCATTTAACTTGTCCATGTTGATTGGGTGTGAAATCTCTAGGCCATCTATAAGAACAACCGCTACACTTGACCAGTAGATATGGTGATGTAGGGACTAGGCTAATTGGGTCCGAATTTGCCCCTAGTGTAGTGGATAGGAACTCGACTGTCCTTCAATAATAAAATTCATTCTCTCAAATTTTGGGTTTTGCCTTTCTGGGCGGTCTTCATTGGAAACGATTCAGTTTTAACTCTTTGATCACATCCAACCTTTTGCCCCTAGTTCAAGGGCTGCTTCAAATCTAAATCACATCCAACCTTCTTGCCCTTAGTTCAAGGGTTGCTTCCAATCTGAATCACAGGCCCTACATAGTTTGGCTAAGGTTCACTCGGGTATTGACACTCTCCTTTTACGCTCTAACTTTTGCCAAAGCCGCCCTTTCGGGTTTTCAACCTTGCGAGCTTTTCATTTTTCTTTTTATTTTTTTATTTTTTTTTTTGTGCTTAACTTTTGCCTGGGTCGCCCTTCCGGTTTTCGCCCAGCGAGCCTCTCAAGGGTGATACTTATTGCCCCTAGTTCAAGGGCTGCCTCATTTCAGCTATGCAAGCCTCACACTTTTGCCCCTAGTTCAAGGGCTGTTTCAAATCTGAAATCACATTCTCTGCCCTGAGTTCAAGGTCTGTTTCCAATCTGGATCACATCATTGCCCCTAGTTCAAGGGTTATTTCCAATCTAAATCATATTCGACTCTTATTGCCCTAGTTGAAGGGCTGCCTCCATTTGAATCACATCATGGCCCCTAGTTCAAGGGCTATTTCCAATTTGGCTATGCAAGACTTACACTTTGAATGATCATTGAATATTCGAATCAAGGTTTGAAAGCTAAGGAGCTAAGGAGGTCGGACCACGAGTCAAGAGGGATCCTATGCTGTATAACTAATTCCAGGCATGTCTTCGTAGGACCACGCAAAAAAGTTTTTGAAATCTTTTCACAAAGTGACTAATCACTCGTACTTTTACGAAGATAAGATAGAACCAATTTGGACCAAGCCAGGATCCTTCTCAGTACCCACATTAACAAAAATGATTTTATTCATCAAAGGCTTAGCACACCTCTCTTCCTCTCAGTTGATCAAAATTTACAAATCCCGAGGAAATTCTTCCTCTTCGTTTTTATCAGAGTTTTGGAAAAAGAAAAAAACTTTGGTCAATGCGATGAATTAAGGCACAGAGAAGTAGGCAGACTATGGCATTTTTGTTTTTTTTGTTTTTCTGTTTATTGAAAAGAAACTATGACTCAGCAATGACAACAAACTTTTGACAACATACTCAAAAGAAAATGACAAAGAGGACCTAGATAGGACAGAAATGTCTAGGTTAGCACTATCGAAATCAACAGACTCTGACTCATTAGGCTGACTTGAGCCTGACTCTAACTCTACAAACTTGGTGGAGTCAAACTTAGACTCAATGCTTAATTCAGAACTCAGAATAAAACCATTCTCAAATTGCCAGTCAAAGTGTGGGCCATCGACAACATTCAAAATAAAGCCCGTGCAATCAACAGGTGGTCACTCCCCAATTACAGAAACAAAATGGAACTTCCAATTATGCCCTCACTAAAAACACACTGAACCTCACAAACTGAAATGCCTGAACCACTCACTTGAATTTGAGAACCCCTGTATAGATCCAATACATTGCACATAACACATAGCAGGAAAGAGAACAAACACCCCTATAGAGGGTAGGGTTATCCTGTCCTAGCTTGAAATCATCTAGGGTTTCACTATTCAAACAAGCGGTATCATACATCCTAGAAATGGGAAAGCATCATGTCCTAATGTTGAAAGGTACTAGAGCTCACTATATGTACAAGGTTGGCTCTACTTTAGGGTTGAAGCCAAGGTGACGTTACCAAAGAGTCCTTTGGGTCATAACCAATGAAGATCTTAGGAAATAAGAAGAGTCAATATTAGCCTCTCTTCAAAGTCAGAGAACTTTCAGATCTCAAAAGATTATAACACAAGGCTTCCAAAGTAACGTAGAGATAGGTGTAGTGTCACAAAAAGTGTGCCTGTGCTCCCACCGGCATCTGGGCAACACAGGGACTTTAAGTGCACCAATGTATGCAATGCAATAAACATATACTTGAAAATAAAAGTCATATCATGGAGTTCGAGTCAAGGTTTCATAAAATCCCCAACAGAGTCGCCAGAAACTGTAACATGCCAGGGGGGTACCCGCACGCGTTAAACAGTTCGGACTCCCGAGATCTCTTTGATCTCAAGTTTCACGAGTGCAATGTGAAACGTAGACGAGAGTCCAGATTTGGCAACTTTTATTAAAAATCCATTTTATTGCAATTTTGTCAAAAATGGACTGCGTCATCAGATCTTAGAGTCGCCACCTAATATTTTGGAAAATTAGGAAACCCACGACTCAGTGCCAAGGCCACTGTTCGTCGTAACCAAGGATGCTTGGCTCGAAACCTTAGGTATGAGAGGGGAAGGTCAATAATGAGCACCCCTGCTCACCCGATCAAAAGATCGGCCTCTACTAAACCATGATATGAATTTTATTTTCTTTATATGTTTATGTTCTGATTATTTTAGTAAATCCTAAAATTTACTATGTGAAGCATACAAGTATAGACTAGTTTGCTCAAATTGGAACAATTCAACTTCATGTTTGTTCTTTCAAAAGGGTTTGAATTTGCCACTTGACAAAGTGGGCTTAAAGTTTGTGAATTTGCCACTGCAAAGTGGGCTTAAAACGTATATTTATTGAATTATTCCAATTCAAACAACAAGCCTTCATCCACAGGCATTCAAACAGTTATATCAAGTAAGTAATTAGCCTTATGGCAGGATGCTAAACATAATAAGAAAATCACACACAAATGGGATGCTAAAGCATAAAAACTCACAGATTTACCGACGTCCCTCGAACAGCTATAAAACAAAGTTAGTAAAATATGCATGATCTTATATGCAGAATCCTAATGCAATTCACTCATGAGATGCAACTAAAGATTCGGCTTCTAAAATATGACATGTGAAACATTGCAAAACATGTGATAGCGCATAACACCATGGGATAATCAATTAAAGCATAAAGATGCAAATTTAGCCGAATCTTAATGCATGGAACATGGATGTAAAGCAGGGATATGCATGACATGTTAGATATATACATATGTACAGTTAGGGAAAGCGATAAAAGAATGGGATAGAAAGAAGCGGGGTGGGGGATTATTACAATACTTGAATTATTACAGATCCGAATAAAGGAGGGGGAAGAAATAATAAAATAAAATCCTCACAAACACACTCAAAATAAAATAAAATAAAATAAAATCTTCCATCCAGCAAACCTGCACACCTCAACCTATGTACTCATCCTCAATGGAGGGCCCACTTAAAAATATGTTTATGAAGTTCAAAATTGGGCCACTAATGTAATTTGTCATTACCACGCCACATTTGACATTGTAACAACAGATATACGACTAGCCCTTGGTCCACCATGTTACCAATTACACAATTCGGCCCTTGAGTAGAAGGCCCAATAAAACCATTACTCAATGAGGCCTTCCACCAATAAAATAAATCAGCCCATGATTGACCCATTCAAAACCACCATCCAATAACCCAAAGAGTTGAATTGCCTTCCAGGTGAACCTGCACAGGATGAACCACAGAGTCCCACAATCTACCATCTTGGGCAGAATAACAACACACCAGGTAGTTTCAAGATAGGAAATGCAGTCCTATACTCAAGTCCTTTCCAACCCATTAACAGGCTTTGTTGCTTCAGGAAAAGAGAAATCAACCCGAGAGTGTGTGTGTGTGTGTGTGTGTGTGTGTGTGGAGAACCAACCCGAGAGAGAGATTAGCGAGAGAGAGCTGGATGCATTTCGGTGTGAACATTTTCATGGCTGTCAACCTCTCCCCCTTTCTCCCCTCTGTGTTGTGTTCTCCCCCTATCTTGCCGTGTGTGTGTGTATCTCTCATGTGTGCCGTGTGATCTCTATGGGTGTGTGTAGTGTGATAGCAGCCATGTGTGCTGTCTGTGCATGTGGGTGATGAGTGATGTATGTGTGGGCTTGCCGTGAGTGAAAGAGAGATGTGTGTGTATGTTCAATGTGGCTGTGTGCGACTGTGGCAGTCAATCCCGTGGGTGTGTGCATGGGAGGTGTATGGGTACCATGAGTGAGAGAGTGCTGTGTGTTGTGTGTTGCTGCCGTGGTGGTGTGGTGGTGAAGCTTAGTGTGTGCGCCGTGTGTGGATGGTAGTGGTGTGCATGTGCATGTGTTTTTGTCTAACCCAGTGCCTCACCTCCAACCCTCTTATTTTATTCACTCCTTCACCCTCTCATGCTCTCCACCGAACCCAGCAGCCCAAAACTCTCCCTCATATATGTCGTGTGTCTCTCCCTATCTTGCCGTGTGTGTAGCTCTTGTGCTGGATGTCTATCTACTGGGTATGGTGTGTGAGAGTTGTGAATGGTGTGTATCTTCATGTCCCCCTTGAGTGGTGTTTGGGTCTCCTCTTTTAGAGAGAGAGAGAGGCCGTGTATGCATGTGTGTGTTCTCCTCCTTTGTCGTCTATCCCCAGCCCTCTATTTAAGAGGGAGATATGATTATTAAACCAACCTCCCCACTCACTCCTTTCTCTTATCTGTCTTTTTCTTTTTTTTTTATTCCCCCACTCACTCTAAAAAATGCTCTCCACCAAAAAATCCCTGTGTCCCTCTGATCAGTGCCTTTTTATCTTGATTCTTTTTTTATTGATCTCCTCTTTCAACTCAAGAGAGGACCCCATCCTCGACAGAGAGAGCACATGCATGTCTCTTGTTTTTCTCTCTCTCACCCACTCTCACCTGCTCCTCTTTTTTCTATCTTCTTCACCTGCTCCTTTCTCTTTTTGAAAATTGCCTCCATCACTCCCTTAATCATCGGAATGATATTCTCCAAAGCCCCACTCACGATACACCATTTCTTTTTTTTTTTTTTTTTTTTTCATTATCCCACCCAAAACAAACCATAATCATAATGACCACCCGTTTTTTTTTTTTAATCTTTTCTTTTTCTATTTTTTTATCCTTTTCTTTTTATCAAATATCAAAAATGTATTATTTATAACCAAACATCTACAATTATGTATGAACACACAAAATTATATAAAATTATACAATACTACAAATTTAATATAAATAAAAATATTTTAATTTGGCCAAAATGGGAGAGGTTTCGGATTAAAATTTCAATTTGATTTTTCTGGTGAGGGTGGTCAAAATAAATTGCCCAAGTCTTAAGGCCGGTCAAAAATGGGGTGTCTACAGTATGCCATATAGTTTTCATGTGCATTGAGTATGCCATTGATTATTTCATAGCATTATGTATGCTAGTAGCATGTTTGCATATCATCATTTGCATGTTTGCATCATTTAGTGGCATTATGTTTAGGTTGCATGTTAGAGTTGCATTCATGCATGCCATGTGTATTGCATCATGTTTGGAGTAGGGTTTAGTCCAAACACGGGAAACGAGGGACGTTTCGTACTCCAAGTGACGAAACGTGCCTCGATTCCCGGTCGCCGACACTCCAGATTACCCATGATGGAGTTTAGGCCTTGTTCTGTTTATATGTGCATTCATTTTACATTGAGTCGTGTAATTCGACTCCTCGGCCATCATGCATCGAGATGCGTGATTGGTGGCACGACGATCGAGGACTATCCTCCCTAGAGCTTATGCTGATGGGTGGGAGAGTGGTCGTGCACACATATGTTAAAAATACTTTGCCATGCCCCTTTCTTGCTCTCTGTTGCAGCAAACTAGAAACTAGCAGCAAAAACTGGTCGACAGTATCCCTACAGGTTCCCATGGTAGAGTTTCAGCCTTTTGGAGCTTTGTACAGTATTCTGGGACCAGTTGCAAATAGAGACAAATCGGGGCATCGCGATGGATTTTCCGGCAAGGCGACTCGAGCATGCATGCATTCCTCATCATTCAAGACCGAACTGAGGCAGTCCATTTCATATGTTTTGCATGCTAGCTTATTTATTTTAGTTAATTTGTTAATTAATTAGGATTGTGTAATAATTAGCTGTAATTCGTTATTCATTTGGTTGTGTATTATTTATTCGGACCCTCCGAGGAGGGCAATGTTGTAATAAGTGTGCGTGTGTGTGATGCATGTCTTCCAACCCCTCGTCTTTCTCCCTTTTATTTACCAGCTTATGATGGTTAGTTTTAGGGCATGTTTCAATTAGCATCTATATGTTCGCATGTTTGCATTCATTCATCTGTATTGCATGCACCGGGCTCGGCGCATCATACTAACTGCATTGTATTTCAATTCCGAGTTGAATATGTGTATCATTTGTTGCATTTCATATGCCATCTTAGAATAGCCGAGCCTATCTTAGTTGCATACCTGTATGTGTTGCATTAGGCATCTCAGCATAGTTAGGATTCATGCATGATTTCTAATTAGCTTCTTTCTTTGGCTTGGAGTACTCAGTAAGTGTTTATGCTTTAGCATCCTTGCATGTGTGTGAGTGACTGCCATGCTAGCATGCTTACCATGAGGCTAAGTGCTTATGTGATATAACTGCCTGAATGCCTATGGGTGGAGGTTGGATTATCTGAATTGGAATAATTCATTGATTGCGAGTTTTAAGCCCACTAGATAGTGGCAAATCACCATGTTTTCTAAGCCCACTTGAGGGTGGCAAAATCCGCATTTTAGCCTACTTGCGAGTAGCAAACCGCTTTAAAAAACAAACATGAAATGTTTTGTTCAAACTCAGGCGATCCAGTCTATACTTGTATGCTGCGCGCATCACATAGTAATTCTAGGCTAATAACCGGGATAAGAGCACATAATGTTTTCAAAACTTGATATCATGGTTAGTAGAGGCCGATCTTTGATCCGGCGAGCGAGGGTGCTCACGAAGTGACCTTCCCCAATCGTACCCAAGTTCCCGAGCCGAGGCAACTTTGGTGATGACGGACACGTGGCCTTAGGCACGAGTCAGGGTTTCCTAAATTCCCCCAAAATAAAATATTTAGGTGCGACTCTGTATCTGGCAAAGCAGTCCATGTTTGGCACTTCTTTCTAAAAATCTGTTTTTCAAAATGATTTGTCGGATTTGGACTCTTTGATGATTTATCGGTCTCGCATTGCACTTTGCGGGATTAGATTCAGAACCGTGACATTTGAGTCCGAACTGTAGTAAGCCCCAATGAACAAAACAGGATTCTCTCCCGGGACGTTCAGGGACGTCTACACCAAGGACATAGCTTGGGAGAACTGGGAGCTTAAGGCTTCTTTTTGTTTTCTTGATGTAATTATTTTGTTTAAGCCTCGGGTTTTATTTGTATTGAGTTTAAACTCATTTTGTTGTAACCATGCACTGTCTTGGAAAGTTGTAAGCTTGTAGGGCATTTAATTTCAATTTCCTTTTTACCATGTATCGATGACATATGCTATAGATTCAGTATGTAGGATTTGTGAATATATATTGCATATGCCATCTTTTATAATGATCATAGATAAAATGTACGGAAGATATGAGATTGTCAAACAATTGTAGCACTGTTAGTAAATGGGTTGTTGTTAATTATTTCGGGGCGTTACAACTTGGTATCAGAGCAACTGGGTTTGAATACTTTGGGATCGTGGGAAGTGGTTGTTACCCCTATGAGTTCTCTTGCTAGATAATTTTAGAAATAAACCTAGTATACTATTTGATAACATGCTTATGTGACTATATAAGTATGGGATTTAATTTCTTAGATATTGATTGGCTCTACGAGTGTCTAGAAGTCCTGTTAGAAAAGCACTTGATCACTGCTATTTCTAACTGGAATTCTAGCAATGTCCAGGACGGTCACTATCTAGAAAGTAAGTTCGTTTGTGTTTATGTGATTAGGTGCTTATGTGGAGTGAATTATTTGTTGTCCACCGCATTAGGATGTGAGTGAATTGGCTTTGGCACATTTGTGAATGTGCTAATTAATTGTGTTACCTTTATTATGTTGTTAAGACATGGACGTGGTTGTGGTAGGCGTGGTAGGCCTAGGTGGCAGGAGGTGCCGTTACCAAATGAAATTCTGGAGCAAGAGAAAGAAGTTGGTCAGGCCAACGAGGCCGAGCCAGTAGATCAGCAAGCCATGGGCGCTTTGGCCCGGGAGATAGTAGATGCTTTGAGGGAATCGATGGACATTCTCAGAGTTGAGAATCTAGTCCAGGCTTATGTTGCTGAGACAAGGCCGTCTTTTCTGAAAAGGGAGTTCTTCATGTCGAATTTGGATGAGTTTTTAGGGGATCCGAAGGAGCCATTGAAAGTGGATGAGTGGCTAAAGCAGATGGTGAAAATGTTTGAGATGTTTGGCATTGAGGATGATGGTTTGAGAGTGACCTTAGTGTCCTTCCAGTTGATGGGAGATGCGAGGCAGTGGTGGGAGTATGAGTGTGGGCGTATTGAGGTGACTTGGAAGGTCTTTGTCAATGCCTTCCAAGACAAGTTCTTGCCTCCTACTACTAGGAAGAAGTTGAGAGATCAGTTCTTCAAGGTCAAGCAACTGAACATACCTATAGTAGAGTTTGAGGTAGCTTTTACTAGCCTCTCTAGGTTTACGCCAGGGTTAGTGGCGTCTAAGGAATGCCGATCTATTGAGTTTGAGAAAAGGCTGAGAACCGAGCTCCTATTCAAGGTGGTTGGGTCTATAATTAGGGATTACGATCGTCTTGTGAAGGCGGCGGCTCACTTAGAGACCGTGATTCAGGCTGAAGAGGAGAGGATGAGGGGCTCCAAGCAGAGGAGTTAGGAAGTTTAAGGGGAGATACGGGACAACAAGAGGTAGAGGGGTTCTACCCTACAGTAGTCCCAGGTAGCATAGTTCAGATCTACTTTTCCTGTACCGAGTTCTGGTTCAGGGAGAAGAAGTTAGGGTGGGATCACTTGCTTTAAGTGTGGCCAGCTGGGTCACAAGTCTCTAGTTTGCCCACAAAGAGGAGGAGGGCAACAGTTTACACCGTTGGCAGCTCGTCCACAGAGCTAAAGTCAGGGGATTAGTCAGCTGCCTAACTGTTATCAATGTGGGCAGTCGGGGCACTTGAGAAGGTTTTTTCCTCAAACATGTGGTGCACCTGACACATTTGGTTCGAGGCAAACGGAAAGCCATTAGCCTACTTAGTCAGTCCAGGCCTCAAGGGCCACATAGGGAGCCTCTTCGGTTCAGTCAATTTACCAGTCTTATGCTCCGAGGGATGAACAGGTAGAGCAGAGACCTACTGAGTGTGTGTATGCTATTACTACACTAGATCAGTTGCCAGCATCCTCTGTTTTGAGAGGTAACATTTTGTTATTCAATTTGATTGCTAATGGATTGATTGATACTAGTGTGTCACATTCCTTCACTGTGTTTGCATTCGCATCAGTTTTGGGGTTAGAGCTGGCTCAGTTAGCGTATCCGCTCAGGATAGAGTCTCCAGTTGGGGGTAAGGTTGACTTGGATTGGGGATGTCGTGATTGTGAGTTAGAGGTTGCCGGGCGTCAACTTCCTTTTACATTTGTGTTGTTAGACATGTCGAGTTTTGATGCCATTTTAGGCACGGACTGGTTGTCTTTATATCGTGCTGTTATTGATTGTTACCGTTAGAGAGTTACGGTGTGTACCTTGAGTGGTGATTGTTTTTATTTTCTAGGGAACCGAGCTGATAGAGTCTTATCGCCAGTTTATGACCCTCGTGGTAGGAGCGAGCTTAGTTATCTTTTTGCAACTCTTTTGGGTAGTGAGAGCGAAAAGGTTCGAGTTAAATTGCCAAGGATAGTTTGTGAATACCCGAATGTTTTTCCCGAGGATCTTACTAGTTTGCCATCCCATCGGGAGATCGAGTTCTCCATTGACTTAGTGCCTGGTACGACCCCGATTTCCATGGCATCGTATAGATTTGCACCCGCCAAGTTGTGTAAGTTGAAGATTCAATTGCAAGAGCTATTAGATAAGGGCTTCATTCGCCCTAGTACATCGCCTTGGGGAGCACCGACTCTCTTTGTTAAGAAGAAAGATGGTACCTTGTGGCTGTGTATTGATTATCGAAAGCTGAACCAGATAATTATTAAGAACAAGTACCCATTACCTCGTATAGATGATTTGTTTGACTAGTTGAAGGGGTCTTGTTACTTTTCCAAGATTGATTTGAGATCAGGTTATCACTAGTTAAGGGTGAAGGAGGAGGATATTCAGAAAATGACGTTCCGTACGCGGTATGGCCACTACGAGTTCTTGGTGATACTTTTTGGGTTAACCAATGCACAGGTTTTGCTCATGCATTTGATGAATCGAATCTTTCGTAAGTTCTTAGACCGTTTTGTGGTTATTTTTGTTGATGACATTTTGATCTACTCACCCTCTAAGAAGAACACGAGAAAAACTTACGGGTTGTACTTGAGTTGCTTAGAGTTTATTGTTTGTATGCTAAGTTCGAAAAGTGAGAGTTTTGGTTGAAAGAAGTTAATTTCTTAGGCCATATGGTATCCGGGGAAGGAGTGACCGACTCTTCTAAGATAGAAGCAGTACAAGATTGGAAAAAACCTAAGAATGCCTTTGAGATCTGGAGTTTCTTAGGCTTAGACGGGTATAATCGACGCTTTATGAAAGATTTCTCTAGATTGGCCTCACCATTGACTAGATTGACAAGGAATAGGGTTCAGTTTGTATGGAGTGAGACTTGTGAAAAGTCGTTTCAAGAGCTTAAGGTTAGACTCATCACTGCACCGGTGTTAATTATTCCAGAGAGGAGTTTCGGTTATTCAGTTTATTGTGATGCATCACGTGAAGGTTTAGGTTGTGTGTTGATGCAAGAGGGAAACGTGGTAGCATACTGTTTGCAACAGTTAAAAATCCATGAAAGAAACTATCCAACTCATGACCTAGAACTAGCGGCAGTGATTTTTGCCTTAAAGATATGGAGGCATTACTTGTATGGTGAAAAATTTGAGGTGTTTTCCGATCACAAGAGTTTGAAGTATTTGCTTTCATAGAAAGATTTGAATTTGAGACAGATGAGGTGGATGAAGTTTATGGAGGATTATGATTTTGAGTTGCATTATCATTCGGGGAAAGCCAATGTTGTGGCTGAAGCTTTGAGTAGGAAGATAGTATGTAGTGTAGCTAGTATTGTTATTCGAGAATGAGAGATGTTGGGTGTTATTGGCGAGTTCGACTTACATCTTAGTGATTTCGTTAAGTCAGCCGTTTTGTTCACTGTAGTTGCACAATCTACACTAGTGAGCCGAGTAATAGAAACACAGAGGGATGATCACGAGGTAGAGATTATTTGAGGGAAGTAACCAGTGGAAAAGTAGAAAAGGGTCTGAATGTGTATTCTGACTTGAGTGTGAGGTATTTGGATCGTCTTTTCGTGCCAGAATCTTGTAGAGAGGAGGTACTTTGAGAGTTTCACCATTCACGCCTTGCGGTACACCCGAGAGGCACGAAGATGTACCACGATCTTAGCTGCCAGTTTTGGTAGAGGGGGATGATGAAATATATAGCTTTGTTTGTTTCGAGGTGCGTTATTTATCAACAAGTGAAGGCTGAACATCAACGACTAGCGAGTTTGTTGCAACCCTTACCTATAGCCGAGTGGAAGTGGGAGCATGTCATGATAGATTTTGTTGTGGGACTTTCGAGGAATCAACGGGTTAATAATGTTGTGTTGGTAATACTCGATCGATTAACTAAATCAGCACATTTTGTACCTATGCGCACGAGTGACTCAGTAGATTACCTTACCGACCTTTATGTGAGGGACATGGTTTGACTTCATGGGGTCCATGTGATTATTATTTCGAATAGAGATCCTCGTTTCATGGCTCGGTTATGGTAGAGCCTACAGAATGCCTTGGGCACTAGATTGGCGTTTAGCACCGTCTATCATCCTCAGACTGACAGATAGTCTAAGCGAACAATTTAGATCTTAGAGGATATGCTTCGGGGTTGTGTTCTTGACTTTAAGGGGTCGTGGGAGAGGCATTTACCCTTAGTGGAGTTTGCCGATAATAACACTTTTCAGGCGAGTATTGGTATGGCGCTGTTTGAGGCCTTGAATGGTCGACCTTGTAGATCTCCAGTGTGTTGGGCTGAGATGGGTGACACATCTATGTTAGGTCTTGAACTAGTTTGGGAAACAATTGAGAAGGTTGCACTTATCCGTAAGAGGTCGATTTTGGTTCAGAGTCGCGAGAAGAGCTATGCCAACCGTAGGAGAAGTGTAGATGCGCCCCGAGAACTCCCCGGGCAACTGCGCCTGCGAAGGGCGCGAATTCCGTTTTGTTCTCTAGCTACTACAGTTCTAACTCAATGTCACGGTTCTGAATCTAATCTCGCAAAGTGCAATGCAAGACCGATAAATCACCAAAGAGTCCAAATCCGGCAAATCATTTTGAAAAACTGATTTTAATAAAGAAGTGCCAAACATGGACTGCTTTGCCAGATACAGAGTTGCCACCTAAATATTTTATTTTGGGAGAATTTAGGAAACCTTGACTTGTGCCTAAGGCCACGTGTCTGTCATCACCAAAGTTGCCTCGGCTCGGGAACTTGGGTATGAGAGGGGAAGGTCATGCAATAAGCACCCCCGCTCGCCCGATCAAAGATCGGCCTGTACTAAGCATGATATCTTGTTTTTGAAAACACATGTGTTTTTATTCCGATTAATTAGCTAATCTTACTATGTGATGCGCACAGCAAACAAGTATAGACTAGATCGCCTAATTTGGAACAAAACATTGCATGTTTGTTTGTGAAAATGATTTGAAGTTTGCTACTCGCAAGTAGGCTAAATCGCGGATTTTGATGAATTGTTCCAATTCAAGCAATCCAACCTTCACCCACAGGCATTCAGGCAGTTATATCAAATAAACAGTTAGCCTCATGGCAAGTATGCTTTCATGGCAACAAATAACACACATGCAGTATGCTAAAGCGTAAACACTCATAGTGTACTCCGAGCCAAAACAAAGAACTAGTTAGAAATCATGCATGATCCTAGTTCATGTTAAGATGGCTAATGTAACACATGCGAGAATGCAACTAAAATAGGCTTGGCTATTCTAATCATGTCATGTGAAATGCAACTTGATACATGTATTCAAATAGGTATTGAAATACAATGCAGTTAGTATGATGCGCCGAGCCCGGTGCATGCAAAACAGATGAATGGATGCACGCATGCAAGCATAAGGTATGCTAATCGAAATATGCCCTAAAACTAACCATCGTAAGCGGTTAAGTAAAAGGGAGAAAAAAATGGGGGTTGGAAGACATGCAGCACACACATGCACGCTTATTACAACAATTGGCCCTCTCGCAGGAGGGTCCGAATAAGAAGCTAACTAGCTAATTTAAGCTAATTAAACTAATTATTACATCACAAAACTAATTAACTAACAAGCTAATTAATTAAGCTATTACAACACAAATAAGCAGCTAAACGCATTAACTACTTAAGTACATAACCAAAGCATAAACTAGCTAAGCAAATTAGCTAAGTAAAGCGATAAATCAGGAGCCTCAGAGGGAGAAGAATGCATGCACGCTCAGTCGCCTCGTTCTGAAATTCGTCGCGATGCCCCGATTTGCCTCTGTTTGCAACTGTTCTCAGAACCTTGCACCAAGCTCCAGAAAGCTTAAACTCCACCATGGGAACTTGTGGGAGGGTGGCCGACCAGTTGTTGAGGAGAGAGACCACTTGCCGACCACTTTTCTTTACTGAAAACTAGAAAAAGTGGTCGGCCAGCCAGGTTTACTAGTCGGCCGACCAGTTGTTGCTGCCAGACTCCATTTTGCTGCAATAGAGAGCAAGAAAGGGCATGGCAATGTATTTGCAGAGTATGTGTGCACAACCACCCTCCCTATCATTTCACAAGCTCAAGGGAGTGTGGTTGTCGACCCTCGGGCCACCAATCACGCACCTCGATGCATGATGGCCGAGAGGCAAAGTTGCACAATTCAATGTAAAATGAATGCACAAATAAACACATAAAGCCTAGAACTCTATCATGTATGATCAAGAGCGTCGGCGACCGAGAATTGAGGCACGTTTCATCACTTTAAGTATGAAACGTCCCTCTTTTCCCGTGTTTGGACTAACAACTATTCCAAACAAAATGCAACGAATAACATGGCAACTTAAGCATGCAAACATGTAATGCAACATGAACAACCTAACAAGGCTAATAGCATGCACAATGCACAATGCTAAGAACAACATGGCATACATAATGCAAACAACATGGCATGCACAATGTTATGAAGAGGATGGCATACTCAATGCTAAGAACATGTAAACAAACATGCTCGATGTGATGTAACATGGCATACACAATGCGAGGTAACATAAGCATGCAACAACATGGTGTAATGTAACAACATTCACATAACATGCTCGATGGACTTAAACCAAAATGGACAGACCTCAGCCATGCCCAAATCAGTGGCCATAACACCAAAACAAAGGCATGAAATGCAAAACAAAGCATGCACATGCATTGGCCCATCAACTAGGCCTAAGAGCACAACTCTCAAGAGTGCTCAAGAAGCGATAAACATGGAAGTGTAACCACATTATATGCACTAAAATTAGATATGAAATGATGCCAAATCATTCAAACATATCAAGTATAGCATGCTAGGGTCCTTAAGGCATGAAGCTAGCAAAGAGCAACACATAGGAGGCATGTAAAACATGGCACAAATGAATGAACCAACCATGGACAGAGCTTAATTAGGTCTAAACAAAGACCAAAACATGCTGAGATGGGGGCTCAAATGCCTAGGCAAGATGGCATACATGCTAGGCCACAAACTAGGCAACAAATGCACAACACTCAAAGGCACTTAAAGAATGAATAAAGTGGGAACATGGCAGTCCTATATGCTCTGAAATGTCATGTTAAAGGATGCCAAATCATGTACACAACACAAATGAAGCATGCTATGAAGCTCAAAGCTTGAAACTAGTATAGGCACTTACACTATAGCTATGCAAAACATGAAGTATATGGCAAAGGCAACCCAAAATAGTCCTAGAACATGTCAAAATGAGTCCAAAACATGTATGGAAGGAAGCCAAAACAAGCTAGCATGAAGGGCATAAGGCATGAAATATGCAAGGCCAAAAGGGAGGATTACACTACGCCTACCAAGACCAAGCATGAGATGACTTAACCAACAAAAATTAGAGTTATATCATGGAAAAATAACCCTGAAAACACATTGAAATGATAGCTCGCAAGCTTAGGCATGAAGGCATACGCAATGATTCATATTAAGGCATAAAACACCAACTCCTCAAAGCATGGAATAAGTGAAAGATGCAAGAGTAAGACCATGAAACATGGACTGAAATCACATTCCAAATGATGCCAAATCATGGAAATAGGTCAATCAATGCATGTTAGTGGACTTGATACACAAAGCTAACAAGTTAGAATGCACTATAGCTATACAAAGTATGGCATGCATGACCAAAACAACACAAATCAGAGCTTAAACATGCTAAAACATGGACAAAAGCTTCTTAGAGTTAAGCCAAAAGCATGTTAGAATGACATGTTAAAGCATGGCACACATTAGGCTAATTCATGGAAATGCACTACAAGTGCATGGAGCATGCAAGGACCAACCAAACCAAACCTTAACAGAGGTATGACATGGCAAAACATCACCAAAAATATGCTGAAATGGAGTCAACATAAGCTAGAAAGACATGATATTTCATGAAGCATACAAGACTAGTTTATGAAATTTACACTATAAGTGTATAAGGCATGCAAGAGCCAACCAAATCAACCCAAAATAGATCTAAGGCATGTTAAAACAATACCAAAAACCTACTGAGATGGCCCCAAAACAAGCTAGAAAAACATGCTCAAACATGAGGCACACAAAGCTAGTTTGTAAGATTTGCACTACAAGTGTATAAGGCATGCATGGAATGACCAAACCAAGTCAAAACATATCTGAGGCATGTTGAAATAACCCCAAATACATACTAAGAACAAGCCAACACAAGCTTAATAAACATGATCAAATATGAGGCATATGAAGCAAGTATTCAAAATACAAGGAGAGGGGATGACCCTCTCCTATTTGGGACCCCAAAACCACCTTTCCACCACTGAAAATCTTCTGGATTTTACTGGTAGAAAGGTCATGCAAAGGTTAGAACAAGAGCCAAAAGGAATGGCCTAAAACAAGGCCTAATAAGGCCTAAGAGGGGGTAGACTACCCCCAACACAAAAATGACCTTAAACAAACATTTTAAGGACTGAAAAAAAAAACTTTTTGTAGTAGGAAGTTAAGCTTAAATTAGCAAGCAAAAAGGTCTAAAAGCTTAAGCAAAACAAGGGGTTTAAGGGGTAGAAACTCACCCTTGATGAACACCTTCAACGCTGCAACTCCAGCACACTTTTTGAACTAAAACCAGTCCAAAAACTTCAAAAACAACTTCAAGGGACCTCAGCTCTAAGAGTATGGTGTTTGAGTGTGTGTTTGTGTGTTAAAGTGTGGTAAAATGACACTTTTAAGGCACAAAATGAAGAACAAGAGTAAGATAGATACAAGTATGTATGTATAACTCCCAAGCCTCAATTTTTTGAACCTAGAGGAAGGAGGAGGTGGTTCTCTCTTATAGAGAACAAAGAACAAGCTTGTTGGACAAGCTTTGGCCTCAAAGCCATCCCTCCATACACGTGTATGGAGGATGGCTTTAGTGCCTTCCAGTTGTGCCAGCTGGAAGAAAATATCTCCAAAAAGGTGACAAAAAGTAGCCGACCACTTGAAGTGGTCGGCTAGATACTTGAGGTGGTCGGCCGACCACCACAAGTGGTCTCCTAAGACAACAACTGGTCGGCCATGGTGGGAGATGGTCTAGAGCATGAAAACAATGCATGGGTGTGGTGGCCGACCAGAAAAGGTGGCCCAAAGACCAAGAAAACCAGTTGTCAGACCAAAAAACTGGTTGCGGGAGGAAAAGTGGTCTCCAAGGGGAAGAACTGGTCTCCCACCCTTCTACCACCTTCCAAACAAGGAAAACAAGGTTTGTACCAAAAAAAACCAAAACGGATGCAAAACGAAAGTTCGGGAGGCAAAGCGCGCAGCCGAAAGCCTCGAAAACTAGTCTACCAGCACCAAAAGTGGTCTGCGACCACAAAAGTGGTCTCCCGGACCATAGTGTCCCTCTAGGTAGAGGCAACAAGGTGTGGTTCAAAAAACACGCCAAACGGAGAACGTTAAGCAATCCCGAGTCAAGGCGCGCGGCCGAAGGCTTCGAAAATTGGAAATTGGTCTCCAAACGGGAAAAGTGGTCTATGACCATGAAAAGTGATCTACGACCACAAAGAGGTGGTCTACAAGACCACTCCCTCCCTCTAGGGAAGGGAAACAAGGTTCGATCCGCAAACCGAGCCAAAGTGCAAAGAGTTCAGAGGCCCGGAGGCAAGGCTCTCAGCCAAAACTCCGAAACCTCGAAACGAGCACAACATGCACAATCACCGAGTGCTCAATCGATGACGTCTGAGTCTTAAGGTCGGTCAAAAATGGGGTGTCCACAAGGAGACTATTGTCTTTTGAGATAGGGAATCACGTGTTCTTGAAGATAACACTGAGGCGAGGTTTGGAAAGAGCGGAAAGTTGTCCCCCAGATTATTGGGCCTTTTGAAATACTAGAGCGGATTGGGGATATAGCTTATCGTTTGGCCTTGCCATCCCAACTATTCAGGGTTCATGACATGTTCCATATCTATTTGCTCTAGAAGTATGAGCTTGATCCTTCACATATATTGGATTGGACCGAGTTAGAGGTAGATGAGGATGCCTCTTATGAGGAGAGACCGGTATGAGTTTTAGACTCTCGGGACCAAGTCTTGCGAGGCAAGAGTATTCCATTGGTTAAGGTGTTGTGGCGATACCACGGGGTTACGGAAGTGACTTGGAAGCATGAGACAAAAGTTCGTGAGAAGTATCCAAACTTATTTGTTAATATTTGAAACTTATGATAAAATTTTTGTAAATGTTATAATATATGAACATTGTATATGTTTTGGGAAAATTGAACTGTGATAATTGGTATTGAAAGATGTGGTGTATCCTTGTTGCAATTTGGATGATATGGAAATTGTTTCACTTTCTTCCAATGTTCGTTGATTTTAAATTTCGGGAACAAAATTCTTTAAGGGGGGAGATTATAATGATTCTGGTTTAGACTCGACCCATTTATTGCTTTTGGATTCGAGAACTCGTGTATTTAACTGTTGTTCAGCTCATTTCCATCTTATTATTTGTTGGGTTTGGCTCTTGGGAGTCTTGGTTGTATTTGAAAAAGGTTGGAAAGTACGTTTTTCAAAGAGTTGTTGCCTAGATTTTGGCTTGTTCACTTGAGTGACCTTTTTTGCACTCGAGCGGTCTTTTCCAGTCTACAAAACTATTAAGAGTTTGATATCTTCGATCGAGCAGCCTTTCTTGTGATCGAGCAATCTTTTATAGGTTTGAACTACTGGGAGGGGGTCATTGTGCGCTCGAGCAGTGGTTTTGGTTGCTCGAGCGGTGCCACTTATTGTGTCTATCACTCGAGCTGTATTTTGGTTGTTTGAGCAGTTTATGTATATATCAGTCTAAGAGACAGCCTTTTTCAATCACTTTTTCACCTCTCTTTCTCTCTAAACATTTCAAAACCTTAGGTCTTCATACTCTCTCTAGTTCTTGAACTTTAGCTCCAAATACTCTCAATCCATGAGTTTCCTTACCCTAGTCCTTCGGAGAAAAACATTGTGCAAGTTAAGGGCTTTGTTTTAATCGAAGTATCTAATGTTTTTGACACCGTCAAGTTCAACTTTTGTTTGTGTCTTCTACATTGAGGTAGGGATCTCTTTGACTACTTTATATGATTTTTAGCTTAGTTATTTGTTTTTCGAAAAGAGTTAGTTATTTGAGAATTTTTGGTAAAACTTAGGATTTGGTTTCAAATCAAAAGAGGGGTTTTCCAAGTTGATTCTTGAAAAGGGTTGTGGGAGTATGGTTATGGTTGAGTTGCGTTGAAATGATGGAAATCTTTTCTTAAAAATTGATTTTGAAAGAAAAGGGGGTTTTAGCCCTAATTTTAGATATTTGGAATTGTGAAAGGAAAATGGAAAATAATGTTGGATATTGTAAAATTGGATTAATGGTTATGTTGATAATAACGGTGGAGTTGGATATGTAATCACTCTTATTGTAATTGATGGAAATGTATCTGTTGATTTTGAAATTTATCTATGTAATAGAAATATCTATTTTGGGTTATCGGTGGATGATAGTCATGACTTTTGTAGACATGGCATGAGGATTAGGTTGAATTGGAACTAATTTCTCATCCATTGTGCATTGAGCATCATTATATATTGAACATTGTAAATGTATCGGTTTTGAGAAAAATAGGTGAATACCTTGGTGTATCTAGTTAGGGGGTGTAGTTATGGTTATGATGTTGGCTTGTGTGTCCTTGGTGAAAATCCATAAACCCACGTGGTTAGGTGCCGATCCTTCAGGTTAGTATCAGTAAAATGGCTTTGGCAGTGGTTGTATATCTTACTGGTAGATATGTACCTAGAGATTTTCAGTGTTTTGTATCCACTGCCCTATTTTCTGTATAAAAGGATTATTTTCAAGAATTGATATATAATTTGGCATTGCATTGTTTTGAGATGGAAAACAAGAAATGTTTGGAAAATGGTATGCATGTGTATTCACCTTATGATTTTGCTAAGATTCATACATTGTGTTAGAGTATCTCTATTGGGCATTGGCTCACCTTATGTGGAAAACAACTTTCATGTGCTGATGATATGCCTCCACCAAGGACATAGCTTGGGATGACTTGGAGCTTAAGGCTTCTTTTTTGTTTTCTTGATGTAATTATTTTGTTTAAGCCTTGGGCTTTATTTGTATTGAGTTTAAACTCATTTTGTTGTAATTAGGCACTGTCTTGAAAAGTTGTAAGCTATTAGGGCATTTCTTTATTTGACTTCAATTTCCTTTTTACCATGTATCCATGACATATGCTATAGATTCAAGATCTAGGATTTGTGAATATTTATTGCATATGCCATCTTTTGTAATGATCATAGATAAAATGTATGGAAGATATGAGATTGTCAAACAATTGTAGCACTGCTAGTAAATAGGTTATTGTTAATTATTTCAGGGCGTCACATGTCCTTGTCTAGAGCAATGCAAATCCTCATAGAAAAAAGGCCATCTCAAACCTGTTAGCCCTAGACTTCTTATAGATCCCTTACTCAGCAGTCACAACCCTGCCAAATACTGTGCCTTCTACTAGAAAGCCAGCCATAAAATTGACTGTTATGTCTGCCTCTGTCATGAGATCCAAGATCTCATTGACAACAAAGTTATAGCACTTTCTCAAAAGCTGAATGTCACCACCAACCCTTTACCAGAACACAATAACATCGTACCTCCTCCTAATGTCAATGCCATACAAACCACCTTGTCAACTTTTGACCCAAGCCAATACATTGTGTCACCTGACCTACCCAAACTAGTGGTACCAATTTTGGAGGAGATGGAAACGGTTCTTATCCATGGACATCAACTTCTTTGAATGACCTTGACCCTATGGTGGCCTTCGTTGCTCAAATGGAGGTACTAATTGAAATAGTGAAGAATTTGAAACAGCCAGAATTACGAAAAGAAGGGAACAGTTTTACAGAAGATCAATGGTTGGACTTTGTGTTTGGCAAAATAAAACTAGTTGAAGAAGTGCCAACTATCTTGGCAGTAAATGAGCAAGACCAACCTATGGAAGCATATGATCCTAACAAATACATCATACCTGCTAGTGAGCGAAAATCGGAAGTGATACTTCTCGAATCCATGGACATTAACTTCGTTGAAGTGGACTCCATCAACAAGAGTTCCATGATTCTTGGTGATTCAAACACTCCAGGCCATCTCGATGATTTTGATGGTTCTTAATTTATGGAAAACCAAGGGTGGGGAAGCGAGTTCGAAGAGAAAGAAGGACGACAACAAAGGTGAGAAGCAAGAAGAAGAAACTAAGACTTATTTGGAGAACTACCTGGAGCTTGACAAGTAGGAAGCGACATAAATCAAGGAGTTTATTCAGAGAAATTGGAAGAGGAAGCTATTAACCCTTTACTGCCATAATGAAAAGGTAATGCTAGATTGAAGAGATACCAGAAGAATTGAAATCCATTACACTATGAAATTCACAACAATACGGAGCTATAATAAGAGCAAAGAAAAAGCAAACTGAACAGAAATAGATGAAGATTAGTTCATAGGGTCTTTGTTCAAAGGGGAAGAGTAAATAGAAGAATGGGCAAGGCTGATTGACAGGGGTTGACTTTGAGACTGACTTGAGTATTGAAACTAACCACATTGGCTTGGGACACTTCGATCCAATGATGATACTGGGAAATGGCAGCAGTGGAAAAGGATATCACCACGTACATAGTGAATGCAATAGAAAGCCAATAACAAAGCTGGTCCATTAAAAAATATCTTGTCCATGAATATGGTAGTGAATCTAGTCATAATGTGTCAAGGGAGTCAGAATCTGGCCTGTCAGATTCCAATGCGTCGTCAAATTCGAGTGGCATGAAGTTTATAAATCCGGAGGCAAAAATTGAGTCTAGTTTTTTCTGTCTTTTCCATTTTATTTCATATTTGAGTTGGATGTAAGCCACCCTTTTAGTTAATGATATGACTTATAACTCTGAGTACTTCACGGTGCCAATAGTTGATCGCTTTAAATTTGACTAATTTAAAAAAAAAAATGAAAATGATTTCAAGCATAAAAGGCCTAGATTGAATGAAAAAAAGAAAGATGAGCTAAAGTCTGTAATGAATGACAAAAACTCTAGTACAAATTTTCTTTTGTTTTTTTTATCCCTCATAAATAATCTATATATATAATATATTTATCATTTATATTTCGCAAAAAAAAAAAAAACCCCTCTAGGCTTGGCTCGTGGCTCGGGCCAGGGCTTGGGCCCAAGCCCAGGCCCTCAGGCCAGCCCGATCTAAAAAAAGGCGAGAACCCTGGCGGCCTGGTGGCAAGCTGGCCCAACCTAGGCTGAAATTACATTCTTACTCAACACCACTAAGAACTAGGCAAGCAAGCAGATACACAGAGTGGTTTGCCTGCACTCTTGAAACTTCCGGTCACTCTAGTCGCGCCTGTTAGTGAACTTACCAATGAAGATGATGATTGATAGCTTACTATTTCGAATGCAAGCATTGGCTTCACTTGGAAGCAACCCACATATCTCTCCAAGCAACTTGGGATAACCTACCAAAAAGGTCAGCCGTACCAAATTAGTCCTTGGAGAACACTCTAGTAGAGCCTTAAACTCCTCAAAAGTGGGGCAAAGTTCTTGATGACCGAATCGAAATACAAGAATGCTCGGGTCCTAAAATTGAGCCCTGCATGATGAAAATGCAAGTCAATGTTCGACTAACTAAGAGGAAATATAGAGTTCAGTCCATAACTACGAAATTTAGCTTGCTCGGCGCCATCTAGGCCATTTATCCAAGTTGCCAAACCATTCTGGGAAGACATGACTGAAAAAGTAAAGATAGAGAGCAAGGTTTGGAAGTGAAGACTAATTAGGAGAGAGTTGTGTGAAGAAACCTTCGTGCAAGGTGGGGCATTTATAGGCCAAAATTGAGAAACAACGATTTAGGGGGGCAAAACCCTAAAATCTGAACATCATAAGCAGTTGTATGCACACACATGGCTTGTGCATGCACACATCCATAATGCGTGCACACATCTTGTGGTGACAGGGTAACTTGGCTCATTTGCTTTGTGGCATGGTGTTCAAGGTTTCAAAGATAGTGGGGCATTCTGACATCAATGTCGGAGTCATGTTAGGTTGTTAGGTTGTTTGTATAGTATTTTTGAGTTATAATTTTGTTTTATTATTTCTTTTAGTTTTGTTCAAGAGTCATTGTCAGATTCATGTGATAAGCATAAAAGGCCAAGCATTTGAAAGAGACAAAAGATTTCGACAAAAAGAATGTTGGATTTCATTGCATATGCTATGTAGACTGTGAAATTGTACAAAAACATGGATTTTACAAAAGCATGGGAAATTTCCCAAGGCATCATGTACAAATGTTTTCTAGAAAAGTGAAAAAGCAAAAAAATCCTAGTTTAAGTAGATGCCTCCCGGTTAACCTCCTCGTGGGTGGTTCAAAGTGCCTTGATCAAAACCCAGAGGATCATCGTCATCATCATCACCACTATCACCGCTGGACTCATAGTTATCATCAAAACCACATCCTCCAATTGCATGGGATGAAGATGCACCTCTTGTGTGCCCAGATGGTACAGCACCCTATAAAATAGAAGGGAGTCAGAATACGTCTGAATTTTAAAACAACTGAGATCACCAGAAATGAATGAAAAGAAAGTCATCTAAATTGGGCCTCGGTGCTTGTAGCATACTCCGCGATTAGCACCATCATGCTGGCCAGTGTCTTATAGCAGCTCTTATCATGCTTATGAGAGACCTATATCAGAAATGGGATAAGGATCAGTATAATCAAAAGGCAGAAATGTGGGACAAAAATTAGAAACAAGAATGGAGAAATAAGAAAGGTACTTGCTTGATTTCGGCAGGCAGATGGAAAGGCACTATGGCTTGCTTAGGGATAAACACCGCCATTATGACACCTAGCACCATCACTGAAATAACTGTGGGCATCATTGGCAAGCCTTCAACTGTCGCAGTGGCACCCATGCCTCTCACCTACGTTGTACCTAGGACCGGAACCTAACCTTTATCCCAACCTCGACCTCAAATAGTAGGGAAGCACCATCCTCCCAATGGTACCGGACATACTCCATGTAGTCCACCTCAACTAGTAGCTCATCAATATTGACTCCATCCTAGATAGGAAGATTTCCTTCTCAGTAAAAGAATCTCCCGCCCTCATGCTGGTAAGTGAAGTCGCCAGGATCCTAGGCTTGGCCATGCCTAATGACTGACAGTAGACCCACTCAGCCAAATACCAAACCACACCAGTAGTGGGCACAGTTTCCCAAGGTCTCACATAATCTAAAAAAGGGTAGTTTTGATAATCAGTAAGCAAGTAGAAAAGAGACAGAGTGATCAAGGTATGGGTGGTTGGAAAACTCACATGGTCAAGGTGATGATATCAAGCATCTATCGATACTCACCAAAAGAAGAGATGATGAGAGGGTGCTGTTGGTCCTTGTGCTCCCTCTAATATCGAACAGCTCGCAAAAAGACGTTTGGAGAGACGTCTCGTACCCCAAGGCCTATCTCTGGAAAGTACTCAAATAACCACATCTACAGGCAGACATAGAAAATAAATAGTCATGAAAAATAGGCAACAAATAGGTGGTATAGGCAATAGATAGGCAGTACAGATAGACAAATATACATAAAGGAAGATACAAGAAAAGTATAAAGAAGTGTAGTAAGAAATCGACCTCTTATAGGCGCTAGTGTCTGTCTAGTATAGTACCATGACTACGCGAGATGGCACTTGTATAACCGTATATAGTGGCCAAAGCTACGTTGCCCTAATCATAGTCCCAAGCCCAATCTATGTCCACTATGGCAGCCAAGAAGCAAACATGAACCCTATTAGACCCATTTGCAAACAGAATGCTCCCAAATAGGTATAATAGGAAACCTCAGGTGTAGTAAGTAATCTAGACGTGGGTGATCGGTCGGTGATGTCGGAAGCGGTTATGGAACCATTGGTATCTGACCAGTTCACTCTTATGAGGAAGGGCAAGGCCCAGAAAGAACCTCAAGGCATCACCTCGGAAGGTAAGATCTGAATCCAATGGGATAGGGAGGTCACCAACTGGAAGGCTTGATAGCATCGTGAAATTCTCAAGCGTCATGGTCATCTTGCCAGAGCTAGGGAAGTGGAAAGAGTCAGTGGCGTCCCACTATCGTTTTATCAAGGTGGCAAGGAGGCCATGGCTAACCCGTGCATCGTCGAAGGACTCACACAAGGGTCCAAAGCCATATCCATCTACTAGGAGTCTGATAGTCTCGGGGAGGGCCAGATGCCACTCAGCCATATTGGCTGGTGAACTAAAGCCGTGAACAAAACGAAAGCACTAATATAAGGAAGAACATAAACATGTGAGTTACAAGGAAAAGGAAAGGAAACATAACAACAGTGAAAAGCAGAGAGATAAGGCCATACCTTGAAGCTTATATACGACATATGCTTCTTTGGCTCCTAAAGAATCACCGAACGAGGGTTGTCCTCCTCAAGCTCAAGAAATCTCTTCATATCGGCCTGCAGAGCGTGGGTTGGAGGCCTGTAAGTAGCAGGATCAAAAGGTGGAAACTCTCCAGCCATGAGTAAGTCTGTCACAAATAGTGGAATGGACAAATAATGAGAAATAATGGAAAATGTGACAAACATAGTGAAAAAGTGCAAAAAGTGGGTCAGAAATTCAAATGCATGGGTGTTTATGGGCAGTATAGGACAACGATCATGACAAGGTGATATGCATGGAAAAATATTCATAGAATAATCATAAAAAATCCTAGAAAACTTTTAGCATTTGTGGAAATAGCCAAAAATACCAGAAAGCTCACATAAAGTCACGAAAATATATAACAATGAAAAAAAAGTTAGGAAAGTTAGAGAGTACCTGAGAATGGTTGAGAAGTGGTCGAAACTAAAAACCGTTAGGTAAAGACAAAGCTTATAAAATGAGAAATCTGAAAAGTTAGGAGAAACACTGAACCACTAAAAGATGAGAGGGCACCAACGTCTAAAGAAGAGAAACTAGGGAGGAAGGAGAGGGGTTTTAGGAGGTAGTGGTGTGAGAAATAAGCCTTTGAAGAAAATTTAAACCCTGCGGGTCATGGCAAAACTGTTCATGCCAGTTGATTATGCGTGCGCACAAGCCTTGTGTGTGCTCACATTGGCCCAGTATGCGCACACACATCTTGTGCTGACACACGTGTGGCCTATATGCCCTACATGTCTTACCAACTAATTGCACCCTTTGGCCGCCTCTAGGGCACATGTACGTTCTGAACTCAAACTTAAGCATTTGCATGCCTTTTAGGCACATCATTTTAAGTACTGAATTGAATATTTCCTGCATATCATCGCATTACACCGACACACATTGCACGGTGCATGGAATGGAAGGCAATTTGAAACTCTCCTCAGCAGGGGTTATCATTGGTATCTGCATGGAAAATGAATTTTTAACTTCTCCCCAGCTGAGTTATTACTGGATTGGAAAAATGTTTTTAAAAAAGCACTTGGCACTGGAAAAATTGCATTATCAGAGTTCTTTACTTGGTGACTCATAAACCTAAATCCTTGGAAACTGAACTTTGGAAAAACCTGAAATTTGGCATATAAAGCTCGTCCAGGGCAAACAAAAGCTTGGCACCACTTAGAAAATTTTGGAAAACACTTGGCACTACTTGAAAAATTTTGTAAAAACTTGGAACATAACTTGAATAAACCCCTACCTCGTGAGGCGTGAGGATGGAATGAAACTGAGTGAAAATTAATAAACCCCCACCTTGTAAGGAAATAAAGATGGAATAGAATGGAATGAAAATTAATAAACCCCCACCTTGTAAGGAGCAAAAGTGGATTGAACTTAAAGCCCCATCTTGTAAGGAGCAAGAGTGGATTGAACTTAAACCTCCACCTCGTAAGGTGCGAGTGTTGATTGAATTTAAACCCCTATAAGGAGCAAGAGTGGAACAGAACGGAATGAAAAGGAATGTCGTAAACATCATGAAAATAAAGGAATGACACACATTGGCATCATCATGGCATTACTCTAACCACACTGTGGTGTATATTACTGCTTCGGAATGGTTTTCTTTGGAAAATTTGTAAGATTGGCACACTTGGCAATGCTTGGAAAGAAATGTAATGGAATAAGAATCTGGAATGGACCTTGGCATAAGTTCGATATGACAGGGTGAGTATGGCAGGTATTTTCACCTCTTCTTTTTTAGGAACAACATGATTGGATGAATACTTGAGTGCATGTTGCACACACTCACTCACGAATCAACTATTACACAACTACCCTTGAACTACACTGATCTGACTCCTTGCACCAAGGATATGTAGGTAACATGCGGGTTCGATCTCTTGTATGCTTGTTTGGCATTGCCTTAAGCGTTAGGGTCATGTCAATTGAGATCATCTTGGATCTTGGACATTCTCTTCACATCAATTCATGATTGTTTAAGCTTTGCTAAAGGGGGCAATTGTAGACACCCTATTTTGACTGACATTAAGACTTCAGGTGCTTGCAAGCCTTCCGATGATGAAAGGATAATCACTTCATCTTTAGAATTTTTGAGATTATTTGGAGTTGTTGTTTAAATTAACTTTTTACAAAATGACCATTTTCCCTTGTACCCGTGTTTTGCCAAAAGCCAACTTTTTAATCTTGAGAAAGAGAAAGAAGCCCGATTGTGCTTTGATCAAAGATATTTTCCAAAATTAGTGTCTAGTTTTATTAAAAAATTGATCGAAAGGTAATTCGGACTTACTTAGGCCACAAGCAAGCTAAGGGCATGGGATTCTGCACTTGTGCATGTATTGATGGTTGTAGATACCCCATTTTTGACCGCCCTTAAGACTTGGGTGCCACTAATTGCTTACTTGGTGATGAAAGTTGTGCAGTGCAAAGGTTTGATTTCTTTGGCAAGGAAAGCATCAAATCCCAACCTTACAACCCATTTTTGGACCAAAACTATTTTGACCAAAAAGATACCTTAAAACCCTCTCTTTCAAAATATTTTTGACAAAAGTTCCTACGATGTTCCGAGGCTCGCATTTCGTTAAATGTTGCGCTTTTCGGTAAACCGAGCAAGGACAAAGTGGAAATAAATGAAAGAGAGGTGAACTCTTTGAAAATATTTCAAAACACCTTATTTAGAGGTTCGGAGTTGAAGAAAATAACAGGAGAGGGAAGAAACCAAGTTGGGGAAGAAGTTGGGCATGAAACTGTTGAGAGGGAACTGGCCAGCTTCACTATATTAGGTCTATCCTTTTGTATACTTGGACTTAAGTTATGAGGCCATCACCATTGGAAAGTGGACTTCCGGGGCTTCATTTTACACTTAAGAATCTCTTAAAGCCGAGTCCGGATGAGGGAGATATGGTAGGTTGAAGTTAGGCATCCATCCGTTTAAGCTAAAATTGAGTATTCTTCACTAAAATGAGCATATCTTTTTTAACACTTGTAATTTTGATGTGAGGCTTCCACCATTGGAAAGAAGACTTCTGGGGCTTCAGTTTAGACTCAAGAATGACCTGCAAAGGAGTCCGGATGAAGGCGATATGCCCATTTGAAGTTGGGCCCAAAAAGCAGATTTTCTGTCCAGCCCCTGAATGAGGCTTGTTGGCCATGTGCCAGCCATTGATGGTTTTTTGCCTGCTACAATTGAACCTTGCCAGCCACAAATGATGCCTTGCCGGCCATTGGTGTCAAAAATCAGTTTTTGTGTAGATATTTTCCCTCCAGCTGTTCCACACTGCTCTAGCTGTTTCTGAATTGATATTTTCGACCTGAATTCATATATTTCTATATATAGGGGCCATTCTCTAATGTTTTCAAGGTTGGAAAGATTTTGGGAGCCCTTCTCTCTCTACAATTCTCTCTCTCTAGATTTCTTTCTCTTTTGAACCTTTGTGCATACAAGTAGAGATACACTTCTAGTTTGCCTATCAATCCTTAATCAAACTTGACCACCTTTGGGCTGAGGTCTCTTGGAGTCTTGTTTGAGCTCTAGAAGGAGGTTTAAGCTTGGATTTGTGCCTAAGTTGTGCTTTACTTCAAAGGTATAACACTTACCTTCTTTAAGCTTGTTTTGCATACTTATTTTCCCATCTTCTTCTACTATTTTTAGCCTAGTTTTCAACTGTAAAAACCTCTATTTTTATGACATAAACATGATGGTTTGAGGCTATTTTAAGTTGAGGGCTTGTCCACCATTTTTGCTTCTTAGCTTGTGAAGCTTTTGTGCTATTATTCACCACTTTCAAAACAACTTTTTTGGGCCTCTTAACCACTAAATCTTAGAGGTTTTTTAGTGGTAAAAACTTTGTTTTGAAGTCCAAAATTAGAGGGGTTAGCCTCCCCTCCTTGTGTCTTGTTTGCATGCCTAGTTAGCTTCATGTGTTAGCATATTTTTCTAGCCTAACTTAGCTTTAGTCCAGTATGTTTCTTGCCTCTGAAATGACCTGTTTTGGCTCTATTTTGGGCTGGTTAATTTAGTTGAGGCTTGTATTGCATAATTGAAGGGTTAATTCCTTCGCTAGCTTGATGTTTTAATGCTTTGATCATCATTGTTTTAAGTTAATAGCATGTTTTAGTGTTGTTTTGCACCCCATTTCAGCATTTTAACCTCTGCAACCTCCCTTCATTCTTCACTCTTTTGTTTGCTTTGAAAGTGGTCCTAAACCACTTGTTTACCTAAGTGTGGAATTGAGATGTTGCACCCAATAGTTTAATCCCTTAGGGGGTTCATTACCAACAGTGTAATGCCTCTTTCATGCCCAAAGCACCTTGTGGTTTGAGTCATCTTTCCATTAGAGGACATTCACTTTTGGACTTAATCAATTAAAGAATGGATTGGTAATTAAAATGAGTAAACAAAATGGACAAGCAAAAGAGGCAAGATAAGCATTCTTTGTGTTGCATTGCATGTGTTCAAATCGGACGTTAATTTGAACACAAGGCAAATGAGACATTTCATACTCAATAGTGATGAAACATACCATTTTCCTAGGTCTCTATTGTTCTTGATCATGCATGATAGGGTGTTGGATATTTTGAGTCTTATTTGTGCATTTATCGAAATTGTACAACTTGGATCTTTGGCCATCATGCAATGAACTTGCTTAATTGGTGGTTTTGGATCCAAATGTGCCAGGTTTTGAGATGATAATGAGGAGTACAGTACAAACAAACCCATGGAAAAACCTTTATTTTGCTCTGTTTGTGCTCTGTTGCAATATAGTGACTCAGAGCATCAGTGGCCAGTAGTGCCTCATTTCTGGCCGGCAAGGCATCCTTTTGGCCGGCAGGGGGCTAGCAGCAACCTCCCATGGCTGGCAGGCCGCTGGTGTGATCCTCCGCCGAGATTTGGTAAGCTGGAGCAGAAAGTTCCTGGAGCATGCTCAACCCTACAAATAGAGGCTTCCGAGAGCAAAACGGTGGTCTTTCCGAGTGAGACCTGAGCATGTGCATTTTCCACTTCCCGAGGCGGAGCAATGGCAGCATAGTTTAATGTCTTGCGTGCTTAGTTAGTGTACATTTGCTTCGTAGTTTAATTAATTAGTTCATCAGTCGATTAAAGTGGTATAATAATTAGTAATTAGTTTGCTAGTTATTCGATTGATTTGTAATAGTTAGTTTAATTTGATTAATTAGATTAGTTTAGTTAACTTAGATTAGATTAGCTTCATTCAGACCCTTCTTTGCGAGGGCATAGTGTTGTAATAAGTGTGCGTGTGCGTGTGTGTGTGCGTGTCTTCCAACCCCGCGTCTTTCTCCCTTTTATTTAATCGCTTTTGATGGTTAGATTAGGGACCTATTTTAATGAGCATATCGCATGCTTGCATCCATTCATTTGTCTTTCATGCACCAAGGCTCGGCACATCATTGAAATTGTATCATCATTTCAATATCTTCTTTGAATACGTGTTCTATTGCATGTTGTTCAAATTGATTCGTATGTCATATTAGTAGCCGAGCCTATTAATTGTATTATTGCATGTGTTGCATTAGGCATATTGTATAGTTAGGATCATACATTTTTCTAACTAGTTTTTGTTTTGGCTTGGAGTACTCGGTAAATTTTCATGCTTTAGCATACTTGCATGAGTGTGATTTCCATGTTGCCATGTTTCGTATGCTTGCCATGAGGCTATGTGCTTAAATGCTAAACTGCATGGATGCCTGTGGATGAGGCTTGGTTGCTTGAATTGGAATGATTCAACGAATGTGCGTTTTTAGCCCACTTTGTTGTGGCAAATCCTGTTTTAAGCCCACTTTGTTTGGTCGGTGGCGAATTCAAACCATTTTTGAAAACAAACATGAGTTGAGTTGTTCTAATTCTTGTGCTTTTAGTCTATACTTGTATGCGTGCGCATTACATAGTAAGGTTAGATTAATAACCGGAATGGAATAACAACACATAATGTGTATAAAACATCATATCATGATTAGTAGAGGCCGATCTTTGATAGGGTGAGCCGGGGTGCTCATTTCAGGACCTTCCCCTTTCGTACCTAAGTTCCCCAGCCAAAGCAACTTTGGTGATGACGGACCCGTGGCCTTTGGCACGAGTCAGGGTTTCTTAAATTTTTTCAAAAATAAAATATTTAGGTAGCGACTCTGTAATCTGGCAAAGCAATCTAATTTTGGCATTATTTGATTTAAAATCGATTTTCCAAAAGGGTTGCCGGATTTGGACTCTTTGGTGGTTATCAGTTTCACATTGCACTTGTAAGACTAGATTCAGAACCGCAGGAGTCCGAACTGTGAGGCCTTCTTTTCAACCCCTTTCCGAAAGGCGGGGTGCGGAAAAAGGCAAGTCCACAGTTTCTGGCGACTCTGCTGGGGATTTAGAGAACTTGACTCGAACTCATGATATGTTGTTTTATCTACACTTATGTGTTTTTTTGCATTTGCATTTGCACTGGTGCGCCTAAGTTATAGTGTTTGCCATCTGCTATTCCTGAGCGGTTTGCTGGAGGCTTGCTTGGAAAAGCTTACCAAAAGGCTGACCGGTTGCGGGCTCTACCACGATGGGGAACATAACCCTTGGATCTGGACTACCACTGTACTGTTTGATCTTCCTTTCACTTCTCGGTGTTAGGTGTGAGAGGTATATTAGGTGGTCTTGCCAAGGTACCCTTTTTGACCAAGCGACCTAGTTGCATATCGAAAGCCATAGAGACTGTTCCAAACTAGGACAGGTTGCTCACCTGAATGCAGGATTATTTGAAATTGTTTGTTTGCGTAGTGAATCCCTAGTTCCTGACGAAATTAGGACAGGGTAACCCTACCCCATCATAGGGGTGTTTTAGCTCTCACTTGCTTGATATGTGCTTTTGGAGTGAAACTCTGCAGAAATGTATGTATCAATTGCAAGTTGGTCTCTGTTTTGGGGCAGAATTCAGTAAAGAGCATAGTCATTCAATTGTGATCATATTCGTTCTAGTGAAATTGGGCTGAGATGCTGTCTATTTTCTCTTTTGCAAGGTAGTTTGGAACCATAGCTTCAGAAGGCTCCAATATCCCCCAGGTACACTGGACTTGTGTTGATAGACTTTGTTAGGTTGGAGATTTAGTTCTGAGACAACCAGAGTTTCCTTCGCCAATGGCAGGACAAAGAAGGGGCAGACAGAGCTCACTAGTTCAACTAATCCGACAGTAACCAGTTAGATCACTTTTATTAAACTCAGCAGACCCGTGATGGCACAGAGTCTAGAAGAAGTTGTGGCCATGATAGTGGTATTAAACCAGGGAATTGCCATGCAGGATGAGACCAATGCTGGAATGCAACGCCTATCTGGGGCACCTACCACACATCCAGCCTTGGGACCCTAGTCGAACTTTGACCCACTTCCGCCAACTAAAGATTTGCAAGGTCCAGATCCTTGAGAAGGGTTAGCTCAAGCTCAGGTTTTCAGACCCCTGGTGTAGCCTAATGAGAGGCTTTATCCCTTTGGTACTAATGATCTCAAACCGACCTCCGTGAAAATTGCAAACCTTGAAAAGCAATTCAAAAAGGCACAGGGCCTTAACTCTATTCCTGACATTGAGGATGGGTACACTAAGGCTGCCGTAAGGCTCTTAGACAGATTCAAAATGCCATACGTTGACCGTTTCAATAGGTCTGGAGATCTTATGGTACATATCCAGCTTTTCTTGGATGTCTTGAAACCGATGGGTCTGACTAAGCCTAAAAAACTCTCTGCATGGAAGAACCCTGTCGGGTATAGCAGCCACTTGGTACGCCAAGTTGGAGGATACAGTGAAGCAGAACTAGGAAGAGTTGGCTGAGGCCTTTGTCAATCAGTACTCTTACAATACCCAAGTTGAAATAACCACTAAAGACCTCGAAGCAACCCACCAGAATCCTATAGAATCTTTTGTGGAATTTGTTGCAAGGTGGAGAGAGAAGGCATCACAGATGACAGATCGCCCTTTTGAGAGGGATCAAGTGTGGATAGTGGTGCAGAACCTTGAGCCTGATATGCTGCAAAAGTTAATAGTTGCTCCATTATTCACTTTCAAAAGTTTGCTTAAATTAGGGGTTCAGATCGAGAGTGCGTTTAACAGAGGGATTATTCCCAGAACAAGTGAACCAACAATGAGGGTGATTTCCGGGAGTACCAATGTTAACGGTAGCACTATTCCCAAACCCACTGAAATCAATACAGTTGCCATAGCCGACCCTTTTGCCAAATCAAACCTACAAACAGCCAGCCTAGCTGTAGACACCCCATTTTTGATCGTCCTCAAGACTTGGACGTCATCGTTTGAACACTCAATGATCAACCATGTTCGTGTTTGTTTTGAGTTCCCGGAGGTCTCGGCCGCGCGCCTTGCCTCAAGATTTCTCAACTTGTCTGTTTTGTGCTTGGTTGTGGACCAAGGACTTGTGTTTTTGCTTCTGAGGGAAGATGGTGGCTTGTTGGCCATCCCCTCAACCCATCGGCCAAGGCATGAAGCCATCGGCCTGGTTTTCTTGCCATCGGCCGAAAGTGTTGGCCGATCGGCACTTTTTTTGGTCGATCGGCACTTATGTTGGTCGATCGGCCATATTTTCTGGCCGAGCCCTGTTCATCTGCTTTATGCAGATATTTTATGCCAGCTATCATAGCTGGCATGCACAATTCACATCCTCCATACACGTGTATGGAGGGATTTGTTTCAATTGCTTAGCTTGCTCAACAAGCTTAGGAATTGAACTTCTATAAGAAGGGAGCTCCTCCTCCCTTCTCAGAGGTTCAGAAAATTAGGGTTTGAGTGTTAGATATAGTGTTGTATCTAACTTGCCTTGATTCTTCATTTTGTGCTTCAAAAGTGTCATTTTGTCTTACTATTGTACACAAACACCTAGTAGAATACCATCCTCTTGGAGCTGAGGTCCCTTGGGATTGATTTCAGAGTTCTTGGACTGATTTAAGCTTGGAAAAGTTGCTGGAGTTGTGTTCTTGAAGGAGGTCTTCAAGGGTGAGCTTTTTGCTTTTAAACCCCCATTCTTGCTTAAGCTTTTAGACTTACTTGCTTATTGTTTTAAGCTTAACTCTTAACTGATAAAAGTTCTATTTTTGATGCTTTAGATCTTTGTTTAAGATCACTTTTTGGTTTGGGGTTGTTTACCCCCTCTTAGGCTTTGTTAGGCCTTGTTTGGAGCCATCCCTTTTGGCCTTTGTTTTTGTCTTTGCATGACCTTTCTACCACTGAAATCCAGAGGATTTTCAGTGGTGGAAAGGTAGTTTTGAGGTCTTAAATAGGAGAGGGTCCCCCCTCCTTGTTGTCTTGTATGCTAGTATAAATGGCTTATATTGGTAGCATGTCTGCTTAGCTTGTTTTAGCTTCATTTGAGTATGTATTAGGCTTTGTTTTGCCATGATATAACATTGTTTTTGCTTGGTTTTGTCACTCCATGCATGCCTAATACACTTTTAGTGTAAGTCACACAAACTAGTCTTATATGCTTCATGTTTGAACATGTCTTTCTAGCTTATGTTGACTCCATTTCAGTGGGTTTTTGGTGTTGTTTTAGCATGCCATGACTCTATTTTGGGTGTGTTTAGTTGGCTCTTACATGCTTTATGTACTTGTCTTGTAATCCTCTCATTTGCCTTAACATGCATCATGCCTTAACATGTCATTCTAACATGCCTTTTGGCTTAACTTCAAGAAGCTTTTGTCCATGTTTTAGCATGCTCTAGCTCTGATTTAGGTTATTTTAGTCATGCATGACTTACTTTGTATAGCCATGGTTCAATCTAGCTTGTTAGCTTTGAGTATTGAGTCCTTTAGCATGCTTTATTTGGTTCATTTCAATGATTTGGCATCATTTTTCATGATATTTCAGTCCATGTTTCATGCTCATACACTTGCACCTATCACTCCTTTAATGATTTAAAGAGTTGATGTCTTATGCCTCATGAATGGACCATTGTGTATGCCTCCATGCTTAGGTCTTTGGGATGCCATCTAGGTGGGTTTTTGGGTTTATTTTGACATGCCGTAACTCTGATTTTATTGGTTTAAGTCATGCCATGTGTGGTTTTGATAAGTATAGTGTAACACCCCTTTTGTAGCCTTGCATGCCTCATGCTTTTGGTGTTGTGTTCTAGCTTGTGTTGGCTAGTTTCGAGCATGTTTTTGATCTTGTATTGACCTGTCTTGGGACTGTTTTGATAGCCCTTGGCCCTTTGGGGCTTGTCTCGCATGGCCACGGTTTGAGTCCCTTGGCTAGTTTTAAGTTTTAAGCCTGCTTGCATGATTTGCTTGCTTTGATTGCTTGGTTTGGCACCTTTCTATGTGTAATTTCAGAGCTTACCATGTTTGTCACATGTCCATATTTGTCCCCTTTTAAGTGCTCTTGAAAGTTGCCCTTCCATGCCTAGGTGATAGGCCATCACATGTGCATGTTTGTATGTGCTTTTGTCTATCATTTCTTAGCATTTTGGCCACTGATTTGGGCACGTTTAAGAGTTGTCCACTTTAGTTTAAGTCCATCTTTGCATGTTGTTGCATGCTTGTCTTGCATGTTGTTTCATGCTTGCTTTATTTTGCATGTTGTTGCATGCCATGCATGTTTACATGTTTAGGTTGTATGCTTATTCCATATTAGATGCATTGTATGCTCTTGTTGCATACTTGTTGCATGCTTGAGTTGTTCGCATCATGCTTGCATGTTTGCATTGCATTATGTGTGCATCCCTTGCCTCTTGATCAAGCATGATAGAGGTTGGGGCCCTTTATGTGTTTTTGTGCATTTCATTTCATATTGAATTGCACACTTGGCTCATTTGGCCATCATGCATTGGAATGCGTGATTGGTGGCCCGAGGGTCGAGAGCCACACACTTTTGAGTATTAAACATGATAAGGGGTGTGGTTGCAAACATTGTCTTGTAAATGTATTGCCATGCTCTGTTTGTCCTCTGCTGCAGCAAAAGGAGCATTTTACAGGAAGAGATGGCCGGTCGGCTATCTTCAGTGCCGGTCGGCTACAACTGTCTGGCCGAGAGATTTATTTTTGGTCGATGACCAGTTCCCCTTGGCCGATGGCCTCATCTTTTGGCCGATGGACTCTCAGAGTGTCCTTGAGGTGATTCAGAAGCATCACAGAGAATTGTGCAGTTTTTAGAGGTGAAAAACAGTGCAAACAGAGGCAACATGAGGCATGGCAATGGATTTCCGAGCGAAGCCGACCAAGCATGCATTTGTTCCTCTTCCCGAGGCTGCTTTATTGTTTTCATAGCTTAATTAATTTGTTTAATTAGTTAAGAGTTGTGTAATAATTCATTAGCTTGTAAGTTAGTTAATTAGTTGATTTGTATTATTCTTTCAGTCCCTCCGTCGAGAGGGCGAATTTTGTAATAAGCGTGCGTGTGTGTGATGCATGTCTTCCAACCCCACTTCTTTCTCTCTTTTACTTAACTGCTTACGATGGTTAGTTTTAGGACATATTTTGATTAGCACTCTTATGCTCGCATGTTTGCATCCATTCATCTGTATTACATGCACTGGGCTCGGTGCATCATACTAACTGTATTGTATTTCAATTCCTACTTGTATACATGTTATCTAATTGCATCTCATATGCCATCTTAGACTAGCCGAGTCTATTTAGTTGCATTTTTGCATGTGTTGCATTAGGCATCTTAATATAAACTAGGATCACGCATGATTACTAACTAGTTGTTGTTTTGGCTCGGAGTACACTGTAAGTGTTTATGCTTTAGCATTTTGCATGAGTGTGAGTGTTGCCATGAAAGCATGCTTGCCATGAGGCTAATTGCTTACGTGATATAACTGCCTAAATGCCTGTGGGTGAAGGTTGGATTACTTGAATTGGAACGATTCATTGAAATTCGTGTTTTAGCCTACTTGCGAGTAGCAAACTTCAAACCATTTCCAAACAAACGGATATGCGATGCTTTGTTCCAAATTAGGCGATCTGGTCTATATTTGTGTGTTGGGCGCATCACATAGTAATTCTAGCTAATTAACCGGAATAAGAACGCATGTGTTTTAAAAAAAAAGGTATCATGCTTAGTACAGGCCGATCTTTGATCGGGCGAGCGGGGGTGCTCATTGCATGACCTTCCCCAATCGTACCGAAGTTCCCGAGCCGAAGCAACTTTGGTGATGATGGACACGTGGCCTTAGGCAACGAGTTAGGGTTTCCTAAATTTCTCCAAAAACAAAATATTTAGGTGGCGACTCTGTATCTGGCAAAGCAGTCCATGTTTGACACTTCTTTCTTAAAAATCAGTTTTCCAAAACGATTTGCCGGATTTGGACTCTTTGGTGATTTATCGGTCTTGCATCGCACTTTGCGAGATTAGATTTAGAACCGTGACATTGAGTCCGAACTGTGGTAGATAGAGAAACAAAACGAGATCTTCTCGGGAGTTTTCCGGGCGCGTCCACACCAGCCTAAGCTGAAGGCAAAACTTTCACCCCCCCTCTATATGAGCCTAACCAGTGCACTAAAAGTCCTGATGGAAAGAGGGTATCTCAAAGCCCTTGATCCTCAACCACTTCCTGACCCACTCCCTACTAGACATAACCCCACCAAATACTGCGTGCATCATCAGCAGTGTGGTCATGGCACCGATCGTTGTTACCGCCTTCGTCATGAGGTTCAAAATCTCATCGACAACCAGACGATAGCTCCACCTCAAGACCCTAATGACCAAGTATCTCATCCACATCTTAACCTTATCCATGCACTGCCATCCACCTACAACCCCAGCATATACATCACCCCAGCCCATTTACCCAAGCCTGAGGTGTTCATTCCAGAAAATATGGACTTATGTATGATGGATGCATTTGAACCCCAATCATCTTAAACCCATGAACCCATTACTTCTGAGCTAGTGAGCATGATTGAAGATTTGCAAAGAACTGTGGCAGATTTAGCCTTTGGAATTTTGGCTCCATCATCAACCACATCACGGGCTAGAAATTTCATGCCAAAAGGTTTCTCAATCTTGGGACAGGCTGCATTTGAAGAAGGCCAATCCCTTGGTAAAGTGGAGGCAAATGGCAAGAACAAGGTAGGGGTAGGCATTGGTCCCTATGAACATCTTCAGTGGGCTGTTGAGGCTTTGAAGGTTGAATGACTAAACAAACAGCATGTGCTCGCAGTTGTTGCAAAGACTGTGGATGACACTTTTGCTACTCAGGTTTGGAGCATTCTGAATCAAGGGGCAAGTTGGGAAAAGGGTTGTCGTACCAGAAATGCCCCTTACAGCTTCAATCCTATACTCAGAAGAGATCATCAATCCCAATCAGCACCTGCCAACCCCTTTGTCGGTACATCCAACACAACCTCACAAACCTCGAAGCACCAACCCCGAGGCCAGAGGGTCTTTACCCCACTCTACATGGCCTTATCCAAAGCTTTCCAAATCCTCGTTGGACAAGGCCATCTCAAACCCCTTGAGCCTCGGCCTCTCCCGGATCCCCTTTCGGCCAAGCACAATGTTGCCAAGTACTGTACCTTCCATCAACAAATCGATCATGACACTAACATTTGTTTTCGTCTTCGCCATGAAATACAAGATCTGATTAACAACGAGGTCATCGTCGTACCAGGTCCTGCAAAGTCTATCGGCACTAGATCAATGAACTTGGGGGATAATATGATTATGTGATTGGGGGATGAACTATCTGCAGATGGCGCTCATTTTACTCCAGATATGGTGAATGACATGCACTGTTTTGAGCAATTTACGAATGTTGTTTATTGTACTTTCTGACTTGGGTATTGAGTCAGTCCTGTTGTGTTAGAGTCAGGTGATTTCAGGGGTGTTACCTTGGACATCACTGTCTTGGTTTGTGTTTGTCTTTTACACTCTTTCTTTTGCGTCTGTTTCTACTATTGAGCTAGTTGCGCCAGGAGTTCTGAGTGAAACAACAGAGATTGTCACCTACTTTTTCTGTGCCTTTAAATCATTGCATTGACCTAAGTTTTTCAAAACTTTTCTAACACTGTGATGAAAACAAAGAGGAAGGAATTCCTCAGGATTTGTAAAAATTTGATCAACTGAGAGGAAGAGAGGCATGCTAAGCCCTTAATGAATGAGATCATGCATCTTAATGTGAGTACTGAGAAGGATCTTGGCTTGATCCAGATTGGTTCTGCATTGTCTTCAGGAGAGCTTGAGCGACTAGTCTCTTTATTAAAAGATTTCAAAAAATGTTTTGCGTGGTTCTGCGAAGACATGCCTGGAATTGATCTTGAGATTGTGCAACATAGGATCACCCCCGGTCTCGAGACTCGACCCTTTTTGCTTTCAAACCTTGAACTTTGATTCAGAATGTTCAACGATCAACCAAAACATAAGGTTTGTATGGCCGAATCGGAAGCAGCCCTTGAACTAGGGGCAAGAAGGTCAGATCAAGAAGGTCAGATGTCATCAAAGGAAGCTTGCAAAGCTAGATCAGAAGTAGCCTTGGAACTAGGGGCAAAAATGTCAGATGTGCTCGAAGGGTCAAAGATCGGTCATTTCGCAAACCAATGAAGATTGGCAAGAAAACCAAATCCCAGAATCTAAAAGAAGAAAGTTTTTGCTGAAGGACAATCGAGTTCCTATCCACAACACTAGGGGCAAATTCAGACCCGATTGGATGGACTCCTACATTATCAGCGAACATTAGCCATTCTCCTAGATTCAGATGGCTGCGAGATCTCAAAATCAATCAACATGGACAAGTTAAACTTTTATATCCTTGAGAGGCTCGCTGGGCTGAAAATCTAGAAGGGTGACCCAGGAAAAAGTTAGAGCACAGAAAAAGAAAAAGAACAAAAAGAAAAAGAACAAAAAATGAAAAAGATGAAAAGAAAAGAAGAAAAAAAAAGGAAGAAAAGAAATGAAAGGAAAAGAAAAAGAGCTTGCAAGGTTGAAAACCTGAAAGAGTGGCCTTGGAAAAGTTAGAGCGTAAAAGGAGAGTGTCAACACCCGAGTGTACCTTAACTCGGAACTATGTACGGCCTGATTCCCATCTTTGGGATACGTAGGCAACTTCATCCTGAAGTTCGGCCCCAACCATTTTCAGCCTGCTTGGCTCATCCATGTTCATTGGTTTATCCTTGTTCAAACTCGGCTATCTTATCCATGTGCAAATTGGCTTGTCTTCGTTCAAATTCGGGTGTCCTATTCCGTTAAAAGATCCAACTGCAAGACAAATCAAATTCCGATATGAGATTGTGCATCTCGAGAGTAGATTCCGCGTTAGTTAAGCAATGGCCATTTGCAAAAACAGTTTTGAGGACTTTTAATGAGGTTAACTAATTCTCTAAAAAATTATTCAATTTCTCCAAAACTGGACCCTTTTTTAGACCCAAAGAAAGGAAAATTTTCAGTGCGTACAACCTAACTTGCATGATTTCAAATCAAAAAATCGAACAAGTATGTTAATCTAACTCTCATGTTGGTCAAAATTGTTTTAGCAGAAAGCCAAAAAAACAAAAAATGGTCAAAATGATGGACTAGGGACACAGTCGAGTCAGGTTTTCTGTCTTTTCCCCCTTATCAATGCACTCGCCAGAAAGGGCGCAACTGAAGCTAACAGCAAGGCCAAAAGACTCTCTCATCCTCTAAGCAGCGATGTACAAAGCCAAGTGCAAAGCATGAACTGGAATAGGGCAGGATATTCCACTCCCTCATCTGGATAAGTCTGATCACATCCAAACTAGCCAAGGGCATCGTCAACCGATGTCAGTTGCAGATCTACTGCACATCCAGTCGCAGATCTATTGCACATCCAGTCGCATCACAACCCCTCTGTGGAAAAGCTCACTATTGTGAGCGGAAGATGGAGAATCTGGCAGAATACCAAGGGTAAGAGCCAACAACTTCCTGCTTATCCATCAACCACCCAGGAAAGGGATAAACAAATAAGAGAGAGTAAAGAATAGAGAGATGTGCGCTGAGAGAAAAAGTAAGGAAAATGACTTTTCAGAGAAAAAGAGATTGAGTGCCAGAGTGATGTGAGAATCACAAATAAGAAAGGGTGGGAAACAATACCTGAAGAAACAGGCTCTCATGAATCGAGAGGTCTCTCGCCATTGGAACATTTGAGTGTTGTGTTTGTTGTTTTTGTTTGTCTCGATTCTTGTTTGAGTCGTTTTGAGTGTCAATAGTTGTGTTGTTTTTACCTTGTCTTCCCTTTGTTGAGTCGTGGTAGACTCTGGTCAGTCGTAGGCTTAATACTCGGTTAAGAACTCATTTCTCAATTTAAAAAATAAATCATTTTGTGCCCAGAGTACTGTGCCATTCTTCACATTTGTACAAAACTTGATTCTTTCTTTCATAAACTACAAGGTTCAACCCAAGTCATGTGAGAGAAAGAGAACAAGGACCTATTTGAAGCTACATGGGTTCCAAACTACAAAGAAAAAGAAAAGAGGGAAAATTTGGAGCATCTTAGTGTGTTTCAACTCCAGAAAATTTCGAGATTGCATTCCAGATGCACCTTCTCAGGCCTTGTCTTTGCTCCGAAGTGTGAGTGCACCTCTACCTTAAGCTCAAGCTCAAGCTGAAGCTCAAGCTTGCTTCAAGCCAGAATGGCGATAAGAAGTGCTCTCCCTAAGTACCATTCCCTGCTAGAGGCATCTTGGCTGTGTTTGCAATGAGTTCCTAGGAGACCAACTGCGACGGTGGAAACTAGAGTTCGAATGGCGATGCCTAGAACACAAAGGTTTGGAATTTTCGAGACTAAAGTCTGGTTTAAATACCCAGGGATGTATCGTCGGCTTGAAATCTGTATGGCAGCCCCATAGATTGAGATAGCATGTATGCGTCTCAATTCTGGATACTGAACCAACCTAGTCTGTCACCCTGTTGGAGAATAGGGAAAATTGTGAATATCAGGAAGACAAGCGGCATCCGTGGCTTCTACATGCAGAGGTTACCCCGTGTCAGCATTTCAGGACCTTTGAACTGTGAGTTGAAGGTAAGAGTTTGAAGAACACGAAGGGGAGATCCCTGTCAGAGTAGAGCGGTTCATCGCCACTCACCCCATGAGGTGCTTTTTGAAGCGCCGCTTTGTTTGTTTATTGTATTCTCTAAACATCATGCACTACATTGCTTGTAAAATGTATCATATCATCACACTTATTGCATTTATTTGCATCTTGCATTATCTTGTATCATTTATGCTTTTATGCTGAGCAGTGTTTATGATCGTTGTCTCCCAGGACTTTTCTTTGGACCTCTTCTCATGATTTCAGCGTGGTTAGAGTGTCCCTTTCCTCACACAATTTCAGCGTGCTTGGAATTTATCTTAGGATGCATGGAACGCGCTCCTAAATAGTTTCTTTGGACCTCTTCTCATGATTTCAGCGTGGTTAGAGTGTCCTTTTCCTCACACGATTTTAGCGTGTTTTGAATTTATCTTAGGATGTGTAGAACGCGCTCCTAAATGGTTATCTTTGCACCTCTTCTCACGATTTCAACATGGTTAGAGTGTCCCATTCCTCACACGATTTCAGCGTGTTTGGAATTTATCTCAGGATGCGTGGAACGCGCTCTTGATTGGCTTTTCTTAGGACCTCTTCTCACGATTTCAGCGTGGTTAGAGTGTTCCTTTCCTCACACGATTTCAGCGTGTTTGGAATTTTTCTCAGGTTGCGTGGAGCACGCCCCTGAATAGTTTTTTTCAGACCTCTTCTCACGATTTTAGCATGGTTAGAGTGTCCCTTTCCTCACACGATTTCAGTGTGTTTGGAATTTTTCTCAGGATGTGTGGAACATGCTCCTAATGATTTTTCTTCGGACCTCTTCTCACGATTTCAGCGTGGTTAGAGTGTTCCTTTCCTCACACGATTTCAGCATGTTTGGAATTTATCTCAGGACGCGTGGAATGCACCCCTAAGTGGTTTTCTCAGGACCTCTCCTCACGATTTCAACGTGGTTAGAGTGTTCTCTTCCTCACGCGATTTCAGCGTGTTTGGGATTTGTTCATCCTCCTTTCATGATTCCAGCGTAGTTGAGTATGTCACCACATTCATCTACTACATTTTCCATCGCATCCATTGCATCATGTATCCTTTCCATGTTAAGCTTAGTTTGGCACGTGCTCATACATTTCCTTCGTTAAAGCATAGCTCTACATGTGTATGCGCCTATTCCACTAAGAGAATTGTGGTCTGAGGGTTTTGGCACCTTTTTTGTGTTAGACGTGCTTTGTTTTGTGTCCATGCCTTTTCTAGGCAAGATGTGGTTCGGCCTATGCCTTATTCACTTCATCCATTGCATCGTATTTTGTTTTGTTGTATTTAGCATTTAGGATTACGATCTTTCCCCAGCAGATCATTCCTCACTTATATCATCCTACCTAATTACTTGTACTCTATTTGTTTTTACGAAACACATAGTTCTGTATATGCATGCACCTATTCCGCAAGAATTGTGGTTAGAATGCTCCGACACCTTTTCTATGGTAAACGTAGTTTGATTTGCATCTCTGTCCCTTTATGATATTTGTATGGTAAGAACTGCTTGTGGTTTGATTATATTATTGTATTGAACTGCATATCTTTTGCACTATTTTTTTTGGTTATGTATCATTTTGCATTCTGCCCCTGAACTACGCTAGTTTGATTCCTTGCAAAGGGATACGTAGGCAATCCTCGGGTTCAACCGACTGCATTTGCATTTTGTTTGTTTGTCTAAGTCTTCGGCCTTGTCAAAAATGGGTCGTTTCTGGGCTTTGACAATCACTCACGTCATTTCATGACTTACAAGTTCTGTCAAAGAGGGGCAACTGTAGACACCTCATTTTTGACCGCCCTTAAGACTTGGGCACCACTGATTGCTTACTTGGTGATGAAAGTTATGCAGTGCAAAGGTTTGATTTCTTTGGCAAGAGAGCGTTAAATCCCAACCTTACACCCCATTTTTGGACCAAAACTATTTTGACCAAAAATATTTTAGACCTAAAAAACCCTCTCTTTGAAAATATTTTTGACAAAAGTTCCAACGATGTTCCGAGGCTCACATTTAGTTAAATGTTGCGCTTTTCGGTAAATCAAGCAAGGACAAAGTGGAAATAAATGAAAGAGAGGTGAACTCTTTGAAAATCTTTCAAAACACCTTATTTAGAGGTTCGGAGTTGAAGAAAATAACAGGAGAGGGAAGAAACCAAGTTGGGGAAGAAGTTGGGCATGAAACTGTTGAGAGGGAATTGGGCAGCTTCACTAAATCAGGTCTATCCTTTTGTATATTTGGACTTAAGTTATGAGGCCATCCCCATTGGAAAGTGGACTTCCAGGGCTTCATTTTACACTCAAGAATCTCTTAAAGCCGAGTCCGGATGAGGGAGATATGGTTGGTTGAAGTTAGGTATCCATCCGTTTAAGCCAAAATTGAGTAGTCTTCACTAAAATGAGTATATCTTTTTGAACACTTGTAATCTTGATGTGAGGCTTCCACCATTGGAAAGAAGACTTCTGGGGCTTCAGTTTAGACTCGAGAATGACCTGCAAAGGAGTCTGGATGAAGGAGATATGCCCATTTGAAGTTGGGCCCAAAAAGTAGATTTTCTGTCTAGCCACTGAATGAGGCTTGTTGGCCATGTGTCGGCCATGAATGGCCTTTGTTAGCCATGTGCCAGCCATTGATGGTTTTTTGCCTACTACAAATGAACTTGCCAGCCACCACTGATGCCTTGCTGGCCATTGGTGTCAGAAATCAGTTTTTGTGTAGATATTTTCCCTCCAGCTATTCCACACTGCTCTAGCTGTTTCTGAATTGATATTTTCGACCTGAATTCATATATTTCTATATATAGAGGCCATTCTCTAATGTTTTCAAGGTTGGAAAGATTTTGGGAGCCTCTCTCTCTACAATTCTCTCTCTCTAGATTTCTTTCTCTCTTGAACCTTTGTGCATACAAGTAGAGATACACTTCTAGTTTGCCTATCAACCCTTAATCAAACTTGACCACCTTTGGGCTGAGGTCTCTTAGAGTCTTGTTTGAGCTCGGATTTGTGCCTAAGTTGTGCTTTGCTTCAAAGGTATAACACTTATTTTCTTTAAGCTTGTTTTGCATACTTATTTTCCCATCTTCTTCTACTATTTTTGGCCTAGTTTTCAACTATAAAAACCTCTATTTTTATACCTAAACATGATGGTTTGAGGCTATTTTGAGTTGAGGGCTTGTCCACCCTTTTGCTTCTTATTGTTAAGTTTTTGCTATTATCACCACTTTCAAACAACTTTTTTGGGCTCTTAACCACTAAATCTTAAGGTTTTTCAGTGGTAAAAACCTTGTTTTGAAGTCCAAAATTGGAGGGGTTAGCCTCCCCTCTTTGTGTCTTATTTGTATGCCTAGTTAGCTTCATGTGTTAGCATGTTTTTCTATCCCAACTTAGCTTTAGTCCAGCATGTTTTTTGCCTCTGAAATGACCTATTTTGGCTCTATTTTGGACTGGTTAATTCAGTTGAGGATTGTATTGCATAATTATAGGGTTAATTCATTCACTAGTTTGATGTTTTAATGGTTTGATCATCATTGTTTTAAGTTAATAGCATGTTTTAGTGTTGTTTTGCACCCCATTTCAGCATTTTAACCTCTGCAATGTCCCTTCATTCTTCACTCTTTTGTTTGCTTTGAAAGTGGTCTTAAACCACTTGTCTGACTAAGTGTGGAATTGAGATGTTGCACCTAATGGTTTAATCCCTTAGGGGGTTCATTACCAATAGTGTAATGCCTCTTTCATGCCCAAAGCACCTTGTGGTTTGAGTCATCTTTCCATTAGAGGACATTCACTTTTGGACTTAATCAATTAGAGAATGGATTGGTAATTAAAATAAGTAAACAAAATAGACAAGTAAAAGAGGCAAGATAAGCATTCTTTGTGTTGCATTGCATGTGTTCAAATCGGACGTTAATTTGATCACAAGGCAAATGGGACATTTCATACTCAATAGTGATGAAATGTGCCATTTTCCTAGGTCTCCATTGCCCTTGATCATGCATGATAGGGTGTTGGACATTTTGAGTCTTATTTGTGCATTTATCGAAATTGTATAACTTGGATCTTTGGCCATCATGCAATGAACTTGCTTGATTGGTGGTTTTGGAGCCAAATGTGCTACTTCTTTGAGGTTTTGAGATGATAAGGAGGGGTACAGTACAAACAAACCCTTGGAAAAACCTTCATTTTGCTCTGTTTGTGCTCTGTCGCAGTATGGTGACTCAGAGCATTAGTGGCCGGTAGTGTCCCATCCATGGCCGACAGTGCCATATTTCTGGCCGGCAGGGGGCCAGCAGCAACCTCCTATGGCCGGCAGGCCACTGGTGTGATCCTTAGCAGAGATTTGGTAAGTTGGAGCAAAAGGTTCCTGGAACATGCTCAACCCTGCAAACAGAGGCTTCGAGAGCAAAACGGTGGTCTTTTCGAGTGAGAATCGAGCCTGTGCATTTTCCACTTCCCGAGGCGGAGCAGTGGCAACATAGTTTAATGTCTTGCATGCTTAGTTAGTGTACATTTTCTTTGTAGTTTAATTAATTAGTTCACTAGTCGATTAAAGTGATGTAATAATTAGTAATTAGTTTGCTAGTTATTCGATTGATTTGTAATAATTAGTTTAATTAGATTAGTTTAGTTAGCTTAGCTTAGCTTAGATTAGCTTCATTCAGACCCTCCTTTGCGAGGGCATAGTGTTGTAATAAGTGTGCGTGTGTGTGTGCATGTCTTCCAACCCCGCGTCTTTCTCCTTTTTATTTAATCACTTTTGATGGTTAGATTAGGAACATATTTCAATGAGCATATCGCATGCTTGCATCATTCATTTGTCTTGCATGCACCAAGGCTCGGCGCATCATTCAAACTGCATTGTCATTTCAATATCTTCTTTGAATACGTGTTCTATTGTATGTTGTTCAAATTGATTCGTATGTCATATTAATAGCGAACCTTATTAATTGTATTATTGCATGTGTTGCATTAGGCATACTGTATAGTTAGGATCATATATTTTCTAACTAGTTTTTGTTTTGGCTTAGAGTACTCGGTAAGTTTTTACGCTTTAGCATACTTGCATGAGTGTGATTTCCATGTTGCCATGTTTCATATGCTTGCCATGAGGCTATGTGCTTAAATGCTAAGCTGCATGGATGCCTGTGGATGAAGGCTTGGTTGCTTGAATTGGAACGATTCAACGAATGTGCGCTTTTAGCCCGCTTTGTTGTAGCAAATCTTGTTTTAAGCCCACTTTGTTTGGTGGCAAATCCGCATTTTTAAGCCCACTTGAGGGTGGCAAATTTAAACCATTTTCGAAAACAAATATGAGTTGAGTTGTTCCAATTCTTGCGATTTTAGTCTATACTTGTATGCGTGCGCATCACATAGTAAGGTTAGATTAATAACCGGAATAACAACACATAATGTTTATAAAACATCATATCATGATTAGTAGAGGCTGATCTTTGATCGAGCGAGCGGGGGTGCTCATTTCAAGACCTTCCCCTCTTATACCTAAGTTCCCGAGCTGAGACAAGTTTGGTGATGACAGACACGTGGCCTTTGGCACGAGTCAGGGTTTCCGAAATTTCCCAAAAAATAAAATATTTAGGTGGCGACTCTGTAATTTGGCAAAGCAGTCTAATTTTGGCATTATTTGATTTAAAATCAATTTTCCAAAAGGTTTGCTAGATTTGGACTCTTTGGTGATTATCAGTTTCACATTGCACTTGTGAGACTAGATTCAGAACTGCGGGAGTCCGAACTGTGAGGCCTTCTTTTCAACCCCTTTCTGAAAGGTGGGGTGCGGAAAAAGGCGAGTCCACAATAGCATGCATACCGAGGAAAGTGATGCGCACTCATGTGAATTGTGTGTGTTCACATAAGTTGTGCGTGCTCATATCCAAGCGTGGCAGTGCCTGTTTTGGAAACTCAATCTTGGCATATTTCTAGAGGGAGAGTGACGGGAAGCGATGAGAAGCCCTAGAGTGCTCCAGAAGCTTCCTCTCTGCCTATAAAAAGGACCCCTCAGCCTTCCTTTGAAGTGGTTAGCAACTTGAGAACTTTTGGTGAGTTTGAGAGCAAAAGAGAAACTAAGAACTTTTTAATCATATAATAAGTATGCATAAACCTGAGAACTTTTTCTCTTATGCTTGCTTGTTTTCTTTATTTCTTATTAAACATGTTTTAGGATTTATTTAATCATATAATAAGTATGCATAAACCTGGCTTGATCATCATGTAGTTTTAGGATATTTTTCGCTTTTTTATGCGTAAGCATCATTTTAGTACTCTCAAACCGGACTTAGGATCATTATTTGTATGATTAGTTGCATATTAGGCCATATTTTATTTAATTCTTGCATGAAAGGTGCTTGGGTGGGTAAGTTTATCTCATTTTCATAGCATTATGCTTGTTTTGTGCATTGTTTTTCAAATAATCCAAGTTAAATGCGTTCCTTGCAAAATTGATTGTTTTGAATGATTTTCATGAATTATTTATCTTGGGTTGAGTCTATGGCCATGAATCATAAAAAATCCTCTTTATTTGGAAAATCATAATTTTTTAGAAAGATATGGTTATATTCTTTAAATCCAAAATGAATGACATTTATTTTATTTAATTATCTAGTTTTAGGGTAGTAATGGTTTAGACTTAAAATGATTTGTATGAATAATTAAGTACTAAAATCATAAAATAGAGAATTAGTAAAGGTTAATTTTTGGATTGGGCAAAAGAGGGTGCTTTCATTCAATGACTTTTCCCTTTTGTACTTTAGTTCCCAAATCTGAAATTCTCTGGTTATGACGGATCAAACACTTAGCTTAGTTTTCATTATTAAAGGTATTTAATTCGCCATAAAAATTTAAGTGGCTACTCTATGTTGGTTAAAGCAAGTTGGTACAACATTTGGGTGGAAACGTGCCTAATACCCAAAAAGGGCATGACGTCCATAGTAACCACTAAACCAGGTTTAGGTTTGCATATTGTGTATGTTTAGTAGCATATCTAGGATTTTTATACTTTATTTAATCATATTTTGCATGGTTGGACACTTTGCGGTAGAATCCGGGTAAGTTTCTTGATCTTCATAGCATATTCTTTGTGTATTTGCATTGTTGCTTCAAATAATGCAAGTTAAGTTTTTTTGTACTCAATTGGTTGTTTTGGGTAATTTTTCATGAATATTGCTTAATTTGGGTTGTGTTTATAGCCATATGATTTAAAAGTTTTCTTTTTGTTGAAAAATCATGACTTTATGGAAAAGATATGGTTTTATTCGTTTAATCCAAATTAAGTGATATTTAGTAAAGGAATTAGGGTTAATAATGAATCTTGTGGAATAATTATTTATTTAATCTCATAAAATAAAAGGTCAGTAGAGGCCAATCGCTTAATTGAGCGAGAGGGGGTGCATCAATTAATGACCATCCCCTCTTGTACCTAAGTTTTCGAATTGAAAATATTTAGTTGTGATGGATTAGTGTCTATATTTAGTTTTCATTATTAAAGGTTTCTTAGTTTTCCTTAAAAACTACGTAGCAACTCTCAAATGTAAGTTGGTGCAACATAGTGTGGAAACGCGCTTTAAACCCAAAAAGGCACGGCGTCCACACACATAGGCAATAAGATTGTATTTATGAGAGTGAAATGAAAAAAGAAGCCAAAGTTAGAATAAAATGATTACAAAGGTAGATATTTGTAAATAGACATTTGGAAAATAATGTCCATACTAGTAAACTATGAGTTGAGTTTTTAGAATATGAAATCTAATCAAATCCGAATAAAAGTTTCAATTTACATTAACTTTTGACTTTGGAGTCCAAAAAAGCAAAAATAATAGTTTAACTAAAACAACGCCAAATGAGGTGGTGGATGTTTGGAGTCTTGACCTTGCTTATCACCAGTTCTTGTGCTTGAAGCTTTTGCTTTATGTTGTACTATGAAGGTGTTTACCCTTGTTGGGAAATCAATGAAAACTGAATTTGGTGTTTTCCTTTGCACATAACATATGTATTATAGAGTTGCTTCATATGGTTTTTCACATGAAAAGGTAGGCACTTGATAAACTTCTTTGTGACACCATATCTACCAGGAAGCTAGATAGATACTCTATCCCTAGCCTTGCTTGCCTAAGAGTAATAAAGGCAATGATTCACAGTGATGTCCATGTAAGTTGTAACTATTCGTAATGACAAAGATGTTGGGAATTTTTTAACTTACTTGATGCTGCCAATCTATGTGAATGGTTATAACTAAAAGCAGTAATGCTTGCAATCCACTCCCACTTATGATTCCCATCCACAAGCCCTGCAAAATTAAAGAGTTGGCATCAATCACAATAGAACCAACGATGAATCTAAGGGGTCAATTGGGGGTAGCGGATGACCACCCCTAAAGATTCAAAAAACCCCTTATTATGGTAGTATTAGTTAAAAATATTTTTTAAATTATATAGCCTTTCTCTTTTTTGGAGGAGGGGAGGGAGGGAATTTAATACCCTCAGATTTATTTATTATTTTTTAAAATTATTAGTGGCATTGTAGGCCTTAGTGTCTTTGTTTGCTTGAGCTAGGATTTTACATTTGTTCCTGAATAGAATGACAATAGCAATCATTGTCATCTTGTTCCCAACTCAATCAACCACATGAAGTGTGATGAAAATCCCAAAATACAAAAATTTTGAGGCACGGTTGTGTGACTAAGAGTGCATTAAGATGGAATGGATTTCAAGATAAAGAATCATGTGCCAAGGACAACAATATATGCTTTCCCAAAGGTGGATTTCTTACCTTCCCTCCAAAGTGTAGGACAAAAGTTAAGATGATGGCGGAAGGAAGGCCAACTAAGTAATAAGCTCCTAGATTCACAAATGCCCCAATCTTCTGCCAACCACATCCTCTTGCAGTACCTTTTGTAACAAAAGGGCTTCCATGATGGTCATATGACCAAAGAGGAACAAGAATTGAAGACAAAAATCAAGAAGCCTATTATAACCAATATCCATAGTGATCATTGAGGTCTAATTTTTTAGAGAGATCTCTAACCTGAGAGTGCAGCCTGAATTCCATCCATGAAGTTGGAAATCACAAGCACTGGTATTACTGAAGCCATGTATTTCACAACTTCATCTTCATTGGTATATAAATAGCCCCATATGTTGCGTACTGAAACCAAAATTAAGCTTGTGAACAGGCCTTGTGCCGTAGCCAAGAATATGGCAACCTGTACCGCAAGTTGTGCAACACGTGGTTGCCCTGCACCTAATTCATTTGAAACTCTCGTGCTTTGAACCAAGACACATGAGGGATTCAATCAAGCAATGTACATTAAGAAGTTAATATGATTGCAAATACATGTGTCTTTCATCAAACATACCTTACTGCGCTGCCAATTCCATAAGGGATTCTAAATACCAATGAACTTGTGTCAAAGCTAGGGAAAAATGATTGAAGTTTAGAGATGGAGGGGTTACAACAAATGGCATTAAAATCAAATATATGCATGAGTAGGCATTCATATGGGAAGAACAAACTAAAATTTCATGTCATTTGTTTCTTTTAATTGTAATTTGTTTTTTGATAGGAAATTATACCGTCAATACAATGGGGGCAAAAGTATACAATATACTATATATAAAAAAGGAAGTAATGGGACACATATCTACATTTCTTACCCCTACAAAACAGGAAAGACAAAAGAGAAAGCAAAAATACATGCTTCTTGTAATGCATGACATGAATAGTTACAAAGGAGTGTTGAATGTTATTGTAGAGAAAAAAAGTTCATATGGAAGTAATGAAAAATGCATTTTGAAAATATGATAGCCTACTGAAAAATTGGAAATAAACTTTGTTGAAAATTGAGTATCCATGAAACAAAAGTTACACGCAAGTTCTAAAATCTGGATTTATCCAGTTTAGCTTTGTTTAAGTACTACTTATGGTTCTCGATTTTGTGTATAGGATGAGAATTTTGTCTATGTTCCGTTTGAATCTTGGATTTAAATGCACTGAGATATTATATTTCAAATGTATCAAGACTAACCTGATTGCCATCATTGATGTTTCAAGCTTGGGATTAGGTAGAAGACCAGACATAAGAATCAGAAACTCATACGACCAATATTCCAAGCTGATCAGTCACAAGATATTACAAGGAAAAAAATTGAGTAATTGGTAAACTTATAAATTAGAAATTGTGACACTCCACACTACTTGTTTGGAGGAAGAGTCACACTTACCAAACCATAAAAGCTGAGGGAATAGCCAGTGAAACATAGCTGGCGAGGTCTTTCATACCCTCTTTGCAAAATCCAGTCTAAGTGTTTTGACAAGTACACGAAAAGTGGATATAAATTGCCAAAAACAACACATTGATCCAATAAGAGATGGCAATGGACAGGGCAGAACCTTTGTTGCCAAGGCCAATTCTAAATATCAAACTCCATGAGATAAGGACATGAAGCAAAGTTGTCATGATTGTGCTTATGATCAACGGCTTTACATTATTTTGAGTTTGTAAGAATCGAAGTTGACACTGAAGGAGGGCGTAAGGAAAAATACTAGGGATCAACCAACGTGTGTATATCCCGGCTTGTGTAGAAATTTCAGAGTCTTGTCCACAAAGTGTGAAAATGTACCCAGTAAAGTTCCAAATGAATGCTATGGGAATGCCTGTTAGCATAAGTACAAGCATAGCTCTTTGCAAGTGCATACCAAGCATGTGATATTGTTTTGCTCCATAGGCTTGTCCAAAAAACGTTTCTAGTGCACTTGCCATTCCTAGCTAATCAAAACAAAAGATTAATGATATGTGTTAAAATCTACTTAATTACTCAAAAAGGAGGCATTAAGATCTTCTATGAAGTCAATAATACCACACATGCATATGCAGACTCGAGCCAAGGCGTGCCAACAAAGTGGTCATTTTAGGCCCCTTGCTAATTTTGGAAGGCTCTATGTTTTATTTTTTAAATTATTTGGTGCAACTTATATGAGTTGTTTATAATTTTTTTGTATTTTATTTTGGCAATAATGTTTGATCCACATAAAATGTATTGTCCGACTCTGCCCGAATCACATGGCATACATTGAACCGAAATCACACCCATGATATGCTCTTTTCCCTCTCTGTCCTTTTCACTTGTCTCTCTAAAAATGACAACATAACTCCTCCGAACTTCTCTCGCAACTCACCCGAATCTCACCTTCCAAGAACGGAGGTATAGAGGGACCAAGAGAGCACGTGCCCCCCTTGGGTTTTGGATTTTATTTATTTTTATTTTTTTTACAAACACAGAGAAAATATTTTAAATAAAAAAATTACAAAAATATTATTTAGAGTGAAATGTCAAGGACATTTTTAAAATTATGAGAACAATGATGGTTTTTTTGGTTGAAAATGAAGAGATTACGATAAGCTATATTATCTATGAAAATTTCATGAAAAAATTTCAATATAACATTGATGTCTATCATTATTGACATGTAAGTATACTTAATCTCACTATGAAGATATGAAATTTATTGAATTGTTAGTTACATTTAACATATGGGGTTCACCATCCATGCGTTTCTTTAATATTGATTGGTGATATTACATGTCAATGATAACGTAGTATTACCATTATATTAATTTTTACTCAAATTTTGTATAAAAAAAATTTACTTTATCATTATATAATTTATTTTAAAACTTATATTCATGACTTTGTTTGTATTGGTCATGACACACTAGTTACAAATAACATTATTTTTTTGATCTTTTTCGAAGTCAATCGTAAAAATTTATGTGAAATATTTTTGTAAAATTTTTCGATATTGTAATTGTTATGAGAATGGAGAGAGAGTGAAAGAGAGAGAAAATATAATTCTGTATATTTCAATGAATTATAAGAGTGAATACAAGGATCCTTTATATAGGAGAATGAGTAATATGAGTGCATACAAGGCTGATTTAATAGAAGAAGGAGAAGCTAAGTATAGAAACTTTATCTATGGTAATACACAATATGGTAATGCACAATATGGTAATATACATATATACAGCTAACACCACTCTCTCAAGCTCAAGGTGGTAATGTAGATATTAACTTGAGCTTGGAAAGTAAGTCAGAAAAGCATCCTAGAGGATAAGCCTTAGTGAAGATGTCGGTTGTCTGATTGGCAGAGGTAACAACGATAAGACGAACAATGCCACTAATAACATGTTGCCTTATGAAGTGACAATTAATCTCACTATGCTTGGTGCGATCATGGAAAATATCATTATATGCAATCTGAATAGCACTCTAATTGTCATAATAGAGGTTAGTGGCCGCAGGATGAGAAACCCCTGAATTAGAAAGAAACCAATGAAGCCACACAAGCTCTTGAGTAGTGCTAGCAAGAGCACGATACTTAGCTTCAGTACTAGAACGAGTAATAGAGTTTGCTTCTTAATATGCCAGACAATGAGAGAGTCACCTAAGAGGAAGCAGGACCCTGTAGTAGAATGACATTCAGTAGTATCCCCTGCCTAATCTGTATCGGAAAAGGCTTGTAACTATAGAGAAAAGTATGCTGAGTAGTGAAGACCATGAAACATAGTTCCTTTAAAATAGTGCGAAATGTGAACTAGAGCATCATAGTGCGGAGAGTGATGAGGAGCTATGAACTGACTGACAATGTGAACAACACAGGTAATGTCTAGATAAGTAACCGTGAGATAGATAAGGCTACCAACTAGCTAACAATATAAAGTAGCATCAGATAACAGGTGACCGTCAAGAGGTATGAGACGAGTTTGAGGATCAACTGGGATATGAGCAATCTTGCAATCGGTAAGACCAGCACAAGCCAAGATATTAGAGGTATACTTGGCCTAGGTGAGAAAGTAACTAGAAGGATCTTGAGAAGTTTCCTAGCCGAGGAAGTAGCTAAGCAAACCCAAATCTTTCATCTCAAACTGGTGATTGAGGAACTGATTGAGACTAGAGATACCTACTGTGTTATCCCTAGTGATGATCATATCATCTATATAGAGAAGAAGAAGAATAATACCATACTCTGTCTTATGCATAAACAAAGCAGAATCATAGGCACTGGAGGAGAATCCAAAGTTACGAATAGTAGAACTGAACTTGGCAAACTAGGTGTGAAAAGCTTGTTTCAAACCATACAAAGCATGTCGAAGTTTACAGATTTTGGTGGATGGAACTAAGGAACTAGGAGGAGGATGCATATAAACTTTCTCAGTGAGATCACCATTGAGAAAACTGTTCTTGACATCTATCTGACAAAGTCTCCAATAACAAGTACCAACAATGGAAAGTAGGTTACGAACTGAAGTAAGATGGGCAACATGAGCAAATGTTTCCTCATAATGAATCTCATGTTCTTGAGTAAGCCCCTAGGCAACAAGATGAACTTTGTAACGCTTAATGGAACTATCAGAATGGGTTTTGATGTTGTAAACCCATTTGCAACTAATAGCACTCTTTCCAGGTGGAAGGTCAACTTCATCCCAGGTATAAGTTTTATCTAAAGCCTATAGTTCATCAGTCATAGCTTGATGCCAAAGAGGGTTAGAGCAAGCCTCTCAATAGGAAATAGGTTCATGAGAAGAAAAAGCAGCGAAACCAACAATGAAATCATGAAGAAGGATGCAAGGTTTTGTTACCCGAGTAGAACAACAAAGGGGTACTTCTGGTGTAGAAAATGATGTAGTGGAATTAAGGGATGCATGAGGCTTACTGTGAGAAGGAATGAAGATAGGACTATGAGGTGGTATAGGAGCTGGAGCAAGAACAGGAACAGGAACAGGAACAGGAACAGGAACAAGAACATAAGTAAGAACAGGCTCAGGATCAGGGAGTGGAGGAACAAGAATAGAAACAAGAGCAGGCTCAGGATTAGAGAGTGGAGCAGTAGGACTAGGAGGCGGAGTAGAATCCTCAAGATGGGCCAGAGTCATCATGTCAGAAGTAGTGTCTGTAACAAGCTCATCAAACAAAAGAGAAGGATCTATAAAAAATAGTATAGTGGGAGAAGTGGACTTTTAGATATAGAGGAGAACATCTTGTGTTCCCAGAATACCACATGGCAAGAGATATGAAGACAACGAAAAGAGGATCCCAACAACGATAACCTTTATGTTCAATCCCATACCCCAATGAACAACACAAATATGTGCGAGGTTCTAATTTGGTATGCTCATGTGGTTGAAGAAGAACAAAACAAGCATATTGAAACATACGAAGACCAGTATAGATAGGAGGTGTGCCATACAGACACTCATATGGGGTTTGATTGTTGATGGTAAAGGAAAGGACATAGTTGATAGTATAGATGGCTGTGAGAGCAGCTTTTCCCTAAAAACATTCATGACAAGAAAAAGAGATTAAAAGAGCACAGACAATGTCTAAGATATGGCGATGTTTGGACTCACCATAACCATTTTATTTGGAGGTACTAGGACAAGAATAGTGAAAAAGTGTACCATTTTGACGAAGGAATCTCAAAAAATAAGTTTCTTTGTATTCATGAGCATTATCAGCATGATAAACTTTGATGGTGGAAGAAAATTGAGTTTTGACCATTTGTGAAAAATCATAGTATATTTGGTGTAACTCAGAGCGAGTTCATAAGAAATAACTAGGTAAAACGAGTGAAATCATCGACAAATACGACAGTATTTAGATCCATCCATAGTGTTATTAGGTGAAAGCCCCCAAACATTAGAGTGTATGAGATCAAAATGTGAGACCCCTAACTTCTGTAAACCCTATTAAGTCCCTTACTTTTAAATTATTTCTTTGAAATCGTTCAATTTCTTAATTAATTACAATTTAACCCTAGGATCAAAATACATGCACCAACTGAAAACTCGTAAACCCTAAACGATTTTGATAACTTAGAAATCATTTCTAATACCCTAATACTGATTAATTGACTCCATAAACGTAGAATTACCACTTGAAAACCCTAGGTTTTTCCGGTTTTCATCACGCTCGTCGATTGATAGCCTTTTTATTCGAAACAAGAAATTCAAACCGAATTAGATTCTCTAACCCTAACTTAGTTAAATTCTACTCTAAAATAAATGTTCCAATTCATAAATTAAGGCCTTAGCCCTCATATTTGACTTAAATCACAAATTGACCCCAAGTTAGTACCATTGTATATATATATTCGTACCTCTTATTCATCAAATCTTTTTGTACACAATATCTATGAAATTTGTACACAAAATAAATAAGAAAATCTCCCAAATCTTGAGCACATGGCCAGCCATCATACCTCCTAGGCTATAATCATTGTATTTTAGAGACAAATCCATTGAATAATGGAAATAATTATGACTTTGGTACCAATTCTATATATATACATGTGTCTATTTAATGTACTTGTAACTGGAATGGATTAAATTAGACTTAAGCCTAACTAGATCATAATTAAATACATAATTAAGGTCCTAATTATCCACTATTTCATTTCATTTGAACTAAATGCAACTCAATTCCATTACATTTCAACCAAAGGACATTTTAGACAATTCACACCATTTTTCCTATAAATACACCACCATCCTCCATCTATATGAACATCAAACACCACACCCACACACCCACACGACATAGAGAGAGGGAAAGGAGTGGAGAGTGAGCTTGTGGGAGGGAGAAGAAGAGAGAGAGAGCAAGTCTTGCAAAATTAGTTCTATAAGCATTTAAGTAAGGCACAACACAACTCTCTTTCATTTTCCTTTTTCAAATACATGTTATTAGAAGTTTTAAATAGTATTTTCAGATGTGTTTTGATGGTATTCTTGTGTTAAAAATGCAAGAAGTTGAGCCTTGATTCTACCCTTCTTGTATTTCTCTTAATCGGTATAAGACTACCTTTTTCCATATCAAACTCTCAAATTTTCCAAAGGCACACCTTCACCTTAAATTTTTGAGTTTAATGCATATTATTTATCAAGTTTTCATCACAAGAGAAGTGGAAAATTTTCCCTAGTTGACTTCTTTTCTCACCAAATTTCTATTTTCAAGAATTGTGCCAGAAAAATTTGTTTTACATCCAACTTTTGAAAATTCTAGAAAAATGTAGAAAAATCTTCTGGACCTCCATTTTATGTCAAAATCTTCCTTAAGGAGTTAGATTTAAATTAAAATTTGTTTCATTGAAAGTGAGTGAGCGATTTGTGAGAAACTCTGATTTTCGAAACAGTCAATGAATCTGGATAGCGCTGAAGCATTTCTTAAATAACTAAAAATCTAGAAAATCTATCACATTTCCGAAACTTGTTCTGAAAACTAGATTAAATTCTTTACGAGCCATAGGAAGGCTAGTTTCAGGAAAAATCTGAAATAGCCCTTTTGATTTTAATCTTTAAATAGTATTGAATTTGGAAATTTAGTTTTGCATGAGTGTTTTATGCTCTTGTGTTCATGAATATGCTTATTGGTTTATGATCATGTCTTGGTATGATATTGCATGTGTTATGGTTATGTTCCTTATCTTCTTCATTCTAATGATGCTTATGCTTATGTAGATATTACTATCTTGTTAAGTTTGTTCTAACTTGACTTAAAACATTAATCCAAACGGAAAACTTAATTAGGCGGCTAATGGGGTTTTGATCACTTGAGTAATGAAGGATGATAATGTGTTGTGTATGGATTGATGGGATATGCTCCCTAATTGAAGGTTAAGTCTTGTGCAAGCGGTTGTCGCGTAAACCCTAGAATGGAACGGACGCATTCAGACTCTTTGAGATAGTTTGATTGGTGAGATAAGGTTGGGTCCAAATGGGACATTCAGGAGGATAAAACTTTTTTTTGGAGGATAAGGTTGGATTCAGGGTGAGAAAACCTTTTTATTTTCGCCGTTCCTTTTGAGGCCTTGCGGTTGGCATTACGCGGTATATAACCGTTGGTAGGCATCCGAGGTAATTTCTGCAACAAAGCAGCAAAAGCTGGAGTTCCGAATAGTCTGGTGTCCAATTCTTGCAGTTGGGAGGATGAAATCTCTTTGGGAGATTTCTAGAATACTAACATCTAACCTTGTAATCCTTGTTATTGACTTAAATATCATGCTTTATTACTTACTTGTTATAAATGTCATGGTGTATTGGATTGGGAAAAAAAGACGGGGTGTGTGTGCGTTTTTACTGGGCATTCAAAGCTCACGGCGTTTCATGCCAGGTATTGAAGACTATTAGACCGGTCGAAGGCAAAGCTGAAGTATTTGAACACGTATGTCTATCCGATGAGAGTTAGGAGCTAGTTATGTTAAACGTGCTTTGAGTTTGTAAGTGATAGATCATGTGTTGTATTTAAGACATGATTTTGTAATTTGTATATATAACATCTGTAATCTATCCTTATACTCCGTCAACTCATGTAGGCCTTGTGTTAATACCTTGTCAAGATTTGTCAAAAAGGTAGCTTTGCTATCTAAGGTGGTTGGACATAGAAGGGAGGCTATTTTGACTCCTCTGACCTTCTTGGGATCTTGCTTGGTTATTGGTCAAAGGACTCATTAGTGACGTATCCTACTCTTGTAGCCTTAGATAAACCCTGTATTTAATGGTTAATATATTATCTGATGTTCTCTATTTTTGGGGCGTTACACAAAAGATGCATGAGACATAGAGGTACTAGTATTAAATAATAAAATAGGTTGTTTTGCAAGTTGACAAGATAAACAGTCTACTTTATCCTTTGTAATAAGAACTAACTGATCACTTGAAACTATAGATTGTAAACAACCAAAAGATACATGAACTAATCGAGAATGCCATAAAGCAAGAAGGGAACCAGTAGTAGCAGGTGCATCAGTTTGGATATAGGAATGACTAGATAAGGTTGGGGATCATATAAGTGTAAAGGAGAGAGACATTAGAAGTGGAGATATGAGCTATATGACTAACATGCATTTGAGAGCCATCAGTAGTGTGAATGACAGGTAAATTAGAAGAAAATGTAATGGAAGAAAAAAAGTGTAGGGTCAGAGGTCATATGATTATAACAAGCTCAATCAAAATATCAAGAAAAGGTACTTGGATTGATTGAAAGAGCAGTAGAGAGTGTTCCAGAAGTAGAGGTAGAAGTAGAAAGAACCTGTTTTTACAATGGCTACAATATCATGAAGAGTGTAGATTGGTGAAGGTGCAGAAGAGTCACCTAGAGAATGTTAAGCATGTGGCTAGCGATGAGCAGTAGTTAAGGCAAAGTGAGCCAAAGAGTGATATCAACTATGAATTGTAGGTGGTCTAGAAGAACTACTGTGCTCAAAAGAGCATTTGAACGATCCATGGAGTGAGCAAAATATGACACACAAAGAGGGTTTGGTGGTATCGGAGTAGAACTGGTTAAAACTGAGTATACCAGTGAATTTGAAAAGTCAAAAATAGTAAAGAATTGGGTTCAATCGGCCTAAAATAAGTCAAAAAATGATTGAACTAGCCTGAAAAGAGTTTGAACCAATGTAGCAACTAGGAATGATGTCAGCGTAGGGTAAGATTGATGTCAGTAGGTGTGCGATGCACGTTAACAAGAAGATTCGCAATGCACAATAGCGGCAGAGGCGCGCTGTAACAACCCTCACTTTGACAGAATACTCATGCTTGCATACATTCATGTGTGATCTTGTCTTGTTTCGTTTTGCTTAAGTGTTGCTTGCATGGTTTTGTTCCTCGTTTGGTGTGTAGCCGAGGTCATCTTAGCCTAGTTCGCCTTTGAACCTTTGCGCCTAGAACTAACTTGGAACCACTTTGGTTGATCTCTATCTCCACCCTGGCATATTGGCCGAGATGTCATTATCTAGGCCGAGGTGTGCATCACCATGGCCGAGATGTGTATCATCTAGGCCGAGATGTGTATCATCTAGGCCGAGATGTTTACCCTTGCACTAAGTGATTTTGTTCCTGGATTGGTATAACCTAGACCGAGGTGTGGCACATCTAGGCCAAGGTGTGGCACAGCTTAGTCAAGAGTTGTCCTTCCAAGCCGATGCCTTTGTCACCCCACTTGCCGAAGCTTTGTCCTTAGCCGGAGTGCTCTTGCCGTCTAGCTTGTTGAACACACTTTGTCATAGCCTTGTCTTGTCAATCAGTCACCTTTTGAGGTCACCCAATCCGGTAGCGCCACGTGTCCGAGCTGAAGGTTAAGTCAGCCGGCAGACCTAGAAACATATCATTTTGTATCAAATCTTGCCTTGTAGAGAGAGAAGCTCTAGGAGGAAGTTCTTGAGAGAGGAGTAGACTTCCAAGCTTGATCTTTGGTGTTTGAGCCGTTAGATTCGCGATTTGAGGTTAGAATCTTAACCTACTCTTGTTGCTCTTATTGATCATCTAGCTGCATTGCACGATTGAATCTGTTCTGCATGCCATGCATTGATTTAAAGTTGGTTTTAGAAAGAGAAAGTAGTGTTCATGTGTTCTTGATACAAAGTCTTGTTTTGATCTGAAAGTTGGTAGCAAGAACCATGTTTTTGTGTTTGTTTTCATATGATCTTCTTGTATGGGTACCCAGGTCCATGTTTTCGAACTCATAGCATGAAATCTCAGGTTTTGGAATAACAAGTTGTGATTTAAGTATGCATATTCTTGATGTTCTTCATGTTCTTCGAAGGGAAACCCAGATTTTTCCCGACTTCGCTTTTGAATGTGGCCATCGGAACCACACCTCGGCGAAAAGGTGTGGGACCTCGGCCAAGACTTGGTAGGTACCCAGTGTGTTTTCTCGAGATGAAAAAGTGTCTTAATCCCAGCATGTTCTGCTTTGTCTTGACTTGGTTTTTGGAAAAGAATGCCGGGATCATTGCATTCATGTACAGTTTGTTTTGAAGATGCATTTCATATCCATCCTTGAGCATCTCTTCTTGTCTACTTGAAGCACCTTCAGTAGTATTTGCAATGTGATTGTAGGTCTTGATCTTTGCCTCGAGCCTACACCCGAAGAGCTATGTGAGTGGTATTTTTAATAAAGTTATGTTATAATGTTTTGATAAATCTTGCTTTGCTTCGTTTTGATAAAAGTATTTGTCAAGCATGAATGATTATCCCTATTTTGATATATCAAGTATAAGCTTTGTTTTGATGACATCTTTGAGAAGTCCCTTGTGCTGGAGGACTCTAAACTTTCGCAGTACAAGTCCCTTGTGCTGGAGGACTCTAAACTTTCGCAGTACAAGTCCCTTGTGCTAGAGGACTCTAAACTTTTGTAGCACTCTTGTTCGAGATATCTCCCTTGCCACCGACAGCCTTGTGCAGGTGGGTTGACTAATCGATTACGGATCGTTCAGTCCCTTGTTTTGCCACTGACGGTTTACCGCGTGGGTTTATTTGGCCGAGATGCCATCGTTTTGTAATATGTTGATGCTAGTAAGCATCTTTTGGAGTTCTGGAAATTTGCTAGACGAATACGGTTCATCCCTTGATTTGTAAAGCTTGACATGTTTTGTTTTGAAAGGACTTCGGCTGTTATTCATGCAAAACCTTTATTACTTGTACCATTCACTGAGTATCCAAGCTCACCCTCTCTATATATATGTAGGTGATGAGCAGGACGGCGGCGACGCCTAGATGTGTTTTTGCAAGCTTGTTTTGGAGTCATGTTACGTCGGCTTGACTTGTTCTACGTCGGCCATATTATATTTACGTCGACATCTTGAAGATTATGCTTCTTGGCTTGTATTCATTGTATTTGTACATGTCGGCTTGAGAAGCCTTTTGATCAAGATGTAACATGTATTTTGTTTATCAACGGTTGATTATAAAACCATATCATGTATGCCATTTCATTTGATCTATGCACAGCTCTTATGGACCACTTGTACTTTAAGTTTTGCTTCCGCACTTGTAAGCCCCCTATGTATACTCTGTTTGTGTGTGAATCTTGGAAAGAGGCCTTTGGTAATCTCGGATTACTGGCCATCATGGCACCATCCTACTAGGGGCGGGTTGGGGTCGTGACAGAATGGTATCAGAGCACAAGTTCCTTATAATACGTTATTCACACACTTTGAGTCCTAAAGAGCATAGGATTTCCCTTAGAATTGATGTTAGGGTTTCATCATATTGCTTGCTACTTGACAATATGTACATCATCTCAGCATGCCTATTTGTTACTTGCCTACGTGTTTATTTGCTCGTTTTGTTTTAAAGTCATACTTCGCATACTCATAGCATCATGAGGAGAGGTAGACCCCCAGTTGGCCGAGATCAGCCCGAGGACAGATTGGACAGACTGGAAAGATTAGTTGAAGGTTTGGCCCGCGAGTTGAGGCAAACAAGACAGCAGTACGCTAGTGCTACTTCGACTCAGGCCGAGCAGACGAACGGCCGAAATGCAAATTCGCCTCCGCCTCCACCTCCACCTCTCCCGGTACCACCAGTGCTCCCACAGCCAGCTTTATATGGGGACGGCACGATAGCTTTGATCAGAGAATTCAAGAAAATGAAGCCACCGAGGTTCCAAGGGGGTATAGAGCCGATGAAAGCCGAAGCGTGGGTTCTGGAAATGGAAAAGCTGTTCGAGATCTTCCCCAGCACCGATGCTCAGAAGGTGTCGTTGGCAGCATTCACATTAGATGACGACGCTCGCAGATGGTGGATGATGGTTCGAGAAGGCAATCCAGACTTGACCTGGACCCGATTTTTGGAGTTGTTTTACAACAAGCATTTTTCCCTAAGTGTTCGAGATCGCAAGACTACCGAATTTCAGACTTTGACGCAAGGCAACAGAACAGTGGCTGAATACGACCGTGCTTTTACCGAGTTGGCGAGGTATGCACCTCACATGGTGAACGACGAATATATGAAGGCTAGAAAGTTTGAGAGTGGGCTGCGTGCACCGATACAAGACCGAGTTAACATGCTCAACATGCCGACTTACCGGAGTATTAGACAAAGCCATTCTGGCCGAAGCTAACTTGAACAGATACCAGAGCTCAGGAGAGAGCCAGAGGAAGAGGCCGAATTATGACAATCGCCGAGCACAATTTGGTACCAAGAAGAAAGCGAATGTTGGCAGTTCAAGCAGCCCAAGGCAGGAAAATGGGACTAAGCCGACATGTACAAGTTGCGGGAAGTCACATTTCGGGGTCTGTCGTCGGGCGTCTGGAGCTTGTTATGAATGTGGTGAAATGGGTCATTATGTGAGAGACTGTTCTAAGACAAAGGCTGATGATAGCAAGAAAGATGAGAACACCTCGGGTTCCGTACAGAAAGGTAACGTCGGGAAAGGACAGATGAGGCAGGGTAGAGTTTTTGCACTAGTATCAGGAGACACTCAGAATGCTGAGACAGTGGTGTCAGGTATACTCCCAATTTGCTCTCAAGATGCATATGTATTGATTGATTCGGGTTCTACGCATTCATTCGTATCTGCTAAGTTTGCCGAGAAGATTAATAAAAGACTAGAACCCCTTGATTATATGTTATCTGTGTCTACTCCATCTGGGAGATCTATGATTGTTGCATCCATTTATAGAGCTTGTGTTATTGTGATTGAGAATGTTGAATTGTTAGTTGATTTAATGCCATTGGACATAACCCATTTTGATGTTGTATTGGGAATGGATTGGTTAGTAGCAAACCATGCATCCATTGATTGTGTCTCTAAGAGTGTTACCTTGAAATCCCCAAACCAAGCCGAGGTTACGTTTCAAGGTAAAGGAGTAGTACCCCCACCTTACTTAATCTCATCCATGAAAGCCTTTAAGTTGATCCAAAAAGGGTGTCGAGGTTATTTGTGTAGTGTACTAAGTAATCTGAATAGAAGTGTCGAGTTAGCCGACGTCCCGGTTGTTAATGAATTCCCTGACGTCTTTCCAGACGATTTGCCTGGTCACTTAGTCGATAGGGAAGTAGAATTTACTGTTGACGTCATGTCGGGAACCCAGCCTATCTCTAAAACACCCTACATGATGGCCCCCGCTGAGCTGAAGGAACTGAAATTGCAACTGCAAGAGCTATTAGATAAGGGTTTTGTTAGGCCGAGCACTTCACCTTGGGGAGCATCCGTCTTGTTTGTTAAGAAGAAGGATGGTACGCTTCGTCTTTGTATTGATTACCGAGAACTAAATAATGTCACCATTAAGAATAAGTACCCATTGCCGAGGATAGATGATTTGTTTGATCAGTTGCAAGGAGCACGAGTCTTTTCAAAAATTGATCTTAGGTTGGGTTACCATCATCTTAAGGTTAAAGCCGAAGATGTTGAGAAGACCGCCTTCCGGACGAGGTATGGCCACTACGAATTTTTAGTGATGCCTTTTGGGGTAACCAATGCCCCTGCAGCATTTATGGATTTGATGAACAGAGTCTTTAAGCCATATTTAGATGAGTTTGTAGTTGTCTTCATTGACGATATATTGATCTACTCTAAGAGTAAAGCTGAGCATGAGGATCATTTGAGACTTACCTTACAGATTTTGAGAGACCGGAAATTGTATGCTAAGTTTAATAAGTGTGAGTTTTGGCTTTCTACTATTTCGTTCTTGGGTCATGTGATTAATGAAGAGGGTATCTCAGTTGATCCTAGTAAAATTGAAGCCGTAGTGAATTGGCCGAGGCTGACTAATGTGTCCGAGGTTCGTAGTTTTCTGGGTTTGGCAGGTTATTATCGGAAGTTTGTGAAAGATTTCTCAAGGACTGCAATTCCATTGACACAATTGACTAAGAAGGGAGCGGCATATGAATGGACCGACGATCGGGAATCAGCCTTCCAGGAGTTGAAGACGAGGTTAGTCACAGCACTAGTTCTTGTACTTCCATCAGGTAATGAAGAGTTCCATATCTATAGTGATGCATCGCATAAGGGTTTGGGTTGTGTATTAATGCAAGAGGGTAAAGTCATAGCATATGCATCTCGTCAGTTGAAGCCACATGAAAAGAACTATCCTACCCATGATCTAGAACTAGCAGCCGTAGTATTTGCTTTGAAGATTTGGCGTCACTACTTGTATGGAGCTTCTTGTCAAGTTTTTACAGATCATAATAGCTTAAAGTACTTGTTCACATAGAAAGAATTGAATATGAGGCAGAGAAGGTGGCTTGAGTTGTTGAAGGACTACGATATGCAAATTCAATACCACCCAGGTAAAGCTAACACCGTAGCCGATGCTTTGAGCAGAAAGATAGTTGGAAGTTTGGCATGTCTAACCATGATTTCAGTGGAACCAACTATTGTTGAGGAAGTAAAGACAAGACAGATGGAGGATGAATTCTTCAGGAAGGTAGCCAATGAGATTATTACAAAGCCGAAATTAGGGTACACCATTGAAAATCAAGTGCTCAAGTTTGAAGGAAGATTGTGTGTGGCCGACGTTCCAGAGTTGAAAAGGAAAATTTTGCAGGAAGCTCATGGTTCCAAGTTTGCTGTTCATCCAGGGAACACCAAGATGTATCAGGATGTGAAACAGATGTTTTGGTGGCCGAATATGAAAAGGGAAATAGCCGAGTTCGTATCCCAGTGTTTATATTGTCAACAAGTGAAAGCAGAACATCAGAGGCCAGCAGGGCTTCTTCAACCTTTGCCGATTCCTGAGTGGAAATGGGAACACATCTCCATGGATTTTGTGATTGGTTTGCCGAAGACACAGAAAGGTATGGATTCGATTTGGGTTGTTGTTGATAGATTAACTAAGTCAGCACACTTTTTGCCTGTTAAGACTACCTTCAACGCCGATCAACTTGCCTTGTTGTATGTGAATGAGATTGTTAGACTTCATGGAGTGCCGATGTCAATTGTGTCAGACCGAGATCCGAAGTTTGTTTCCAGATTTTGGCAGAGTCTACAAAGAGCTTTCGGAGCCGAGTTGAGGTTTAGCACAGCTTTTCATCCCCAGACCGATGGGCAAACAGAGAGAACGATTCAGACACTTGAAGCTATGCTTAGACTATGTGTATTGGACTTCCAAGGAAGTTGGGGAGTACATTTTCCACTGGTGGAATTTACCTACAACAATAGTTATCAAGCTAGCATCGGCATGGCACCGTATGAAGCATTGTATGGAAGAAAGTGCAGGTCGCCGATATGTTGGACCGAGCTAGGAGACAAAGCTCTGCTTGGACCTGAGTTAATTCAAGTAACAACGGAGAAGATTAAACTTATTCAACAGAGGATTAAAACTGCTCAGACTCGACAAAAGAGCTACGCCGATCAGAGAAGAAATGAATTAGAATTCGAAGTTAGGGATCATGTATTCCTGAAGGTTTCGCTGATGAAGGGAGTCTCCAGATTTGGGAAGAAGGGTAAGTTAGCACCCCGTTATATTGGGCCATTTGAAATCCTTGACAAGGTGAACTCCGTTGCCTACAGACTTGCTTTGCCACCAGAATTGAGCCAAGTCCATAATGTGTTTCACATCTCGATGTTGAGAAGGTATATTCGGGATCCACTGCATGTGATCGACTATTTCGGGATTGTAATTAACAAGGGTTTAGGCTACGAAGAGAAGCCGATATGCATTATCAATAGACAGGTAAGGCAGTTGAGAAACAAGTCGATACCAATGGTAAAGATTGAATGGAAAGAGCATTACGGCAAGGATGCTACATGGGAAATGGAAGAAGAAATGAAAATTCGACATCCAGAGTTGTTCCTGGAACAAGGTAACTTAAGTTTGGGGACCAAACTTCTTTAAGGGGGGTAGGATGTAACAACCCTCACTTTGACAGAATACTCATGCTTGCATACATTCATGTGTGATCTTGTCTTGTCTCGTTTTGCTTAAGTGTTGCTTGCATGGTTTTGTTCCTCGTTTGGTGTGTAGCTGAGGCCATCTTAGCCTAGTTCGCCTTTGAACCTTTGCGCCTAGAACTAACTTGGAACCACTTTGGTTGACCTCCATCTCCACCCTGGCATATTGGCCGAGATGTCATTATCTAGGCCGAGGTGTGTATCACCATGGCCGAGATGTGTATCATCTAGGCCGAGATGTTTACCCTTGCACTAAGTGATTTTGTTCCTGGATTGGTATGACCTAGACCGAGGTGTGGCACATCTAGGCCAAGGTGTGGCACAGCTTAGTCAAGAGTTGTCCTTCCAAGCCGATGTCTTTGTCATCCCACTTGCCGAAGCTTTGTCCTTAGCTGAGATCACCACTGCCGGAGTGCTCTTGTTGTCTAGCTTGTTGAACACACTTTGTCATAGCCTTGTCTTGTCAATCAGTCACCTTTTGAGGTCACCCAATCCGGTAGCGCCACGTGTCCGAGCTGAAGGTTAAGTCAGCCGACAGACCTAGAAACATATCATTTTGTATCAAATCTTGCCTTGTAGAGAGAGAAGCTCTAGGAGGAAGTTCTTGAGAGAGGAGTAGACTTCCAAGCTTGATCTTTGGTGTTTGAGCCGTTAGATTCGGATTTGAGGTTAGAATCTTAACCTACTCTTGTTGCTCTTATTGATCATCTAGCTGCATTGCACGATCGAATCTGTTCTGCATGCCATGCATTGATTTAAAGTTGGTTTTAGAAAGAGAAAGTAGTGTTCATGTGTTCTTGATAAAAGTCTTGTTTTGATCCGAAAGTTGTAACAAGAACCATGTTTTTGTGTTTGTTTTCATATGATCTTCTTGTATGGGTACCCAGGTCCATGTTTTCGAACTCATAGCATGAAATCTCAGGTTTTGGAATAACAAGTTGTGATTAAGCATGCATATTCTTGATGTTCTTCATGTTCTTCGAAGGGAAACCCAGATTTTTCCCGACTTCGCTTTTGAATGTGGCCATCGGAACCACACCTCGGCGAAAGGTGTGGGACCTCGGCCAAGACTTGGTAGGTACCCAGTGTGTTTTCGAGATGAAAAAGTGTCTTAATCCCAGCATGTTCTGCTTTGTCTTGACTTGGTTTTTGGAAAAGAATGCCGGGATCATTGCATTCATGTACAGTTTGTTTTGAAGATGCATTTCATATCCATCCTTGAGCATCTCTTCTTGTCTACTTGAAGCACCTTCAGTAGTAATTGCAATGTGATTGTAGGTCTTGATCTCTGCCTCGAGCCTACACCCGAAGAGCTATGTGAGTGGTATTTTTAATAAAGCTATGTTATAATGTTTTGATAAATCTTGCTTTGCTTCGTTTTGATAAAAGTATTTGTCAAGCATGAATGATTATCCCTATTTTGATATATCAAGTATAAGCTTTGTTTTGATGACATCTTTGAGAAGTCCCTTGTGCTGGAGGACTCTAAACTTTCGCAGTACAAGTCCCTTGTGCTAGAGGACTCTAAACTTTTGTAGCACTCTTGTTCGAGATATCTCCCTTGCCACCGACAGCCTTGTGCGGGTGGGTTGACTAATCGATTACGGATCGTTCAGTCCCTTGTTTTGCCACTGACGGTTTACCGCGTGGGTTTGTTTGGCCGAGATGTCATCGTTTTGTAATATGTTGATGCTAGTAAGCATCTTTTGGAGTTCTGGAAATTTGCTAGATGAATACGGTTCATCCCTTGATTTGTAAAGCTTTGACATGTTTTGTTTTGAAAGGACTTCGGCTATTATTCATGCAAAACCTTTATTACTTGTACCATTCACTGAGTATCCAAGCTCACCCTCTCTATATATATGTAGGTGATGAGCAGGACGGCGGCGACGCCTAGATGTGTTTTTGCAAGCTTGTTTTGGAGTCATGTTATGTCGGCTTGACTTGTTCTATGTCGGCCATATTGTATTTACGTCGGCATCTTGAAGATTATGCTTCTTGGCTTGTATTCATTGTATTTGTACATGTCGGCTTGAGAAGCCTTTTGATCAAGATGTAACATGTATTTTGTTTATCAACGGTTGATTATAAAACCATATCATGTATGCCATTTCATTTGATCTATGCACAGCTCTTATGGACCACTTGTACTTTAAGTTTTGCTTCCGCACTTGTAAGCCCTCTATGTATACTCTGTTTGTGTGTGAATCTTGGAAAGAGGCCTTTGGTAATCTCGGATTACTAGCCATCATGGCACCATCCTACTAGGGGCAGGTTGGGGTCGTGACACGCGCAGCGCGCTGTAGTGATGGCGTTGACGTCAGAAATGATGTAAGGAGAGGTGCTAGGGTTGATTTTAGATACGTGTAAGGATTGATGTGCTTAGGGCTGACGTCAACGAAGACTGTGGTGGAGGTATGCACATGTGATAGACTCGTGATGTGTGATTGTTTGGGAATTGGCATGTGGCAGCGTATGTTGAGAGTTGTGGTGTTGTGAATGACGTGCTTAGAAAGAAGTAGCACGTGTGAGCGTATTTGACCTTATTTTGAAGCTTGGTGGGTGGCTATGGAATCGTTTGTAAGAGATGAATAGATTAGTGGTTGTATTTTTGTGATTATGACCACTGGTGAGAGAGCAGAGAAACAACCAATTAGATTAAAGTAACCGGTGGCTGAGAGTATTGGTAGGAGAGCCAAGAAGCAAGGTTTAGAACCTACGCTTTGATACCATGTTATGAGAATAGGAAGAGAGAGAGAGAGAGAGAATATAACTCTGTATAGTTCAATGAATAATATGAGTGAATACAATGCTCCTTTATATAGGAGAAAGAGAAGCTAAGTATAGAAACTCTATTTATGGTAATACGCAACATGATAATATAGATATATACAGCTAGCAGGTAATTAATAAGTACCTCATCTGATTTAATTTCCTGGCTCTGCCACTGTCACTAGGGACGGAACTAGAAGAATATTATAAGGGGCCATGAACTCCCTATTTTTGTGAAAAATATGATTTTTCATGCTATTTTAAATGTGTATATATATATATATATATTATTTTATACATAAAATAGCCTCTAGTATAAAAAATACATATCTCATTCTTATTCTATCTTACATTCTCTTTTTATTTTGTATGAAAAAAAAACTTTTTTATCGTACTAGAAATTACTTCTATGATATTTGAATTTTCTTTTATATGTATAGATATAATTTATATATTATATAACATTATACGGTGTTTTTTTGACCGGGCCAGAAAACCCCTAACATTGTGCTTGCAAAGGCCGTTGAATTCAAATCCCAGTCACAAAACTCGCCGGAATTTTAACCATAACAACAACAACAACGGCTAGACAAATCAGTGCTTCTCGAAGAGGAGGGTTTCTCCATTCTTTACAAAACAACAAACACACACACACTCTCTCTCTCTCTCTCAAACGGCTCTCATCGACGAACACCCATCGATGATCTGACCAGAGATATACGTTTTCGGAATTCAAAAAAACAAAGCAATGCATTGCAGGAACCAACCAGTTTGAGTGTTTCTGGGGATTTGCTTTGGAATGGAAACTCAACTTTGATAGGATTGTTGAATATTTCATCATGATCATGGTATAAATACTTGTCTCCTTTATCTAATGTGTGTTGATGATGCAGTTTGGTTGGATGAGAAGTGGGTCGGACATGATCCAGATGTTCTACGAGTTGGCTGAACTTGGTCTTCCTAGCGGTACCTGCACCAAGTTCGGTAAGAAGGACCCAGGAGGTGGGGTTCCTTCTTGAGGACCCTCCGATGATTAAGGTAGATTGGAAAGAAGAGGCACGAGTCCCCTTTTCTTCCATGATTTCTGTGACATGACGACATTGCCATGGCCGGCTACAGATAGCCATAGACTTACGGCTGGTAGGATAGCGTGGAAAGACAGAGACATGGGAGCAATCATGACTAGGGCACGATAAGCCAAGAGGCCAACAAAAGGTGTGAAATATATCAATACATACATACTCTCTCTAATTACTTAGGGACTTTTGCCTCTTTTTTCCAATCTACCTTAATCATCGGAGGGTCCTCAAGAAGGAACCCCACCTCTTGGGTCCTTCCTACCAGACTTGGTGTAGGTATCGCTGGGAAGACGAAGTTCGGCTAACTCGTGAAGCATCCGGATCCTGTCCGACCCATTTCTTGTCCGACCAGACTGCATCATCAGTTGGCGCCGTTTGTGGAAAACTCTTCCGGTTGGCAGTTGTACTCATTGTTACCGGAAATAGTTTCCTTTTCACCCATCTTTAGTGTCAGAGTGAATGGTTACGACGATCCATGGCTTCATAGCATACAACTGGAAACCCTCAAGCTGAGTCCTCCAACCCAAATAATCCATCTCCATACTTCATAGAGAAACACCAACAACATTAACCACTTGATTGAGCAAAACCAAGCCCTATTTCAACGAGAACTACCAATTTCTACCCCTCCGTCTCTACAAAACATCCATCAAAATCAAGATCAAGCCCAAGAAAATCGTCCTCAGCAACACAATAAGGATCACTTCTTCCACCACTCGTCCCTGAGCACCTCCGTCAAATCAGAATGACTTACCTATCTCTTCTCAAGGTTCGCAACTCAACCAAAGACCCAGCTAAGGGCAAGTTAGCAGCCAAATGGGAAGGGCTATATTGTCACGTCCAGACCACGTCTAGACACTTACCATCTACAAGATATGAAGGGCAGAGATCTCCCTTACTCGTGGAATATTGAGCACTTGAAGCGGTATTTTCAATAAAATGAAGCCTTTTTCCCAAATACTATTTATCTTATTTAATTCTGATCACTTGTTGTATTTTTTCTTTACAATGCAATGTATAAGCTGACCTTGGCAGGATTTCATGAGTAAGATATTCAACTTCTTTTATTTGTGTTGCACATTTTGTAAGTTTAAAATCAAAAGCCTCAGTCAGACTGAGCATGAAGACCTCAGCATGAAGCCCTCATCCTCAACCAACTAGACTGATTTTAAAAAGCCTCAGCCAGATTGAGCATGAAAACCTCAACCTTAGCCAACTAGACTAAATTTAAAAAGCTTCAATCAGATTGAGTATGAAGACCTCAACCTCAGTTAACTAGACTGAGTTTCTTTTTTTTTTTTTTTAAAAAAAAGCCTCAGCCCAGACTGAGCATGAAGACCTTAGCCAGACTGAGCATGAAAACCTCTGCGAGATTAAGTTTAAAATAAAAAAACAGCCTCAACCAGACTAAGTATGAAGACCTTAGCTAGACTGAGTTTAAAAAGCCTCAGCTAGACTGAGTATGAAGACTTCAACCTCAACTAGACTAGAACACCCATATGCAGAAGACTACATGTGGAAGACCTCTCTGTGGAAGACTGCATTATGAAAGACTGCCACGGAAGACCGCCATATGGAAGATCTCCATGTGGAAGACCATGCGGGAGACCTCCATACGGGAGACCCCCATAAGGAAGACCTCTCTGTGGAAGATCGCTGTGGAAGACCACCATGTAGAAGACCTCCTTGTGGAAGACCGCCGTGCGGAAGACTACTGCGGAAGACCCCCATGTGGAAGACCTCCATGAGGAAGACTGTTGAGCGGAAGACCGCCACAGAAGACCACCATGTGGAAGACTTCTATGTGGAAGACCATGCGGGAGACCCCCAAGTGGGAGACCCCTATGTGGAAGACCTCTTTAGGGAAGACCATGTGGAAGATCACCATGTGGAATACCTCCGTATGGAAGACCTCCGTGTGGAAGACCCCATGTGGGAGACCCTATGTAGAACACCTCCCTGTGGAAGATCGCCGCGGAAGACCACCATGTGGAAGACCGCCATGCGGAAGACCACTGCAGAAGACAACCATGTGGAAGACCTCCATGAGGCAGACCGCTTAGCGAAACATCGCCACGTAGAAGACCATGTGGGAGACCCCATGTGGAAGACCTTCTTGGGGAAGACCATGTAGACGGTCACCATGTGGAAGACCTCTATGTGGAAGATGATCGTGTAGGAGACCCCATGGGGAAGACCTTCATATGAAAGACCGTCGTAGAAGACCACCATATGGAAGACCGTCGTGCGGAAGACCACTGCAGAAGACCACCATGTGGAAGACCTCCATGAGGAAAGCTACTGAGTGGAAGACCACCATGTGGAAGACTATGCGAGAGACCCTATGTGGAAGACCTCTTTGTGGAAGACCGCAATGTGGAAGACCACCGCGAAAAACCACTCTATGGAAGACCTCCATGAGGAAGACCGCTGAGCGGAAGCCCGTCGCGAAAGACCACCATGTGGAAGACCTCCATGTGGAAGACCATATGGGAGACCCCATGTGGAAGACCTCATTGTGGAAGACTATGCGGAAGATCACGATGTGCAAGACCTCCATGTGGAAGACCATCGTGTGAAAGACTGTTGAGCGGAAGACCACCATGTGTAAAACCTCCATGAGGAAGACCGCTGAGCTGAAGATCGCCGTGTGGAAAACCGCCGCGAAAGACCACCATGTAGAAGACTATGCGAGAGACCTCCATGAGAAAGACCATTGAGCAGAAGACTACCGTGTGGAAGACTAACCCCCACGAAAGACCGTTGCGGAAAACCAACCCCTACGGGAGACCGACCCCGATATGAAAAATAGACCACCATATGGAAGACCACCATATGGAAGACCTCCATATGAGAGACCACCAGTTGATCAATAGCTTGAATCCTATTAACATCAAATAGAGACTAAGCAAACTGTAACTGGGCATATGCTACTTTCATGGCTAAAATACTGGCAAAAGCCTCCATCTCTACTCTGTTTCGGGGCTTTTCATCGTCATTGTCCAGATATTGAGACCTATTATTGCTCATGATATTATCATACTTGACTGACGAAGTACCTTCTCTGGCAAGATGTATTTAACCTTTGGTGTGTGTTGGTCCACCATAGCCCAGAGAGCAATGAACAAAGCCATGAAGCGCGTTGGCGCGCCCACAACCAATAACATCACACTCTAATGGATTCCTTCCTCTCTCTACACTCAAAACCAAACCCAGAAAAATCGCAGGCTTCCATGCCTTTCAAGTACATGGGTATGTAGATATATATATATATATATAAGAGAGAGAGAGTGAAACAATTTTGCTTCTCTCTTTCTAAATAAGTCGCTATGATTCAAAGGGTTGTCGTAGTGGGTCTCTTGAAATTTGAGAAACATAAGAGTTTTTATGGACTATTTGACAAAACATCAATCATGTATATTGTTCAACAAATCAATTGGTGGGGCTACGTCAATTCAATAATTCCAAACATGGAGATAAGTATTAAATTTGGAAAAAGACATGAAAACCAACCAAGCACAGCAGTCAACAGTCAGAAAGCTAGCGGGTCCTATGGTGTTCATAACAAACAACAGTCTTGCATGGGCTCCACCAAAAATTCAATTACTACCTCGAGTGGGACCAAGTTGTTGGAATTTTGAAGCCAAATAAATCCACACTCAACTAGAACTTTCCAACAACATTTTCAGGGCACTCACCAATTTAATAATTTAATAAAGTTTGTGGGTCCCATGACAAATTCAACAAACTAATGGAATCAAGCACACATGCAACATGCATTATTTTCAAGCCAAGAAAGTCCATCCACCTTTGTTCTTGGCCCACTTCAATTGCACTCCAGCTGATGTATAAGTGTATGTGAGCAACGGACCGGCCACATCTTATAAGATCGAACAGAATATTGAACTTTGAAGAAGGTCCACCGACATGGCCTAGAACAAGACAGCTCACCGTTCACATGGAATCATTGAGCACCATTACATTAGATCAAGCAATGGCCTGACGGTGTGTAAGAACACGATCAAGCAACAAACAAGACACTTTAATTCCTTTTGTTGGACTAAAGTTACACTCGAGAATGGGAGACTACTGATGGGCATAGCCCAAATAGGTGGTGCAATGGGCTGTCCAAATGATTCCTAGCCCAACTTAGGCCTAGTGGCTAGACAAAAAGAAGAGACAAGCCGCTCTCTTTTCTTCTATGATTTTTGTGACATGACGACACTACTATGGCTGGCTACATATAGCCATAGACTTACGGCTGGTAGGACAGCGTGAAAAGACAGAGACAGGGGAGCAATCATGACTAGGGCACGGTAAGCCAAGAGGCAAAAAAATGTATGAAATATATCAATACATACATACTCTCTTTGACTACTTGGGGACTTTTGCCTCTTCTTTCCAATCTACATTAATCATCGGAGGGTCTTTAGGAAGGAACCCCACCCCTTGGGTCCTTTCTACTGGACTTGGTGCAGGTACTGCTGGGAAGACGAAGTTCGGCCAACTCGTAGAGCATCCGAATCCTGTCTGACCCATTTCTCGTCTGACCAAACTGCATCATCATGTGTGACTGTTGTTTGATTAGGAGATGGGTTTTATAGATTGGTTAAGGTGCATAGTAATGAATTTTGCGTTGCTGATTAGTGAATCTCTAGAGGGTTTACATTTGCGGTGCCTGAGAGAAGAGAAGGATTAACGTTGGGGAGAAAGAATTGATTATCGGTGGTGGTGGTTAGATCATCGGCGGTGGCGGTGGCGGTGGCGGTGGCGGTGAAGTGATCATTGTTTGAGAGAGAGAGAAAGGAGCTTCTTTTTTTTTTGGGGTAGGTTGAGAGAGGAGCTAATGTGTATGTGTGTGTGTGAGAGAGAGAGAGAGAGAGATAGTTGAGAGAGACGAAGACTATTTTGGTTTGGTGCATGTAAGGACATCTTTAACGGTGTATTTTTTTTTTTAATATCAAATTTAAGTAAAAATTTCTTTTGACATCAAATGTTTAAACAAAAGGTTAAGGCTTTATCAAACCATCGGTTGACTGGGCGGATGATTGGTCGGTCGACCCTTCAGTATAATTTTTTTTTTTATAAATTTTTGCTTTAAGATGGTAATTCGGAGGACATCTAGTGGTGAAAATTTAACGACAATGAACAATGACTTGATGAAAGGCATAACCGTCCTCAATTTGATAAAAGATTTGAGAAATCATGGATTTGATGAACAGTTAGAGGAGTAAAACATAAGTTTTTTTACCAAATTTAAATTTGATGATAGATTTAATGAATCATTAAAAATGGTCTAACAAACGCATTTTGGGAAAAGTGGGATTTTGCTTTCCCCAAGACTAGCCACATCATTCGGGCTAGTCGGGGGACTAATATTTGTGTGGATGTAGTGGAATTGTTTATTTTGGGATTCTACATTAAAGTGTTCGGTGTACTTTTAGTCTATAGTTTATTAAAATGAAATAAGTTAAATAAATTAAATAAAGTTGATTATGAAGATGTTGAGGGAGAGGTACTTTTGATTTTTATTTTTCAGCTTATAAAAAATTGCACCAAGCAATCTATTTTTGTTCAAGGCTCACAAAAAATAGTGTCCATCATAATTCAAAAAAAAAAAAAACTCATTATCAAATATCCCTAAATATCCCCTATCATAAATACTACAAACTTTTTATTTTTTATTTTTTTTTTCCAAAGGTCCATTAAAAAAAACTTTTTATCTTAAGGCATCAATTATAAAGACAGTAAAACTCTTTGAATTATCTAAAAGTTCAAAATAATAAAAATTAAAATTCTACTTGTACAATGGGGCACCAAATATTTTTTCCATTTTACAAATGCACAAATGTAAATGGCCGGATATGAGTATTCTTGTGATTGAATCAAAGATTCATTTATACCACTGCACATAATCTCTTTTTGACTCTTATACAGGAATGTCCCGGAAGCAATTTAAATGAGCAAAAATGCTTTAGAGCTCTAATAGCTCTAATCGAAGGTGGGTCTTACTTTGATGTAGTGTTTTGAGTTTTTTTTTTATATTTTTTTATATTTTTTATATTTTTATTTTCTACCTCACTAGAGCTCAATTAGAGCTATAATTTTGGAAAAAGATTTGTGCCTCGAATTTCTTTCCCCCGTATGCCCCGAATGCCCAAAACGACGTCGTTTTGGGCATTCTATTTTTTTTTTTTTCCCTTCTTCTTCTTCACGCAATCGACTGAGCAGAGGGAGAGGGAGAGGGAGAGAGGAGGAGAGTCATCTGCTCACCACCGCCGTCGCCTCGCCGCCGCCGATCGTTTGCTCACCACCGCCGATCGTCTGCTCACCACCGCCGTCGCCTCCGGCCTCGCCTCCGCCTCCTCCCACTGGTATGGCCCCCCTCTAGTCCACTCCTCCTCCTCCTCCTCCTCCCTCTTCTTCCTTTTTTTGCTCTGAAAAGAAAAAAAAAAAAATGGAATTTGGGGCATTCGGGAGAGCTCAAATTCGAGCTCCCAATCGCGATTGTATAATTTTAGAGCTTAAATGAGTCAGTATCCTATAGAGTGTTCATTTAGAGTGATAGGGTTAGGGTTGCAGTTAGGGTTTGGGAATTAAAATATAAAATGATTATTGTATCATTTTCAGTTATTCAAAAATTTATTTTAAAATAATATTTTAAAAAATTACTCTAAAAGATCCTAATTTCTCTAAAATATGTATTTCAAGTCCATTTGGTCTAAAAGAAAAAACATGAATTGATATTCATACAAAATATCATATTTTTCATTTTTTGAAAATGCAATTCTGTAACTGTAAAGGAAGTTATAATTTTTAAATTCAATTATATTATAGATATGTAACTACCGATTCAACACCTTCTAGTATATATATATATATAAATGCGGACTTGGCTCCCCTCCATCATAATCTAGATTGGACAGTGTTGTTCATGCCCATAAAAGTTCCATTGCGATAATTTGAACGGTTTATTTTATCAGGCTCTTCGTGTATATTATACACACAAAAATATTAAATTGATTTAATAATTGTAAACTATTTAATTTATCGCATTTGTTATAAAAAAAATAAAAATAAATAATAACCTATTTTTAAAAGGGGAAACTACACCCTAGTGGTATAATAATTTTTTTTTAATAAAAATATGGAGGGAGTGCAAATGACACTTGTCCCCCATAGTTTTTCACTTGCATACCATATATTTTTGTAATTTTTTTTTTCTCCCATTGCATTGTACTACCTCATTTTTAAAAACACACTTGCTGTTAATTTCTTGGAGAAAAAAATAATAAATTGAATAAGTTACGATTATTGAATTGATCTAATTTTTTAGATGATATATACGAAGGGGCCGACAAAATGAACAATCCGAATAATTTAAACATGACCTGTGTTGGACCGCACAACGCCGAACAATACCTTCCAATGGACTAGTGGAAAGCCCAGTCCTATATATATTTAGTAGTTGTTTGGCATGTCCTAAAATAACACATGCTATTTTAATACATTATCCTATTTAGGTCCCAATCATTTTATTTAAGTCATGTCACCTTTCTACCACATCACTTTAAATTTAACCCATATTTTACGTTTTTTTCCTAAAAAGTCAAAATGTATACTAATCTAATACTTCTCAAACAATTCCTTAGGCCCCGTTTGTTTTCAGAGGTAGAATGAAGGGGATTCATAGTGAGGGGATTAAGTAAAATTGTGTTTGTTTTGATGATAGTTGTTAGTGTAGGAATTGTTAAATTATTTTTATATAAAGTAATAAAACAAATAAAAAATATAAAACATTAAACATTAATATTTAAAAAAAAATTCCCAATATATAAAAAATAAAAATAATAAATTTTTTTTTAATCCCCTCATTATTTTTTTTAATACTATCTCCATCTCCTCCATCTCAATCCCCCTTCCAAACTCCATCTATATGACTTCCTCCATCCTAATCCCCTCCCCAACTCTACAAACAAACACAATACTAAATAATCCCACCTTCATCATAATCCCCTCTCATCTATTTAATCCCAAAACAGACGGGCCTTAGTGAGTTGTCAAAAGTGGTGTCCAGCAATATTGTAACCTGTCACCTGGTGGTGGTAGCGGTGAGAAGTGGAAATATTGCAAATTTTAATTCAACACAAAATGAGATGAGAAAAATGTGAATGAATGAAAGATTAAGAATGAAGCTTACAATGAAATAGTAACCAGTGACTCCAGCAAATGAAGTAGCCATAGTTGCACTGGAGAGAGAGAGCTCTCCGAGGTGTCCTAAGAACACAACCGATATCATCTGTATGCTGTACTGCAAAAAACCAACTATGACTAAAGGTCCTGCCAACTGCAATTGTTTCTTCAGTTCTTCTGCACTAATAATAATGGTGTTTGATGACGTCTCAAGCTCAACTACTTCCTTGTTTTCTATTCCTTTAAACCCATTGACGCTTTCAGAGCTTGGAATCAGAGGAAATTCAGGCACAGCTTCGTCAGAGGAGTCCTCCATAACTCTCACTATTGAAGACATTGGGAATGATCAAAAGGACTCTCTCTATGTAAAAGAGTGGCAACAGGACAAATTGACTCTCCACTATATCACATCTAATGCAAGGAGGATTGTTTTTATTTTAAAGAAATCTTAGAAGATATTTGTTTTGACGGACTGAATAAGGGAGATTATAATTCATCGGATTATTAATTTTGGGATATATTATCCCTAGATTATTTAGTTAGACTGGATTTGTATCCTATATTTGTTTAGTCATGAGATTAAATGTCTAGATTGGATTATTTTTAGTGAATTCAATGTTTGGTTGGACGGACTGGATAAGGATAAATGTTCAAAAGACTATGTTACCCTTGTCATTTATAATTTTTATTTAATATATAATTTTAAATTTGTAATTTATAATTTTAAATTTTTAATTTAACAACACTAAATTTTTTAATTTATGAGGCATAATTTTTAATTTATTATTTTCAATTAAATTAAATTCATAATTTATATTTTTTATTTAATATATAATTTTAAATTTATAACACTAAAAAAATAATTTTGTTTAATATATAAATTTAATTTTTTAACAACACTGACAAAATTTAATTTATAAGGTCATAATTTTTAATTTATTATTTTTAATTAAATTAAATTTATAATTTATAATTTATATTTTTTATTTAATATATAATTTTGAATTAACAACACTAAAAAAATAATTTAATGTTCAAAAGACTATTTTACCCTTTTTCAATTTTTCTTAAGTAATAACATGATGGTAAAATGGACATTTCACACATTAGTCCTATGGGATACTAATTCCATGAAAATAATCTCACCTCCTCTCCTAAGATACAATAATCCCTCATATGAGGGACTAATAATCCGAAGGAATTATTAATCGAGAATAAAAAAATTAAATCAAACAATAAACTATTAATTCGAGAATAATCCCTCAAAATAAACACACTCATATATAGTGGGTATTAGGCAGCGAATGACACCCCATACCATTATCATTCTCTGTTTGTCTACCATATTTGGTAAGTTTCATTTTAAACACAATAATAATTCAAAGTATTCATCTCATTAGTTTAGTAACAAAAATGAGTTGATCAAATTTATTAAATATCAATAAACAAATTATATTTTATTTTTTTTAAATAGATGACAAGTGTTAATTTAAACTTATATTGTTTATTTTATAAAATAAAATATAATTTTTTTATACATAAATTACACCTACACCTCTTGAGATTTATCTATAATACAAATTCCTCCTTGAGGTTCTAAAAATTACATTTTTCTCCATGGGATTTATTATCTTGTTACAATTTACTCCCTCCATTACCTAGCCATTCTGTTAACTAACATTTTCTGTTGACATCACCAATTATTTTTTTCTTCTAAAATGTCAAATTTACCCTCTGAAGACTCTCCAAAAATTGTCATCAAACTGACACTCTTATTTTATTTTATTATTATTATTTTGATCAGCGAAAGTCAGTGATTAGTTGTTAGATTAACACATTAGAGGAGTTGAAACTCATATATACCTATAAATCTTGTAAGAAAATCTTATTCTCCCATTTCACTCCTAAGAGTGAAATCCAAGATTATGCATACATAATATACACACACATTCATATATAGAAAATTAAAAAAATTCAATTTGTGAGTGCCGGACTTGGGTCTGTGTAGACAAACCCAAATGGTAATTGCTTGATGCGTTCATGTGTCCTAGAAACAACTCTAGAAGGTATTTATCAAGGGATTTATGTGTTGGTTTTAATAGGTAAACTTATTATTCATTAGGTTCTATAATAATTAATAGAGTTTTTATCAAACACTATTAAAAAATATGACTAATTGTTAAAAATTTGAAAATGGTCACAAACAATTTTAGGGTTAGTTTAAAAAAATCGTCACAAAAAATTCACTAATTTTAAACTTTCCACGACGATTTGAAAAATTCGTTACAAAAAAGTCAGTAATTATAAGTTGTAGCGACAATTTATAAAAATCGTAACGAAAAAGTCATTAATTATTAATTTTTAACGATATATACAAAAAATCATTATAAAAAATTATTTTTAACAACAATTTTAATAAAATTTATTGTTAATAAAATTTGATAAAAATTAAATCCAACTGCTAAAGCTATTAGTAGTTTACCCTTTCATCAAACACATATCATGCGGTCCATGACATTGCTCCATTATTACAACCCACGATCAATGTAACACAACCACCACATTCTCTTCCTCCACCTATAATTCAACTCCACCCAAAAAAAAAATAAAAAAAAATCTAAAACAGAACTCAAATTTTCACTTAAAAACACTTTGAAAATATATTATTTTAGTCGAAAATAATGCATCATATGCACTCTTAATTATATTATTTTTCTTCAGTTATAATTATTATTTTTTAGTTATAACTCATGAATTTTTTATTTATATATTATATTATGTTTAGTTATGATTTTTTTTTTAAATTATGATTAAAAAAATTAAAATTATGTTAGTTTTTTTTTAATTATATGATGAAAAATTATTCCCAATAAGGAATGTAAGCATTATATATATCCAAAAGGCAGTGGCTTGCCTCCGGTCCAAATCTGGACGGGAGGGTCCAGTCCGGCCCATTGGGCCTATTTTTGGGCTCCTTTTCGATAATTCAAACCGTTCATATTTTAGGGTTCATTGAGTACATTATTCCTGTAAAAAATCACGTCGATCGGATAACAGATACTATGTATTCGGATCACTTTTTTATGAACCGTTAATTTCTAACCGTCCATTTTTTTCCAAACAAAAGTAATCCGAATACATAGTATCTGTTATCTGATCGACGTGATTTTTTACAGGGATAATATACTCAACGAATCTTAAAATATGAACGGTTTGAATTATCGAAAAGGGACCCAAAAATAGACCCAATGGGCCGGACTGGACTGGACTGTCTCATATTTGAACCGGAGACAGTCCAGACCCTATGCAAAATGCTTTGCCATGTTGTTTAGCACTACATCAATTACCCGACATGGAAGATGACATGATATAGTTATTAATGTCCACGCTATCCGATATCAATAAGATTCAGTTGCGTTATGGAGTGGGAAACCATTACGTTCCAAGTGTCGTCGTGTCGAGTTATTATAGATTAGGGTGAGAATTTTCTCAACACATATTTAACCTATTTATTATTATTCAGTGTGTTTGGTTTGACTTTTCTGAATTAAGTTTTTTAAAAATTGAGTTTTTTGATTTTCATATTCTTTTGTTTTTAGTGAATATTTTTTAAATTTTAAACATTTTTTTTTATTTTTTTAGATGCACCTTAGTTAGATGTATCTAAAAAGTAAAAAATTTGTGAAAAAATATTTTAAAAAATTAATAAATACATAAAAATACAAAAAACGTACTGAATTCTTGTATTTTTTTTTCATATTTTTGGTATTTAGTGAATTTTTAAAAGATTTTTTTATAATTTTTTTACTTTTTAGGTGTATTAATGTTAGGTGTGTCTAAAAAGTAAAAAAATTACTTAAAATATTTAAAAAATTCAGTAAAAACAAAAAAATACGAAAAATAAAAATGTAGAATTTTCTAAAAAGTATTTTCTGAAAAATAAAAACAAACAAGCTGACTAGTTTTTTTTTTTCGGGTATTCTTTTGTTAATAGTTTGAGTTCATATTGGTACTGAGTTAAAAAATTATATCTTAATTTAAAATACCAAATAATATGGTGACATCAAAGTCTGCGCAGTGCAGTGCGGTTTGAATTGAAATGATAAATTATAAATAACGGGATTGTAAATAATTAAATTGTGATTTAGATGATTTGGATAGTTTTTATTTGCTAGTCAATGGATGAATAACCTTAAATAATATCAAGTATTTATATAATATATAATATTAATTTATATGATATTTTATATATAACGTTAATTTACATAAATTCAACATTTTAAATTTCTCTTAAATTAATTTTTATTTTAATATTTTATTAGAGATTAAAAATATATATATTAATTACAGGGAAGTAGAATTCAAACTATGGTTCAGATTAATCCACGATTAACTCACAGATCAGTGTGAATTGAATGACATTTTGCACATTCTACATGGGTGATGCTATATTTCGGAATTTGTGCCCCAAATGTGTCTTCGGGTGATTAGGCAGACTAATGTGGTATGTGACTTGGTACTGATGTGGCATAAAATAATATTTTCTTCCTCTCATTTTGTTGATTCACTATTTTGTTTTGGGATGTTCCAAAATGAATTTGAAAAGTCAAAATAAAAAATATTTGATTTTTCAAAACCACTCATTTTTAGTAATTATAAATATATTAAAAATTTATAAAGATAGGACATTAGTGAAAAAATAGTTTGAAATTTAAATTAAAATTTAATGATTGCATGCTCCCTTAAAATTGGAATCTTCAAAAGGGACCAACAAATTAGGACGGAAGGAGGATAAAATTTAATTTTTATTACATATTTACAATTATAATATTTGTAAGGATAAATTATAATAAATCTTTTTAAACTATGATCCATTTACATTTTGCCCTCTTAAATTTTAAAACTCAACAATTAATTAGGGATGGCAATGGATAATCTACCCTGTGGGTATCCATGGAGACCCAACCTAAATACATGGGTTTTCCCCTTTTTTTCCTATCCATTGGGTAGGGTAAGTGATATTCTATAAATATCCACAGGGGATGGGTTGGGGATGGGTATCCACTAATTTCCCCATATATCTTTTCTTTTTTTTTAAGATTTACAACCAAAACTAAATATACATTTAATCTTTTTTATTTATTTATTTACTTATTTTTTCAGGTTCATAGCTAACTTCTTTTTTTTTTTTTTTTTAAGATTCACAACCAAAACTAAATATACATTCAATCTTTTTTCTTTTATTTATTTATTTTTTCAGGTTCACAACCAACCTTTTTTTTTTTTTTTTTTTTTTTAAGATTCACAACCAAAACTAAATATACATTTAATCTTTTTTCTTTTATTTATTTTTTCAGGTTCAAAGCTAACTTTTTTTTTTCTTTTTTTTTTTAAGATTCACAACCAAAACTAAATATACATTCAATCTTTTTTATTTATTTATTTATTTATTTTTTCAGGTTCACAACCAACTTTTGTTTTTGTTTTTTTTTTTTTTAAGATTCACAACCAAAACTAAATATACATTTAATCTTTTTTCTTTTATTTATTTATTTTTTTTTTCAGGTTCACAGCTAACTTTTTTTTTTTTTTTTTTTTTTATAAGATTCACAACCAAAACTAAATATACATTCAATCTTTTTCTTTTATTTATTTATTTATTTATTCAGGTTCATAGCAAACATATTTTTTTTTTTTTTTTTTTTTTTTTTTTTTAAGATTCACAACCAAAACTAAATATACATTTAATCTTTTTCTTTTATTTATTTATTTATTTTTTCAGGTTCACAGCTAATTTTTTTTTTTATTTTTTTTATTTTTAAGATTCACAACCAAAACTAAATATACATTCAATCTTTTTTCTTTTATTTATTTATTTATTTTTTCAGGTTCACAACCAACTTTTGTTTTGTTTTGTTTTGTTTTTTTTTTTAAGTTCCACAACCAAAGCTAAATATACCTCCAATCTTTTTATTTTATTAATTTTTTTATTTTTAAGGTTCACAACCATTTTTTTTTTAATTTTTAAGATTCACAACCAAAGTTAAATATACATTCAATCTTTTTTCTTTTGTTTTTATTTATTTTTTATTTTTTAAGGTTCACAACCATTTTTTTTTTTTTTAAAGATTCACAACCAAAGCTAAATATACATTCAATCTTATTTTATCTTATTTGGCTCAACAATAAAATTAAATACACTTTAATTAACATTGTCACATTATTCTTGTCAAATTTTATGCATATTTAGAATTTTTAAAATTTATTTAAAAAAATTAAGAACACTGTCTAGTGCAGGTTTCGGTTTGCTTTTCTATGTTATTTTATTTTGTTATGTATTGTAATTTTCAGAATGGTTTGCTTGTTCTGAAATTTCAATTAACGAATATGAATCTATTTGTTTTATGTTATCACACAATTTATACAACATATATATATATGAATGTATTTGAAAATAGGGAAATTGTAGAGAATTCAAAAACAAGCATGAGTCGTGATTGGTTAGAAAAGATGGGTACAAAGATTTATTTGCTGGAAAAATAAAAACGGGATACAAAGTCTTACTAAATAATTTTTTTTAAAATAAAAGAATTTTTCTTAGTTATGAACAGATTTAACTGAAATCAGCTAGTTTCCCAATCTTATGCTTCATTTATTTAGAGAGAAAATATTTTTTATAAAAAAAATTAAAAATATATTTTTTTATATTTGGTGGTGGTGGTGATGGAACGAAGGTGAAAGTAGAGATTGTGACATAGTGGTGGGGTGATGGCGGCAGTGATGATGGTAGTGGCTATGGTGATGGCAGTGTGATAGTGAATGTGAGAATAGTAGTGATGGTGTTGTGAAATTAGTAAAAATTTAATTGAAAAAACATTTTTTTTTTAATCTTCCACGTTCTTTCACATTTTTTTTCAATTACTAAAACTTATTTGATTATCTCAAAATTATATATTTGATCATTATAAAACAAACTTTTTAATTAATTAATTAATGTGTATTTGATTTTGTTGTTGAACCAAATAAAATAAATAAGATTGAATGTATATTTAGCTTTTGTTGTGAACCTTAAAAAAAATAAGTTGTTAACATTAAATATATTAAAAAAGAGAAGAAAAAGATTGAAGGTATATTTAGCTAAAACCTTAAAAAAAAAAAAAAAAAAAAGAAAAAAAAAATTGTTAACATTAAATATATTAAAAAGAAAGAAAAAAGATTGAAGCTATATTTAGCTAAAACCTTAAAAAAAAAAAAAAAGTTGTTAACATTAAATATATTAAAAAAGAAAGAAAAAAATTGAAGGTATATTTAGCTAAAACCTTAAAAAAAAAAAAAAAAAAAGAGTTGTTAACATTAAATATATTAAAAAAGAAGAAAAAAGATTGAAAATATATTTAGCTTTTGTTGTGAACATTAAAAAAAAAAAAAAAATTTGTTAACATTAAATATATTAAAAAAGAAAAAAAGATTGAATGTATATTTAGCTAAAACCTTAAAAAAAAAGAAAAAAAAAAGAAGAAGAAGTTGTTAACATTAAATATATTAAAAAAGAAAGAAAAAAGATTGAAAGTATATTTAGCTTTTGTTGTGAACATTAAAAAAAAAAAAAAATTGTTAACATTAAATATATTAAAAAAGAAAGAAAAAAGATTGAAGGTATATTTAGCTAAAACCTTTAAAAAAAAAAAAAATTTGTTAACATTAAATATATTAAAAAAGAAAGAAAAAAGATTGAAAGTATATTTAGCTTTTGTTGTGAACATTAAAAAAAAAATTAAAAAAAATAATAATAAATGTTAACATTAAATATATTAAAGAAGAAAGAAAAAAGCTTGAAGGTATATTTAGCTTTTGTTGTGAACATTAAAAAAAAAAAAAAAGTGGTTGTTAACATTAAATATAAAAAATAAAAATAAAATAAAAATGGGGATTAAAATGGGTTGGGAAAAATCCAAATCCATTAGGAAATGGGGAGAGTGGTACCCATGGGGAATGGGGAATGGAGAATGGAGAAAATTTATTATAGGGGAATGGGGATGGGGAATTAATATCCACCCCATTAACCCCCATTGCCATCCCTACAATTAATCCCCTCGAACTATTATCATATTGCAGTTGACCTTTTTTGTTAGGATTATGTTAGGAATTTATAGAAAATCAAATCACGTGTGAAATATATGACATATTTATTAATTTTTTTAAAACAATAATGTCATTATCTGATGATTCCGTTTATACTTTACCACTAAGATAAGAGAGATAAATTACAAATGAAATCACCAGATAAAAGTATGATTAACATTAAACAATGAATAATTGGTATTATTATTGTCTTAAAAATTTAATAAATGTGTTATGTATGTTACACATGATCTGATTTCTATAAATTTCTAACAAAATCGTAACAAAAATGGTTAACAATAATAAGATAATATGTTGAGAGGATTAATTATTGAGTTTTGAAGTTCAGGAGAACATAGTGCAAATGAGTTATAGTTTAAGGGGATTTACTATAATTTATCTTTTTAATTTTTGTTTTTAAAATTTTTCAAATATTTTGTTTCAACCAAACAAGTTTGTAATTTTTTTGTTTTTCTAAAAATAAATAAAAAATGGTTTATAATTTTTTTTAAAAATAAACGAAAATCACAGACACTATCAAACACTATTGTTTGGCATCTCATGATTTTAGTTTAAAAGTCAAAAAATTATTAAATAAATTAAAAGATTTATCATTTTATTCTATAAACCTATCTAGAATTTCAAATCACGTGAGTTAGCCTAACATCCATAATTTGAACCTTAAAGTCTACAACAATGATTCATCCCTCCTTTTTCCCTCACCCCCTTTGACCCCCTCTCTCTCTCTCATTGGTTCCCTTTTTTTTTTCTTTTTTTTTTTTCCTACTCCTCCAATCACCACCCGCCACATGACAAAGGAGGTGAGGGGGTGACCCCCAAAAGGGGGTCCCAAGCATTATACTAAAGCCTGATAGTACTGATGAGAGTTTTTTCGAAATAAAAAAACAATAATAATTTAAATCACTAAAAAATATATCACTAATAGTATTAATGTATTGAAAATAGTTAAAAAAAAATAAATAAAAACAAGACATAAAAAATGAGTGAGGCCTACTATCACATTATTAGTGTTCTTTCTAGTGCTCCCTTTTTAGTCCTAAGCATTTTTCATAAAAAAATAGTCAAAGTCTGACAATGTATCTTGGTCTAGTCCTGAGAACCCACTGACTCCCACAGCAAACGGAGGGATTTACCATCAGGGCCATCATTTCACCTAACAAAAGCATAGGTGAGTACAAATTCAGAGTGTTGCAAAATAGTCTATTTACTTATTTTTTATTTTATAAATTATTTCATTTCATGATTTTTCGTAAAAACTTATTCTTAAATATATTATTTTATTTACTTTATATTTTAATTAAACAATTAAAAAATTATTAAAATAATCTATCTCCTAACTTCATAAGTTACCCAACAACACAAAGTTCCACATGTTTTACCCAACAACACTAATTTCCTTTTAACACTACTTTTGTTTTAATGGTTCTTTACAAACAAAAAAAACGTTGTTTACGAAAATAATAAAAGTCGTCCTATCTTTAATAAAAGCCACTTTTACACCTAGATATGTTTGTTTTCATTGATTAAAAGAAAATATTTTTTGTTTGTCGTAATACTAAATGGTAAAACTGAGGGGAAAAAAAATCTACAGAAAGAAATGGTACATAAGAGAATAAGCTAGAACAATCACACGCTATAACAAATGATATTTCAGCGATTAAATTTTTAGTTCTTAAAAGTTAATTTTTAATCATCAAAATTTTTTGGCGATTAAAATTTTTGATTACCAGATTAGTTGTTGAATAATTGTCGGGAAAAGTAATTGGCAACTAAAAAAAGTTTAGTCAATGAAAGTCCTCAATTGCCGAGTAATTTTTAGTCACCAAAAGCTTTTAAAAAAATTTAATATTGCATTTTCAGCGACTAAAACATTTAGTTGCCAAAAGACCTCAATTGCCGACTAATTTTTTAGTCGCTAAAAACTTTCAAAAAAATTAATATCATATTTTACGCAACTAAAACATTTAGCCGCAAAAAATTGAAATTATTTAGGACGATTAAAGTTTTAGTCGGCAAATTTTTTTTTTTTATTCATCTTATTTTTTTTAGCTACTAAGGCTAAAAATCGTCCTCTCTTTAATAAAAGCCACTTTTATACCTAGATATGCTTGTTTTCATTGATTAAAAGAAAATATTTTTTGTTTGTCGTAATACTAAATGTTAAAACTGAGGGGCAAAAAAATCTACAGAAAGAAATGGTACATAAGAGAGTAAGCTAGAACAATCACACACTAACAAATGATATTTTTAGCGACCAAGTTTTTAGTTCTTAAAAGTTAATTTTTAATTGTCGAAATTTTTTGGCGATTAAAATTTTCGGTTGCTAGATTAGTTGTTGAATAATTGTAGGGAAAAGTAATTGGCAACTAAAAAAAGTTTAGTTGCTGAAAGTCCTCAATTGTCGACTAATTTTTTAGTCGCCAAAAACTTTTAAAAAAAATTTAATATTGCATTTTCAGCGACTAAAACATTTAGTTGCCAAAAGACCTCAATTGCCGACTAATTTTTTAGTTGCTAAACACTTTCAAAAAAATTAATATCATATTTTCAGCAACTAAAACATTTAACCTCAAAAAATTGAAATTATTTAGGACGATTAAAGTTTTAGTTGGCAAAATTTTTTTTTTGTTCATCTTATTTTTTTTTAACTACTAAGGCTAAAAGTCGTCCTATCTTTAATAAAAGCCACTTGTATACCTAGATATGTTTGTTTTCATTGATTAAAAGAAAATATTTTTTGTTTGTCGAAATACTAAATGTTAAAACTGAGGGGAAAAAAAATCTACAGAAAGAAATGGTACATAAGAGAATAAGCTAGAACAATCACACACTAACAAATGATATTTTTAGCGATCAAATTTTTAGCTCTTAAAAGTTAATTTTTAATCATCGAAATTTTTTGGCGATTAAAATTTTTGGTTGCCAGATTAGTTGTTGAATAATTGTCGGGAAAAATAATTGGCAACTAAAAAAAGTTTAGTCGATGAAAGTCCTCAATTGCCAATTAATTTTTTAGTCGCCAAAGCTTTTAAAAAAAATTTAGTATTGCATTTTCAGTGACTAAAACATTTAGTTGCCAAAAGACCTCAATTGCCGACTAATTTTTTAGTCGCTAAAAACTTTCAAAAAAATTAATATCATATTTTCAGCAACTAAAACGTTTAGCCGCAAAAAATTGAAATTATTTAGGATGATTAAAGTTTTAGTCGGCAAAAAGTTTTTTTTGTTCATCTTATTTTTTTTAGCTACTAATTTTGTCGCCTAAAATCTGATTTTTTTAGCTACTAAACATTTATTCGCCTAAAGTCTGATTATTTTTTTTTTGGCTACTAAAGTTTTAGTTGCCAAATTTTTATTTTTTCAACTATTACAGTCTTAGTCATCTAAAGTCTACATTTATTTTTTTATGGCTACTAAATTTAGTAGCCAAATTGTTTTTTTCATTTTTTTTTTAGCTACTAATTATTTAGTCACTAAAAATATTTACTCCATTTTTAGCTACCAATTGTTTAGTCGCCAAAAACATGATTTTATATATATATGTTTTTATTAATTTGTCCACAACCTATATGTATTCTGTGCAACATGTACTATGTATATAAATAAAATAATACATATATTATTAACCATTCCACAATTTACATCCATTTCACTTCCAAGCATCCAAAAATAAATAATTTTTAATATCAAATTCCATACAAAAAGTATATTCTAACCTAAAATAATAATTCCATACAAAACAGATAATCATACGAAAACCATGTCCTCCGTACATAAAAAAATATATTCACTACCATGTTAAATGGCGATTTGGTGTAGTACAAATTACTATGGTAATCTGTATTATGACAAAAGGTAATCTATATACCACGCCAAAAATCATCCGTTCGATGCCAGAAGTTATTTGTACGGTTAATACTAATCCACACAAAAGCAGAGGAAGAAAAAATAGCGAGATTATACAAAAGTGTAAATTGTCCTCTGTACACAAAAATAGAATATCCACAAGTCCACGCCAAAAGCTATCTACAAAAAAATAAAATAAAATTGCACCCATATACTACCAGAAATGCATGCAGGACTTGATAGTCTAATGCAAAACGATCAGAGGTTATGGTGAGTGACTTAAATTGTTCATCTTCTTTAGTGCTTTTTCCATTAGACATGGTTGAAGTGTTGATTGAAAATATGACATTTTGTATGCCTTTACAATAGACTCAAGTACCACAATGCATGTGAATAATAGTAATCACTCATAACATTTAAGATTAAGACCATTGATAAAATATGTTTGAAGACTTAGAACTTAGTTATCTATAATTAATAGTATATGTGACATAATTAGTTATCTAAATATGTTCGACTTAGTTTTAGACGTTTTCGACTCTACTCTCAACCTAGGTGTGCTAACTACATGCCGTCCATTTCTACGGGTCCTATTTGTTACGAGAAAGCTGCCTGTGACATCTATAGAGTGGTTAAGGGGCTGTTTTGCATTTTTGCCCCTGAATGCCTTTTTTTGACTAAGTTTAAGGTGTTTTCGACTCTAACTCTCAACCTAGGTGTGCTAACTACATATCATCTGTTACCATAGGTCTTATTTATCACGAGGAAGCTGCTTGTAACATCCATAGGGTGGTTTGGGTGTTGTTTTGCATTTTTGTCCCCCCGAACATCCTTTTTCGATTAATTTTAAGACGTTTTCGACTCTAACTCCAACCCAGGTGTGCTAACTACATGTTGTCTGTCCCCATAGGTCCCATTTGTCATAAGAAAGCTTCCCGTGACATCCATAGAGTGGTTCAGTGGTTGTTTTGCATTTTTGGCCCCCAAACACCCTTTGTCGACTAAGTTTAAGGGATTTTCGACTCTAACTCCCAACGTAGGTGTGCTAACTACATGCCATCTATCCCCACAGGCCCTATTTGTCATGAGAAACCTGCCCGTGACATCCATAGAGTAGTTCTGGGGCTGTTTTGCATTTTTGCCCCCCCGAATGCCATTTTTTGACTAAATTTAAGACGTTTTTGACTCTAACTCCCAACCTAAGTGTGCTAACTACATGTTGTCTATCCCCACAAGTCCTATTTGTTATGAGGAAGCTTCCTGTGACATTCATAGAGTGGTTCGGGAGCTATTTTGTATTTTTGCCTTCCGAACGCCCTTTTTCGACTAAGTTTAACGTATTTTCAACTCTAACTCCCAACCTACGTATGCTAATTGCTTTCCGTTTATCCCCATAGGTCATATTTGTCATGAGAAAGCTTCCCGTGACATCCCTAGAGTGATTTAGGGTTGTTTTGTATTTTCGCCCCCCGAACGCCTTTTTTCGACTATGTTTAACGCGTTTTCAACTCTAACTCCCATCCTACGTGTGCTAATTAAATGTTGCTTATTCCCACAAGTTCTATTTGTCATGAAAAAGCTTCCCATGACATCCCTGGAGTGTTGAAGTGTTGTGAGTGCAATGTACAAGTAATTAAATGAGATTATGAGTAAAGTTCACGGACCTGGATATACATGATTGACACATGGTGAGTAAGATGCTCAATCTTTTCCTTATGCATGGGGGACTAAGTTTTGTAAGGTATGAAAAGGAATGCGTGACGTAAATGGGGACGTATATTAGATTAAGCAGAAACACAAGGGTGTTAGATAAATAATGAAAATAACTCCAAATATTGCCCATATGAATTTAACTGGGAATACAGAGAGAATGATAGAATAGAAGTAGACTTGCAACTCCATCCACAATGTCTCAATGAGTGAATATATAAACAGGGATTTGAACAGAAGAAATATTCAAACTGATGGCAATGTGAAATTCATATCACAGATGAGACTCACTTTGAAAAGAGGTGTATAAACTATGAATTACATAGTGCTTGATGTCCAATACATTACATAATTACAATTTATCATAGCACAAATCTAATACTCATTCCAAGAAGCCAGACACTAGTTATGTAACGCCCCCAAAATATATACAATAAATACATCCCATGGACAGAAAGATAATAGAAATAATGTGCTTTCATACATAAGAGTTTGTATACAAAAGATAACACATGCAATATACATTCATAATTGTTCATTCTGAATCGACAGCATGTGTTACAATAATAGGAGAATTAAAAACTAAACAGGTAATAATATGCCCTATAGGCTTACATCTTTTCAAGTCGTTGCTTGGTTATAACAAAAGTGAGCCTAGTTCAATACAATCAAAGCCCGTGGCTATATAAAGAATACAACAAAAGAAAGAAGCTCTTGCTCTCAAAAGTCCCTCCCCCGCTATTGCCTTGGCGGAGGCATGTCACCAATACCTGAAAATGGTTTTCCCCAAATAGGGTGAGCTACAGCCCAATAGGAATAATCTAACATAGTATATGAGATTTAACAAAGATATAAGTACAATGTGCATATACAATGCCTGTGACAAAGCATTCACATTTTTATACAACCATAAAATACCAAGTTTGTATCTTATTCCATTTTCCTTCAATTCGTTTCAATTCATAAGTCAATTTAATTATCTTTCAACAACCCAACTGAGACTACAACTCAGTGGCTATCAAATCAACACAATTACCACACAAACACTTTAATCTTCCATTTTATGGAAATTTCGTCCACGGGATTGATACCCATGTATACGCGCAGTTTCAGGATTTTCACCCTGGACACACATGCTTACTTAATTCAATGGAGTCCATCCCTTATCTCCTCCCAAATAATGGAGTACATCCCATTTCTCCTCCCAAATAATCATACATATACAATGTATTTAAACTTAGTCATATTCAATGACAACCAACAAGAGATTAGTTTTAATTTACATAATCCTTATGCAATTTTTATAACAATCATGGCTATCCTCCACTGATAGCCCAATATAGATATTTCTAAATAGATATTTAATCTCAAAGCAGATAAATCATCTAAATTTCCATTGATGTGAGTTAATAATACACATATAGCTCCACCATTTATATCATCATCTATTCAATTTCACACTTACAATGTCAATTCCATTTATTTAAACAAAATAATTATCTGAATAAAAATTACGGCAAACTTCCCTCTTTCCCAACTATCAACTCAAAGTGCCAAAATCAACCATTTTTCCACCATACAACCTCGCATTCAATCCCACAACCATTTTCACAACATAAACATGAAAACCCCCATTTTTTATTTCACACCCAAACCTTAGGTTTGTCCATAATACACCTAAAGCCCACCAATCTTATACAATGATCAAATAACTAAGTTAAAAACCATATGAAAGCATAGAAAATCCTTACCTTAAGTGTAGAAGCCCAAAGGAGGAGTGGAGAAGCTTCAAAGATGTCGAAACCAAACTCTATTCAGATGAAATGGTAGCCCTTGAGATGCTCCACCTTTTTATTAAATGGAGTAGGGTAGAGAGATTCTTAGATCCTAGTGGATTTGTAAAGAGAAGTCGGATTTTAGAGAGAGAATGAGCTGGTCTAGGGTTTTTGAGTGAAAAGATATTAAAAAGTGACGTAAAAATGAGCTGCTGCGAATTGATATATATGAGGCTAGCTCGAGCGCAAGAGTTTTCACTTGAGCGACCAGACACAACAAGTGGCCTCGCTCGAGCGCAAGAAGCGTCGCTCAAGCGCATAATACATAGTCTCAAAGTTTTATAGACATACACCGTCGCTCGAGCGCAAGAAGCTTCGCTCGAGCGAAAAAAACTACCCTCCTAGTATCTCTGTAGGCCTGCAAAAATACTGGGAGTTTACAAAGCTCGCTCGAGCGTAAGAAGTCTTGCTCGAGCGAAGAAGCAATTTTCTGGACAACAACAATTGGACCAACTAGCAACCAACCTATTCCAAACATGCCCAAGACACTCCAATACTCAAACTCAAAGGGGAAAGGAGGGAAAGAGACATAAATAACAATATCAAACCATGAAATCCGAGTCCGGAATACAACAAAGGTTGGGTCAAAACTTGAATCGCTATAAGTTATGTCAAGATTATTTCATTAAATACGAAAATATATTATCAGCATATACATTACAGAAAATCACCTATCACATCTTTTGGGGCAAAATAAGAAATAAAATAAAGGATACATGAGGCAACAAGATTTTAGCTTTCATTTCATGTGCCTATCACCAAATGAACTGATAGCAACCTAACAATTATTCACTTTAAGATTCTTGAAGCTGGGATGTGAGACTGGATTTATAATCCACATACCAATCAACACAGCGAGCGATAGTCAAACAACTAAAAACAATTTTCAGAGATGCCATGTAGAAAAGTCTCTAAACACTCTTCCAAGAAACCAATCCTCTCCACAAATCAACCCACCAGGGTAATTTAAAAATTGCAGCAATAACCAACAAACTACCAATAAACAGTAATATAATAAGGTGATCACAACAAGAAGGGTCATCCTTAACCTTACCTATCATAAGTGGGTTGGTCATCCTTCATGTTTTGACAAAATAATATATTCTACCTTAGAAATTTGTCCAACTACTATTTTGTTTAGTAAAAATGATTTTCCTTAAAGGGGGTGATTTAGTAAGTGGCAAGACATGCAGTCTCTTCCTTTACAGTCAACAAATTATTATGAAAATAGATCATCCAATTATGTTCCATAACCGCTTCTAAAGAAACTATTTGAGAAATCACTCAACAAAATTAAGGAGAAGAAGATATGCATCAATGGATGATTACGAAAGACTTTTTGAATTAACTATCTTATCATATCAAAGAGTTAAAGCGACATTAATAAAATGTAAGGATATATCTTCCTGAAAATACTTGGAGATAATACAAAGAGTTAAACATTGAAGTATATACTTCGAGAAAATACTTCAATGCAAAATGCCTAGCACAAAGATAAAAAGGGAAAATGTCAATGTGGAACCATGATTGTCACACCTCGAACTATTCGCTAATTTGAAAATTAAAAACTTACAGTACACCATTCGAAAAATTCCGAAACCCTCCAGATATCAACTGCCATGTGTTTAGTTTCAAACCCAATTGGATTTACTTGCTTTGCTTATCGTAAGAATTAGTTACAATTATTTATATCCAAATAAGTCCCTTTCTGTAGCACCTTAAAGAAATTAACGGTTCTCTTAATGTACATGAGCAATCGACTCAAGGAAAAAAATGTAAGAAACTAGACTCGTAAATGATTCTAATGATACTGATTTGATAATTTTTAGATTAATACCCAAAGAGAACAATATATTTAAATTCAAAAGTTTGTGTAGATTTCATTAGAAATGCAAACTACACCCATTATTATGGTACCAATTTAATTCCTATTTTGTAAAACCTTTAAACACCCAACACTCACTTATGAACAGCCACTTAACATCCACTATTACACTTTCTACATTGAAGCACCCATTAGAATTGTCAAAGAGAACACCTATACCTCACGTGTATCATGTTATCAAATTCCACCAACACAACTTGTATAGCTCCAATAAATATTAATAAACACCCAACCAAATGTTACACCCACAATGGTGTGTGTAAATTAAATGTATAAATTAAATAAACAATAAAATAAAATAATTATATAAATTAAACTCCGAATTAAATGCTTACAGAAATTAATGTCGAGGCTTGTGTTGAACACAATCTTCTTAAAGTAGATTTCTCTCTCGCTCCGGTGGTTCGAGTTTTAACGGCGTCTACTTCCCAAGATGAAACAATTAACACTTGAATTTCAAGTACTACAAAATCAAGTTTGACGAACCAAATTATGTTGTAACTCTCTCTCTTTCTTCCTAAAATTAAATACAGAATAGATGCAAAGAAACACAAAGAAGAAGGATAAAATTCTGATAACAAATTATGATCCAAGAAATGTTGGAAGGGTGGCTTTTTATAAGAGAAATAGTAACTATTCCGAACAGGTAGAAACCTGTTCGGACAAATTGAACAGGTACCTGGACAGATTTGAATTTGTTTGGACAGATTCAGTTTGAATTGAACAGATATAAACTTATTTTGAACCCTTTGATCCTGTTCGGGTGGGTCTGAACCCGTTAGGGATCTGTTTGGGTGAAGGAAAAATTCTGGACCAATTTATTTGAAATTTTGAAATCAAAATTAAAAATAAATAAATAAAATTTAAATGTTTTTAGCCCAAAAAGATTAGTATTGGGCTGGACAAGCCCAACCCAACCTCACACTACGTACCCGTGCCCAAGCCTAGGCCCAACCCGCCCGACCGACCGGACGGACGGCGGTGCGCACATGGTTTTTATTTTGGGTCCAATGGGTCTAGCCCACTTTACCCATAACTTCACCCTTCCACAAACTTGGGTACCCCTTGGGGCCCATCCCAAGTATCCCAAGCTAAGGTATATAAACCGATTCAAAACCTGAAGCCTTTCCAATGTGGGACAAGCACATTTCACAAATGTATAGGAAACCCACCTAAATTCATTTTCATGAACCCGAAAACGCGCATTGAATTCTCATTTATTCGGAAATGATTTTGAGCAACTAGATAGCCGATTTTATTCACTACGCGACATTAAACATGAACCTAATGAAAAATGTTAAAAATAACGATTGGGTCCCACATTAATTAATGCTCAAAGTTAGCAAAAAATAAGGATTTTCCCAAAGCCATTTTCCAACAATTCCCCACATGAATGGACTTCACAATAATAGACATGCAACAAGATGCAGACAAAGAAAGAGTACATTAAGAAGATACACCACATCGAGATAGGTAGCTTTTGGCTTTGAACCACCTCTAGTGAAAGCCTATCGGACTTACTAGCTAACCAGTGGACGCGATGCCTTGGAACTATTCAGCTGTTTGTGTAAGCCAAGACAATAGACTACGCATAGTGTATCCGTAGACACAGTTTAGTTCTTACGGTTGTGTTCATTTTGGCCCTGAACAACGCCTGGTAATTCATGAGTGCTCTAGAGAATTTAGCCGTCTCAATTCTCACAAAACCAGTCCAGTTCACACTCATATAGGTGATTTCTCATTAAGAGTATCCTACTATACCCCATTTGGATGTCCAAGCTATAAGAATCATTAAAAGAAAAGCTTATCCTACTAACGCTGGAGGTATCACTCTTCTTATCATAGAAATGGGTAGGAGAAACCCTCTTTAGTGATACGTGAAGTCATCCATAATTCGGTTGTCCCTTTGAACCTAGATCTTGGGATCTCCAGTCAACTAGGTTGGGTTGCCATTATGGCAATTTTTAAGTAATAGGCTTTAATCCCATTCCCCTTGATAAATAGTACACTTGCTCTCTAGCTAGCCCTTTAGTCAATGGATCCGCAATATTCTCCTTTGACTTTACATATTCAATAGAAATTATTCCATAAAGCAAATGTCTAATGGTATTATGTCTTCGACGAATGTGTCGAGACTTACTGTTATACATATAATTCTGTGTCCGTCCTATTGCTGCTTCACTATCATAATGCATATAGCTGGCACGGGTTTAGGCCACATTGGAATGTCTTCTAAGAAATTACGAAACCATTCTGCTTCTTCTCCTATTTTATCTAATGTGATAAACTTAGATTCCATTGTTGACCTAGCTATGCATGTCTGCTTGGAAGATCTCTAAGAGACTGCAGCACCTGCCAGGGTAAAGACATATCCACTAGTAGATTTTGAGTCTTTAGTATCTGATATCTAATTTGCATCATTGTACCCCTCGAGTACTGTTGGATATTTGGTATAATGAAGGCCATAATTCTGGGTATGTCTTAGATACTTAAGTACCCTAATTATCACTTTCCAATGATCGGACCTTGGATTACTTGTGTACTTACTCAATTTGCTTACAACATAGGCTATATCTGGCATAGTACAATTCATTAAGTACATCAAGCTTCTGATTATCTGAGAGTACTCTAATTGTGATATGCCTGCACCTGTATTTTTTGACAAATGAAGACTAATGTCAACAGGTGTTTCAGTAGGACGGTCGTCATGCTTTCCAAATTTCTCCAGAATCTTCTCAATATAGTGAGACTGAGATAAAGGATATCCTTCAGATGTTCTAGTAATTTTTATTCCTAGAATTACATTTGCTACTCTCAGATCTTTCATGTCAACCTTTTTGTTCAACATTTTCTTTGTGGATTTAATCATGCCATTATTGCTTTCAATAATGAGCATGTCATCCACATAAAGACAAACTATGACATAACCCTTGTCTGTGCTTTTAACATAGACGCATTTGTCATATTCGTTTATCTTAAAACCATCCGAAAGCATAGCATTATCAAATTTTCCATGCTATTGTTTCGAAGCTTGTTTTAATCAATAAAGGGATTTGACAAGTTTACAAACCTTTTTCTCTTGGCTGGGAACTTGAAACCTTTCCGGTTGTTCCATATAGATTTCCTCATCTAATTCACCAAATGCAATGAACAACCAAAAAAAAGTCCTAAAACAGTGCTAAATAAGTCCTAAAACATGCTGGAATTAAGACAAAAAAAAAAAGAAGCTAGAATAATAAGCTAAAACATAGAGCTATGTAAGCTAGTGAAAAAGACACAAGGAGGGGAGGCTACCCCCTCCACTTTTGGACTTCAAAACATGTGTTTAACCACTGAAATAACTCTGAAATTCAGTATTTAAAAGCTCAAAAAAAGATATTGTAAAGGTGGGAAACACAAGGGTAAAGGCTAGAGAAACAAGATGGAAAGAAAGGTGAACCACCCCTCCATCCTTTAAGGCCTTTCACCACAAGTTTCAGCCCAAAAATACAGAGATTAAACAGTCCAAAAATAGTAGAAAAATAGTAGGAAAAGAAGCAACCAAAGTAATGAAACAAGCAAAGCCTTATACCTCTTGAAGAGAAGAGTACTTTTAAGTAATAATCCAACACACACACACCCTTAAGAGCTCAAAGTAGGCTCAAAAGTACCTTAGCTCAAAGATGGCAAGGTTTGGTTAAGAGTGTATAGGCAAAAGCTCAAGAAATTTCAAGAGAGAGAGAGAGAGAGAGAATTGTAGAGAGAGAAAATTAATTTTTGCTCTAATTTTTATAACCTTCAAAAATGGAAGGGGAGGTCCTCTATTTATAGAAAAATATCAAACTCCCTCAGAAACATCCATCCATACACGTGTAGGTAGATGCAAACATCTGTGCAAACAGCTGGCACAACTGGCAGAAAATATCTGCAAAACACACTTGTGGCCGGCAGGCCACACACTTGGCCGGCAAGCCACAAAGGATGGCTGGGAGCCAAAAGGGATGGCCGGCAGCCCACAAAAATGGGCCTGCAGGTCCCAAGTTTTTTAGGTTTGAAAGGCTGGGGTTTTGGTGCAAAAACAAGGCACAAGGTTTGCAGGGTTTTGAGGCTCAGAGTTGTGGCATTCCGCTGAGGACTTTCGAGCACTTGACAAGCATATACATTCATCATTGGGTGTGCAAGTGATGGTGCCCAAGTCGTAAGGGCAGTCAAAAATGGGGTGTCTACAGTTGCCCCTTTTTGGTAGAACTCGAAGTCATGAAATGATGTAAGTAATTGTCAAAGCCCGAAGACGACCCATTTTGACGAGGCCGTAAGACTTGGGCAAAACAAACAAGACAAAAAGTAAATGGTTGCACTCGCAAGCTGCTTACATATCCCTTTGCAAGAAATCAAATCAGCGTAGTTCAGGGGCAAGAAGCAAATCACATGTACGAAAAATAACTTATGATCATGCAATGAAACAAAGCAATGTAACATAAATTAAAGAAAAAAGAATCAAGCCGTGTCTTACACGAAAAGACGTGGATAAATCAACACATCTCACGCGATCGAGACAACAAAAGCGCAAACCAACCTACATCCCGCGTAGAAAGGATGTAAGAAAATGTAAGCCAAGCAATGTCTCGCAGAGGGAAAACGAAAAAGGTTCCAAACCCAAATTGTGCCTCGTGCAGAGAGGGTGAAAAGATGGTATTCCAAGTGCACCAGATTTTTTTTTTTTAAATCGAGGAAAACAATTCCAACGCGTCTCACGCGAGAGGAGGAAAATGTGGTGTGAACATCGGGACACCCAATGTTTTTAACCGAGGACTCGAGATCTTAACGCGTCGCACGCGAGAGGAGGAGAGGATGGTGTGAACAAATAGGCACACCTGTTGTTTTTAACCAATTTAAACAATCCTAACGCGTCACACATGAGAAAATGAGGGGTGGTGTGAACAAACAGGCGCACATTCTATTTTTAACCGATTTGAACAATCCTAATACATCGCACACGAGAGAAGGAGAGGTTGGTGTGAACACCGTGCGCAACCGAAGTTTTTAACCGATTTGAACAATCCTAACACGTCTCACGTGAGAGGAGGAGGGGTGGTGTGAACAAACAGGCGCACCTGTTATTTGTAACCGATTTGAACAATCCTAACTCGTTGCATGCGAGATGAGGAGGGGTGGTGTGAACAAACAGGCACACCCGCTGTTTTTAACTGATTTGAACAATCCTAACGCGTCGCACGTGAGAAGAGTAAGGGTGGTATGAACAAACAGGTGTACCTACTGTTTTTAATCGATTTGAACAATCCTAATGCGTTGCACGTGAGAGGAGAAGAGATGGTGTGAATAAACAGGTACACCTGCTATTTTTAACCGATTTGAACAATCCTAACGCGTCGCATGCGAGAGGAGAAGAGGTGGTATAAACAAACAGGCATACCTGTTGTTTTTAACCGATTTGAACAAGTCAACAAAGGAACAATCAGACAATCAGAACTTAAGCAGGATTATCTCTCCCCAGGAAGGCCTCGGCCTCAGAAAACGAAACCCACGGAGATAATAAAACAACGTATGAAACGAACAAGTACGATAGATGCACAAAGTGAACAAAATGACAACTCAACATAATGATAATGCATGTTCCATACAAGACAGATAACCGATGTACGATGTTAATTGAAAGCATATTCTATGCAAGCATACTCAATGCATGAATCATGAACAATGCAGGGCATGCGTGCAATACAAGTGTATGTGAAAATGCATATTCGATGCGACAGAAGAAAACAAATACATAATTTTGACAGAACGAGCAAAAGTAATGTTCAACGACAACCTTCGACTTACCTCTCGGAGACATTGCAACATGCTCAAAAAGGATACATCTCGTTCATATTGGCAAGTGGAGCACATTCACGCACCGGAACGTAGTTTCGAGATCCCTTAGAATCAATCTGTACCCAACAGTGAACCTTCCATACATTTCTCGAAGAACAGAGGCACAAAACAGCATCATGACACAAGTGAAGACCGTCGGCCACCTGCCGGCCTCCTAGGAAGGCTGCCGGCCACTTGCCGACCACCAATTGGGCTTGCCGGCCACCCGTGCCAGTTTAAGGTAGTTTTGTTTTTTCAGCCTCGGGTCTTTAAATATACAACTCCAAACTTCATTTCCTCACAAACCCTTGTCCGAAAATCCTCTCTCTCTTTCTCTAGGTGCTTACTCTCTCTAGATTTGTCATTTCTACGCGTTTTCTAACACCCCACGCAAACTTTTTTTCGTAAAACCCTTTTAATTCTCTACGTTTTGAACTGAACATAATTTGATTTCATCACTTTGTCCTGCATTTCCACCACTTTAGGCTTGTTCTCCTTGAGTTTCTCTTGGGTTTCGTGAACTTTCTCGGGTTTTGACTTTTTCTCCAATTTTCTCTCTCCTAGGGTTGACTTTTTCCAAGTTTTTTCTTTTTTCTCCATTTTTCTTCATTTTTCACCCACTTTTCACCTACTTTCCCAGATGGCAGACGATATTCCACATGACGGGGTTCCTCCTGAGGTTCCGCCTCCACCATCACCCACAGCTGAGGTTGAGGGGCTAACGGTGGAAGGTATGACAGCTGACCTAGAGGCAGAGTTCGCTCCGGGACTCGAGCCCGAGCCATTACCACTGGGGATTCGGCCCTTCGATCCAGAGATGTATCATCCCCGCACACATATATTACCGCCTGGAGGCATCTGGCACTTTAGCGACTTTGCACGTGGCATGCCAGAGACCTTCTGCTGAGGGAGCCAGCCTCCCATCTTTCTTATGGCGCCTTAGAGGTAAAAACTCTATTTTCATGTATTTCTGCCTTCCCTTGAATTGAATTTCTTGCATTGCCTTTATTCTGAATGCTCATTTATCATTCTCCTTCATTTGATTCACTCTTTTTTGTCACAAGGAGACTTCCGTGCCTACAGGGGGTATGGAGCAACGACGGCCAGAGACTGGTACTATGAGCTCCTCGTAGGAGTCTACAATATTGTCGACGAGGCTGGCTTCGTCCTTTTCTGCTCTGAACTTTCACGCCTCATAGCGAGCCGGCCCCTCCTCGGAGCATTGGTGGAGAGGTGATGGGAGACCACTGATTCTTTCCACTTCTCTTCCACTGGGGAGATGACGATGGCTCTCTATGACTTCTCCATGCTTACATGCTTAGGAGTAGGGAGTGATCCGATCCCCTTCGATATGGATATGGGTGAGTGGGAGGCAGCTTGGATCTTCCTACTTAGAGTGCGCCCACCTATATCCAGACCAGCGATGGTGCGGTATCGCTGGTTTTCTAAGCATTTCCGCGAGAGCGAGCCAGTGACCCTGGAGGAGATAGAGCAGTACGCCCGGGGCTTCCTGATGTTCCTCCTCGATACCACCTTGTTTACAAACAGGTGGAACACCGTAGGATTGTATTTACTCCTTTAGTGACTTTGCCCTGGGTCCGATTCTATGACTGGGACGGAGCTGGCCTTGCCACACTTTATGGCTACATAAACTCCACTTTCTGCATGAGGGGAGAGCAAGTCGAAGGCTACTGGCGAGCCTAGGAGGTATGCACTCCACTTTTTACTTGGCACTTACGCTTTCTACTTCACATTTCTTGCTTTATAGCTGTTCAACACATGTGCTTTCTGCTTTGCACTTTCTATATCTGTTTATGCTCTGTGCTTTCTGCTATGCACTTTCTATATATGTTGACACTGTACTCTCTACTTTGTTCTTTCTATATCTGTTGAAACTGTTGACTCTCTATATCTGTTGCACTTTCTATATCTGTTGACACTGTTGATAACACTACTGCTCTTTCTTTTGCAGTTATGGGTTTACGCATATTTTTCGGCCCTTGCTCCAGAGCCTATGGAGGAGATCCCCTCTGTTGTCCCTTACTCGCGACGGTATGACGGCCGGTGTCGGCGCCAGAACCGTGATGATACGACCTTCTCCTTCTTCCGCCGTTACTTCGATACAGTGGTCGCCGATGAGGTAATCCGAAACTCACAGTCATTTTTGCTTTAATACTGCTCTGATTCATACTTTGGCAACTGACGACAACTAACAATCTATACATTCTCTATTTGCAGATCACATGACAGCCTTAAGCGACGATGCTGGCCGGGGTGAGGGACCAGTACACGGGGGCTTGGGGCATATCTCGTTTCCAGATTCTGTTGGAGGGCCCAGTCTGCTGAGCTTGGTTTCTAAGTGAGCGGTTTGTACGCCAGACCGTAGGCTTGCCCATTCCAGTCATCATTATGCCACCCTCAGCGTCTATGCGGATAGCATATAGCCTCTTAGTTGAGGCTATTATTCAGTTCATAGCGAGCTTAGATGCAAACTTCTTCAGAGCAGATGGTGATTATGCGACATTCATCCAGACTTATCTTATGTCTCCTCTGACGAGTATTCATACAGGCGAGGGAGCAGGAGCTCCTGCGGGGGGTGGAGCGACTCAAGAGACCATGGCCTATACTAGAGGGGCCTCTTCTATTGGGCAGATGACCAGTTGGCTGGAGATTCCTATTACACTCATATGTTGGCTGCTGACTGGGACTGCCTACTAGATTCCAATTGAGTCGGCAGAGGCAGGGCACGAGTATGTTAGAGCTCGAGGCGCGCCTCAATTATGGACCACACTTTACAATTTGCACCCCACATTTTCCATTTCAGATATGTCTATTCCAGATATTCATTAGTCAAATGCACTTGTAGAAACCTACTACGGAGTATGTAGAGAGCCTCCTCGAGCTAGTTGCCTCTCTGATCGGCATGGTGCAGAGGAGAGAGACGCTGCTTGGTCTCCACAGTATTCAAGTATTTTCCTCCATTTCAGCATGTATTTCATTACTAATTCTATTGTGCACCATACTATCATATTTCCACTGATACATTGTGTAGACACCCCATTTTTGACCGACCTTAAGACTCAGACGTCACCGATTGAGCGCTCGGTGATGTTGCATGTTGTGCTCGTTCAGAAGTCTTAGAGTCGCGGCCGTGCGCCCTGCCTCCGGACTTCCGAACCTTCTTCTGCACATTGTCTCGGTTTGCGAACCAGACTCGGTTTTCTCTGTTTTTCTTCCTGAGGGGAGGGAGTGGTCCTGTAGACCATCTCTCGGTGGCCGTGCGCTACTTTTCGTGGCCGTAGGCCATTTTGCCCATTTCGGAGCCCGGTTCCCGGTTTTCGGAGTCGTCAGGCCGTGTGCCTCGGTTCGGGACCGCCCAACCGTCTCCGATTCCTCCGGTTTTTGGCATGTACCTCTGTTTCATCATTCCAAGAAGCACCCTGGGGTCGCGGATACCCACTTCGTGGCCGTATGCCACTTTCGGTGCTTATAGCCGGTTTTCGGGCCCCGAACCTCGCGGTTTGGCCCCCGAGCATTCATTTCGCATCGGTTTTCTCCGATTTTTGGCATGTACCTCTGTTTCATCATTCCAAGGCACCCTGGGGTCGCGGATACCCACTTCGTGGCCGTATGCCACTTTCGGTGCTTATAGCCGGTTTTCGGGCCCCGAACCTCGCGGTTTGGCCCCCGAGCATTCATTTCACATCGGTTTTCTCCGATTTTTGGCATGTACCTCTGTTTCATCATTCCAAGGCACCCTGGGGTCGCAGATACCCACTTCGTGGCCGTATGCCACTTTCGGTGCTTATAGCCGGTTTTCAGGCCCCGAACCTCGCGGTTTGGCCCCGAGCATTCATTTTGCATCGATTTCTGTTCATTCTTGGCAGGTACCTCTGTTTTCATACCGAGGAACACTGGGGCCTCTGATGCCCACTTCGTGGCCGAACGCCACTTTTTATTTAGAGCAAAATATCTAGATATTTTGATAGATATTTAGAGCAAAATATCTAGATATTATTTCCACCTTTTTGGCCCTCCTTTTGACCTCTCTTTTGGCCATAAAAACCAGCAGCTCCCAGCTGGTTTTGAGGTTAGAAAAATCCCTTGAGAGCTCCATACATGCATCTCCTCCATTCCTCTCTTCCAAAAAGCTTCAAACATCCAAGTTTTGCTTCCATTCCTTCATCAACTCCAAGCACAACCAACACCACCTCCATTTCAGCAGCAAGGGAGTAATTTTCAGAGGTTAGGGATCAACAAATTCAAGCCAAGAAGCAAAGAAAGCTTGATCTTCAAGGGTAAGTCACCAATTCCCCTTTTCTTGCATTTTTTTGCTTCAAATTTCTACCCTACTTGTGATCTGTTTTGGGCTCTGACCCCTTCTGGTTTTAGGCTTATTTTGAGCCCATCTACGACTTTGTAGAAGGGCTCAACCCTGTTTGGTGTCTCCTTCATACACTTGCTTCAATATCACTCTTTATGCCATTAATTTGCATGCTTTGTTTGGCTTTTGAGTGATCTGATTTCGAGCATACTATATACTGTGAGTGGGCTTATTTTGAGCCCCTCTTCAACATTTAAGAAGGGATAAACCATGTTTGGCTTCTCTATCATGCACTTCCTTTGAAATTCTTCCATTTTACCGTAAAATTGCATGAGTTAATTAGCCTATTTGTGATCTGAGTTGGAGTATTCAACCTACTGATATTGTGCTCATTTTGAGCCCCTCTTCAACATTGAAGAAGGGCTCAACCATGTTTTCCTCCTCTATCATACACTTGCTTTGAATCCATGTTCTATGCCTATCTTGCATGCTTTGTTAGACTATTTTGGCTTCTGTTTTTGGCCTTCATCAGGCCTTGAAGGAGTCTTATTTTGGTCCATACATCATGCTTTGTGAAGGGTCTTAAGCCATTTGGTAATTGGTTTTAGTACTTGCTTTGAAATTCTTCAAATTTACCGTAAAATTGCATGTTTGTTTAGGCCATTCTAGCTTCTGTTTCTGGCCTTCATCAGGCTTGTGAAGTGTCCTATTTTGGTCTATTATTCAAGTTTTATTAAGGGTCTTAAGTTGTTTGGTCATTGTTTATGATACCTCTCTTTATAAACCTCTTTTGACCCTTATTTTGCATGCTATGTATTGTATATCTACACACTGAATTTGGGGATCTCATCTTCTGTAAAAATGAATATTTGTAGTCCCTCTCTAATGTTGTAGAACTGATTTTTTGGGTTTGAGCATTGTAGATATCACTTGCTTTGTAAATCCTCTCTTTTTCCGTATTTTTGCAAGCTATTGTTGTCATATCTATGCTTACAATTTGGCCATGTTTTGTACTGGAAAGATGCTATTTTTGCGGCTGCCTTGCTACTGTTTTTGCTTTCATGTGTCAATTTTGCATGTATAGCATAGCTGTAGGCCATTTCGGGGGCTAAATATCACATTTCGGGAACATTCTGGGCATCGGGTGCATTTTTATCATCATTTTGAGGCTGTTTTCCCTTCATTTAGTTGCTGGAATTTAGTTCGCATGCTTGCATATCATTTCCCGTGCCATTTCATGCCTTCGGGCCATGCCTCGGTTTGCGTGCCCGTGGGCACGCATTTCGAGGCACCCCTGTTTTATCCGACGGCATCTGATGTGAGTGTGGCTGAGGTCCACTCATGTTAGTGTAAGCCCAATTTGCATTTTCCATGTCATTTGCATTGCGTATGCCACCGCCTCGGTTTGCGCGCCCGCGGGCACGCATTTCGAGGCAGCTCATTTTCATTCCACGGCATCTGATGTGAGTGTGGCTGAGGTCCACTCATGTCAGTATAAGCCCAATATGCATTTCCATCTCATTTTATCATTGTCTCGGTTTACGTGCCTGTGGGCACACATTTCGAGGCACTTCGGTTTTATCCGATTTACATTTTTATCATCGCTTCGGTGTGCGTGCCTGTGGGCACACATTTCGAGGCACTTCGGTTTTATCCGATTTCCATTTCATCATCGCCTCGGTATGCGCGCCTGTGGGCACACATTTCGAGGCACTTCGGTTTTATCCGATTTCCATTTTATCATCGCCTCGGTGTGCGTGCCTGTGGGCACACATTTCGAGGCACTTCGGTTTTATCCGATTTGCATTCCACATCATCGCCTCGGTGTGCGTGCCTGTGGGCACACATTTCGAGGCACTTGTATATTAGTTGCATTTCATGCATATCATGCATATTGCACGGGAAACGAGGCACGTTTCGTACTCCGAGTGACGAAACGGGTCTCAATTCCCAAGTCACCGACACTCCGGATTACCCATGATGGAGTTAGGTCTTAGTTATAGCATTCATCCGCATTGTACCCTATATTGAGTTGTGCAATCCGATTCCTCGGCCATCATGCATCGATATGCGTGATTGGTGGCACGAGAATCGAGGCATGCATATATTTGTGAAATACATTGCTATGCCCTTTTCCTGCTCTCTGTTGCAGCAAAATCAAGGATCAGCAACTTTTCAGAGTCGGGCACGCATTTCAAGAAACACTGCGAACAGAGGCTGAATCGGGCATCCCAGTGGATTTCCGCGCAAAGGCAGTTCAGCATACATCATTCATCAGAAGCGAGACAGCCCCCGGCTTGCAAACCGATTTACAGCTTTCTTAGTTTAATTGCTAATTACTTAGTAATATTCTTTCATTTCGGACTGTATTATTATTTATTCGGACCCTCTGCGCGAGGGCATAACTGTAATAAGTGTGGGTGTGTGCGATATATGTCTTCCAACCCCCATTTCTTTCTCCCTTTTATTTACCGCTTACGATGGTTAGATATAGGGCATATTTCAATTAGCATACAGTATGACAGCATGTTTGCATCATTCATCTGTTTTGCACGCACCGGGCTCGGCGCATCATACAAACTGCATTTGTATTTCAATTCCAAATTGAATACATGATAGCTGTAGCATTTCACATGCCATATTTAGAATAGCCGAGCCTGCTATAGTTGCATTATTGCATGCTTGCATTAGGCATTCTGTATAATTAGGATCATGCATGATTTCTAATCGGTTTTCTGTTTTGGCTTGGAGTACTCGGTGAGTTTTATGCTTTAGCATCCTTGCATGCGTGTGAGTGTTGCCATGATAGCATGCTTGCCATGAGGCTAATGCTTATGTGATATAACTGCCTTGAATGCCTGTGGGTGGAGGTTGAGTTATCTGAATTGGGACAATGCGTTGACTGTTTGTTTTAAGCCCACTAGATAGTGGCAAAATCATATTTTCTAAGCCCACCTGAGGGTGGCAAATCCGTCTTAGCCTACCTGCGGGTAGCACCATCAAACCATTTTCAAACAAACAAACATGAAATGTTTTGTTCCAATTCAGGCGGCCCAGTCTATACTTGTTGCTGCGAGCATCACATAGTAACCTAGGCTAATAACGGAATAAGAGCATACAATGTTTTCAAAAACAGATATCATGGTTAGTAGAGGCCGGTCTTTGACCGGGCGAGCGGGGGTGCTCACGATGTGACCTTCCCCAATCGTACCCAAGTTCCCGAGCCAACTTTGGTGATGACGGACACGTGGCCTTTGGCACCGAGTCAGGGTTTCCTAAATTTCCCATTTAAAAATATTTAGGTGGCGACTCTGTTATCTGGCAAAGCAGTCCATGTTTGGCACTTCTTTCAAAAAATCTGTTTTCAAAACGATTTGCCGGATTTGGACTCTTTGGTTCAAGATTAAGAACCGTGACATTTGAGTCCTTGAACTGTAGTGACCCCAATATGAACAGAACGGGACTTAACCCTCCCACCGGGGCGTTCGGGGACGTCTACAGTTTCTGGCGACTCTGCTGGGGATTTAGAGAACTTGACTCGAACTCATGATATCTGCTTTTGACTACACTTGTGTGTTTCTTTGCATTGCATTTGCATTGGTGCGCCTAGGACACCGTGTTTGCCATATGCCATTCCCGAACGATTTGCCGGAGGCTTGTCTTGTCAAGTCATGTCCGTAAGGCTGATCGGCTCTGGGCTCTGACAGCATGGGAACACAAACCCCGGTTTTACCGGGGCACCCTTTTTGACCATTCGACCTAGTGCATATTCGGATCCATAGTGACCATTCCAAACTAGGACAGGTTGCTTACCCGTTTATAGGTTGTTTGAAGCCGCTGCGTGCGTAGTGAAACCCTAGTTCCTGACAAAATAGGACAGGGAAACCCTACCCCAACATAGGGGTGTTTTGGCTCTCACTTATCTGTTATGTGCTTTAGAGTGCGTCTCTACAGGAATGCATGTATCAGTCTATAAGTTTGGGCATCAGGCCTGCGGGCACCATTCAGTATTTGGGAATCAGTTATCTGCGGGTATCAGATTCAGTTTTGAGGCAGAGATTTTGGGCAGAATTCAGTAGAGAGCACACTCATTCGGTTTGTCATTTTGTTATGGTGAAATTGGGCTGAGGTGCTGTCCGTTTTCTCTTTTGCTAGGTAGTCCTGGAACCATAGCTTCAGAAGGCTCCACTATCCCCGAGGTTCATCGGACTTGTGCTGATAGACTTTGTTAGGTCAGAAATTCAGTTCAAAGGCAACCAGTGTTTCTTCGCTGAGGCAAGGCAGACATCCGATCCGTTAGTCACCAGTCACATCACCTCTGTTCGGATCCACAGGTTTCAGTTAATATGCAGGAAGAGGTGCGTCAACTCCAAGAGGCCATGCAGGCCATGCAGCAAGATGCTGCTCGCCGGGCAGAGTTTACCACCCGCCAAGCAGAGGTTCTGGCTCAACAAGCGGGCTTACTCACCAAGCTTCAGCAGCAACAGCAACCCCAACAAGACGGAGCGTCTGCTTCGCACCCAGTTCCACCCCCACCTATGGTTCCAATACCCAGAGAGGCAGCTCACGTCCAGGAAAGTACGGATGTTCCGACATGGCCAGTCCCACTGCCAATCCCACTTCAGTTGTCCAAAGCACCGGCTAATCCAGTGGACACGCCCTTTGAATTTAAGGTTGACCCAACTGCACTTAAGGTCAATAAACTGGAGGAGTTGTTCAGACGAGCACATGGAGTGAACCCCATCCCGGATTTAGAGGACGGGTATATTGAATCTGCAGTTACCTTGCCGGAGCAGTTTAAAATGCCGCATATCGATCGCTTTGATGGCTCTGGAGACCCAAGTGTGCACCTCCACCTGTTTTCCGATATCTTGAAGCCAATGGGTTTAACCACAGCTCAGAAGTTGTCTCTCTTTGGCCGAACCATGTCTGGGATAGCTGCAATCTGGCATGCAAAATTGAAGGACTCTGTGAAACGGAACTGGGAAGAGCTGGCTGAGGCCTTTATTGCTCAATACTCCTACAACACACAGATCGAGGTCACAACTCGTGATCTCGAAGCCACCCGCCAAGAACTAAAGGAGGGTTTCTCAGAGTTCGTGACGAGATGGAGATTAAAGGCCTCAATGATGACTACAAGGCCGTCTAACAAAGACCAGATAAGGATGGTTGTGCGCAACCTCCAACCCAGGATGATGCAAAAAATGATAGTTTTACCCTTTCCTACCTTTGCGGACCTACACGAGATAGGGGTACAGATCGAGGACGCTATGAAGCAGGACCTTGTTGACCAGGAGAAGGAGCAGCCTAGGAGGGCATTTAGCCACAGTTCGAATGCGACCACCAGTGGTGACACAGCTGCTATAACTTCAGACATGGGCATGGTCACCACCCCCACACAAAAAATGACCACCCCATTCACCGGTGCCTCCGAAACTAGTTCACAAACGGCCAAATACCCACCTCAGGGCCAAAGGGTGTTTACCCCACTGTACGTGTCTCTGTCAACGGCCCTGAGGGCCTTGATCCAAAAGGGGTATCTGAAGCCATTGGAGCCACAACCATTACCAAAGAAACCCCCTCCCTCACATAATCCAGCTGATTACTGTGCCTTCCATCAGCGAGCTGGCCATGACACTGACATGTGCTTTCGTCTTCGCCATGAGATACAAAATCTGATCGACAACAAGGTCATCGCCATGCCAGTCGTGCAAAGTCTATCGGCATTTGATCAGTAAACCTGTGGGGGATAATGTGACCATGTGATCGGGGGATGAACCACCTGCGGGCAGCGCTCAGTTTACTCCAGATATGGTGGATGGCACGCACTGTTCTGAGCAATGTGCAAATACCAGTTTTTGTGCTTTCTGACTTGGGTATCGGGTCAGTTTTGTTGTTTTGTTTTGAGTCTGTCTTTTTTTTGAGTCAGTCTCTTTTGTTTGGGTCTGTCTTGTTGTATCGAGTCAGTCCTGTTGTATAGAGTCAGGTGATTCCGGGGGTGTTACCTCGGGCGTCACCATTTTGTTTCGTTTGTCTTTTTGTTTTGTTTTGAGTCTGTTTCTGCCAGGGAGCCAGTTATGCCAACAGATTTTGAATGAAACAGCAGTGATTTCCATACTCTACATTTGCTTCTGCCGTGTGCTAGTTGTACTGGGATTTGAATGAAATGGCAGTGCATTCCACCTGCTCTCTTGTGCCTTGAAGTCATTGTATGACCTAAGTTTTTCAAAACTTTTTGAACACTGGTAAAACAAAGAGGAAGGAATTCCTCGGGATTTGCAAAACTTTGATCAAATTGAGAGAAAGAGAGGCGTGCTAAGCCCTTAATGAATGAAATCATGCTTGTCAGCGTGAGTACTGAGAAGGACCCTAGCTTTGATCCAGATTGGTCCGACACTGTCTTCAGCGCGAGCGATTTGTCGCTTTCTTAAAAACTTTCAAAAAAAATGTTTTGCGCGGTCTTGCGAAGACCTGTGTGGAATCGCTCTTGAGATTGTGCAGCTTAGGATCACTCTCGGTCTCGAGACTCGACCCCTTTGCTTTCAAACCTTGAACTTGAATTCAGAAGGTTCAACGGTCAACTACAACATGAGGCCTGTGTGGCCAGATTTGAAGCAGCCCTCGAGCAAGAGGCACCAAAGTCAGATCAAGAGGATCAGATGTCGTCAAAAGAAGCTCACAAAGCTAGAACAGAAGCACCCCTCGAACTAGGGGCGACAATGTCCTATGTGCTCGAAGAGCCGAAGATGGATCCTTCTGCAAATCAACAGCCACTCTCCTGGATACGGATGACTTCAAAACCCTACAACCATTTGGCATGGACCAAGCTACACTTTTACCCTTTGAGAGGCTCGCTGGGTCGAAAACCCGGAAGGGCGACCCAGGCAAAAGTTAGAGCAAAGAAAAGAATGAAAAAGAAAAAAGAAAAAAACAAAGAAGAAGAAAGAGAAAAAATACAAAGAAAGAAAAAAAAAAAAGAAAAAAGAAAAAAAAAGAAGAAAGAATGAAAAAGAAAAAAAAACAAAGCTCGCAAGGTCGAAAACCTGCAACAGGCGCCTTGGCAAAAGTTAGAGCATAAAAAGGAGAGGTTAAATACCCGAGTGTACCTTAACCCCGAACTACGTAAGGCTTGATTCCCATCTTTGGGATACGTAGGCAACTTCATTCTGAAGTCCAGCCGTAAAACATTCAAATTCAATTGTGTCCATGTAATGGTTTTGACCATCCTTGCCTTCTCTGTATCCGAGAGTACGGTTGCAATCGTCGCTCTGAGGACTGACCATAATGTGCTGCGGTGCCATCCAAACAAGGGGCAACTTTCCGTTGCCATTCAATGCGCTGCAGTGCCATTCAAACAAGGGGCAACTTTCCGTTGCCATTCAATACGCTGCAGTGCCGTTCAAACAAGGGGCAACTTTCCGTTGCCATGCAGCTCTCTTCAAGCACGGGGCACTTTTCCCTTGGATCCGAGGTTGTGCATCTCAGGAGTAGGTTTCATGCTCGTTGAGCAAATGGCCGTGTGCAAAAATAGTTTTTGAGAATTTTTACTGAGGTTGACTATTTTCTCGAAAATTATTTCATTTTTTCCAAAACTGGACCATTTCTTGGACCCAAAAAAGGAAAATTTTCAGTGCTCATAGCCTGACTTGCATGATTTCAAACAAAAATTGAACAAGCATGTTAATCTAACTCTCATGTGGGTCAAAATTATTTTAAAACCAAAAAATGGTCAAAATGATGAACTAGGGGCACAGTTGAGTCAGGTGTTCTGTCTTTTCCCCATCATCAACATGCTTGCCAAGAAGGGCACTCCACCTGCCAGAAGAGGGCACAATTGAAGTCAACAACAAAGGGCTGAAAGCTCTCTCGTCCTCCAAGCAGCGAGGTATCAAGCCATGTGCGAAGCATAAATTGGAATGGGGCGAGATGTTCCACTTCCTCATCTGGACAGATCTAACCACGTCCAAACTCCCCAGCAAGGCATCATCAACCGATGTTAGCTGCAGATTTGCTACACACCCAGTTGTGGCACAACCCCTCTGTGGGAGGAATTCACTAGCTGTGAGCAGAAGAAAGAGAATCGAGCAGAATGCTAGGGGCCCGAGCCTTCAACTTACTGTTTATCCATCAACCACCCAGGGGAGGGATGAAAAATGAGAGATTGAAGAATAGAGAGATGTGCGTTTAGAGAAAAAGTGAGAAAAGGGCTTTTTCAGAAAAACAGAGCTTGAGGGCCGAGTGATGTTAGAACCACAAATGAGAAAGGGTGGGAAATAATACCCGGAGAAACTGGCTCCTCGCGCACTGAGAGGTCTCTCGCCATTGTAATACGTCTGTGTGTCGTGTCTTTTGTTTTGTTTGCCTCGATTCTTGCTTTGAGTCATTCCGAGCGTGTCTCGATGTGTTTAGGTTGTTTACCTATCGTTTTCCGTTGTTGAGTCTTTTTCGCTGTGTTCAGTTGTAGGCTCAATACCCGGTCGAGAACTCATTTTCTCAATTTCAAAAATGATTTGTTGTGTGCTCAGAGTGCTGTGCCATTCTCCACATTTGTGCAAAAAAAAAAAAGAAGGGGAATTTGTTCTTTCAAAAACTGCAAGGTTTAACCCAGATCATGTGCGAACAGTAAAATCAGGATCTATCTGAAGCTATATAGGTTCCACACTGCAAAGCAAAAGGAAAGAGGGAAAATCGAAGCATCTGAGTGTGTTTCACCTCCAACAAATTCCGTGGGATGTACCCCTTCAAGCCTTGTCAATGCTCCGAAATATGGGTGTGCCTCTACCTCAAGCTCAAAATGTTTCTGCAGAAGTATCAAATCATGTCTCCGATGCGTAGCTCATTGTCAGTTTGCATGCACGAGTCGTATCCTTTTGGAATCTATTGTGACTCCTCCGAGAGGTAAATCGGAGGTTGCGTTTGAATTGGTCTCGTTAAGGCGTGTATTTCCTTATTCAATTTTATTTCAAACACACTGTTGAGATTGCATCGAATATGCATTGATTATTGTGCACAGAATGTGTATGCACACTTGTCCCACTTCGCATTATGATGCATGTTCCAATTGCATTGTTATGCACCCACTTCATTTGCATGTGATGCACATCCCAGTTGCATTGTTAGTACTCATTTCACTTGCGCTGTCACGCATGTTTCGCCCACATTGTTGTGCGCCTTTTCTTGCATTTTGCTTCCTCTCGCGTGTACTACGCTGAGAGGCCTTCTCTTTCCTCTCTCGCGTGTACTACGCTGAGAGGTTTCTTTTCTCTTTGCCTTTCTTCCTCTCTCGCGTGTACTACGCTGAGAGGTTCTTTTGCTTTCTCTTTCCTCTCTCGCGTGTACTACGCTGAGAGGTTCTTTTTTTTCTCTTTCCTCTCTCGCGTGTACTACGCTGAGAGGTTTCTTTTGCCTTTCTTTCCTCTCGCGTGTACTACGCTGAGAGGTTTTTTCGCTCTTTCTCTTTCCTCTCTCGCGTGTACTACGCTGAGAGGTTTCTTTTCGCTCTTTCTCTTCCTCTCTCGCGTGTACTACGCTGAGAGGTTTCTTTTCGCTTTTCTCTTTCCTCTCTCGCGTGTACTACGCTGAGAGGTTTCTTCTTGCTTTCTCTCTCGCGTGTACTACGCTGAGAGGTTTCTTTTCGCTCTTTCTCTTTCCTCTCTCGCGTGTACTACGCTGAGAGGTTTCTTTTCGCTTTTTCCCTTTTTCTCTCGCGTGTACTACGCTGAGAGGCTTTTCTCTTTCCTCTCTCGCGTGTACTACGCTGAGAGGTTTCTTTTTGCCTTTCTCTTCCTCTCTTGCGTGTACTACGCTGAGGTTTCTCTTTGCCTTTCCTTTTTCTCTTGCGTGTACTACGCTGAGAAATTTTATTCTTTTCTGCTGAGAATTTATCTTTCTTCTCTCGCGTGTACTACGCTGAGAAGTGTTACTCTTTCCTCTCCTGTGTACGATACGCTGAGAGATGTTGTGCTTGAGACTCCGGGTATTCTCGTAGTCACTTTTAGCCTTCTCCGCGTGAGAACCGTGAGAATTGCTTAATTCTCTTTCATCCTTTCTGCATGAGTAGTTTGGCTCGAGTTTACTTGCTTGCATAGCATTCGCTTAAAATGTTGTATTTATTTGCATAATTGCTTCATTATAGCTCTCTTCGCATGATCATGAGATGCCCGGCTTCGCGTAGCGTATAAGTCCAATTGTCAAACCGGCTTCGCGTAGCGTGTAAGTCCAATTATCAAAATCTTCCTGCATATCATTTGCATTTTGCCCCTGCCTGCGGGCACGCCTGCGGGCATACATTTATCTGTTCATCTTGTATGATTGTCTCAGTCTTCGGCCTTGTCAAAAATGGGTCGTCTCTGGGCTTTGACATTCACTCCCGTCACTTGTGACTTCCGAGTTCTGTCAAAGAGGGGCAACTGTAGACACCCCATTTTTGACCGACCTTAAGACTCAGACGTCACCGATTGAGCGCTCGGTGATGTTGCATGTTGTGCTCGTTCAGAAGTCTTAGAGTCGCGGCCGTGCGCCCCGCCTCCGGACTTCCGAACCTTCTTCTGCACCTTGTCTCGGTTTGCGAACTAGACTCGGTTTTCTCTGTTTTTCTTCCTGAGGGGAGGGAGTGGTCCTGTAGACCATCTCTCGGTGGCCGTGCACTACTTTTCGTGGCCGTAGGCCATTTTGCCCATTTCGGAGCTCGGTTCCCGGTTTTCGGAGCCGTCAGGCCGTGTGCCTCGGTTCGGGACCGCCCAACCGTCTCCGATTCCTCCGGTTTTTGGCATGTACCTCTGTTTCATCATTCCAAGGCACCCTGGGGTCGCGGATACCCACTTCGTGGCCGTATGCCACTTTCGGTGCTTATAGCCGGTTTTCGGGCCCCGAACCTCGCGGTTTGGCCCCCGAGCATTCATTTCGCATCGGTTTTCTCCGATTTTTGGCATGTACCTCTGTTTCATCATTCCAAGGCACCTGGGGTTGCGGATACCCACTTTGTGGCCGTATGCCACTTTCGGTGCTTATAGCCGGTTTTCGGGCCCGAACCTCGCGGTTTGGCCCCCGAGCATTCATTTCGTATCGGTTTTCTCCGATTTTTGGCATGTACCTCTGTTTCATCATTCCAAGGCACCTGGGGTCGCAGATACCCACTTCGTGGCCGTATGCCACTTTCGGTGCTTATAGCCGGTTTTCGGGCCCCGAACCTCGCGGTTTGGCCCCGAGCATTCATTTTGCATCGATTTCTGTTCATTCTTGGCAGGTACCTCTGTTTTTATCATACCGAGGAACACTGGGGCCTCTGATGCCCACTTCGTGGCCGAACGCCACTTTTTATTTAGAGCAAAATATCTAGATATTTGATAGATATTTAGAGCAAAATATCTAGATATTATTTCCACCTTTTTGGCCCTCCTTTTGACCTCTCTTTTGGCCATAAAACCAGCAGCTCCCAGCTGGTTTTGAGGTTAGAAAAATCCCTTGAGAGCTCCATACATGCATCTCCTCCATTCCTCTCTTCCAAAAGCTTCAAACATCCAAGTTTTGCTTCCATTCCTTCATCAACTCCAAGCACAACAACACCACCTCCATTTCAGCAGCAAGGGAGTAATTTTCAGAGGTTAGGGATCAACAAATTCAAGCCAAGAAGCAAAGAAAGCTTGATCTTCAAGGGTAAGTCACCAATTCCCCTTTTCTTGCATTTTTTTTGCTTCAATTCTACCTACTTGTGACTGTTTTGGGCTCTGACCCCTTCTGGTTTAGCTTTTTTTGAGCCCATCTACGACTTTGTAGAAGGACTCAACCCTGTTTGGTGTTCCCTTCATACACTTGCTTCAATATCACTCTTTATGCCATTAATTTGCATGCTTTGTTTGGCTTTTGAGTGATCTGATTTCGAGCATACTAATATACTGTGAGTGGGCTTATTTGAGCCCCTCTTCAACATTGAAGAAGGGCTCAACCATGTTTGGCTTCTCTATCATGCACTTCCTTTGAAATTCTTCCATTTTACCGTAAATTGCATGAGTTAATTAGCCTATTTGTGATCTGAGTTGGAGTATGCAACCTACTGATATTGTGCTCATTTTGAGCCCTCTTCAACATTGAAGAAGGGCTCAACCATGTTGCCTCCTCTATCATACACTTGCTTTGAATCCATGTTCTATGCCTATCTTGCATGCTTTGTTAGACTATTTTGGCTTCTGTTTTTGCCTTCATCAGGCCTTGAAGGAGTCTTATTTTGGTCCATACATCATTCTTTGTGAAGGGTCTTAAGCCATTTGGTAATTGGTTTTAGTACTTGCTTTGAAATTCTTCAAATTTACCGTAAAAATTGCATGTTTGTTTAGGCCATTCTAGCTTCTGTTTCTGGCCTTCATCAGGCTTGTGAAGTGTCCTATTTTGGTCTATTCTTCAAGTTTTATTAAGGGTCTTAAGTTGTTTGGTCATTGCTTATGATACCTCTCTTTATAAACCTCTTTTGACCCTTATTTGCATGCTATGTATTGTATATCTACACACTGAATTTGGGATCTCATCTTCTGTAAAATGCATATTTGTAGTCCCTCTCTAATGTTGTAGAACTGATTTTTTGGTTTGAGCATTGTAGATATCACTTGCTTTGTAAATCCTCTCTTTTTCCGTATTTTTGCAAGCTATTGTTGTCATATCTATGCTTACAATTTGGCCATGTTTTGTACTGGAAAGATGCTATTTTTGCGCTGCCTTGCTACTGTTTTTGCTGTCATGTGTCAATTTTGCATGTATACATAGCTGTAGGCCATTTCGGGGGCTAAATATCACTTTCGGGAACATTCTGGGCATCGGGTGCATTTTTATCATCATTTTGAGGCTGTTTTCCCTTCATTTAGTTGCTGGAATTTAGTTCGCATGCTGCATATCATTTCCATGGCCATTTTGCCTTCGTCATTGCCTCGGTTTGCGTGCCCGTGGCACGCATTTCGAGGCAGCCTGTTTTATCCGACGGCATCTGATGTGAGTTGCGGCTGAGGTCCACTCATGTTAGTGTAAGCCCAATTTGCATTTTCCATGTCATTTGCATTGCGTATGCCACCTCGGTTTTGCGGCCCGCGTGCACGCCATTTCGAGCATCTCATTTTCATTCCACGGCATCTGATTGAGTGGGCTGAGGTCCACTCATGTCAGTAATAAGCCATTCTGCATTTCCATCTCATTTATCATTGTCTCGGTTGTAACGTGCCTGTGGGCACACATTTCGAGGCACTTCGGTTTTATCCGATTTACATTTTTATCATCGCTTCGGTGTGCGTGCCTGTGGGCACACATTTCGAGCTTCGGTTTTTATTCGATTTCCATTTCATCATCGCCTCGGTATGCGCGCCTGTGGCACACATTTTGAGGCACTTCGGTTTTATCCGATTTTCCATTTTATCATCGCCTCGGTGTGCGTGCCTGTGGGCACACATTTCGAGGCACTTCGGTTTTATCCGATTTGCATTCCACATCATCGCCTCGGTGTGCGTGCCTGTGGGCACACATTTCGAGGCACTTGTATATTAGTTGCATTTCATGCATATCATGCATATTGCACGGGAAACGAGGCACGTTTCGTACTCCGAGTGACGAAACGGGTCTCAATTCCCAAGTCACCGACACTCCGGATTACCCATGATGGAGTTAGGTCTTAGTTATAGCATTCATCCGCATTGTACCCTATATTGAGTTGTGCAATCCGATTCCTCGGCCATCATGCATCGATATGCGTGATTGGTGGCACGAGAATCGAGGCATGCATATATTTGTGAAATACATTGCTATGCCCTTTTCCTGCTCTCTGTTGCAGCAAAATCAAGGATCAGCAACTTTTTAGAGTCGGGCACGCATTTCAAGAAACACTGCGAACAGAGGCTGAATCGGGCATCCCAGTGGATTTCCGCGCAAAGGCAGTTCAGCATACATCATTCATCAGAAGCGAGGCAGCCCCCGGCTTGCAAACCGATTTACAGCTTTCTTAGTTTAATTGCTAATTACTTAGTAATATTCTTTCATTTCGGACTGTATTATTATTTATTCGGACCCTCTGCGCGAGGGCATAACTGTAATAAGTGTGGGTGTGTGCGATGTATGTCTTCCAACCCCCATTTCTTTCTCCCTTTTATTTACCCGCTTACGATGGTTAGATATAGGGCATATTTTAATTAGCATACAGTATGACAGTATGTTTGCATCATTCATCTGTTTTGCACGCACCGGGCTCGGCGCATCATACAAACTGCATTTGTATTTCAATTCCAAATTGAATACATGATAGCTGTAGCATTTCACATGCCATATTTAGAATAGCCGAGCCTGCTATAGTTGCATTATTGCATGCTCTGCATTAGGCATTCCTGTATAATTAGGATCATGCATTGATTTCTAATCGGTTTTCTGTTTTTGGCTTGGAGTACTCGGTGAGTTTTATGCTTTAGCATCCTTGCATGCGTGTGAGTGTTGCCATGATAGCATGCTTGCCATGAGGCTAATTGCTTATGTGATATAACTGCCTTGGATGCCTGTGGGTGGAGGTTGAGTTATCTGAATTGGGACAATGCGTTGACTGTTTGTTTTAAGCCCACTAGATAGTGGCAAAATCATATTTTCTAAGCCCACCTGAGGGTGGCAAATTCACGTCTTAGCCTACCTGCGGGTAGCACCATCAAACCATTTTCAAACAAACAAACATGAAATGTTTTGTTCCAATTCAGGCGGCCCAATCTATACTTGTATGCTGCGAGCATCACATAGTAACCTAGGCTAATAACCGGAATAAGAGCATACAATGTTTTCAAAAACAGATATCATGGTTAGTAGAGGCCGGTCTTTGACCGGGCGAGCGGGAGTGCTCACGATGTGACCTTCCCCAATCGTACCCAAGTTCCCGAGCCAACTTTGGTGATGACGGACACGTGGCCTTTGGCACCGAGTTAGGGTTTCCTAAATTTCCCATTTAAAAAAAATATTTAGGTGGCGACTCTGTTATCTGGCAAAGCAGTCCATGTTTGGCACTTCTTTCAAAAAAATCTGTTTTCAAAAACGATTTGCCGGATTTGGACTCTTTGGTTCAAGATTAAGAACCGTGACATGTGAGTCCTTGAACTGTAGTGACCCCAATATGAACAGAACGGGACTTAACCCTCCCGGGGCGTTCGGGGACGTCTACACATTGGCATCTCTACCGTAGTATTCATACCATCTCACACATTGATACACTGCATTGGAACACTGTACTAATACTGTATCTGTTTTCTATATGATGCTCATTCTAATATACTATATCCTATAACTATACACACTGTATCTGATATGACGACAATTGTGTTTTTCAGATCCTAACTGTATTGAGGGCACCGGTGGCAGTGGCAGTGGCAGTGGCAGCACCAGCAGTACTTTCTCCAGCAGCAGGGCGGCGAGAGAGACAGGCCCCAACACGCAGCCGAGATGAGTGTCATGGTCGAGGTAGGGACAGGGGTGCCCGAGGCCGAAGCAGTCCTTCGAAACCAATTCTGAGTGGCGATGATGATGACGAGGCCAGTGCCCCCGAGGAGATAGTGAGTCGATATACTGAGTCTAAGAGCAGGGACATGATGCCGGGTCAGGATCGGGGAGCAGATATGATACCAAGGCCGGCTCCAAGGCAGGGAGCGGAGGCTCAGAGTCTGATTTTGATAGCGGCGCCAACGGAGACAGTGCCTCTAAGTCCCCTCCGAAGAAGAGGACGAAAGGGGCCTCTCAAGCTTGAGATGATTGGCGCCTGTATTGTTTGCTTAGTTTCTTTTAGTTTGGTAGTTTAGCACCTATATAGCTTCAAATAGGTTTTACTTTTGCTTTTAAAATTTGTACTTCTTTTGTAAAAACCATGATCGGAATAAAACCCTCGCAGTTTTTATGAAAAGAGTTTTGGTTCTACAACATGAGCACTACACCACGAGTAACATACTTGCATGAAAGAGAACGTGACGTTGAATTTGAAATCAAACATGCCTGCATTGGAATAATGTTCTTAATCGGATAATGAGCCGACCAACGACAAAAATACAACATACAACTCGATAAATAATGCAAAAACAACTCAAACACAGACCAAAAATAGCTATACACACTTGCAAAAAATAAAAGACTCAAAACAAGACCGAACAACACAAAGACCAGGACAAAACCAGGCTGTCAAAATGGTCCAGCAAACAGGTAGACAGCCGGCCAGATTGGTGGACAGCCGGCCAAAAGAGGTGGACGACCGGCCACAAATGTGAGGGCCACCAGCATGCTGACAGCTAGCCTCCACTTATAGCCTTATCTTCTACAAAAGGTCCTTTTTCGTGATTTCTTCTCTAGAGCTTCATTTCAGCTGTTGTTTCTTCCACAAATGGAGCCATTTCTTGCCGAGAAACTCACGGATTGGATAGCCACTTTAGCCGATGTGGAAAAGGTAAATTTCTGGGGTTTCAGCACAAACGTGCTTTTTTCGTTAAGCCATACTCCACTTTGTTTTCCGTTCCTCCATGCCGTATTCTGATGCTGGGACTTGATTGCACATGTCTTTCACTTCGGAGCACAAGAAATATGCCTGACTCTTGAAGAATTTCAGGCACTAATGGAATCTCAACGCGATGAGGAAATCATACTTCAGCCCCAATTTGGCCATGCTTTAGCCTTAGGACGGATGTGTTGGCTTACTTTGCATGAAGCTCCATCCTTGGCCCACGACGGAGAGCTAGATATAATTCATCAATTTTTAGATATCGGTAACTGAGGCGACCTCCTCTAGCAAGGCTTTCGGCAACACGCCCTCTGCTTATGTATGCTTTCATATCACCTTCTTGCCCCTAGTTTCGGCGGAGCCAATATCAAGTTGATTGAGGTAGCCTAACACCTGAAAGAAGGTAAGAGTTGCATTGGTTTGGCCTTGGCCGAGACCCTGATGGGTTTGGACGCTTTTCACCGGCGAGAGACCACTAGGTTTGTTGGGAGTCCACTATTGCTCTAGGTATTGTTTCCCACCCTATCTTACGTATATTTCTCACATCACTTGACATTTACACTCTATTTTCTCTCAAAGCCCTTTCCTTACTTTTCTCTCAACATACCTCTCTCTCTTCTTTAATCTCTTTTATTTTTTATCTATTCCTAGGTTTGGCTGATGGACAAACTGAAGATGGTGAACCCTTGCCCAGTTTACTCAGCTCGAGCATACTTTTTTCACCAACGCCTAGTGGACTTTCCTAATGAGGGATGGTGATGCAACTGGATGTGTCACAGGTCTGCAGCGGACATAGCTTGGTGTTGCCCCTGGCTTGACTTAGCCAAGATGAGCTACAGTATGACTCGACAGCCAAGTGTTCAGTTGATTGGCCTTACACACTGTGTGTTCTATTTCCCCTTCCAGTTCAGACGCCAATTTGGGCATGATCAGACACGTCCAAATGAGGGGGTGGAATACCCGACTCCCTTCCCAATACGTGCTTCAAACTTGACTCAGTACCTCATTGCCTAGAGGACGAGAGAGCTGTTGGCCCCTGCTCCTAGTTTCAATTATGCCCTTTCTGGTGAATGCTTGGCTTGGCTCGAAGACGAGGCATAAGCTGGACCAACTTTAGCTGCAGGGACTTCTACCAGTACGAGCGGAGGGCGCAGGAACATCTGACTCGTGTGCCCTCTTAGTTTTATTGCTTTGATCTTTCTTTTCAAGTTTTATGATGTAAAAGCAACTTCAATTTGTAGCAAAGAGTTGGAGAATGTACTTGATGTTGAAATCAATGGAATTTAAGTTGTGAGCACTAAGAATTTTCCTTTTGGTCCCAGAATGGTTTAAGTTGTAAAAAGGGATATTTTGAGAAAAATCAACTTTTATTAAAAATTTTCAAAACTATTTTCGAAAACGATCACCACCTGACACACGCAGAATTGGTCCTCAAGATGTACAACCCTAAATCAGAAGATCATAACTGCCCGTGCTTGCATACCACCACTGCTATACATTGTACAACGAGTCTTCTTCCCAAAACGAAGATCACAACCAAGCTTGTAAATAACGAACAAGATGACCTAATCAAACAAATGGACAAGACAGTTGAGTTGGAGATGATTACGGCCAAACTTCAGGATGAAGTTGCTACGTATCCCAAAGATGGGAATCAGGCCTTACGTAGTTCGGTTCAGGTTCACTCGGGTTTTAACTCTCTCCTTTTACACTCTTACTTTTGCCGAAGTCGCCCTTTAGGGTTTTCAACCCTGTGAGCTCAGTTTTTCTTTATTTTTAATTTTTCATGCTCTAACTTTTGTCTAGGTTGCCCTTTCGAGTTTTCGGCCTAGCAAGCCTCTCAAGGGTAATATTTCTTCAACTTGTCCATGTTGATCGACTGTGAAAACTCCAGGCCATCTAGGTCCATGAGAATAACAACCCATCTTGATCAGATTGACTTGATGATGTACTAACCAATCCAATTAGGTCTAAACTTGCCCCTAGGATCATGGATGGGAGCTTGGTTGTCTTTGAGCACCATATCTCATTCCTTGAGATTTTTGGACTTCACTTTCTTATTAAAAGCCCTGGTAATTCTGCGTGGTAGCCCTGAACATGATACAATGCTCTTAGTCTTCTCTCATCAAACAACATCAATTCCTCGAACCTATTTTGCTATCAATCTGCCTCTACTATCTGACACTCGGCCATAACCCGCAGTGACGACACTTCGATTGCAATTAGCAAAACAGCCTCCATCTCATAGACGAGAGAATAAGGGGTCGCCCCTATAGATGTTCAGATTGAGGTGTTGTAGCCCAAGAGCGGAAATGGCAATTTATTTGGCCAGTCCCTATAAGTTTCGACCATCTTCTGCAGAATTCTCTTGATATTTTTGTTTACAGCCTCAACATGGTTTGTGACCTGTAGGTCGATGACTTATGGAAAGCCAAATTATATTTCTCAAGCAAGTCTATCATCTCTTTCTTGAAGTGCATCCCATTATCGGAGATAATCTCATCCGACACCCCATACCGGCAGATAATGTTGTTCTTGATGAACTTAGCCACATGTGATGCTTTTAATACAGAGTAGGACTAAGTCTCCGCCCATTTTGTGAAGTTGTCGATTGCTACCAGGATGAATTCATGCCCATTTGACCCCTTTGGCGTGACTGCACCGATAACGTCGTTTCCCTAAACTGAGAAAGGCCATGGTGACGTCATGTTGTAGAGCTTCAGTGGCAGAATGTTCATGCAGTTGGTGTGAATCTGGCATTTGTGACAGTGCCCGAACAAAACCAATACAATCCTCTTCTATGGTTGACCAGTAGTAGCCTTGTCTAAGGATTTTTAAGGCGAGCATCACACTAGTCATATGGGCTCTACACTCTCCTCCGTGAATGGTCTCTATAAGGCGCTTTGATTATTTTTCCTCCACATATAGTTTATGCATTCCCAGATGGCCTCTTTTGTACAGCTTGCCTCCGCAGATAATAAATTGAATGGCCAGACGCTGTATTCCCCTTTTGTCCTTGGCATTTGCTCTTGGTGGGGATATGCCTCCTTTTCTAGGAAATTGCAGATATCTTTGTACCAGGGGTTCTTATCTGAAGCCTCACCTATCGTGGCAATGGTTTCATAGGCTGGCGTGTACTTTTGTTCACTAATGATCGGACGCATCTTGACTCCCAATGGAATGTCTACCATAGAAGATAGAGTTGCTAGTGCTTCAGCGAATCAGTTGTTCTCTTCTAGCAGATGGGTGAACATTAGCTTTTTAAACCTCGGAATTAGCATGTCCAAGACATGATGGTAAACCTTCATTTTCTCTTCTTCAACCCACCAATCTTCGTTGGCTTCAGACAGAACCAAGTTCTAATCCCCGATGAAGTCCAACCTTTTTACCCCTAGTTCTAGGGCGGCTTCTAAACCAGTAATACACACCTCATATTCTGCTTCGTTGTTGGATACTTTGAACCGGAGTTTGAAGGCTAAGGGTATATGGGAGTCATTAGGTGCTATCAGTAATAGACCGATTCCATAACCGTATTGATTGACTACTCCGTCAAAGTACATCGTCCACATTTTCTCCTCTATTTGCAGAATATCTCATCTGGGAAAGAGTACTCCACCGCTTCATTCTCCTCTACTAGGTGATTTGCTAGGAATTTCGTTACAGCTCTCCCTTTAACCGACTTGCGTGTAACATATTTAAGATCAAATTTAGAGAGAAGAAGCAACCAACGGGCTAGCCTACCTGTAAACGCTAGTTTCTCAAAGAGATATTTGATGGGATTTAATCTCGAAACCAGGATTACAGAGTGAGCTAACAGGTAGTGCCTCAACTTTCGGGTAGCCCATACCAAGGCTAGACAAGATTTCTCAAGGGGAGTGTAACGGGTCTCGTAATCCATCATTTTCTTGCTCAAGTTATAAATGGCTTTCTCCATCTTGGCCTCTGACTCTTGAGCTAACATACACCCTATGGTTGAGTTTGTCACTGACAGGTACAAAATCAGCGATTTTCCTGGTTCTGGCGGTGATAACACGGGCTGATTTTGTAGGTACTGCTTGACTTATTCAAAAGCGAACTGACAGCGATCGTCCCATTGGAACTTCTTTCTTTTATTTAGGAGACCAAATAGTGGCTCACAAATCAAGGTTAGTTTTGAAATAAATTGCCTTACGAATTGCACTTTACCCAAAAAGTAGCGCACCTCCTTTTCAGTCCTTGGTATGGCCTTGATTTTGGAAGGATCTACCTTAATTTCTCTCTGTGTGATTAGGAATCCCAACATTTTTCTCGTTGTTATGCCGAAAGTGCTTTTTTGCGGGTTCAACCTCAATCTATACTCTCTAATCCGCTGAAAGAATTTCTCCAAGGCGGTATAGTGGCCCTCTCGATCTTTGGACTTGACAATCATATCGTCCATATACACCTCAACCTCTTTATGGATCATGTCGTGCAGAATGGTGGTTACAACCCTTTGATAAGTGGCCCCAGCATTCTTCAACCGAAACGGCATGACTCGGTAACAATAGGTGCCCCACAAAGTAGTGAAAGCGGTCTTCTCTTTATCCTCGGGTGCCATCAGAATCTGGTTATGCCTAGAAAACCCATCTATAAACGAGAGCAATGCATGGCCCACGGTGAAGTCTACCAACTCATCAATATGCGGCAGTGGAAAATCATCCTTCGGACTAGCCTTATTCAGATTCCTGAAGTCGACACAGACTCTGATTTTGCCGTCCTTCTTTGGGACTGGAACAATATTGGCCAACCACGTCGGATACTCAGATACAAGCAAGAACCCTGCCTTAATCTGTTTGGTAACTTCTTCCTTGATCTTCAAAGCCCAATCTAGGCGAACTTTGAGCAGCTTTTTCTTAACTGGCTGGGCCTCAGGGTCAAGAGGGATCTGGTGTTGTACAATCTCATGATCGATTCCAAGCACGTCTTCGTAGGACCACGGGAAAACATTTTTGAAATTTTTTAATAAAACGATTAAATGCTCGCGTTCCTCTGAAGACAACGTAGACCCGATCTGGACTAAGCACGGATCCTTCTTAGTACCCACATTAATAGCAATGATTTCATCTGTACAGGGCTTTACACGCCTCTCTTCCTCAAAATCAACCAAGTTTTTCAAAGCCCGATGAATTTCTTTCTCTTCGTTTAAATCAAAATTTTGGAAATCAATATCAGTACAACAAACCAAAGGCATAGAGCAATAAGCAAAGTCCACCTTATTCCCATTCAAAAGATCTGGCTCCTCAGTTACAATGGACTCAAAAGAAAAAGAAAAAGAGGATCGGGATAGGACTTTAGCATTCGGGTTACTAGTCTCGGAGATGCCAGACTCTGAAGAACTTGAATCTGATTTTGACTCCACAAACTCAGTGGAATTAGACTCAGATTCACTATCCAATTCAGAACTACCGACAGTGCCCTTCTCAAACTTCCAGATCAGGCACGGAGCCTCAGATGCATTCATGATAAGGCTAGTAAAATCCTTTGCTGGTTTATCCCCGATCATTGAGATAGTAAAACTATCCCCCCAAGTTGGCGGACTTAGTTCTAGCAGTAGAACTCGCCCGTAATTCAGCCAGTGCCTTTCCCAGCAAATCCTCCTCTTCAATAACCAGGCTCGCAGCCCTTCCTTGATCCAAACCAGTGCTTAGGTTTGCCTGTTCATCCTTCTCTTCCGGTAACTGGTGCCCGAAGAAGATTTCGAACACAGGATACCTAGTCTTCGTCTCCTAGTCATACCAAGGCTTCGGGAATCCACAAAAGGGGAAATCTTCCCCCTGGCAGACAAAGCGTCCATTCAAGGTCCCCTGTAATAGTTTGTGGACTAACTCATATTGCTTATCAGTCCTCTTTGTTTTGATTCTTCCTCTCAACTCCTCTCCCTTTCTTTGCAAGTCTACAACGGTAGATTTGTATCCTAACCCAAAAGCGTGGGGATTTTGACTCATCTCCTTGGCAACTATACCTCCCTATCTGCCGCTTCTACCTAGTCTTGATCTCGGAAGATGCCGTTGTTTGTTCATCATATAGATAGACTGGGCACTCACATAATTACCCTCGCCTTCTACCATGATGTTTTGGACTAGCCAAGCTTCTGCTAGAGAGAAGCCGGAGAGAAATACATCTTCTTCTCCATGTATGATTCCCAGCACTGGTGTGGTAGTTCCTTGGGGAGGGTGAATTGCAGAATTGTCATACACAGTAGCAATCCCACCTTGAAAGGGGTACTTTACTAACTGATGGATTGTTGATGACACAGCCTTTATCTGGTGAAGACAAGGCCTTCCCAGTAGTAAGTTAAAGATTGCTGGTATATCCATGACATGGAATTCCACCTCATGTTCGGACGGCCTGATTAGGATATGGCTTTTGAACGTTCCCATAACATCCCGGCTTGTATTGTCATAAGCCCAGACGGCTTGGGTGTAGGTGTAAAGTCAATCAACCTCAAACCGATGGCATAGGCAGTTCTCACTGGACATACATTGATCATCGATCCGGTATCTACTAACACTATCGGAATCAATTTTTTTTGACTTTCTAGGGTTACATATAAGGGACGGTTGTGGTTGGTATCCTCAGGTGGTAACTCCTTATCTGTAAAGGATATTACTAGCATAACGTCCCCAGAGGTGACCAATGACACCAATTGGTCAGTGATGGTGTCAATGGGCAGTTTGGTTCGGTTCATTGCTTTGAGTAGGGCTTGTCTATGCTCACGAGATGCCATTATCAGTCCCCAGATGGATATGTCGGCCTGGATCTTCTTTAGTTATTTCAAGACTAGGTTTTCTTTAGTATCCTTCTTCTTTACTTTCTCAGCCTCTCTATTAGAAGATTTTGGTTGATCTAAAGTCAGGGGTTTAAAGTACTGACCACTGCAGGTCAGATGATTAATCTCATCAGCATACTGTAGACGTCCCCGAACGCCCCGGGAGGGTTAGGTCCCGGGGGAAAGGGAGTGCGAGTCCCCCCCCCCCCATTCTGGTTCGATATTGGGTCTACTACAGTTCGAAGGACTCAAATGTCACGGTTCTTAATCTTGAACCAAAGAGTCCAAATCCGGCAAATCGTTTTGAGAAAAACAGATTTTTGAAAGAAGTGCCAAACATGGACTGCTTTGCCAGATACAGAGTCGCCACCTAAATATTTTTAAAATGGGAAATTTAGGAAACCCTGACTCGTTGCCAAAGGCCACGTGTCCGTCATCACCAAAGTTGCCTCGGCTCGGGAACTTGGGTACGATTGGGGAAGGTCACATCGTGAGCACCCCCGCTCACCCGGTCAAAGACCGGCCTCTACTAACCATGATATCTGTTTTTGAAAACATTGTGAGTTCTTATTCCGGTTATTAGCCTAGGTTACTATGTGATGCTCGCAGCAAACAAGTATAGACTGAGTCACCTGAATTGGAACTAAACATTTCATGTTTGTTTGTTTGAAAATGGTTTGATGGTGCTACCCGCAGGTAGGCTAAGACGCGGATGTGCCACCCTCAGGTGGGCTTAGAAAACATGATTTTGCCACTATCTAGTGGGCTTAAAACAAACATTTGATGAATTGCTCCAATCCAAGTAACACAACCTCCACCCACAGGCATTCAAGGCAGTTATATCACATAAGCAGTTAGCCTCATGGTAAGCATGCTATCATGGCAACACTCACACGCATGCAAGGATGCTAAAGCATAAAACTCACCTAGTACTCCAAGCCAAAAATAGAAAACCGATCAGAAATCATGCATGATCCTAATTATACAGGAATGCCTAATGCAACACATGCAATAATGCAACTATAGCAGGCTCGGCTATTCTAAACATGGCATGTTAAATGCTACAGCTATCATGTATTCAATTTGGAATTGAAATACAAATGCAGTTTGTATGATGCGCCGAGCCCGGTGCGTGCAAAACAGATGAATGATGCAAACATGCTGTCATACTGTATGCTAATTGAAATATGCCCTATATCTAACCATCATAAGCGGATAAATAAAAGGGAAGAAAGACGGGGTTGGAAGACATACATCACACTCACCCACACTTATTACAATTTTGCCCTCGCACAGAGGGTCCAAATAAATAATACAGTCCCGAAATAATAAATAATACAGTCCGAAACATACAGTTCGAATAATATACAAATTAAACTAAGAAAGCTGTAAACTGGCATGCAAGCCAGGGGCTGCCTCGCTTCTGATGAATGATGTATGCTGGGCTGCCTTGCGCAGAAATCCACTGGGATGCCCAATTTAGCCTCTGTTTGCAATGTTTCTCGAAAAGCGCGCCGGATTCCGAAGAGTTGATGATTCTCATTTTGCTGCAATCAGAGAGCAGGAAAAGGGCATAGCAATGTATTTCACAAATATATGCATGCCTCGATCCTCGTGCCACCAATCACGCATATCGATGCATGATGGCCGAGGAGTCGGATTGCACAACTCAATATAGGGTGCAATGCAGATGAATGCTACAGCAAAACCTAACTCCATCATGGGTAATCCGGAGTGTCGGTGACTGGGGAATTGAGATCCGTTCCGTCACTCGGAGTACGAAACGTGCCTCGTTTCCCGTGCCCGGGCTAACTCCTATCCCGAACACGATGCAATATGCATGATATGTATGAAATGCAGCTAATATACAATTCTAGCATGCACAATGCTATGAAAATGGGATGCCTCGAAATGCGCGCAAGCGGGCACGCAAACCGAGGCGATGATATGAAATCATGAAATAGCATGAAAATGATATGTAATAAGACTAAAATGAGATGCCTCGAGATGCGTGCCCACGGGCACGCTAACCGAGGCGATGGCACACGGAATGCAACGGGACTAAAATGGCATACGGAATGCAGAATGGACTTACACCAACATGAGAGAGCCTCAGCCACTCTCGCACGGGAGGCCGTCGGATAAAAAAGAGATGCCTCGAAATGCGTGCCCACGGGCGCGCAAACCGAGGCGATGCATACGGAATGCAAATGACATGGAAAATGCAAATTGGGCTTACACTAACATGAGAAGGCCTCAGCCGCACTCACATAAGCTGCCGAAAGACAAAAATGAAGTGCCTCGAAATGCGTGCCCACGGGCGCACAAACCGAGGCGATGCATACGCAATGCAAATGACATGGAAAAATGATATGCAAGCATGCGAACCAAATCTCAGCAGCTAAATAAAGGGGAAAACAGCCCCGAAATGATACGAAATGACAATCAATGCATGAAATCATCCCGAAATGTGATTTTAAGTACCCGAAATGGCCTACGGCTATGCTAAACATGCAAAATTGGCACATGAAAGCAAAAACAGTAGCAAGGCAGTCCCAAAAATAGCATCTTTTCAGTACAAAACAAGGCTAAATAACAACCACAAGTATGGCAAAAATAGCATGCAAAAATGGGGAAAAAGAGGAGAATTACAAAGCAAGTGGTATCTACAATGCTCAAACTGAAAAACACAGTTCTACAACATTAAAGAGGAGCCAAAAATATGCATATTTACAGTGAATGACAACCCCAAAATCAGTATGTAGATATGCTCAAAATAGCATGCAATATATGGACCAAAAGAAGGCTATAATGATAGGTCATGCATGGAAGCACCAAATGAGGTTGAGCCCTTCTACAATGTTGTAGAGGGGCTCAAAATAAGCCTAAAACCAGTAGGGGTCGGAGCCCAAAAAACAAATGTATATAAGCCAAAAATAGCATGCAAGATTATGATATACAAGGTGGATATTGAAACAAGTGGTATATAGAAGCATCAAACAAGGTTGAGCCCTTCTACAATGTTGTAGAGGGGCTCAAAATGAGCCTAAAACGAGTAGGGGTCGGAGCCCAAAACAGTAGGCAAGTAGGGTAGAAATAGGAAGCAAGAAAATGTCACAAAAGATGGAATTTGAGACTTACCCTTGAAGATCCAACTTTTGCTACCTCTTGGCTTGAATTTGTTGCTTCTTAGCCCTTGAAGAACCTTCCTTTGCTGCTGGAATGGTAGTGGTGATGGTGAGGCTTAGGGTTGATGAAGGAATTAGCTAGGGACTTGAAACTTTTTAGGATTTTTGGCTATGGAAATGGAGCTTTTGGAAGAGAGGCTCTTGAGATCAAATCTTCTAACCTCAACAAAGGAGGAGGCCATCCCCTCAAATAGGCAAGAAAGGGGTGTAAAAGGGAGGGAAATGCACCCAAGCTTTCCCTCCCAAAATATCCCCCGGATGCTGAGATATTTTGGGAAAAACAGCTGGACAGCTGTAAAGTGCTCAAAAGCAGAAAGCTGGCCGGCCAGGTGGATTTCTTGAAGGTGGCCGGCCAGCCACCCCCCATGGCCGGCCAGCCACCTCCCATGGCCGGCCAGCCACCTCCCATGGCCGGCCAGCCAAGGGCAAAAATGAAAAGTTGAATTAGTGGCCGACCACCATTTTTTTGGTGTCCTCCCATGTGTGTAGAACAAGGTTCCATGGTCGGAATGTGGCAACACTGAAGCAGGAGTCACAACATTGCATTTGAAGGAGAGGCCCAAAAATGAAACTCTGAATTGCTGGCCGACCATGCACTTTTAGGGTCCTCCCATGTGCCCTCATCACAGATATATGGTTGTGGTTGGAAGAAAATGGGCCTAGGGTGTTCAATATTAGCCCGGAAGTGAGCAAAACGGGCGCCGGAGGAGCGAAACTGGTTATCTGGGATAATTGCTGGCCTCCTACCCTCCAGTGATCTTCCTGATGCTAAAACAGAGGTACCTGCCAAATTTGAACAAAAACTAATGAGAAATGAACGCTCGGGGCCCAAACCGCGCAGTTCGGGGTCCCGAAAATGGGCTGCGAGCACCGGAAGTGGTGTTCAGCAGCGAAGTGGGTACCAGAGGCCCCAGTGTTCCTCGGAATGATAAAACAGAGGTACCTGCCAAGAACCGGAGAAAACCGATGCGAAATGAATGCTCGGGGGCCAAACTGCGAGGTTCGGGGCCCGAAAACCGGCTATAAGCACCGAAAGTGGCATACGGCCACGAAGTGGGCATCAGGGGCCCCAGTGTGCCCTGTTATGACAAAACAGAGGTACCTGCCAAGAACCGGAGAAAATCGATGCGAAATGAATGCTCGGGGGCCAAACCGCGAGGTTCGGGGCCCGAAAACCGGCTATAAGTACCGAAAGTGGCATACGGCCACGAAGTGGGCATCAGGGGCCCCAGTGTGCCCTGTTATGACAAAACAGAGGTACCTGCCAAGAACCGGAGGAATCGGAGACGGTTGGGCGGTCCCTAACCGAGGCACACGGCCTGACGGCTCCGAGAACCGGGAACCGGGCTCCGAAATGGGCAAAATGGCCTACGGCCACGAAATGTAGCACACGGCCACCGAGAGATAGTCTACGGGACCGCTCCCTCCCCTCAGGAAAGAAAACAGAGAAAATCGAGTCTGGTTCGCAAACCGAGACAAGGCACAGAAGAGGATTCGGAAGTTCGGAGGCAGGGCGCACGGCCGCGACTCTGAGACTTCTGAACGAGCACAGTATGCAACATCACCGAGCGCTCAATCGGTGACGTCTGAGTCTTAAGGTCGGTCAAAAATGGGGTGTCTACACATACCACGTATCATCAGGGGTATCATCCTTTCACCCTTCATCCGTGTATGCATGGCTTAGAGCGCTATCTTCTCACCACTCCCTTGCGGTCATGGTTGGGCTGCTATCAGGTTCTATTTTGAGCATGTTAACATCATGTGCGCCGTCATCATACCATTCTTCTTCCACTACAGCTCGGGTTTCAGCATCTTGGTACTTTTTGAGTTTCCTTAATATTCTCTTCCGATCACTGGGTTCTCACTCAGTTTTCTTGGCGTTTTGAACACTGTCGGTTGTGGACTCAACCTCTTCTTTCTCTTTTCCCCTTTTCCGTTCTAGAGCTATTTTCTTCTGGATTTCTTCTACTCTCTCTCATTGGAATTGTTCCAGTGTCTGTTCTTTCTCAGTGAGAGGTATAGCCTCAGCCTTGCCACTAGCACCACTTTTGTCTTCCTTTCCAGTCTCTCCTATATGTTCCTCCACATCTGACTCTTCCTTACTCAACCATCCATTGCTTATTTCTGGTTGGCTAGGGTCCCACTATCCCATTTGCACGTAGCTTGTATCTTCTTCCTCGAAGAAGTAAAGATCCTCTAGATCCTCTTCAAATTCTGCTAGATCCTCCTCTAGGTTTGCTAAGTCATTCAGGCCTTGCACAGGCCACTCATTCTGATTCTATGCCATTGGTCTTTCCCAATAGCATTAATGCTAGGAAAGTTTGATAGTATGATTACCGGCTTCGGCTGATTGATGGCCACAATGTATAAACTGGGATCGTACTCCTCCGCGAGCTAGACCCCCTTCTCTATGACATGAGTATCAAACGACCCTGTCTTCAGTGCATTCTTCTCTTTCTCCGTTTCTATTGCCACGGGCTGGGATTGGGTTTGTGGTGTTAGATCCATCATGCACATGTCTGTGCCTTCTGGAATGACCACCTCCAGTTTTGGTAGGTAGGATGAGGTAATGTATGTGCTAGGGTTGAAGGTGGGCGATAGTGTATGGATGTGGTTAATTTTTCTAGGCGATGGGACTTGGTTGTGTGCAGGAAGTGGGTTGCTTGTTACATTGGGTTTGGAAGGTGGGGCGATGACTTTGTTGTCAATGAGATCTTGGATATCATGACGTAGACGGTAGCACATGTCTGTGGGATGGCCATGTCGCTGGTGGAAGATACAACACTGGGTAGGGTCATGTTTGGGTAGCAATGGGTCTGGAAATGGACAAGGATCGAGAGGCTTGAGATGTCCCTTTTGCATTAATAGCATGAGGGTGTGGGTTGGGCTCATATGGAGGAGAGTAAAAACTCTTCAATTCTGGGGTGGGCCGATACTTTGTGAAGGTTGTGAGGTTATGGCAGTCGCAAAAGGGTCAACCATCTTGGCCGTTGAAACAATAGTACTAACATCCGCAGGCCATGGAATAGTGCTACTACTAGCATTGGTACTCCGGGAGAATAGCCTTCTTGCGGGTTCACTTGTTCTGTGGATGATACCCTTTTTGAATGCACTCTTAATATTGGCCCCCAGCTCATGTAAGGAAGCAAATGTGGACAACGGCGCCACTATCATTCTTTGCAAGATGTCTGGCTCATGGTTCTGGACCACTAGCATGTTCTCTTTCAGCAGGTCTATTTGTCATTCAGGTTGCTTTAGCTCTCCACCAGGTGACAAAATCAATGAATGATTCTTTGGGGTTCTGGGTAGTAGCCTCCAGCTCATTAATGGTTACTTTTATCTAGGTGTTATATGAATACTGATTGACAAACACCTCAGAAAGCTCCTCTCAATTCCATTTTGTAGAGTCTTCCAATTTAGCGTACTAGATGGCCAACACATCAGACAGGGTTCTCCCAAACAACGAGAGCTTCTTGCGCCCGAGACAAACTCATGGGCCTCAATATATCTGAAAACAACCGGACATGCACAATTAGATCTCCACTCCTATCAAATCTATCAATGTGGGGCATCTTAAATTTCTCCAATAATCTAACTGAAGCCTCAGTGTACCCATCTTCGATGTCCAAAATGGAGTTGAAGGCTTTGGATTTCTTCAATGCTTTCTCCAATCTAGAAATCTTGACTAAGGCTGGATCAATTTCATTGATATCAAAAGGAAAGATTCCTGCAGGAGGTTAAACCAGAGGCCGATAAGCTGGGGCTGGGGAAAACATGTCCTGAGGATCCAAGACTAGCAAATTTTCTACTGGTGGGGGCAGATCTGAGTTTGGCTGAGAAGCCGGGATTGGATGCACGGTTGATGCTGATACCCCAGATGTACGTTGTAGATCGACAATAATTTCATCTTATGCAGCCATCCTCTGGTTTATAGTGTGCATGGTTCTTTGGAAAGCCGTCCTCATGGCAGCAAATTCCTCCGCGTTCTGTGCCAATGCCAGTTTGGATGAACTAGATGCTGGTGAACTGATTGAGTGAGAATGGATAGGTGTCTGTAGAGTGCTTTGTATTGGTGCTACCTTCGTCGAGTGACTGTTGGAAGTGAGACAAACACGGGCGGACCACCAATAAGGTCTTGAGCTTTGCAAAGCCTGCCAAAATGAGTCCACACAACTTGGGAAATATTGGGTCTTTCTGAAGCTATGATGGTAAACTACCTAGCAAAAAGAAAGAAAGAAAAACATTATCAAAACTCGGACAGCACTTCGGTCCCAATTCACAACAGTCATAACAAATAACTGAACTGTAATCCCCATTAAAATCTGTTCTCAAACTCATACTGATATGAACCACCCTGCACAATTTCACTAAAAAGGCACATATCAAGTAAAAAGAGCCAATACACCCATATGAGGGGGTAGAGTTACCCTGTCCTAGATTTTTGGAATGATCTAGGCTACACTATTTCAAATAATGAGTTTCACAACATCCTACAAATGGGTAGCATCGTGTTCTAAGTTGGAATAGTCACTATAGCTTCACTATATGTAACTAGGTCAAATGGTCGAAAGGGTACCTCAGCAAGATTATCTAATATACCTCTCACACCTAACAACGAGAAGTGAAAGGTGGATCAAGCGGTACAGTGGTGATCCAGATCTACGGGTTGTGTTCCCAACATGGCAGAGCCCACGATTGATTAGCCTTTTGGCAAGTTTTTAGGCAAGCCTTTGGCAAACCGTCCAAGAATAACAGTCGGCAAACACAGTGACTTAAGAGCACCAATGCAAATGCAATGCAAAGAAACATATAAGTATAGACAAAATTTCACATCATGAAGTTCAAGTCAAGTCCTCTAATTTCCCTAGTGGAGTCACCAGAAACTGTAGCTGAATTTTTCGCGCTTCTCTCGGAAGACAAGAAACCCTACAGTTTGGACTCTACTTGTGGTTTTGAATCTGATTTCACAAGTGCAATGTGAAATAGTGAAAACACAAAAAGAGTCCCAATTCGATAATTCTTTTTGAAAAATCGACGTTTTGAATAAAATGTAAAAAATGAAATGCTTTGCCAGATTTTAGAGTCGCCACCTAAATGTTTTTGGGAAATTTAGGAAACCCATGACTCATGCCAAAAGCCATTAGTCCGTCATCACCAAAGTTGTCTCGGCTCGGAAACTTAGGTACGAGAGGGAAAGGTCATGAATTGAGCACTCTCGCTGGCCCGATCAACGATCGGCCTCTACTAATCATAATGTGAATCTTATTTACATTATATGCTCTTATTCCAATTATTAGCTATATTTACTATGTGATGAGCACACAAGTATAGACTAATTTGCAAAAATTGGAACACTTGATTCATGTTTGTTTTTCAAAAGAGTTTGTGAATATGCCACTTGAAAAAGTGGGCTCAAATGTACATTAATCAAACTATCCCAATTCAAACAACTAGTCTTCATCCATAGGCATTCAAACAATTTATCAATTAAGCATTTAGTCTTATGGCAAGCATGCTAGACATGGTAACACTAACATACAATGCAATATGCTAAAACAAACAAAAGCTCACCTAGTACTCCAAGGCAAGCCAAAAGAAAAAAGTTAGAAAAATGCATGCTCTAACTAATGCAACATGACTAATGCAACACATACAAGATGTAATTAATAGGCTTGGCTATTAATATGGCGTATGAATCAATTTGATAACGTGCGGTCTAAGCATGTATTCAAAGAAGTGTAACAAATAACAATGCAAGTTAGAATGATGCGCCGAACCTCAATGCATACAATACAAGTGGATGTAAACATGAGAGATGCTAAATGAAACATGATGCTTCTAAACCAACCATCATAAGTGGGTAAATAAAAGGGAGAAAGACGTGGGGTTGGAAGACATACACGTTATTACAACATTGCGCCCTCACGCAGGAGTGTCTGAATAAACTAACTAGCTAAGCTAATTACTACGAATTACAAAACGAATGAAATAATCAACTAAACTAGCTAATTAATTACAAATCAAAATGAACTAATTAATTACGAATTAATTAAACATGAATACAAAGTTTAGAGAAGTATTAGCTAACTACTCTAATTACTCCACCTCGGTAAACGAGAAATGCTCATGCATGCGTGAATTTCCATCCAAAAAAGGCCACTGTTCTGCTGCTAGATGCCTATGTTGAACAGTAGAACATTTGCATTGTTTTTCACCTCAAAACCAACTCTGTAGAAAAATAATTTTTGCTCTAATTTTTCTAACATTCAAAAATAGAAAGGGAGGTCCTCTATTTATAGAAAAATATCAAACTCCCTCAGAAACATCCATCCATACACGTGTAGGTAGATGCAAACATTTGTGCAAACAGCTGACACAACTGGCAAAAAATATTTGCAAAACACACTTGTGGCCGGCAGGCTGCACACTTGGTCAGCAAGGTACAAGGGTGGCCGACAGCCAAAAGGAATGGTCGGCAGCCCACAAAATTGGGCCTGTAGGTCCCAAGTTTTTTAGGTTTGAAAGGCTGGGGGTTTGGTGCAAAAACAAGGCACAAGGTTTGCAGGGTTTTAAGGCTCAAAGCTGTGGCATTCCGTTGGGGACTTTCGAGCACTTGACAAGCATATACATTCATCGTTGGGTGTGCAAGTGATGGTGCCCAAGTCGTAAGGGCGGTCAAAAATAGGGTGTCTACACTAAAAAAATTCTAGGTTCGAGAGCTTAGGTACAAAAGGGGAAGGCCATTTACATGGAAGCACCCCCATTTGCTCAATCCAAAAATTAGCCTCTACTCATTTTCTATTTTATGATTTTAGTGTTTAATTATTCACAGAAATTCATTTTAAGACCTAAAACCTTTAACTAACCTAGACTATGTGATTTGAAGAAAATATATACCGCCTATCTTCAAATTTAAAGAATAAAGCCACGTTCCTTGTAAAATAATGATTTTTCATAAAAATAAAAATAAAAAAAAGACTTTTAACATAGCATGGCCATGAACTTAATCTAAAATAAACAATATTCATAAAAACATACAAAACACACAATTTTGCATAGAAAAACAATTAATTTGCATAATTGAAAAAAATACAAGAAACAAGCATATGCCAAGGAGGAAAAAAGGGCTCATCCAGTTGCCCACTTTCAGCATTTTACATGCATGCATGAAGTAAATATGTCCTAATATGCAACTAATACACACAATGATGGTCCTAGGTCTGGTTTAAGGCTACTAATGATGAATATGTATAAAAATACAACTAATAAACAAAAAAGCATAAATATAAACTAAACTACATGATAATCAAACCGGGCCATGCAAGATTATTATAGGGCTAAAAAAGACCTAAAACATGTTGTTCTAATGACATAGAAGAAACATGCATAAAAAGAGTCTAGAAAGTTAATGAAATAAAAGAACTACATGATGGAATGATGAACTAATAACCTAGCATGGATAAACATTGAAAAATAAAATACTAAAATATTGATTAAATTGAAGAACACACGCAAGCTCCCTCAAGCTTAGGTTTTTGAAGTAATTCATTTTTAGAAGTTCAGAGCTGATGTGAGTAGAGGAATGTCGAGGCTAAGGGAGAGGAGGAGGGGAGTGTTTGGCTCTTAAAGCTCTCTAAAAGCTCAAGATTTCTTAACCCCTTGAAAAGGAAAGGGAAGGGCTTTATTTATAGGTAAAGAGGAAGGTTTTGGAACCCTTTCTAGGGTTCCCTCACTTTCTCCCTCTGCCTCCCATAAAAAATGCACCATGATTGAATTTCCATACCTGACTCTGCCGCTTTTGGATGTGCGCACGCACCATTCTTGTGCACTGTGCACATAAACAAATAAGGTGCGCATGCGTGGGGCACTGTGTATGCACCCTTTGCCATGGTACATGTGTCATCCTTGCATGCATTCCATGTTGTTGGCTTGCTTGTGGCCCAAGTAAGTCTGAATTGTCTTCTGATCAATATTTTTTTTTTTATAAAATCGGTCACTAATTTTGGAAAATACATTTGATCAAAGCACAATCGGGCTTATCTCTCTTTCTTGGGGTTAAAGTTGGTTTTTTTGCTAAAAATGGGTTTAGGGGTAAAATGGTAATTTATGCAAAAAGTTAGTTTTTGGCCAAAACGGGTTTACATAGCAACTCCAAACGTCCTTAAACATTTTAATGATAGAGTAATTTATCATTTCATCATCGAGAGGCTTACAATTACCCGAAGTCTGAGGGTTAGTCAAAATGGAGTGACTATAGTTACCACTCTTTGACAGAGCTCAAACAATCATGAAGTGATAAGAAGCGAATGGTAAAGATCTGAGACCATCCTAGTTGAAATGACCCTAAGGCTTAAGGCAGTGCCATACATTTATGCAAGTGATCAAACCTACAGGTTGCCTACATATCCTGGATGCAAGGAATCATATCAGTGTAGTTTGGGGGGCGGTTATGCAACAATTTATATGTGAGTGAGTGTATACAACAAGTACTCAAGGAATATTCAAGCATGCATTCTAAGAAGAGGAGAGTGGGCGATACATGCCGTACTATGGCAAGTTTCTTTTCGATTCTTTTCTAGGTTATGTCAATTCTACAAATTTTTCCAAGGAGAGCTATTCCAAATAATACACACCACAATATGGTTAGAGTGATGCCATTATGATGCCAATTTATGCCATTCTATGCTCTTATCAACGAGTCATAGGTTTATTAAAGGCCAAGTGGTGCTGTTCCAAGCTTGTATTGACGAGTCACGGAGGAATTACATGCCAAGTGATGGCATTCCATGCTCGTAGGGATAAGTCATGGGGTTTAATAAATTGCAAGTGCTGCCATCCCATGCTCATAGATGCCATGTCGTGCCATTCCATGCTCGTATCGACGAGTCATGGAGATTAAATAAATGCCAAGCGGTGTCATCCCATGCCCGTATCAACAAGTCATGGGGTTTAATAGATGCTAGGTGATGCCATCCTATGCTTGTATCGATGAGACATGGTGTAGACACCCTATTTTTTACTACTCTTAAGACTTGGGCGCCTCAGGTTGATCACTCGATAATGAAAGTTATGTTGTACAAATGTTCGATTTCGTTAGCAAGAAGAGCTTCTAAATCCCAAACCTTACACCCCATTTTTGCCCAAAACTATTTAGACAAACTATTTTAGGCCTCAAAACCCTCTTTTTCAAAATATTTTTCCAAATGTTTCTATGATGTTCCGAGGCTCGCATTTCATTTAAAATATTGCACTTTTCGGTAAACCGAGTAAGGACAAAGTGGAAATAAATGAAAGGGAGGTGAACTCTTTGAAAAATCTTTAAAAAAACTTCTTATTTATACATTTGGAGTTTGAGGAAATAGGAGGGGAGGGAAGAAAACTAGTTGGGGAAAAGGTTGGGCATCAATCCGTAAAGATAAAAATGACCAGCCTTCACTAAAATAGTCATATCTCTTTACACACTTAGAATTTAGATGTACGGCCACCACCATTGGAAAGTACACTTTCGGGGCTTCAATTTAGACTTGAGAATGACCTAAAACCGATTCCGGATGAGGGAAATATGCCCATTTGAACTCTGGCTTGAAAACATATTTTTGTCTGCTAGTAGCCAGCCGACCACTAAAAGTGTACGGTCGGCCAGTTGTGAAAAATTAAGCCTTTTTGAGTGGATTGGCCATCCAAGTGTCCGCACAGACCCACTAGTGGCCTGCTAGCCACTATTAGTGTACGATCGCCCCTTTTTAGTGGCCTGCCGGCCACTTGTGTAAAAAATTAGATCTTTTTGCCAGCTGTGCCAGCTGTCTCCACAGGTGCATGCACTGCACTAGCTATTTCTGTATGGATATTTCCGACCTAGTAACATGTTTTTCTATATATACTTGATCCCCTCTCATAAAATTAGATTGGAAAATTTTCCAAAAACTTCAATACTTGCATAACACACTCTCTCTCTCTCTATCTTGCAATCTACACACACTCTCTCTACACTTCCTAAACAAAAAATTTAGCTCTTCTTGCTAAGGTTCTTGAGCTCAAATCTCAGCCCTTGAGAGTGAGAACTTGTGGGTTTGTTAATAAAAAAGTTACCTTGATTCAAGAGGTATAACTTTGACTATCTTTACACTACTTCTTTTCTATCTTTACTTGCTGTTTTTGGACTGTTTTTCAACTATTTTTATGGGCTGAAGCTTGTGGTTTAAGGCTATTAAAGGTAGAGAGGTTAATCACTCTTCTTTGTACCTTGTCTCTTAAGTCTTTCCCCTTGTGTTTCCTATCTCTTCCTCAACTTTATTCCAAATTTTTACCACCGATTTTCAGAGGTTTCAGAGGCTAAAAATATAGTTTTGAAGTCCCAAAAATGGAGGGGTTAGCCACCCCTCATTATGCTTGTTTACTAGCTCAAATTCTTCGTTGTTTTAGCTAACTTTTTTTAAGCTTTTCTATGTTATTTCCAGCACTGTTTTAGCTTATTTTATGACTGTTTTTATGTGTTTAGTTCATTTATGTAGCTCAACTTTTTCGCGCCCCCTTTCAGAAGCTCGAATATAAGCCCTACAGTTCAGACTCCCGCGGTTCTGAATCTAATCTCACAAGTGCAATGTGAAATTGATAAATACCAAAGAGTCCAAATCCGGAAAATCTTTTAGAAAATTGATTTTGAATAAAAAATGCCAAAATTGGACTACTTTGCCAGGTACAGAGTCACCACCTAAATATTTTTGAGACATTTAGGAAACCCATGACTTGTGTCAAAGGCCACGTGTCTGTCATCACCAAGATTGTCTTGGCTCGAGAACTTAGGTATGAGAGGGGAAGGTCATGAATACATTTGAGCACCCCCACTCACCCAATCAAAGATCGGCCTCTATTAATCATGATATGATTTTTATCAACATTATATACTCTAGTTCCGGTTTATTAGGCTAGCATTTACTATGTGATGTGCACACACACAAGGTATAGACTAGTTTGCCCGAATTGGAACAATTCAATTTCATGTTTGTTTTTTGAAAAGGGTTTGATTTTGTCACTTGACAAAGTGGGCTTAAAGTTTGCGAATTTGCCATTTGACAAAGTGGGCTTAAACGTACATTCATTGAATCATTCCAATTCAAGCAACAAGCCTTCATCCACAGGCACTCAAACAATTTAACAAGTAAGCACTTAGCCTCATGGCAAGCATGCTAGTCAGGGCGGTCACTCACACTCATGTAAGTATGCTAAAGCACTAAAAACTCACCTAGTACTCCAAGCTAAGATAAAACAAAAGAGTTAGAAAAATATGCATGATAGCAAACTATACAAGATGGCTAATGCAACGCATGCAATAATGCAACTAAAATAGGCTCGGCTACTTAACATGTTATTTGCAACAATTTCATAGCATGCGTTTAAACACGTATTCAACGAGGTAATCAATGATAATGCAAGTTTGAATGATGAACCGAGGCTCGGTGTATGTAAGACAAATGAATGAATGCAAACATGCGATATGCTAATTAAAACGTGATGCTCCTAATCTAACCATCAAAAGCGGATAAATAAAAAGGAGAAAGACGTGGGGTTGGAAGACATATACATTATTACAACATTGATGCCCTCGCGCAGGAGGGTTCGAATGAATAAACTAGCTAAGCTAAATTCCTTAACTAATTATTACAAAACTTGAATGAATAAGCTAGCTATCTAAGCTTATTAAATATTACAACAATGACGAACTAATTTAATTAACTACTTTAAGCTAATTAAATAAGTACAATGCAAAACTAATTAGCTAACTACGTCAATTAATTAATTACAATGTCACTAATTAAACTAGTTAACTAAATGACAAATGACTAATTTAAACTAACTAACTAGTCCGGAAAGCGAAGGAGGCCCATGCATGTTCGGTTTCCACCTGAAGAACGTCCACTGTTTGCTCCCGAAAGCCTCTATTGTATAACCCTTGAACTGTTTTTTTTATCTTCTAGACCAACTCTGCTCTGCTTCACAAGCATTTTGCTCAAAATTCATTGGTGGCCGGCAGTCCAAAAGTGGTGGCCGGCCGACCACCATTAGGGGGTTATTGTCCAACACTAATGGCCTGCTGACCAGAAACAGTGGCCGACCAGCCATTGATGATGCACCATTTCTTGCTGCAACAGAGAGCAAACAGAGCAAACATAAGGTATTCTCACAAGCTGTTTGTACTGTGTATCCCTCCTTATCATCAAAACATCTCAAATGAGTAATACACCTAGTCCTCAAACCATCAATTCAAGCAATTTTATTGCATGATGGCTAAAGAACCAAGGTGTACAAGTTTAATAAATGCACAAACAAGACTCATAACCTTTACCCTATCATATATGATCAAGGGTAATGGAAACCTAGGAAACTTGGCACATTTCATCACTTTGAGTATGAAATGCCCTAATTTTCCTTATGTTCAATTAACGTCCGATTGAACACATCGAAACACAATCAAATTCTTATCTTTGCACAATTTTAGTTTCCATTTTTAGTTACTCATTTTAACTTACCAACCATTCTTTAACCAATTAAGTCCATTGGTGAGTTAGTCCTCTAAAAGAGAATGAAGTGTCAAATAAAGGGGTAGGTTAAGGTAAGAGAGAGGTGTCATGCCGTTGATAATGAACCCCTCCCCCCCAAAAGAAGGGTTAAACCATTAAGCATAGACCTCAACCTCAAGCTTAAATTACCCTAAGGTTGAAACAACCCTCAAAGCAAACAAAGAGTGAAGAAATGAGGGAGGTTGCAGATATTATGCTTGCTGAAATTAAGTGAGAAAAACACTAAAACAATGCAATCAACTCAAACAAGTGGTGTCTAAAAGCCTAAAACACCAAGCTTGTGAGGACACTCACATTACAAGCATGCAAAACAAAGCTCAAATGTAGCAATCAGCCAAAAATAGAGGCAAAACAGTCTAAAATAGTGCCTAAAACATGCTGGAATTAAGCTACAAATGGCTAGAAAAATAAGCTAACACATAGAGCTATCTAGGCTAGCAAATAAGGCACAAGGGAGGAAGGCTAACCCCTCCAAATTTGGGCCTCAAAACATGCTTTTCACTACTGAAAATACTCTAAAATTCAGTGTTCAAAAACCCAAAAAAAAAAAGGTTTGAAAGTGAGAAACAAAGGTGGAAAGGCCTTACAAACAAAGAAGAAAGAAGGGTGAACCACTCCTTACCTTTAAATGGCCTACAACCACCAATTTCAGCCCACAAAAAAAAAAAAAGTTTTTTATAGCCCAAAAACAGCCCAAAAATAGTACAAAAATGTGCTAGAATGAAGACAAAAGTAGCTAAAATAACAAGTGGAAAGACTCAGAGAACAAGGTTCAAAGAAGGGTGATTAACCCCTCTACCTTTAATAGCCTTAAACCACAAACTTCAACCCATAAAAACAGTTGAAAAACACTTCAAAATCAGCAAGAAAAGACAGAAAAGAAGTAATGCAAAGATGCTCAAAATTATACTTCTTGAAGAGGAATAACACTTTTGTTCACAAATCACAAGTGTTTCACTCTCAAATGCTGAAATTTGGACTCAAGAATCTCAACAAGGAGAGCTCCAATATTGGTTTAGGAAGTGTAGAGAGAGGGTGTATAGGTTGCATGATAGAGATAGAGAGAGAATTCCAAGTTTTGGAACTTTTGGAAATTTTTGTAACCTTAAACCATGAAGGAAGGCTTGGTATATATAGAAAAACGGCCCATTAGGTCAAAATTATCATGCCTGGAACAACTGGAGCTTTTGGGAGACAACTGGCACAAAATATCTAGGTTTTTCACCAGTGGCCAGCAGGCCAGAAGTGGTGGCCTGCCGTCCACACAAGTGGCCTGCTGTCCACCAATAAGCGGATTGATGCCCAACTTCAAATGGCCATATCTCCCTTATCCAGACTCGGCTTTAAGAGATTCTTGAGTGTAAATTGAAGCCCTGGAAGTCCACTTTCCAATGCTAGTGGCCTCAGAACTAAAGTCTAAGTGTATAAAGAGATAGGCCTGATTTAGTGAAGGCTGCTCAGTTCTCCTGTAACGGTTTCAAGCCCAACTTCTTCCTCAACTAGTTTTCTTCCATCTCCTCCAATTTTCTTTAACTCCAAACCTATAAATAAGAGGTTTAAAAATATTTTTCAAAGAGTTCACCTCTCTTCCATTTATTTCCACTTTGTCCTTGCTCGATTTGCCAAAAAGTGCAACATTTTGAACGAAATGCGAGTCTCGGAACATCGTAGAAACAGTTTCAAAAATGTTTTGAAAGAGAGGGTTTTAAGGTCTAAAATAGTTTTGATCCAAAATGGGGTGTAATGTTAGGATTTAGAAGCTCTTCTTGCTGAAGAAATTGAGCGATTGTACAACATAATTTTCATCATTGAGTGATCAACCTAAGGCGCCTAAGTCTTAAGGGCAGGCAAAAATGGGGTGTCTACAATTTATGCTTTGCATAGTTGGCTTGTAGTGTAATGGCCCTTATAGGTTTGGTGTTTTAGGCCTTAGATACAACCTATTTGAGTTGATAGCATTTCTTGCTTTCCATACTTGTGTTCACATGTAATCACCTCTACAACCTCTGTTCTTTCTTGGCTTTTTCTTTGCTTTGAAAGTCGTTTCAACCGATTGTTATTGAAGCTTGAGATAGAGATCCTTGTGCTTAATGGTTTAATCTCTTTAGAGGTTCATTACCAAATGCATGACATCTCTCTCATGCCCAAACAACCTTTGTTTGACACTTCTCTCCATTAGTGGACTTAATGCTCATTCTTGGACTAAAATGACTAATAAATGGAAAGGTAATTAAAATAGGCAATAAAACTTGGACTAAAATGGAACAAGATAATAAAATTGGTTTGGGTTCATCGGACGTTAATTGAACCCATTGAATCTTGAGTCGTTTCATACTTGTTAGTGATGAAAATGGTCTAAGAGTCAATGTCAACCACTTCCCTTGATCAAATCAATGATAGCGAGGAGGTTTGTGAGTCTTTCATTATCATTTATTGAAATTGTGTCCCTTGATTCATAAGTCATCACGCAATGAATTTTCATAGATTGATGGCTTGCGAATCGAGCCTACCCCTCCTTTGATTTGTTCGATGATAAGGAGAGGTAAGGTGGACAAATATCCCCTGAAAATACTCTGTTTGTGCTCTGTTTTGTGTCTGTTGTAGCAAGGCAGTACCAAACATTAATGGCCGGCCAACCACCTTTACTATACGGCCGACCACCTTTTTCAACCGGGTAGTGTTATTTTTCCTGCAAAATAGAGCAGAGGCTGAGGCAAAACAGTTCAATTTTTTTTCCTGCAAAACAGAAGCACTTTGGCAACCAAATAGAGGGCATTTTCGAGTGGAAAATCCACATTCATGCATGAGCCATTCCTCACTCCTCGGGGCCCATTAAAATTATGTTTAATAGTAGTTTGTTGTACCTAAAGTAGTGAACTTGTAATAATTAATTACTTCGTTAGTTCAATTCTCATTTGTAATAATTAGCTAGTATAGTTAATTTATTTCATTTGGTTTGTAATAGTTAGATAATTAGCTTAGTTAGCTAGGACATTTATTCGGACTCTCCTACGCGATGGCAAATATGTAATAATCTGTGTGTATGTCTTCCAATCCTCATTTCTTTCTCCCTTTCGATCACATTATGTTTCATTTAGCATTTTCCATGATTTGCATAAATTTGTCTTGCATGCATAGAGTTTGGCTCATCATTCTAACAAGCATTGTCGTTTATTGCATCTTTGAAAGCGTGCTTAAACTATGTGCTATGAACGCGATTCACATGTCATGCTAGTAGCCAAGCCTATTAATTGCATCTTTACATGTGTTACATTAGGCATGATTGCATTAGTTAGGAGCATGCATCGCTTCTAATTATGTTTATCTTCTTTAGCTTGCCTTGGAGTACTAGGTGAGCACTTATTGCTTTAGCATATTGCATGCGTGTGATTGTTGCCATGTCAAGCATGATTACCATGATGCTAAGTGCTTACTTGATATAACTCTTGAATGCTTGTGAATGAAGGCTAATTGCTTGAATTGGGATAATTTGATTACTTCAAAAACAAACATGAAATCAAAGTGTTCCAATTTTTGCAAATTAGTCCATACTTGTGTGCGTCACATAGTAATACTAGTCTAATAATCAGAACAAGAGCATATAATGTAAATAATAATCACATCATAATTAATAGAGGCCGATCTTTGATCGGGCAAGTGGGGTGCTCAATTCATGACCTTCCCCCCTCGTACCTAAGTTCCTGAGTCAAGACACTTTGGTGATGACGGGCATGTGGCCTTTGGCATGAGTCACGGGTTTCCTAAACTTCTTAAACATATTTAGGTGGCGACTCTGTAATTTGGCAAAGCAGTCCATTTTTGACATTTTTGATTCAAAATCGATTTTCTAAAAGATTTACTGAATTTGGATTCTTTTGTATTTATCTATTTCACATTGCACTTGTGAGATCAGATTTAGAACTACGGGAGTCCAAACTGTAGGGCTATCGTATCCGAAAGGAGAACAAAAACCAAGCTACACATGGGGTTTTATTAGATGCCATTCCACGCTCACATCAACAAAATGTGAGGATTATTTAGATGCCAAGTGATACCTTCCAATACTCGTATCGATGAGACATGGGGATTTATTAGATGCCATTCCAGGCTCACATCGGCAAGGCGTGGGTTTATTAGGTGCCAAGTGATGCCTTTCCATGCTCATATTGAAGAGACATGGGGGTTTATTACGCGCCATTTCACGCTAGCATCGACAATGCATAGGATTTGTTAGGTGCCAAGTGATGCCTTTCTATGCTCGTATCGATGAGACATAGGGGTTTATTAGGTTCCATTTCATGCTTGCATCGGCAAGGCATAAGATTTATTAGGTGCCAAGGGGTTCCAAATTTGCCAAGATGTACTAAGTGGTGTGAAATATTTTGCCAAAATATATTAAATGCTGCTAAGTGTTTCTCAAAATTTGTCAAGTGGTGCCAAGTGTTTGCCAAAATTTACTGAGTGGTACCAAGTGTTTGCCAAAAATTATCAATGCCAAGTGATTCATGTGCGAGGGTGATGCGGTGCCATGTTATCAAATTTCTCACAAAAATGTTGTGCTTTAAAAAGTGTACTAATGCTTGAGTTTGAGTTTAGGACGTACCTATGCCTTGGGAGGTCACCTACGGGTGAAATGGGTTAGAGTAATAAAAAAGCTCTTGATTTCCCATGCCAATCAACTTGTCATTTTCATCCTACTTGAATTTTGTGTTTATAATGATCATCATGGGAGGCCAAACTATTTTATGATCATTGCCAAAAGCTTTTCTTTTGCTGAATACTCTACCAGCTGGTATGACTGAAGTGCCTTTACTGTGCAGCTCCTCATCCAAAAGTTTTGCGAATTCGCCATGGATCCTCACTCTCTTTTATCTTTTAGCCTTTGCATGTGTGGTGAGAGGCTACAGACCTCGAAACTAGTTAGTTGCACCAGGACCATTTTGGTATGCTAGAGTCGAGCAAGTACCTAGTTATCCTACTTTTTCAGTTTCTATTTCTTATCCGTTATCTATGTCTTTCAACTATATTGATTAGGTTCCTTGTGGGAATGTTGAGAGCTACTATAGGACATTGCCGAGCATGATGGCATTGATCTAGAAGTATGATACGGGCGCTCGGGGCCTGATTCAGGTGACTTTCCTTTCCTTCCATCTAATGATTCCAACTATACTATAATCCTGGCTGATTCTGAGTTCTTATTTGATTCTTGTAGGTCGCTGGCCTATCTGGGCATGCAGGAGGTGCGTCCACAACCCATGTGGCTGGGGGAGGCAATTCGTATGATGATTATGAGTCCGACATTAGTAGCGAGGGTGATAATGATGATGATCAAGATGAGGAGATCCATTTTAGGGTGGCTCGAAGTGCCCTTGGAAAGGCTGACCGGGTTGCATTTTCCATAGTCTTTAGGATGTTTATGCTTTTCATTTTTTGTATTTTTTTTCTTTTTCAGAAAACATTGTACATGATGTCTTTGGGGGACACATCATGCTTTTTGTAAAAATCCATGTTTTTATATAGATCCAAAATTTTCATAGTATATGCAATGAAATTCTAACATTCTTTTTGTCAAAATCTTTTATTTCTTTCAAGTGCCTTGGCCTTTTATGCTTTTCTCATGAATTTGACAATGACTCTTGAACATGACTAAAAGAATAAAACAAAATTACAACTCGAAAATGTTGTACATGTAATCTAACAACCAAACATGACTCTGACATTGATACCAAAATGCACCCATTGAATTGCCATGCCTGAAGAAGATGTGATTATGCACCAGTTGAACCATCTTGGAATTTAATGCCGATATGTTAACCTTCCAAGGTGAGTTTCACGAGTGTAGGCGGGCTGCTCTATGTATCTGCTTGTTTGTCCAGTTCCTAGTGATGTCAAGTCGTGGGATAGTTAGCCTTATCTTGGTTGATGTGGCCAAGCAGGTTAAGGATGGGAGGAGCTTTATTAGTTTAGTCTTGGTAGAGACTTTGATAAGTTTGGATGAGTTCATGCTGGTAGGACTGTGGACTTTGTTGGGAGCCCGCTATTGCTTTAGGTACCACCCATCTTAATTGGTTTATCATCTTTCACCTCTTTTTTTTTTTTTTTTTTTTTTAAATTTTTTTAAATTTTTTTATATCTCTCATTTTTGTTTTTGCACACCTTAACTTACTTTTTCCACTCATCTTACACCTCTCTATTCTTTTGTCTCTCTTTTTTTTTTTTCTCTCTCTTTTCCCAGATGTGGCTTATAGACAAGTTAAAGGTGTGGTCAGCTCCTACCCGTTACTCGGTGCTTTCATATCATACTCGGGCCCAATTTGGTGAAAATGAATTATGCTGAAGATTGGCATGACTAGATGTGTGCTCGGATTCATAAAGACATTGCTTGGTGTTGTTCCTGGTTAGCACTTCAAGCTATGACCAGAGAGATACTCCATTTTCCAGGCGTAGAGGTAGTCAGCCTGACTCATATGGTCTACTACTTCCCTTATCAAATTTTGTGGCAATTCGGGCATGGGCAGGTGGCTCATTTGGATTCCCCTTCGTGCCCTCCTTTTGCTTTTCGAGCTTCTCACTTGAAGGCTAATGCCAAAACTTGGCAAGATAGGACATTCATGATGGTAGAAGAGGGTTGTAGTTGCAAGCTATCGGAAGCATTCATCTAGTGGCTTGAACACGAGATTTAGTGAGTTGAGACGCACTCGAAGATACCATTCAAGAGGATAAAGACTAAGTGATTCTTGACTTACGATGCCCCTAGTTTAGAGTTTTTCCACTTTTGTTTTGTTTAGCATTTTAACACTTTTGTCAAATAGGAATTAGTTAAATTTTCTTTTATTTGTTATGTTTGAGATTATTATCAATAAAACAATGCTATAAAGTTTATTCCCTTATTTTCAAAATTGTGTAATTGGTCAACCAGAAAGGAACATAAATCACTCACTCTTCTCATTAAAAATAACTCAAAATACAATTTTGCAAACTCACTAATTAGACATTTCCACAATCGAATCCATGAGTTGTGCAACTAAAAATCCCCCTCAATACTTAGTTATTCAATGCTAGATGTTGATGACTGATGTTGACAAGCTTATGGAATCTAGATGATATAGGACCAAATTTCAAGAGAAGTTGCCTACATATCCTAAGAGTGGGAATCAGGCTGTTCGTAGTTCAAGTTGAAATTCACTCGGGTGTTAACTCTCTTCTTTTGTGCTCTTACTTTTTCCAAGGCCGCCTTTTTAGGTTTTCAACCTTGCGAGCTTCTATTCTTTTTTTTATTTTATATTTTTTTATGTGCTATAAATTTTGCTTAGGTTGCCCTCTCGGGTTTTTAGCCTAATGAGCTCTCTCAAGGATAGTACTTCTTTAGCTTGCCTAAGTTAACAAGTTGTGTAAATTCTAATCCATCAGTACAACTACACTCTCTCTTTTTCTTTTTCTTTTTTCAAATAATATGCAGCCCTATCCAGTTTGGCTTGTATTTTTCCTTAGGTCATGCACCAAAGCTTGGTTCCTTTTTGAGTGCTAGATCCCCATATTTCAGATTCATGTCCTTCATCTTCTTGTTAAATACAAGGGCAATTCTGTGTTGAAAAGCTTGGACATGATACAATGGTTGAAGCCTCATTTCATCTAATAACATCAATTCCTTTTTGCTATTCAGCCTCTTCAATTTGACGTTTAACCAACACTCACGGTGAAGGGATTTTAATCTTGATGGGTAGGACAACTTCCACCCCATGGGCCAAGGAATAAAGAGTTACCCCAGTTGAAGTCTTGACTGATGTCCGGTATCCCTATAATGCAAATGGTAGCTTGTCTGGCCAATCTTTGTATTTCTCAATTGTCTTTTGCAGAATGGATGGCCTTCTTGGTCTTCTTCGTTGCCCCTTATAGATAAACCTCTTTCTCTATAAAATTCTAGATATCGTAGTACGAAGGATGTCCATCTTGGGATTCTTCCATTGCAGCAATCAACTGGTAGGTTGGTGCATACCTCTGCTTTATGATGGTTGGTCTCATTTTAATGTCTTTAGGGATGTCGACAATAGAAGCCAGGGTAGCCAAGGCATCGGCAACCCAGTTATTCTCCCTCAACATGTGGTTGAATATGACTTTCTCAAATATAGGCAGCAGACAATCCAAAGTTTGGTGATATACTTTTATCATATCTTTTTTGACTTTCCAATCTCTTCTAGCTTGTGAAACCACAAAATTCGAGCCATTGACAACATCCCACTGCTTTTCCCCTAGTTCAAGGGCTGCTTCCGATCTAGCAATACAAGATTTGTACTTCGCATGATTGTTTGAAACTTCAAAGTGAAACTTGAAGGACAAAAGCACATGGGATTCATCAGGGCAATAAGGAGGACCCCTATTCCCTAGCTAATTTGGTTTGAAGTTCTATCAAAGTATAATTTCCCGGTTTCCTTCACTAGGTACATGATTGCTTCACCTAGGAATAGTTATTTTGAACTACCTTCTCCACTAACTAGTTAATCTGTTGAGAACTTTGCCACTGCTCTGCCTTTCACTAATTTTCTGGTAATGTGCTTCAAGTCAAACTCAGCCAGAAGCAACAACCATCATGCTAACCTACCAGTTAGTCCTGGTTCTCAAAGAGATATTTGATGGGGTCAAATTTTGAAACCAACACCACTAAGTGGGTGAGCAAGTAATGTTGTAACTTCCGAGTGGCCTACACTAGTGTAAGACAGGTCTTCTCTAGTGGTGTGTACTGAGCTTCATAGTCTAACATTTTCTTGCAGAGGTAGCATATGGCCTTTTTTGCCTTTGCTTTTGACTTTTTTGCTGTCACACATTCCATGGTGTGGTGGATGTTGTTTTCTCTTTATTTTCTAGTGCCATCACAATCTGATTATAGCCCAAAAAACCCATCCACAAACGATAGAAATGCAAGCTCTGATATGAGGTTTACTAACTCATCAATGTGCAGTAGCGGAAAATAGTCTTTCAGACTAGCCTTGTTCAAATCCTTGAAGTCAATCATAGACTTTGATTCTGTCATCTTTCTTAGGGACCGAAACTATGTTTGCTAACCATGTCAAATATTCTGACACTATTAGCCACCCAACATTGATTTGTTTAGTTACCTCTTCTTTTGATTTTAAATGCCCGGTTACGACAAAATCTTCTCAATTTCTTCTTTACAAGTTTAGCCTTAGGGTTGAGGCATTTTATGTTGTACAATCTTAGGATTGATTCAAGTCATGTCTTCATAAGACTACGCAAAAACATATTTGAGTTCTTTCAAAAGAGCGACTAAGCGCTCGCGTTCTTCTGAAGACAGTTTGAATCCAATCTATATCATTCGAGGATTTTCCTCGTTGCCTAGGTTTATTGAAATTATCTCATCTATTACAGGTTTAGCTCGTCCTTCCTCTTTCCATTCAATTAATTCTTTTATGCTTTCAAGAATTTCTTCATTGAAATCATTTTTATTTGCCTTTTCGAAATCAGTGGGATTAAAACTATTAACTATTGGCACTGCGAAGTATTCAAAATCACTCATTACTCCATAAAGTTGGGGGGCATACATCCGACTCAAACTCAAACTACAAGAATACTTGATTCCTACTCCCAGATTTATAAGCTCCTTGCCACTCGAATTTTGACAACGTGTCAGAATCTGACAGGCCATATTTTGACTCACTAGACTCAGACTCACTGTCAGATTCATAGACATGACGTTTTTCAATGGACTAGTTGTAAGGTTGGTTGTTCATTGCATTCACTATGTACTTGGTGGCATCATCTTTCAATGCTCCATTTTTCAGTATCATCACAAAAATAAAATTTCTCAAGCTAATGTGTTCAGTCTTAGTACTCAAACCAGTCTCAAAGTTAGCCCATGTTGGTTAGTCTTATCCATTTTTTGACTTAGTTAGACTTGGCTTTCTTTTGGATTGGATCAGGCTTTTTCTGGACCAGATGGGTTGGGCTTTTCTAGGTTGGATTGACTCTTTTTTCTTTTTCTTTTTTTTTCATTTTTTTGATTGGTTGGACTAATTTTATTTTATTTTTTTGGTTAGACTTTTTCTGAAAGGACTGGGCTTTTTCTAAGGTAGATGGGCTCTATTTTTTGTTTTTGTTTTTGTTCTTTTTGTTTTTGTTTTTTTTGTGTTTTTAAGGATTTGGTGGACTAGTATTTTTATTTTTATTTTTATTTTTATTTTTTTTGTTAGACTTTTTTTGAGATAACTGGGCTTTTTCTGGGTTAAATAGACTACTTAGATGGGCATTGGCTATAGCTTGCAGTTTTTTTTTTTTAATTAATTTATTTTTTATTATACTTGGGTGAGACTAATACGGACTTTCCATTAACTATATCTTGAGTATGAGACAACCGACTAAGTTTGGCCCACATAGCTTGGGAAACTTCTTTTCTAGGAGCAATGCTTACAACAAACCTGTAAATAGGTGAATGGAGCCAATCAAATTTGTTTAATACTTACCATTGGACCCTCATCATTATCATTACCATCAATGAGGCTGTGGTTTCCCAATCAAGAAAGTTTGAGGAATTTTCAGAATTCCCACCAGAGTGATCAATCTAAATAATTGTCTTTCCATTATTCATTGTTTTATCAGAAAGTGCCCCAATTTATTTTTAAAAGCATATGCTCAAATTACAACTTTCAAATTTTTTTTTTCAAAATAAAGTCTTATTTTTTATATTATTATTCAAATTTCAAATTTTTCCTTTTTTCAAAAGTTTTGAGGAGTTCAGATTTTATTCCAAGGAATCAATCAAACAATCATCCTTTAGCCAAATATTTTATAGAGCAATCAGAATTTTATTCAAAATGGAAGACTTGGTCATCATTTCCTTGTCTAAATTTTTCCATAAAATTAAGGTTCCTTCAAAATTAGTACCCCAAAGATTTTTACTTGATGAAAAGAACTTTCCATAATTTTTGAACTCTACTCAAATAATAATAAAGAATTCATAATTTTAAAATTCTACTCAGATTTTTTTTTTTTCCCCAAAATTGTTTCCTTCCAAGGAGTTTTGGATTTTATTCCAAGTATCTAATTAAATAATTGTCTTCTAAAAAAATATCTTTTAGGAGAATTGAAATTTTATTCAAAATGGAAGGCTTGGTTACCATTTCCTTATCTTCCATTTTTTTCCATAAAATTTGAAATTCCTCCCAAAGTCAATGACTTAAAGATTCTCATCCAATCAAAAACCTTCCATAATCTCCAAAGCTCTACTTAAGTTGGAAAGTTTTTTTTTTTTTTTCCTTAGAAGTTATCCTTTGATCACATGTTTTCTTAGGGATTTAAATTTTGGAAAGACAATCATTCTCAATCGATCACTATGGTAAGCATTCAAATTCACACTTAAATCCTTTAAATTGGGAAACTACCCCCCTAATTTACCACTAATTGACAAAATCAAAATCAATCAAATCACTGCATAATATGACCCCTCAAAAATTTTGGAATTGAATCGCTGTTCAGGATAACTTAGATTGCTCCATAATCAAATCATTGCTATACCAAACTCCCTAGATTTTTGGAATGAAATCACTCTTTTTGATTGTTGATCCCCAGAATCAAATCAAATCAAATCATTTTCAGAATATCACATAAGAACATAATTTGCATTCATGACTGTCACGACCCCATTCTGCCCCTAATAGAATGATGCCGTGATGGCCAGTAATCCGAGATTACTAAAGGCCGACTTACAAAGATTCACACAACAGAGTATACATATGGGGCACATATGCGGAAGCAATAAATTTAAATCTAATTAGTCCATAAGAGTTGTGTATAGATTAAATGAAATGATATGCATATTAACATGGTTTTACGACTTGAATACAAAATAAAATAAACTTAATATTACATCTTGATCAAAAGGCTTCTCAAGCCCAAAAATACAAGGAAAATGATCTACAAAGCTAAGAAGCATAATCTTCAAGATGCTACAAAACGTAATTGAAAACATCTTCCAAATAAAGCTTACGTTATTCATCACCTACATATATATATGGGAGAGAGGTGAGCTGAAAACTCAATGAATGATATAAGTAATAAAGGTTTGAATGAATGATATATAAGATTTTATCAAAATAATACATATCATAGCTTGTAACAAAATCAAAAGATGAACTGAGTTCATCAATCAAAGGCTTTCAAAACTTCAAGGGATGCTTACTAACATCTACATAATATAAAGGATGACATTCATTGACAAAACAAAGAGATAACCGACCCGGAATTGATTAGACAAGCTCACCCGTTGGTGGCAAATGAGATATCTCAAACAAAGGTACTACATGCATTAAAATCCCCTACCACATAAGGACCTTTCAAGAATGTCATCAAAACAAACATAATACTTGATACAAAAACTAAGGGATAATCATTCATGCTTGATCAAATACTTTTCCAAAACAAAGCAAAGCTTTTATCAAAACATTATAACATAACTTTATTAAAAATACCACTTACAATAGCTCTTCAGTCAAAGGGATTAAGGCAAAGATCCAAGACCTACAAGTACATAGTAATTCCATTGAATGTACTTCAAGAAGGTAAGAATATATGCTTAAAGATGGTTATGAAATGCACTCTCAAAACAAGCTTCAAATGAGTGAAATAAATCTTGGCATTTCTTTCCAAAACCAAGTCAAAACAAAGCGAAACACGTGCTGGGAGTTAAATCAATGTTTTTCTTCTTGGAAATGTATGATGGGTACAAACCAGGTCTTAGAATAGATACACAGAGATGAGCTGGGACGAAATGACCTAGCTGGCTGAACTCGGGAGGTCTTGGCCGAGGTTCCACACTTCTTGGCCGAGTTGTGGTCTCCTTGGCCGAGATATGGGCTTCCAGCCCGGGATGTTACAAGGTGTCGGCAAAGGTGTGCAATGGTTAGTCTAGGTGTGCATGCAAGATAGACTAAGGTACAAGTGATCATGCAAGGTAGGCCAATGTGAGATGAAATGCTTGGCCTAGGTATGGAAGCTGGACAAGAGTGGGTCTCGGTGACCACACTCAGGGAAGTGAAGTCTGGAAATCTGGCTTCCTCTTGAAGAACATGAAGAACATGAATGCTAAAAAATCATAACTTCTTATTCAAAATCTGAGATTTCATTATATGAGTTCAAAAACGTGGACTTGGGCACCCATACTTGAAGATTTCAAAAAAAAAAAAAAAACACAAAAACATGGAACTTGATACGAACTTTTGGATCAAAACAAAACTTTTCTTTAAGAACACAAGAACATCACTTTCTCTCTCTAAAACAAAACTTTAAATCAATGCATGGCTCATAAATCATGCTAGATCATGCAATGTGATCACATTAACATAAAAAACAACAAGAGTAGATCATGAATCTAACCTCAAAACACAAATCAAATAGTTCAAGATATGAAAATCAAGATTGGAAAGTCTAGCTTCCCCTAAGAACTTGTTATTCTTCCTAGAGCTTCTCACTCTTCAAACAAAGATATGGCAAAGATATGGGTTATTAACTACTAATCTGACTTTAACCCACTACTGGGACACGTGGCATCATTTGATTAATCTCCTCAAAAAGGTGCTAGAATGTAAAGACAAGAGGATGTCAAAGTGTATATAACAAGTAAGGTGGCATGGGCACTGTAACAAGGCAAGGATCATGGATCAAAACATAGGCTTCAGATAAGTGAAGGATAAGTGAGGTCTTCCGGATCTCGGCTAGGAGTAGTAACACTTGGCCTAGGTGTTACACACCTCAGCTTGGGTTGTAAGCGTCAAGGAACAAGATTGCTAAGTGTTGGCTAAGGTGCACAACAAGGCTACAAGGTTCAAGGATCAAAGATCTCGGATGCCTAGAGGATGCACATCTCAGCCTAGGTGATGCTCATCTCAGCCTAGATGATGCACACTTCAGTCTAGATGATGCACACCTTGGCCAAGATGCAATGGTGAAGGTAGAGGTCAACCAAGATGCTTCCAAGATGATCCTAGGTGTTGACACTCAATGGCCTAGCTGTAAGAGGTTCAAAGGTGTGACTTAGGTGTGAGGTAACAAAAATAGATGGCCTAGGTTCAACACACAAAGCAAGGAACAAAGCATGGATCTTATAGACAAAACACAATAGCACAAAACAAGACATGTTTTCATACTTAGACAAAATATTAAAGTTCACCAGATGCAAGCTTAACAAACCAAAGTCATGTAAATTCTCATGAATATGACTAAGGCAAAAAAATTATGGTTGTTATAATGACTATCAGGGGGTAAGGTTGCCCTGTCCTAATTTGGAAATGAGATCTAGGATTCATTAAATCATACAAGAATGCAACAATACAATCCTAGAAAGGAGTTTGGAAGGTGCTAATGCTTTCTATATTCAAAAGGTATGTTTGGTCACAAAAGCGTACATCAGTTATTGCTATCAATATACCTCTTATTCCACAAGGGAATGATAACTGTGGAGAAGTGGTTTGGAAATACTCTTTTGATCCTGGGGGACGCTCGTGATCCTCTTCTAGTCACCTGAAAAGGAATGAACACTCCGGTCGGGGGTGCCAGAATTAGCACTCCGACGGACAAGTCAGTCTTTTCACTCAAGGTTACTTGTATTCTAAGTTAAGTACAGTAATTCTCACATACCTCTTACTGGCTGACATTCTTCTATTTATATCCTTTCTCTCTTGGGCTCGGGATTAGCCCCACTTTCTGTTCGTCATTCGGCTTCCTTTGTAGCAAATTGCTTTTTACTCGGCCCTTGCCCTATTTGGCTATTTGACCGAATAGGGTAGGATTTGGATGTGGGATGAAGCCGAATACTATACATATATTCTAGTTCTCCAAGTTCATCTACTCGGCTTATTTACGACCCCCATTATTCGGCCCCCACAATGGCCCCTCAAGCATTCCACTAATGACAGTTGGTTGGAGTGTTTGGTTTCGAACTCGAAAAGTCAGAGCCGAAATTCAGTGGCTGACCCCATTCCAATGTAGATGTCTGAACACACGCTTCTTGGTCATCATTTCAACTTCCCGCCCCTTCGTACTCTCCTACTTATTATGATTTAAAATTTTGACGTCTTTTCAAATACACACACTTTCAGATACTTGCCGCTGGACTGTCTTCCGCGTTATCTCTGCAACTTCCTTTCCTTCACTATCCTCTTCGTTTCTCGTAAGTTCTCTCCCTCTCTACTCTAAGTCCTTTTGCCTGGTTTGTTTTTGGTTTCGAGCATTCGTGTAAACTGTAGGAAATGGCAAAACACCTGAAAGACCTCCTCTCTTCTGATCGAATTTCTTGCTTTCGACGCCATTTTTCCATTCCTGATGACGTCCATCTATCATTCGTGACAGACGGCACCCACGATATGGAGAGGGCTGATGAATCCACGATCGTCTTCCCTCTCCTATCAATCGCAGAGGGTGGAGTCCGATTCCCACTTCATCCATTCCTTAGGGTTGTGCTCTGCCATTGGGGTTTAATCCCTTCCCAACCCAATGTTAATTTTTTTAGAATCGTAATGGGGATTATCGCACTAAACCGTCGCCTTAGGATTAACCTCGGCATTCCTGCTATTCGGCATTGTTATGCCTTGGTCAAGTCTTCTGGTCGGCATGGGCATTACTTCCTTAGGGCCATGGACACCGACCATCAACTAGTGACTATGCTTTCTAGCTCTGGGAAGCGAGTCGATGATGTTATGGTCGTTGTCCAAGGTAATTGGGAATTCGGCGAAGGCGAGGATCGCCTCAATCCTATTCCTAGACGGAGGGGTGAACCAGGTGGCCATGTAGCTTCTTCTATTTATTTTTTTTTATTTTCATAAAGCTTTGTTTTCAAGACCTCATGGCTTTGCTTGTGTAGGGAACGATTTGAAGAAAGTCCTGACTTCAACCGACAACGCCGTTCTTTCGGAAATCAAAGTTGCACTCAAATATTTCGGCCGGCCGAGTCTTCAAAAACAGGGGAGGGCGGCCCACGTTCTTCTTCGCTACGAGCCGACCTATACGACCTTCTCGGCGGCAGAGAACGTCCCAGTTCCGAAGGGTGAGGAGTTTCTTACCGCCCTTATCCTGACCGATTTCAAGAATTTGAGGCAAGTTGGTCTCGAGGGGTTCGATTCGGAATGACCAGAAATAGTTGAGGTTGCCGAGTCCGATCAGTCCGAAACCGAAGTTGACGAGGCTTTACAGTTAGCCTTTGAGGAAGCCGGCCTCAACTCAGCCGACCCTCCGTCCACTTCGAACCAGGAGGACCTTCCACTCGACGACATTTTTCACGGTCTAGAGGACCTTCCCAGCGCGTACCCCGAAGATATGGCTGGGTTAAGCCTCACACAACTTGCCAAAAAGGCGAACGCGGAAAGGATGGCAGCACGATGAAGAGCAGAGGCCATTCGAACTGGAGTGCCTCCTGCTACCGAAACTCAGCCCTCCTTGCCTGTTAGCGAATCTCAGCCCTCCTTGCCTGTTATTGAGGAGGGGACGGCAGAAAACCGAAGTGTTGAGGCTGAGTTGGTTGTGTTGGCCGATCGAGAGGCTAAATTAAGGGCAGAGAAGCGCTCTGCTGAGGTTGAGGCCGGCTTAGAAGATAACCGCCTCGACAAACGACCTCGTTTAGAGGAATCAGATGTGATCGTGCCTTTCGTTATTCAACCGAAGATAAAAAAAACACGCCGATCCCTTCTGATGCTTTGGTAATTAAAGATCCAGCGGTCGCGCTTAGCATGGCTACATCTGTTTCACTGCCGGCTGACAAGGCGGCTTTTCGGGAGGAGCCAGATTTGGTTTCGATAGCATTGGCCGCGCAATCGGCACTCTTGGTATAAATCTTGACTTTGTCTTTTCATTTTATGCAAATACTATTTGGTTTTAACTTCCTGTTTTGCAAACCGTCGGAAGGATAGCGGAGATGGGCCGTCGCCATCATGACGCCATCGAACAGCTCGGCCGTCTTCAAACGGAAGTTGAGGGCCAAAGGAGCAGGGCCGAGTTTGAGGCTTTAAGGGCGAAAATGGAAGGCGCGCGGGCCGAAGCCGAGATGGAGAAGGCACGGAATGCGGAGGAACTAAGATTAGCCGTCAAGATGAGGGCGGACGCGAGCGAGGGGGCACTGAAATTGGCCCAGGAGGCGGTCTCCAAACTGGAGGCTAAGTTGGAGGAAGTAAAGAAGGCAAAGGAAGCAGTCGACTCGAAGGCTTCTAAGGCATTAGAGGTCGGGAAAAGTGCTGCCCTTGCCGAATATGTAGACGACGTCCCCAAATTTGAAAATCAGGGATTCAAACACGGCTGGCTCAAAGCCCTTGCTGCTGCTAATGTGACATTGGCTATGCCAATTCCATACGAGCAAGTGGATATTGAGCCGCTGGAGTCTGACTCCAAGGATTAATTTGGGCGACACCTTTTTTGCTTGCTGTTTTGTTTTTTGCTTGATGTTTTAGGAGTTTTCGAATGTATTTTTACAGCTTTTTGTTTGGTAATTTTCATGTGTAAAATGGCTACAATTTGTGCACAATTTCCTAATGAAAATTTCCTTTTTTGCCTTGTTGTTATCTGTGCTAACCTTTGTTATTGATGAATGATATTGCTGTCGATTGCAAAATGGCTACACTTTGTTTTCAATACCAAGTATCGATCGGCATTAGGCATAAACACTTAGTCGATTAGTTTAATAAATCTGCCGTTGCCCCAGCCAGTGCACGAGCTTCATTCGCCGAATAGGCCTAGTTCGTGGAATGGCTGTGGCATAAATCTATCGGCATCGGGCTTAAATACTTGGCCGATCAGATTAATAAATCTGCCCTTGCCTCAGCCAGTGCACGAGCTTCATTAGCCGAATAGGCCTAGTTTGTGGAATGCCTGTGGCATAAATCTATCGGCATCGGGCTTAAATACTTGGCCGATCAGATTAATAAATTTGCCCTTGCCCCAACCAGTGCAGGAGCTTCATTAGCCGAATAGGCCTAGTTCGTGGAATGGCTTGTGGCATAAATCTATCGGCATCGGGCTTAAATACTTGGCCGATCAGATTAATAAATCTGCCCTTGCCCCAGCTAGTGCACGAGCTTCATTAGCCGAATAGGCCTAGTTCGTGGAATGGCTGTGGCATAAATCTATCGGCATCGGGCTTAAATACTTGGCCGATCAGATTAATAAATCTGCCCTTGCCCCAGCCAGTGCACGAGCTTCCGAATAGGCCTAGTTCGTGGAATGGCTGTGGCATAAATCTATCGGCATCGGGCTTAAATACTTGGCCGATCAGATTAATAAATCTACCCTTGCCCCAGCCAGTGCACGAGCTTCATTAGCCGAATAGGCCTAGTTCGTGGAATGGCTGTGGCATAAATCTATCGGCATCAGGCTTAAATACTTGGCCGATCAGATTAATAAATCTGCTCTTGCCCCAGCCAGTGCACGAGCTTCATTAGTCGAATAAGCCTAGTTCATGGAATGGCTGTGGCATAAATCTATCGGCATCAGGCTTAAATACTTGGCTGATCAGATTAATATATCTGCCCTTGCCCCAGCCGGTGCACGAGCTTCATTAGCCGAATAGGCTTGGTTCGTGGAATGGCTGTGGCATAAATCTATCGGCATCGAGCTTAAATACTTGGCCGATCAGATTAATAAATCTGTCCTTGCCCCAGCCGGTGCACGAGCTTCATTAGCCGAATAGGCCTAGTTCATGGAATGGCTTGTGGCATAAATCTATCGGCATCAGGCTTAAATACTTTGCCGATCAGATTAATAAATATTCCCTTGCCCCAGCTAGTGCACGAGCTTCATTAGCCGAATAGGCCTAGTTCGTGGAATGGCTGCGGCATAATCTATCGGCATTTGGCTTCTGGCGTTTGGCATTAATGACGTCGCCTCGGGGGCGCTGCATACATACGAATAAATGGGGAGAGTTCGTGCCAGTGAGTGCACTTATTTTTATTCAGATTCAATTTAAACTAGCTTGGGGCGAGGGTGAATGTCAAATAGACTGTTTTTCAACAGCAGAGGAGAAGGACGAACGCTGGCTGAGCTAGATACTGCGATGAATCGTAGCAGCGAGCCTACGCGCACGGGAGGAAGGACGTCCAAGGAAAGGGAAAAACATCAACCTCCAAGCCGTCGAAGCAGATCACCCCGAAGAGAGAAGCAGCAATGGGGAAGCTCCCCGCGACCACGACCGAGGAATGAGCCAGACGCGACGCCACGACCATTGAGTTTTGCGGTGTTCATGGGGAGTAACCCGATAATTGAGACAGATTCCATCGTTAATGATCCAGGTGTAGCGGTCAAGTTCGCTCGACAGATCTTTCCACCGGAAGTCCAACAATCGATGGTTGGATGACAAGATTTTCGAAGTGTTTTGAGAAGGTATCCATGGGGCGGTGAAGAGGCTATACACCGCCTACGAAGTCGGCATGTGCCTGCGCACCGCGCGGCAGGAGATAAAGAAAATGGACGAACGGATCCGCAGTTCGGAGGCTCGTGCGGAGAAAGCCGAGCGTGAGCTTAGGGAGCTCAAGAAGGCTAAAACCGCCGAGCCGCATACGGCGAGTCAATCTAACCCGATCGTGGAGGAGAGGGTGACCCAACGGCTATTGAGTCATGCCATCGCCGACCGAGATACGGCAAGCATGTTTGTCGTAGAAAATGCGAGGGCCAATGGTTAGGAGCAAGGCTTCCATGCGGGCCGGAAGGTTGGGATCAACAAACCGAAAGAGAAACTTGCAGAGGAGGTCTGCCGATGCAAGAATCGGGGCTTTAAGCATGGTTGGATCGCAGCACTTCAGGCCGCGGAGGCTTTCCGAGCAAAGGGCGTCGATTCGGCATTGCCGCTGTACCAACGTGATCATTTGCCCTTTTCCGCCTTTGAAGTCGAAAAGAGCGACGATGAGGGAGACGCCGCATAAAAATATTCATTGTAATGTTCAAACGCGGATTGCATCTAAAATTATGTAATTATTGGTTGGTCGAATAAAAAGATCTTATTTTCAATGTTTTTTTGTTATAATTTTTGTTTGGCACACACGTGCTTGCATGTGTTTTATTGTATAAGTGTTTGAATAAATGTATTTCAGATGATTGAATGGACATTGATCGGCCTGAGTTAATCACAGTCAAGCATTTCGTCTCGAATGTCCATATGCTTTGATGTATAAACGGGTTTTGCCGGCTTGATATGAGAGCATTTTAATACCAGATTTATTAAGTATTTAATTGACATAATTATGTTACGCACGGCCCGAACATCAACGAAGGGCGCTCCGAATCCAGTGGCTTAATCGGCCCAAAGATGTCATGCGCCGATGGGGCTCCGAATCTAGAGACTTGGCCAATCGTGATATCCACGAAGGCGCTCCGAATCCGGAGGCTTTTAACCGGCCCAAAGACGCCATGCGCCGATGGGGCTCCGAATCCGGAGACTGGCCAATCGTGATATCTACGAAGGGTGCTCTGAATCTGGAGGCTTAATCTACCCAAAGACGTCATGCGCCGATGGGGCTCCGACTCCAGAGTCTTTTTGGCCAATCGTGATATCCACGAAGCGCACTCCGAATCCGGAGGCTTTTAATCGGCCCAAAGACGCCATGCGTTAATGGGGCTCCGAATTCGGAGTTTTTTTGGCCAATCGTGATATCCACGAAGGGCGCTCTGAATCCGAAGGCTTAATCGGCCCAAAGACATCATGCGCCGATGGGGCTTCAAATCTGGAGTCTTTTCGACCAATCGTGATATACACAAAGGGCGTTCCGAATCCGGAGGCTTTTAATAGGCCCAAAGACGCCATGCGCTGATGGGGCTCCGAATCCGGAGTCTTTTTGGCCAATCGTGATATCCATGAAGGGCGCTCCGAATCTAGAGGCTTTTTATCGGCCCAAAGACGTCATGCGCTGATGGGGCTCCGAGCCCAGAGGCTTTATTTGGCCAATCGTGATATCCACGAAGGGCGCTCCGAATTCGGAGGCTTTATCGGCCCAAAGACGTCATGGGCCGATAGGGCTCCGAATCCGGAGTCTTTTTGGCCAATCGTGATATCCACGAAGGGCGCTCCGAATCCGGAGGCTTTATCAGCCCAAAGACGTCATGCACCGATGGGGCTCCGAATCCGAAGACTTTTTGGCCAATCATGATATCCACGAAGGGCGCTCCGAATCCGGAGGCTTAATCGGCCCAAAGACGTCATACGCCGATGGGGCTCCGAATCCGGAGACTTTTTGGCCAATCGTGATATCCACGAAGGGCGCTCCGAATCCGGAGGATTTATCGGCCTAAAGACATCATGCGCCGATGGGGCTCCGAATCTGAAGACTTTTTGGCCAATCGTGATATCCACGAAGGGCGCTCCGAATCCGGAGGTTTTATCGGCCTAAAGACATCATGCACCGATGGGGCTCCGAATCTGGAGACTTTTTGGCCAATTGTGATATCCACGAAGGGGGCTCCGAATCCGAAGGCTTTTAATTGGCCCAAAGACGCCATGCACCGATGGGGCTCTTAATTCGGAGTCTTTTTGGCCAATCGTGATATCCACGAAGGGCACTCCGAATCCAGAGGCTTAATCGGCCCAAAGACGTCATGCGCCGATGGGGGTTCGAATCCGGAGTCTTTTTGGCCAATCATGATATCCACGAAGGGCGCTCCGAATCCGGAGGCTTTTAATCGGCCCAAAGATGCCATGTGCCGATGAGGCTCCGAATCCGGAGTCTTTTTGGCCAATCGTGATATCCACGAAGGGCGCTCCGAATCCAGAGGCTTAATCGGCCCAAAGACGTCATGCGCCGATGGGGCTCCGAATCCGGAGTCTTTTTGGCCAATTGTGATATCCACGAAGGGCGCTCTGAATCCGGAGGCTTTTAATCGGCCCAAAGACGCCATGCGCCGATGGGGCTCCGAATCCGGAGTCTTTTTGGTCAATCGTGATATCCATGAAGGGCGCTCCGAATCTGGAGGCTTTTAATCGGCCCAAAGACGTCATGTGCCGATGGGGCTCCAAATCCGGAGGCTTTATTTGGCCAATCGTGATATCCACGAAGGGCGCTTCGAATCCGGAGGCTTTATCGGCCCAAAGACGTCATGCGCCGATAGGGCTCCGAATCCGAAGACTTTTTGGCCAATCGTGATATCCACGAAGGGCGCTCCGAATCCGTAGGCTTTATCAGCCCAAAGACGTCAAGCGCCGATGGGGCTCCGAATCCGGAGACTTTTTGTCCAATCGTGATATCCACGAAGGGCGCTCCGAATCCGGAGGCTTTATCGGCCTAAAGACGTCATGTGCCGATGGGGTTCCAAATCCGGAGACTTTTTGGCCAATTGTGATATCCACGGAGGGCGCTCCGAATCCGAAGGCTTAATCGGCCCAAAGATGTCATGCACCGATGGGGCTCCGAATCCGAAGGCTTTATTTGGCCAATCGTGATATCCACAAAGGGCGCTCTGAATCCGGAGGCTTTATTGGCCCAAAGACGTCATGCGCCGATGGGGCTCCGAATCCGAAGACTTTTTGGCCAATCGTAATATCCACAAAGGGCGCTCCGAATTCGGAGGCTTTTAATTGGCCCAAAGACGCCATGCGCCGATGGGGCTCTGAATCCGGAGTCTTTTTGGCCAATCGTGATATCTACGAAGGGCGCTCCGAATCCGGAGGCTTAATCGGCCCAAAGACGTCATGCGCCGATGGGGCTCCGAATCCGGAGTCTTTTTGGCCAATCATGATATCCACGAAGGGCGCTCTAAATCCGGAGGCTTTTAATCGGCCCAACGACGCCATGCGCCGATTGGGCTCCGAATCTGGAGTCTTTTTGGCCAATCGTGATATTCACAAAGGGCGCTCCGAATCCAGAGGCTTTTAATCGGCCCAAAGACGTCATGTGCCGATGGGGCTCCGAATCTGGAGGCTTTGTTTGGCCAATTGTGATATTCACAAAGGGCGCTCCGAATCCGGAGGCTTTATTGACCCAAAGACGTCATGCGCCGATGGGGCTCCGAATCTGGAGACTTTTTGGCCAATCGTGATATCCATGAAGGGCGCTCCGAATCCGGAGGTTTTATCGGCCTAAAGACATCATGCACCGATGGGGCTCCGAATCTGGAGACTTTTTGGCCAATTGTGATATCCACGAAGGGGGCTCCGAATCCGGAGGCTTTTAATTGGCCCAAAGATGCCATGCACCGATGGGGCTCTTAATTCGAAGTCTTTTTGGCCAATCGTGATATCCACAAAGGGCGCTCCGAATCCGGAGGCTTAATCGGCCCAAAGACGTCATGCGCAGATGGGGCTCCGAATCCTGAGGCTTTATTTGGCCAATCGTGATATCCACGAACGGCGCTTCGAATCCGGGGGCTTTATCGGCCCAAAGATGTCATGCACCGATGTGGCTCCGAATCCAGAGACTTTTTGGCCAATCGTGATATCCACGAAGGGAGCTCCGAATCCGAAGGCTTTTATTGGAACACCTTTGAACTAGATTCTGTAGTAAGTGAACGGGAATCTTTGTATTATAAAAGTGGAATGTGTACATGGTGAGCTATTTAAAGCTAGTTTCATTTCCCATAGGTCGGGTTCAATGATAGAATTTGTGCAAGTGCATTGAATTCCAAGGCCATGGCAGACTCCTTCCAGACATGTCTTTGAGCCGATACGCGCCTACTCCTATGATCGAATTGACCTGATAGGGGCCGTCCCAGTTAGGACCCAATTTTCCATCAGCCGGTTTCCTGGCGGCTGGGAGTACTTTCTTCAGGACTAACTCTCCTGGTGTGTAGCGGCGCAACTGAACACATTGATTATATGACTTAGCAAGCTGCTGTTGATACTGCGCCATCGATGCAAGGGCACGGTCTCTTCGTTCTTCAATCAGAATCAAATCCAAGGCCAGTATCATATCGTTTTGGCCCATATTAAAAACTGTCGATTTCAAGGTTGGGAGGCCGATCTCCAGGGGTATGATTGTCTGGGTTCCAAAGCATAGAGCAAACGGCGTTTCCCCTGTAGATCGCCTCGGCGTAATTCGATGAGCCCACAACACACTTGGCAATTCTTCGACCCATTTGCCTTTAGCTTTCTCCAGCCTCTTCTTGATGCCGTCCAAGATTGATTTGTTAGAGGCTTCCGCTTGACTATTGCTTTGGGGATAGGCCGGCGTAGAAAAGTAAGGCCGAATACCATACTTGCTGCACAATTCTCGGTAGACGCCACAATCAAACTGGGTGCCGTTATCTGAAATGAGTGCTCTCAGAATGCCGAATCGCGTTATGATGTTTCTCCAAACAAAACGCTTCACGTCGGTATCTCGGATGTGCGTTAGTGCCTCCGCTTCTACCCATTTTGTAAAATAATCTGTGGCGACAATCAAAAATTGCTTGTTACCCGGGGCGCGAGGCAGTGATCCAACGATGTCAAGTCCCCATTGGGTGAACGGCCAAGGACTGGTTATGGAGCTTAGCTCTTCAGCAGGCAGGTGGGTCAAAGGAGAGAACTTCTAGCACTGTTCACACTTCTTTACGTAACATTCAGCATCTGCTCTCATTGTCGGCCAGTAATACCCCTATGTCACGGCTTGATGAGCCAAGGATCGCCCGCCAGAATGGGCGCCACAACTGCCTTCATGTATTTCAGTCAGAAGCTCCTCGACTTTGTCCGGGTGCACACATTCCAAATATGAACCAGAGAGGGATATTTTATAAAGCCTTCCTTGCAGATCCAAGTAGTATCGCAGGGCTTTGTTTCGCAGCTTGTGCGCTTCTTTCTTGTCCTTTGGGAGCTGTTCGGAAGACAAGAATGCAGCAATGGGATCCATCCAACTCAGTCCAGCTTCTATAACATTGACCTGGACTTCCTTCGAAGGGCCAATGCTCGGCTCCGGGATGAAGCCTACTTCGATGGTCCGTTTAATCTCTGAGTTAATGGCGGAGGCCAGGCAGGCAAGGGCATCTGCCTGTGTGTTCTGAGCACGTGTTATCTGGTTCAATTCATGATGGTCAAATTTTGCCAACAAAGAGTTGGCCGTTTTCATGTAAGCCGTCATACGATCGTTTCTTGTCGCGTACTCCCCCTTTAGCTGATTGATCACCAGTTTTGAATCGCAAAATACAAGCAAACGCCAAGCACCCAGAAGATGTGCATTCCGCAAACCGGCTAGAAGGGCTTCGTATTCGGCTTCATTATTTGATGGTTCGAAGCCGAGCTTGATGGCCTGCTCAATTATTGCGCCGTCGGGAGCCATGATTACAACTCCGGCTCCGCTACCCCGCTGATTGGATGATCCATCACAGTACAGCTACCAAATGTCCCCAACATAAATTCTCCAGTTCGGCTCCGGCTTAATTTCATCGAACTTGAAATTGGCAAGGCCCCCAGTGAATTCGACAACAAAGTCGGCAAGCACCTATCCCTTGATTGAGGTTCTAGGAAGAAACTGAATATCGTACTGGCCGAGTTCAAGAGCCCACTTTGAAACACGTCCTGATGCTTCTGCATTTCATAGTACTGATTGGAGGGGATAATCTGTTAGCACCCCAATGCTATGTGCCTGGAAGTAATGCATCAGTTTTCTTGCCGCCATGACTAGGGCTAGGATGAGTTTTTCTAGCGGAAGGTAGCGTGTTTCGGCGTCAACCATTGCCTTGCTCACATAATACACTAGTCGCTGTTCCCCCAGCTCTTCTTTTATTAGTACGGTGCTGACGGCCCTGTCGGAAACTGCCAGATACAAAATGAACGGGTCACCAACAGCAGGTGTTGTCATGAGTGGTACTGAACGGAGGTAGGTCTTGAGGCCGTTGAAAGCAGCTTCGCATTCGGTGGACCATTCAAAAGCCTTTCCCTTCCGTAAAGTATGAAAGAATTGTCGGCCACGATCTGTAGACCGGCTGATGAACCTGTTGAGTGCGGCGGCCATCCCCATCAACTTTTGAACCTCTTTTACTGAACGAAGAGAGCCGAGTTCCAAGATTGCTGTGATTTGCCTCGGATTGGCCTCGATTCCTCGGTGGTTGACAATGTAACCCAAGAACTTGCCAGAGCCGATCCCAAACGCACATTTGGAAGCGTTCAGCTTCATTCTATATTTGTGTAGAATGCTGAATGTCTTTTCTAGATCGGCTGCATGATTCTGCTCTTCCTTGGACTTGACCACCATATCATCAATGTACACTTCCATAGTGTGGCCGAGTTGCTTCTTGAACATGGCGGTAACCAGTCTTTGGTATGTTGCCCCTGCATTCTTCAGCCCAAAAGGCATAACTTTGTAGCAGTAGGTTCCTCTTGGGGTAAGGAATGAAGTTTTGTCCTGGTCCTCTGGATGCATGGCGATTTGATGGTAGCCTCTGTAAGCATCGAGGAAGCTCATACGTTGATGGCGTGCCGTCGCGTCTACAAGTTGGTCGATTCTGGGTAGGGGGAAACAATCCTTGGGGCAGGCTTTGTTTAGGTCCATGAAATCGACGCACACTAGCCAAGTCCCATTTTTCTTCTTCACCACCACTGTATTAGAGAGCCATGTAGGGTAGGTCACTTCCCTAATTGCCCCAGCGTCAAGCAGCCTGTCAACCTCCTCAACAACGGCGGCAGTGTGCTCTGCGACTGACCGCCGGCTTTTCTGAATGATCTGCTTGCACTTAGGATCGACATTCAAATGGTGCTGTGAAACTGACGGATCTATACCCGGCATCTCATACTGAGTCCACGCAAAGACATCGAGGTTGCTGAGCAGGAAAGAGATTAGCTGCTGTCTGTCGGCCTGATTCAGGGAGGCGCCGACCATGAAGAACTTGTCTGGGCTTCCATCGATTTCAACTCGGTCTAAGCCTTCCGTGGCCTTTTCATTTGGGAGCCGCCTAACATCGTCAAGGCTCTCTCGATCTGGCACCTCAATGGAATTCACCCGTAGTTCCTTTGGCATTTTTTCAGCAAGGAGATAACATGCTTGTGCCGATTTCTAGGAGCCACGGATTTGCTCAATACCGCGTTCTGTCGGGAAGCGTAGCAGCTGATGATAGGTGCTTGGCACGGCCTGCATAGTGTGCAACCAGGATCGCCCCATGATGAGATTATATGGCGACGGCAGCTTGACGACCAAGAATTCCACATCCACTGTTCAGGAGCCTGCTTGAACGGGTAGTCTGATTTTCTCCAACGAGTACTCTGGATTGGCATTGAAGCTGAATAGTGGATAAGGGGCCAAAGAGAGATCCGATTCGGAGAAGCCGAGTTTGGTAAATGTCTTATAGTACATAATCTCCGATGTGCTCCCCGGATCGATGAGTACGCGCTCAATTGTGAATCAGTTTATGTGTAATTCAATTACTAAGGGATCAATGTGGGGGCAGTGTTACTCTAGCCAAATCCGAATCATCAAAAGTAATGCCCTCGGCTTCATGGGGCCGTTTAGCCAGAGTGAGTTGGTCTTGAGGGTCAGACTTCGACTAAATCGCATGCACCGCCGATGACATTGGCAGGCTGTATATCATGTGGATCACGCCGAGCGGAGGTGAATCTTGTCTCAAGGCTATTGCTTTGGTTGGGTTGCCTTTTCGGACATACTGTTGTAGCCAGCCATCTTGTACCAATTCCTCCAGGAGGTCCTTTAGTGCATAACAACTATCAGTGTCATGGCCATGGTCCTTGTGATACTCACACCGTCTATCCCGTCTTCTCGTGTCGGGAGGTCCCACCATTTTCGACGGCCATTTGAAGAACGGAAGGTGTTAGATTTTGGACATAACCGCACTGATCGGCTCAGTCAACTCTGTATATTTCTTGTCGGTGCGCCTCGTGTGCCTGCTGTCAACTTGAAGCTGTTCATTTTCTCCATGGGAGCATTGGTCGCTTGATCGGCGGGAATCCCGTTTCTTATCTTGTTTCGCCCGATGCCGTGGTTCAGGGCTCTGAGGTGCTACAGAATTTAACGGCTGAGCAATTTCAGCAGGAGTCGTCTTGTTAGTCACATTGCCGACTTTAACCCTCAAGGCATCATCTTCCACTTTACAGTATTCTTCAACTTTCTTCATCAACGACCAAACTGTTTTGGGGGGCCGTCTAGTCAAAGAGCTGCGGAGGGCACTGTTGGGATGCAGCCCCATCTTGAAGGCGGTGATGGCATGTGATGGCCATGGAGTTGCAAGCATCGTCTACCAGATTGAAACATTCCCAATACCGCGCCGAGTAGGCACAAAGGGTTTCCCCTGGTTGAATCTGCATTGCCCAGAGGGAATCGGCTTGCTTTGGCTAGACTTCATTAGTGATAAACCTTGCCCTGAAGGATTTTTGGAGTTGGTGGAAGCTTTTAATCGAAGTCGGCTCCAGTTTGTAATACCACCTAACAGCTAGTGGTCCCAAACTGCTAGGAAATATTTTGCACATCAAAGCCTCGTCATCTGCATGCAGTGTCATGGCTTGCTTGTAATGGCGGATGTGATCGGTGGGGTCTGATTTACCGTCGTACAAGGTAAATGACGGTGCTTTGAATTTCTTGGGTAGCACTGTCTTTGCAATCCGTCATACAAAAGGATCGTGTTGATCTTCATCCGAACTGTTTCTTCTTCGTTTATGCCTTATACGGGGACTCTCTTCAGAAGAACTAGAAGTTTTAGATCGTCCCTTCTTCTTGGGCTCCGAGGATAATGAGTCGGAGTTGCTATCAGTGTCTTGTTGTCGGGCTCGAGATCGTTGACCACCTGCCCTCACAGGTCGTTCCGGGCCTTGGTGTACAGCTTGTTTGGACTTCGCCACCTCTAAGGCCAAATCCTGACGGAGATGTTCGTTCTCTGCGATCATGTTCTCCAACCTTTGTTCGTTTTGCTTTGCTTGTTCCATGATCGCTTGCATTGCTTCATGCTCTGGAGTCGAGGGTGAGGCGAAGTTCAGAGCGCGTCTTACGGGGATGGTCTCCGGTCCAAGCATGTTCGATGGAGTGAGGTCGTCTCTCTGCGTGGTTTCATCAGTGGCTATCGGAGGGTCTTCCGTTACGCCCGCCATGGATGTGTTTGAGTATTCCCACAGACGGCGCCAATTGTGGAGAAGTTGTTTGGAAATACTCTTCTGATCCTGGGGGACGCTCGTGATCCTCTTCTAGTCACCTGAAAAGGAATGAACACTCCGGTCGGGGGTGCCGAAATTAGCACTCCAACGGACAAGTCAGTCTTTTCACTCAGGGTTACTTGTATTCTAAGTTAAGTACAATAATTCTCACATACCTCTTACTGGCTGACATTCTTCTATTTATATCCTTTCTCTCTTGGGCCTCGGGATTAGGCCCACTTTCTGTTCGTCATTCGGCTTCCTTTGTAGCAAATTGCTTTTTACTCGGCCCTTGCCCTATTCGGCAATTTGACCGAATAGGGTAGGATTTGGATGTGGGATGAAACCGAATACTATACATATATTCCAGTTCTCCAAGTTCATCTACTCGGCCTATTTACGACCTGCATTATTCGGCCCCCACAATAACAATTCTAATAGCATAATCTGATGTTTTCCTTATTGACATAACATAGCTCGCTAATAGTGTCCGTGATATTATGCAACAAAGTAGGTTTTTCTAAGTCTAAAATAATGTAATGCAATTAACAATTAACCACTAATTTCATCATATAGAAATTTTCAAGTCAAGCTAACTTAAGTCCCCAACAGAGTCGCCAACTATGGGCGCTGTGTCTTTTTTAAGTCTAAGGCATTGCTTCCCACCCCAACTTGTTTTGACCAACAAAGAGTTGTGTAGACGCACCCTTGGGCCTCACTACAGTTCGGACTCGATTTGTGTTACGGTTCTTAATCTGAACCAAAGAGTCCAAATCCGGCAAATCGTTTTGAGAAAAACAGATTTTGAAAAGAAGTGCCAAACATGGACTGCTTTGCCAGATACAGAGTCGCCACCAATATTTTTTATGGGGAATTTAGGAAACCCTGACTCGGTGCAAAGGCCACGTGTCCGTCATCACCAAAGTTGCCTCGACTTCGGGAACTTGGGTACGATTGGGGAAGGTCAGCTATGAGCACCCCCTCTCGCCCGATCCGAAGATCGGCCTCTACTAACCGTGATATCTTGTTTTGAAAACGTATGCGTTCTTATTCCGGTTTTAGCCTAGAATTACTATGTTATGCGCGCAGCAAACAAGTATAGACTAGATCGCCTAATTTGGACAAAAACATGCATATCCGTTGTTTGGAAACGCTTTGGAATTTGCTACTCGCAAGTAGGCTAAATACGGATTTCAACGAGTTTGTCCCAACTCAAACAATCCAACCTTCACCCAAGGCATTCAGGCAGTAATCAAATAAGCATCTAGCCTCATAGTAAACATGCTATCATGTTAACATTCACACTCATGTGAGATGCTAAAGCATTAAAAAGCTCACCAGTACTCCGCCGCCAAAACAAGAACATGTTAGCAATCATGCATGATCCAGTCCATGTTTAAATGGCTAATGAACCACATGCAAAATGCAACTATAATAGGCTCGGCTATCCTAAAGATGGCATGTGAAATGCTGCACAACTAACAAGTATTCAACTGGAATTGAAATACAAGTGCAATTAGTATGATGTACCGAGCCCGGTGCATGTAAGACAAATGTATGGATGCACGCATGAATAGCATAGGTATGCTAATTTAATATGCCCTAAACTAAACATCGAAAGCTAGTAATAAAAGAAGAAGAAAGACGTGGGATGGAAGACATACACACACCACACACACTTATTACAATATGCCCTCAACGGACGGAAGGGACCGAAAGAATAATACAGTCCGAATGAATAATACTAAATTAATTATTACAAAAACTCCTAATTAATTAACAAATTAAATGCAAAATTAAAATGGCCACAGCCCCGCCTCCGAAATGTTTGGATGATGCAATGCTCGACTCGTACTGCTCGAAACCCGTTGCCATGGCACTGTTGCCTTTGTTACACTTGTCCTGCCCCTCTGAGATCATACAAACTTCCAGACCTGCTTTGAATTACTCCCTGAGTGCTCCAGATTGCCACGGCCAGAACAAAAGGCACCGCCATGGTAATTGGAGTATCGGCCAAAACATGAATCACCGGCTAGCCATTGATGGCCGGTCGGCACTATATATGGCCGGCCGGCCATAAATTCCTGCAGAACCCTGTTTTTTGACAGCAACAAAGGACAGACAGTGCATGGCATGGAATTTCAAGCAAATGTAAGCATAGCCACTCCCCCTATCATGCAATAGATTCAAGGGAGCATGACCTTCGACCCTCGGGCCACCAATTACGCATTTCGGTGCATGATGGCCTAAGAGGCCAAATTTGCAACTTAATGTAAAAAATGCATGCGACAAACAAATGAAAGCCAACATCCTATCATATTGGGGTCAAGGGCATCGGCGACCGAAGATTGAGGCGCGTTACGTCACTTCGAGTACGAACGCTTCTCAATCCTCATGCTTGGTTTGACACCCCAAACTAAGCAATGCAATGTATGTATGCAAATACGGCTCAAAAATGCAACATGAGGCTAATATGCAAATCATGCCAAATGCGATGTATCCTAAGCATGCAAGCTAAGCTAATATGATATAAACATGCCAAATACGCATATGAGTATATGAGATGCAACTTAGCTAAACATTATGCGAACATGCAAGTATGATACTATGCAAGCATGAGCCCCAAAGCAATGCAACATGACCATGCAATGATGGGCCTAAAACCACAAAGGGCAGACCTCAGTCCACCCTCCAAACAGTGGCCAAAATGCCCAAAATGATGGGCCAATGCTTATGCAAACGTGCACACCAAAGGTCCAAGACAAGGGACCTGCCACAACTACCCCAAGCACTCATGGCATGAACTTTCCAACACAAAATAGAGTTTCAATATGCAAAATGACCCCCCAAAACCCACTGATGTGGTAGCCCCAAAACTTAAACACTTAAGCATGTACAATGGCCCCTTTTCAAGGCACAACAAAACAATTCTTCAAGGCATGAAAGGGATGATAAGTGCAGGCATACAAGCATGAATTAGGGACTGAAATGGCATGTGAGATGACCCCAAATCACTTAAACAACCTAACCCAAGCATGCTCATGATTTACATAACCAATGCCAATATGCTAGAATGCTAAGGAGCCATATAAAGCATATCAAATATGACCAAACCAGCACCTAACAGACCCTAAGCATGGAAAAATATGACCAAGAACTTCACAAAGTAAAATCAAAACATGAGAGCATGATGGTCAAATGTCATAATACATTTCTAGGCAAAATGAAGGAACACAAAAGGTACAAAATGCATGCTAACGGTCAACAAACCAACATGTAACAGAGATATAATACGACCCAAAACACCCAAAAAGCCTCTGAAATGGAGTCATAAACAACTAAGCATGCATGCTACCATATTGAGCCAAAAACATGGATAAAATGAGTCACAAAGGGGAGGGGGTGTCCCTCCCCTATACAAGACCTCAAACCTCCTTCTTACCACTGAAAATCCACTGGATTTCAGTGGTGAGAAGACCAATACACAAGAATAACCAAAGCTTGCCAAAATAGCACAAAAAGAGACCAAAAGAGGCCTAAGAGGGGGAGGTCGACCCTCACACCAAAACAACCTTAATGAAGAATCTTAAGCATGAAAATACAAGACTTTTTTAGTTATACACAAAGCCTAAATCAGCATGCAAGACAGGTAAAAAACTAGTGTAAAATTGGGGAATCTAAAGTGAAAAGATTACCCTTGAAGAACTATTGATGAACAGCAAGACCACAGCCACCTTCTTCTGGTCAAAATCAGTCCAAAAACTCAAAAACAAACCCTCAAGCCTCTCAAGGTTGAAGTATGGTGTATGGTGTGTGTATTAGTGCAAACCACAGGTCAAAACACACTTTTTGGGCTTCCAAACACACACAAAGGATGAGAGAGAGAGAGAGAGAGAGAGAGAGAGAGAGAGAGAGAGTATATGACAGATGCATATATGTATAAGCTCTGGTTTTTTGTTCTAACCCTAACAAGGGAGAATGAGGAGGTCTTATATAGGCAAGGCCAAAGGTTGAAGCTTCTCAAAGAAGCTAAACAAGAAAGGGTTAAAGGGGGCAAGAAGGTCAAGGCTTCTGGAGGAAGCTAAGACAGCTGGCAAGCTTCTTGAGGAAGCTTTTGACAAGGGGTCAAGCTTTCTCAAGAAGCTTTGACCAAAAGGGTGCAAAAGGGGCAAAACAACCACATGCATGCCCCGGGGCAAGTTTGGTGCATTCCAGCTGGCATGCACCATGCCTGAAAAAAGTAAAAAGGGGCTACCGGCCGGAAAATGAGGTCACCGGCCAAACAGATGGCCGGCCGGCCATACTGAGTGCCGACCGGCCGGAGGCCTCAAGCCACGGCCGGTGGGTGCCAGGGGTAGCTAACAAGCTACTCTATACCCTCAGAAGCAAAAACACAAGTTTTTGGTGCAAAACCAAACACAGAACAGTCGAGTTGAGAGGTCCTGAGGCAAGGCGTGTAGCCGAGACCTCCGAGAACTCAAAACGAAACACAAACATGGATGATCACCGAGTGTTCAAAAGGTGACGTCCAAGTCTTGGGGACGGTCAAAAATGGGGTGTCTACAGTTGCCTCTCTTTGACAGAACTCGAAAGTCATAACAATGAAGAGAGTGATTGTCAAAGCCCAGAGACGACCCATTTTTGACAAGGCCGAAGACTTAGACAAAGCATGCAAGACAAACAAGATATGCGCCCGAAGGCGGGGGCAAGATGCAAGACAATGCACAAAACCGAACATAACTTATGATCATGCAAAGAAAGCTCTAACGAAGCATAACATGCGACAGTTCTAAGCTAGCATACACCAAACTACACTACAATGCAGAAAGGATGTAAGAGAATTATGCAATTCTCGATACGTCTCACTCGGAGGATGCAATACCTGTCCGGTTCGTCTGGTTACACCAACCTCAAATGAACCGTACATAGTGCCTGTTTGGCAGAACTTAAAAGCATCTTATTTCAACTTTCAGCTTAATTTAAGCTATTTTGATGTGTTTGGTTTAGCTTATAGCTTATAACTTTTTGGAAGTCAGAAATCAGCTTATTCTTTGAGTGGAGCAGGAGATGCTTAATTTATAAGTCAGAAATCAGCTTATGTTCATAGTTATAAGCTATAAGCTGTTTAGGCATAAGCTATAAGCACTTTCCCACAGCTCTACCAAATAGGGCTATACAATATCGTGCCTGCAAAGAATGCAACTTACCGGTACAACATTGTTAGCAATATGCATAACATGCAATTGAAAGTGCGTGATAACGCAAAGTAAGTGGGAAGCATAACAATGCTGTGAAGGCACAAACATATGTAAGTAAAGGACACGCGACGACGTGCACAATGTGTATGAAGGAATTTGAATACATGTAAGTAAAGCATAATGCAACAACGTATGCAATGTGTATGGAGGCACTTGAACACATATAAGTAAAGCAACGCACGCATGCACGCAATGTGTATAAAAGGAATTTGAACACATATAAATAAAGCAATGCACGCATGCAAGCAATGTGTTGTAGCAACTTGAACACATATAAGTAAAGCAATGCACGCATGCACGCAATGTGTATAGAAACTTGAACACATATAAGTAAAGCAATGCACGCATGCACGCAATGTGTTATAGAAACTTGAAATATGGTAAAGACAAGTCATTCACGATATTGAAGCACAAAGTACTGCAACGCAGCATAATTGAAGTGATTTGTGGAGTTCACAGAATACAAAAGGATACGGGAGGGGAAGTTCCTCGTACGTACGGAACATCGTTCGTAGCAGACACAACTCGAGGTCAACTCGGAGGTCTATGAATGTTCTGAAGGTGTACTTCCTTGCACTGCCTCGAGAAATGACGGTGCCAAACCATACATTGATCAGACCAGAGCGCGAGAGATGTATTGACCACAAGGGAGGGGCTATCGGTATCAACCCTGATACTTTGCTGCCTTGCTCCTTCTTTTTGCTTTACTTTCCTTTTTACCGGTAGTTTAAGCACATTGCACTGCCTCAGGCAGATTTCATTTTAAGAGAAACTGTATATGTTTGCAAAATACATGATGGAAATGAAACTGCTTTTTTGTTCAAAATGTGTTGCATTTGTATGTCCTATGCATTGCATCGCACAGCATCACATAACAATGTGAATGAAAATCGTTTGAAAATAGAGCATTCGCATCGTAATAATCAGGTAGTGAACCAATTTACAACTCGATAAGCAAAATAGAGAGACTCGACATAACTAAGCAAGCGTGAGTACAACTCGATAAGCAAATTAGAGACTTGAAGAGAGTGACATACAACTCAATAAGCAAATGTACAACAACTCGATAAGCAAATAGGCGTGACTCCGCAAGAATCGATCACTAGAGGGAATTGGAGGTGGTGGAATTCCCCAATCCTCAGCATAAATAGCTCAGAGAACAAGGAGGAAGACCACCGGCCAGAGATAAAGGCCATCGGCCATGAGAAACGGCCACCGGCCAGAAACTTTGATCAGTCGGCCAAAAGTGGTGGCCGGTCGGCATTATATTTGGCCGGCCGGCCATGAATTACCAGAACCAGCAGAATGCTGACATATGTCCTCCATTCAACCTTATCTTCTATAAAAAGGCCTCAGCTTCGTGGTTCTTCTTAATTCAACACTGATTTGCTCCAAATGGAAGCGTTTCTTGCCCAAAATTTCACAACTTGGATTAACAACTTGGATGGTTCGGAAAAGTTAAATTTTCGGGGCTTCGGCTTAAACGCACTATTCACTTTGGGTCGTACTCCGCTACACCTTTCATTTCTCCATGCTGAGGCAAGGTTTTGGAATCCGGTGACACATGTCTTTAGCTTTGGCGGGCAAGAGGTATGTCCTACCTTTGAAGATTTCCAAGCTTTAATGGAGTCCGAGCGCAACGAAGAGATCCTGCCCCAACTTCGTTTCGGCCACGCCCAAGCCTTAGGACAAATGTGTGGGCTCTTAATACCTGACGCTCGATCTTTGATTTGTGACGGAATGCTGGATATTCCGAGTTTGATTTGCCGTTTTTCTGATGTCGGCGACCGCGGCGATCGTCATTGGCAAGGTTCTCGGCAACACGCGCTTTGTTTGTGCATGCTATCTCATTTCTTACTTGCCTCGGGTTCTGGAGGATCTAGCGTCCGATTAATTGAAGTTACCCAAGGTTTGAAGGAGGGTAAGAGTTGCATCGCCATGACTTTGGCTGAGACGTTAATGGGCTTGGATGCTTTCTATCGTCGCGAAACAACCAAATTTGCGGGGAGTCCACTACTACTGCAGGTAAAGTTTCCCACCCAATCTCTCATATGTATTGCTCACATCACTCGGCCCTCAAGCTCGGTTTTCTCACAAAACCCTTTTCTTACTTTTCTCTCACCGTACACCTCTCTATTCTTTATTCTCTCATTTTTCATCCCTTCCCAGGTGTGGTTGATGGACAAGTTGCAGGTTGTGGATTCTTGTCCAACATACTCAGCCCGCGGTTATTTCTTCAGACAACGCCTAGTCGACGCCCTTGATGAGGGTTGGTGGTTTGACTGGATGTATAGCTCTTCCGCGGATCGCATTGCTTGGCGATGTCCTTGGCTCAATTTACCGGCAATGGGCTATAGCATGACCCGTCAACCTGGGATTCAGTTGATTGGTCTGATTCACTGTGTGTTCTACTTTCCGTTCCGGTTCCAGCGCCAGTTCAGTCATGATCAGACTTGCCCACCAGTGGGGATAGAGTATCCTGCCACATTCCCAGTTCGAGGCGCACAGCTTGCCCAGTATGCCACAACATGGAGGACTAGGGAGCTCCTGGCCCCCGCTCCCACTTTCAGTTGCACTTTGTCTGATGAGTGCTTGGATTGGCTTAATGAAGAGGCACAAGTCGGGCCCAACTTGGTGTCAGAGGCTTCGATCAGCCCTGGGAGGGGGCGCAGGAACTCCTGACTTATCTATGCCCCGGATTTATTGCTTTATTAGTACTTTCAAGTTTTCCTTATGAATGTAATAAAAAGCAACTTCAATTTGTATGCAAGAGCAGGAGAATTCTGTATTGAAATCAATGAAATTGAAGGTTGTGGTACTGAAAATTTCCCGTTTTGGTCCAGAAATGGTCTTAGTTGTAAAAAGATTACTTTGAACAAAGTCAACTTTTATTAAAACTTTTCAAAACTATTTTCGGTATGGATCAGAACTGGACACGCCTGAGATCTGTCACTGAGATGCACAACCCCGGATCCTAGTAACTGGAAAGTTGCCCCTAGTCTGAATAGCACCGCGGCACTGCACGGCAACGGAAAGTTGCCCCTAGTCCAAAAAGCACTGCACCGGAGATCACGATGAATGCTAATAGACAAAGATGACTGAGATGATCAAATGGACAAAGTTGATCAGGGAAAAGTTTGTGGCTGAACTCCAAGATGAAGTTGCCTACGTATCCCAAAGATGGGAATCAAGGCTTACGTAGTTCAGGCTTGGGTTCACTCGAGTATTTTCACTCTCCTTTTGTGCTCTATCTTTTGCCAAGGCCGCCCTTTGCGGGTTTTCAACCTTGCGAGCTCAGTTTTTATCATTTCAAATTTTTTGTGCTCTAACTTTTGCCTAGGTCGCCCTTTCGGGTTTTCGGCCTAGCGAGCCTCTCAGGGGTAATATTTCTTCAACTTGTCCATATTGATCGGTTGTGAGAACTCTAAGCCATCTAGGTCCATCAGAACCACAGCTCCACCTGACCAGATAGACTTAATGATGTAAGGACCGGTCCAATTAGGTCTAAATTTGCCCCTTGGGTCGTGGATGGGAGCTCGGTTGTCCTTGAGCACCAAATCTCCTTCTTTTAGATTCCTGGACTTAACTTTCTTGTTGAAAGCCCGGGCAATTCTGCGCTGATAACCTTGAATATGGTACAGTGCTTTCAGTCTTCTCTCATCAAAGAGCATGAGTTCCTCAAACCTACTCTGTTGCCAATCTGCTTCGGCTATTTGACACTCAGCCAATACTCGTAATGACGGAACCTCAATCTCGATAGGTAGAACGGCCTCCATCCCATAGACTAATGAATACGGAGTCGCCCCAGTAGAAGTTCTGATTCAAGTCCGGTAACCCCACAGAGCAAACGGCAGCTTATCTGGCCAATCCCGGTAGGTCTCCACCATCTTCTGCAGTATGTGTTTGATGTTCTTATTGGCGGCCTCAACCGCTCCATTGGTTTGCGGCCGATATGTGGATGACTTATGAAAAGCCACGTTGTATTTCTCTAACAAGTCAATCACTTCTTTCTTGAAATGGAAACCATTGTCCGAAATTATCTCGTTTGGGACTCCGTAGCGACAGATGATGTTGTTTCTGATAAATTTCGCGACATGTGAAGCCTTCAACACTGCATAAGATTGGGCCTCGACCCACTTTGTAAAGTAATCTATCGCGACCAGGATAAACTCATGCCCATTCGTTCCCTTTGGAGTAACAGCCCCGATCACATCGATTCCCCAAACTGAAAATGGCCATGGCGAAGTCATGTTGTACAGCTTTGACGGCGGGATGTTCATGCGGTTTGCATGAATTTGACATTTGTGGCATCGCCGAACAAAGCCGATACAATCCTCCTCCATGGTGGACCAGTAGTAACCCTGTCTGAGGATTTTCCGAGCCAACATTACTCCATTCATATGCGCACCACATTCTCCTCCATGGATGGCCTCCATCAGGCGTTTTGATTCTTCAGTTTCTACACACAGCTTATGCATTCCCAGATGACCTCTCTTATACAGTTTACCCCGCAGATGATGAATTGAACAGCCATTCTTCTGATTGCCCTTTTATCCTTGGCATTTGCCCCTGGTGGATACTCCTCTTTCTCCAAGAAGTTCCAAATGTCGTAATACCAGGGGTTGTCGTCCTGAACCTCACCTATGGCAGCAATTGATTCATATGCTGGCACAAACTTCTGATCAATGATGACTGGACGCATCCGGACTCCAGACGGGATGTCTATCATGGAAGATAGAGTTGCTAGTGAATCTGCGAACCTGTTGTTCTCTCTTACTAGATGAGTGAAATTTAGCTTCTCAAACCGAGGAATTAACAAATCCAAGGTCTGGTGGTAAATTATCATCTTTTCTTCCTTGACCTTCCAGTCTCCTTTTGCTTGAGACACAACAAGGTTCGAGTCCCCGATGACGTCTAGCCGTTTTGCCCCTAGTTCCAGGGCTGCTTCTAGACCGGCAATGCATGCCTCATATTCTGCTTCGTTGTTCGAGACTTTGAACCGGAGTTTGAATGCTAGAGGAATACGGGAGTTGTCGGGTGCTATCAGCAACACTCCTATCCCATACCCGTACTGGTTTGACGCTCCGTCAAAATACATCGTCCAAGCTTCATCTTCAATGTGCAAGATGGCCTCATCTGGAAACAAGTATTCAACTGCTTCACCCCCTTCCACTGGATGATCGGCTAAGAACTCTGCCACTGCTCTCCCCTTGACTGACTTGCGTGTCACATATTTCAGATCGAATTCGGAAAGCAACAGCAACCAACGAGCTAGCCTACCCGTAAGTGCAGGTTTCTCGAAAAGATATTTGATGGGATCCAGTCGTGAAACCAACATTACGGAGTGAGCTAACAGGTAGTGCCGCAGCTTCCTGGTAGCCCATACCAAGGCTAAGCAAGCCTTCTCCAACGGTGTGTAGCGAGTTTCATACTCAAGCATCTTTTTGCTCAGATAGTAGATGGCCCTCTCTACCTTGTCCTCTGATTCTTGTGCGAGCATACAGCCCATTGTAGTCTGAGTCACTGAAAGGTACAATATCAACGGTCTCCCTGGTTCTGGTGGTGACAACACGGGTGGGTTTGTAAGTATTTCTTGATCTGTTCAAAAGCAGCTTGGCATCGGCCGTCCCATTGGAATTTCTTTCCTTTTTTCAGGAGACCAAAAAGTGGTTCACAAGTCAAGGTTAATTTTGAGATAAACCGTCTTATGAATTGCACTTTACCCAGAAAGCCTCGCACCTCCTTTTCAGTCATTGGTGGTGGCATTTCTAAGATGGCCTTGATTTTGGAAGGGTCGACTTCGATGCCCTTTGTGTAATTAGAAACCCTAGCATTTTTCCCTGCTGTAACACCGAACGTACACTTTGAGGATTCGCAACCGAATTCTCTGATCCTTTGGAAAAACTTTTGCAAGGCGGTGTAGTGGCCCTCTCTTTCTTTAGACTTGACGATCATGTCGTCCACGTACACCTCAACCTCTTTGTGGATCATGTCATGTAATATCGTAGTCGCGGCCCGTTGATATGTTGCTCCGGCATTCTTCAACCCGAATGGCATCACTCTGTAGCAGTAAGTCCCCCACGGGGTGGTGAAAGCGGTCTTTTCCCGGTCTTCAGGCGCCATCACTATCTGATTGTAGCCTGAGAAACCGTCCATAAATGAAAGCAAAGCATGCCCCGATGTGAAATCCACCAACTCATCAATATGTGGCAAGGGAAAGTCGTCCTTCGGACTAGCTCTGTTCAAATCCCTGAAATCCACGCACACCCTGATCCTGCCATCTTTCTTCGGCACTGGAACGATGTTGGCCAACCACGTCGGGTATTCGGATACCAGTAGGAAGCCTGCATCGATTTGCTTGGTGACCTCTTCCTTAATCTTGATGGCCCAGTCAGGGCGGATCCTTCTGAGTTTCTGTTTGACAGGTCGGGCCTCGGGGTCAAGAGGGATCCGGTGCTGTACAATCTCAGGATCGATTCCAGGCATGTCTTCGTAGGACCACGCGAAAACATCTTTGAAATCTTTTAATAAAGCGACTAAGCGCTCGCGTTCCTCCGAAGACAACGTGGACCCGATCTGGACCAGCCGCGGGTCCTTCTCAGTACCAATATTCACAGTAGTGATTTCATCAACTAAAGGTTTAACAAATCTTTCCTGCTCTTGATTAATTAATCGTTGCAAAACCGGAGGAATTTCTTCCTCGTCGTTTTCGTCAAAATTTTGAAAGTCCTGATTTAAGCAATAAATCAAAGGCACAGAAAAGTACTCAGAAACCACATCCATATCATTCTCATTATGTACTTCCAAACCGTCCGATTCTTCTGTTACAACAGACTCAAAAGAGAAAGAAAAAGACGACCTGGACAGGACTGTGGCATCCGGGTTATCACCCCCAGGAATACCGGACTCAGACTCAGTTGAGCTGGAACCTGATTCCGACTCACAAGACTCGGTGGAATCAGATTCCGGCTCACTACCTGACCCGGTGCTGCTTGACAAAAATCCCTCTTCGTACTGCCAAACGAGGGAGGGTGCGATGGATGCATCCAAAATAGTTGATGGTAGGCCCGCAGCCGTTTCATTCCCGATCATGGACACCGAGGAGTTATCCCCCAAGCACTTCTGTTCGATCGGAGGATCTGAAAGTAGACAAGCCAGTGCTACCCCCATTTCGATCTCGATGTCCTCAGACTCCATTTCCTTGCTCTGTTCAACCTCAACTGTCGGGTCTGTCCACCCTTCGGTAACATCATCCCCAGGTAATTGTAGGTCGAAGAAGATCTCGAAACCTGGCACGCGCTTCTTCTCCGCGTTCAGCCATGGCTCTGGGAAGCCACAAAACGGAAAGTCCTCCCCCTCCCGGACGAAGCGTCCGTTTAGGGTACCCTGAATGGGCCTATGCATCAGCTCAAAAGGCTTCCCAGCCTGCTTTGCTCTGGCTCTTCCAGCCATTTCCTTTCCCTTTCTTACCCAATCCTCCTTGGTGGGCAGATAACCCAAGCCAAAGGTGTGTGGGTTGTGTGGCACCTCGGCCAGTGCTGCGACGCCCTTCCGGCCACTCTTTCCCAATCCCATCCCGGGGATGTGTTGGAGCTTGTTCATGAGGTATACTGCCTGAGCACTGACATATACCCCCTCGTTAGCAGCCATGATGTTCTGTACAACCCGAGCCTCAGCCAGGGTAAAACCTGATATGAACACGTCCTCCATACCATGCTCAATTTCTAGAACAGGCGTAGATACTTCCGGTGGTGGATGAATCGATGAATTTCCAAAGACAATGGCTACTCCCTTCCCATAGGGGTATTTCACCATTTGATGCAAGGTGGAGGACACCGCCTTTACCTGATGCAGCCACGGCCGCCCCAAAAGCAGGTTGAAGGTTGCAGGAACCTCTAAGACATGGAAGTCTATCTCATGCTGTCCCGGCCCCACTTTAGTCTGAATTTTCACCGTCCCCATGACTTCTCTACTCGTGTTGTCGTATGCCCGAATTACCTGGGCTGTTGGTACAAAATCCGCGGTTTTCAAACCGATCGCATATGCTGTTCTTGCCGGGCAGACGTTGATGGCGGATCCGGTATCAACAAGAACCACTGGTATCCATTTATTCTTACACTCCACAGAAATGTAGAGTGGCTTGTTATGGTTTGCCCCCTCAGGTGGCAGTTCCTTGTCGGAAAAAGTCAGCGTCGGGGTAGCCCCTCCCGGAAAGACTAATCCCACCAGCTGTTCTGGCGTGGTTTCTATCGAAAGCTTGGCCTTGTCCATGGCCGATAAGACAGCCTGTCTGTGCACTCGTGATGCCATAAGCAGTCCCCAGATGGAGATGTCTGCTTGTATCTTTTTCAACTGTTTGAGCACAGCCCTCCTCTCAAGTTGTTTCTCTTTGTTTCTCAGTCTCCCTGTCTTTCCCAGAAGCCTCTGGTTGATCTAGGTGTGGGGGTTTGAAGTACCGCCCGCTCTTTGTCATATGGTCGACTTCTCCAATGTACTAGGTGTCGTTAGGTTGGTTGTTTCCCCAATCTTCATCCGTGTGGGCAAGACATAAATCATCGTCTTCCCACCACATTCCATCTACAGCCGACAGACACTTGTCCGGCTCTGGTATGATTGTTCTCGTGCTCACGGTACCTTCCATTCCTATGCTCGCAGCATCCTCTGTTTCTGTGCTCATAGCAGTTTCAGTCCTCACATGAGCCTTAGCCTTCCTGATTCTCTCAGAATCTTCAAATCTTTCCTGTTCCGACTGTGTCAACACAGCTGGCTGTTCAATAATTCCTGTATTCAAATGCTCCAATCCTGAGCGAAATTCTTGACACCGGCGCTCTCCGGCGATGTACTCTGTTCTTCGACCCTTCTAGCCGTCACTGACATTCTTGTCCCTGCCGGGCCCTGTCCTGGTTGGAACTCTTCCACGATATCTGGTTGATCATCCAACCACCCAGTAGCCTCTGCCGATTCCTCATAATCAAACCAGTTGACTGCTGCGTCCCCTGGATCTTGGTCACCGTAAAACTGGAGATTGGCAAGGTCCTCTTCCACAACCGTTAAATCATCTGTTCCCTGTCCCAGACTATCCCCTTAGATCACACACAGCTCTCCCCTTGTTGGCAATTCCATATCTGGCCCATCCTGGCCTATTGATGAAATGTAGTCACTCGGACTATATGTCTTCTCAACACAACTCCCAGATTCTGCAGACTCTGACTCAACAACCCTCTTCTCCTTTGGGATCTCCTCTCTCCTATTCTCGATAGTCACCACCGTTGGCTTAGGTTGGGTTATGGAGATGTCCATCATGCACAAGTTAGTGCAGTCGGGAAGGAATACTTCCGGCTTAGGTAGGTGGGAAGGAGTGATATAAATGCTAGGATCGTAAGGCACAACCCCAGTTTGGATGAAGTTGATCCTTTTGGGCGGTGGAGCTTGGTTATGTGTGGGGAGAGGGTTTGTTGTAACATTGGGTTTCTCGGGAGGCAGAATCACCCCGTTATCGATGAGATCTTGAATCTCATGACGTAATCGGTAGCACAGGTCGGTATCATGACCGTGCTGTTGGTGAAATGCGCAATACTTGGCTGGATTGTGTGTAGGGGGAAGTTTTTCTAGTAATGGCCGCGGCTCTAGGGGCTTCAAGTGCCCTTTTCTGATTAAAACCCCCAGAGCTTTAGACAGGGGCATATACAGTGGAGCGAAGGTTCTTGTATTTTTGGGCGGATATTTGGCTGTTTGTGGATGGCTTCCGGACGCACCGGAGAATTGCGTGGCTGCCATGGTTCTTGGAGGGGGGTTGGTGGTGACCATACTAACTTCGGAGGCTCTTGTAGTCGTAGCGCCTCTCGGGCCCGTGTTACTGCTGCGATTAAAAGTTCTTCGGGGTTGCTCCCGGTCATTATCAATTAAACCTTGCTTCAATGCATCCTCAATCTGTACCCCCATTTCATGTAGATCGGAAAAGGTAGGAAAGGGGAGTACAATCATTTTCTGCATTAACTTCGGCTGAAGATTGCGCACAATCATTCGAATCTGATCTTTGTCTGTAGGCCTTAAGGTCATCATCGAAGCCTTGGCCCTCCATCTGGTTACGAATTCTGAGAAGCTCTCTTTGGGCTCTTGCCTTGTTGTCTCGAGATCACGGGTCGTAATCTCGATTTGTGTATTATATGAGTATTGCGCAATGAAGGCCTCAGCCATCTCGTCCCACTTTCTCTTGACGTCATCTTCCAATTTGGCATACCATATGGCCGCCACACCCGACAGGGTCCGGCCGAATAAAGACAGTTTCTGCAGTCTAGTGAGGCCCATTGGCCTTAAAACATCTGAAAACAATCTTAGGTGCACCATGGGGTCCCCGGACCCATCAAACCGGTCGATATGAGGCATTTTAAATCTGTCAGGCAGCGTCACAGCTGCGTCGGTATATCCATCTTCGATGTCAGGGATGGTCTTGACTCCCTGGGATCTCTTGAACAGCTTTTCAAGCTTGCTCAATTTCAGTGCTGTGGGATCTGTCTCGAACTCAAAAGAGTCCGGTAGGTTGGTGGGTGTTTTGGATAACTGGGGTTGGATTTGGGGTAGGACCGGGGGTGGAGGCTGTCCTGTGGGGATGTCTGTATCATTCTGAACATTAGCTGTCTCCCCGAGGGTTGGAACTCCTGGCGGGGGAGGAACTTGTTGTGAAGCAGATGCTCCGGTTTGCTGTTGTAACCTCACGATTAACTCTGCTTGTTCATTCATAACCGTGGCCTGCTGTTTGGCAAACTCTGCCTGTCGGACAGCATCCTGCTGCATCATTTTCATACTCTCTTGAAGCTGGCGCACCATCTCCTCTAAGCTGGCCATACTGTTCTGATCTGATTGAATTACCGGTATATGTTCCCTTTTTGTAGGTGAAACAGAATCCTGATCCCTACTGTACTCAGGTGGGGTAGATAAGGCCCTCTGAACTGACTGCTGAACTGATGCCCTGCCTAACTGCCCTCCGTCTAGTAACCGGGGGTAGAGAGTGGTACACTGGTTGTCCGTCCACCAGATCCTCAGATCGATGGAGTCGACGACCTCTAGTCCAGAGTGCTTGGGGAATTTCTACTGGGTCAGAAGCAATTGTGCTCAACTACCTAACAAGAAGATAAATAAAGCGTATAAGGAAATAAATAAACAGACAACTTGACAGCGTAACGGCGTAAAATAAATACACAACACACAGTTGGGTATCACAACATCCTGCCAATAAGCTGAATATATTGTTCCTTAATCACTGATCACTGTTTCCAAATCGTTGCCCCCAAGTCTGAATCTGATACCCGCAGATAACTGATTCCCAAAAAATACTGATGCCCGCAGGCCTGATTCTCAAACTTGCAGACTGATATGTGTGTTCCTGTAGAGATACACTCTAAAAGCACATAGCATGTAAAAGAGAACCAAAACACCCCTATGTTGGGGTAGGGTTTCCCTGTCCTATTTTGTCAGGAGCTAGGGTTTCACTATGCACGCAGCGGTTTCAAACAACCTACAATCGGGTAAGCAACCTGTCCTAGTTTGGAATGGTCACTATGGATTCCGAATATGCACTAGGTCGAATGGTCAAAAAGGGTGCCCCGGTAAAACCGGGGTTTGTGTTCCCATACTGGCAGAGCCCGCAACCGGTCAGCCTTATGGCATGCTTTGACAAAGTCATGCCTCCGGCAAACCGCTCAGGAATAGCAGATGGCAAACATGGTGTCCTAGGCACACCAATGCACATGCAATGCAAAGAAACACATAAGTGAAATCAAAACAAGATATCACGAGTTCGAGTCAAGCTCTCTAAAAATCCCCAGCGGAGTCGCCAGAAACTGTAGACGCGCCCTTGGGCCTCACTACAGTTCGGACTCGATTTGGTTACGGTTCTTAATCTGAACCAAAGAGTCCAAATCCGGCAAATCGTTTTGAGAAAAACAGATTTTGAAAGAAGTGCCAAACATGGACTGCTTTGCCAGATACAGAGTCGCCACCTAAATATTTTTTATGGGGGAATTTAGGAAACCCTGACTCGGTGCCAAAGGCCACGTGTCCGTCATCACCAAAGTTGCCTCGGCTCGGGAACTTGGGTACGATTGGGGAAGGTCAGCTATGAGCACCCCCTCTCGCCCGATCCGAAGATCGGCCTCTACTAACCGTGATATCTTGTTTTGAAAACGTTATGCGTTCTTATTCCGGTTATTAGCCTAGAATTACTATGTTATGCGCGCAGCAAACAAGTATAGACTAGATCGCCTAATTTGGAACAAAACATTGCATATCCGTTTGTTTGGAAAACGCTTTGGAATTTGCTACTCGCAAGTAGGCTAAAATACGGATTTCAACGAGTTGTCCCAACTCAAACAATCCAACCTTCACCCACAGGCATTCAGGCAGTTAATCAAATAAGCATCTAGCCTCATGGTAAACATGCTATCATGTTAACATTCACACTCATGTGAGATGCTAAAGCATAAAAAAGCTCACCTAGTACTCCGCGCCAAAACAAGAACATGTTAGCAATCATGCATGATCCAAGTCCATGTTTAAATGGCTAATGCAACACATGCAAAATGCAACTATAATAGGCTCGGCTATCCTAAAGATGGCATGTGAAATGCTGCAACTAACAGGTATTCAACTTGGAATTGAAATACAAGTGCAATTAGTATGATGTACCGAGCCCGGTGCATGTAAGACAAATGTATGGATGTACGCATGCATAGCATGAGGTATGCTAATTTAAATATGCCCTAAACTAACCATCGAAAGCTAGTAAATAAAAGGGAAGAAAGACGTGGGATTGGAAGACATACACACACCCACACACACTTATTACAATACGCCCTCACACGGAGGAACCGAAAGAATAATACAGTCCGAATGAATAATACTAAATTAATTATTACAAAAACTCCTAATTAATTAACAAATTAAATGCAAAATTAAAATGGCCACAGCCCCGCCTCCGAAATGTTTGGATGATGCATGCTCGACTCGTACTGCTCGGAAACCCGTTGCCATGGCACTGTTGCCTTTGTTTACACTGTCCTGCCCCTCTGAGGATCATACAAACTTCCAGACCTGCTTTGAATTACTCCCTGAGTGCTCCGGATTGCCACCGGCCAGAACAAAAGGCCACCGGCCATGGTAATTGGAGTATCGGCCAAAACTTGAATCACCAGCCAGCCATTGATGGCCAGTCGGCACTATATATGGCCGGCCGGCCATAAATTCCTGCAGAACCCTGTTTTTTGACAGCAACAAAGGACAGACAGTGCATGGCATGGAATTTCAAGCTAATGTAAGCATAGCCACTCCCCCTATCATGCAATAGATTCAAGGGAGCATGACCTTCGACCCTCGGGCCACCAATTACGCATTTCAGTGCATGATGGCCTAAGAGGCCAAATTTGCAACTTAATGTAAAAAATGCATGCGACAAACAAATGAAAGCCAACATCCTATCATATTGGGGTCAAGGGCATCGGCGACCGAAGATTGAGGCGCGTTACGTCACTTTGAGTACGAACGATTCTCAATCCTCATGCTTGGTTTGACACCCCAAACCAAGCAATGCAATGCATGTATGCAAATACGGCTCAAAAATGCAACATGAGGCTAATATGCAAAGCATGCCAAATGCGATATATCCTAAGCATGCAAGCTAAGTTAATATGATATAAACATGCCAAATACGCATATGAGTATATGAGATGCAACTTAGCTAGACATTATGCGAACATGCAAGTATGATACTATGCAAGCATGAGCCCCAAAGCAATGCAACATGACCATGCAATGATGGGCCTAAAACCACAAAGGGCAGACCTTAGTCCACCCTCCAAACAGTGGCCAAAATGCCCAAAATGATGGGCCAATGCTTATGCAAACGTGCACACCAATAGGTCCAAGACAAGGGACATTCTGCCACAACTACCCCAAGCACTCATGGCATGAACTTTCCAACACAAAATAGAGTTTCAATATGCAAAATGACCCCCCAAAACCCACTGATGTGGCAGCCCCAAAACTTAAACACTTAAGCATGTACAATGGCCCCTTTTCAAGGCACAACAAAACAATTCTTCAAGGCATGAAAGGGATGATAAGTGCAGGCATACAAGCATGAATTAGGGACTGAAATGGCATGTGAGATGACCCCAAATCACTTAAACAACCTAACCCAAGCATGCTCATGATTCACATAACCAATGCCAATATGCTAGAATGCTAAGGAGCCATATAAAGCATATCAAATATGACCAAACCAGCACCTAACAGACCCTAAGCATGGAAAAATATGACCAAGAACTTCACAAAGTAAAATCAAAACATGAGAGCATGATGGTCAAATGTCATGATACATTTCTAGGCAAAATGAAGGAACACAAAGCAAGTACAAAATGCATGCTAACGGTCAACAAACCAACATGTAACAGAGATATAATACGACCCAAAACACCCAAAAAGCCTCTGAAATGGAGTCATAAACAACTAAGCATGCATGCTACCATATTGAGCCAAAAACATGGATAAATGAGTCACAAAGGGGAGAGGGGTGTCCCTCCCCTATACAAGACCTCAAACCTCCTTCTTTACCACTGAAAATCCACTGGATTTCAGTGGTGAGAAGACCAATACACAAGAATAACCAAAGCTTGCCAAAATAGCACAAAAAGAGACCAAAAGAGGCCTAAGAGGGGGAGGTCGACCCTCAACACCAAAACAACCTTAATGAAGAATCTTAAGCATGAAAATACAAGACTTTTTTTAGTTATACACAAAGCCTAAATCAGCATGCAAGACAGGTAAAAAAACTAGTGCAAAATTGGGGAATCTAAAGTGAAAAGATTACCCTTGAAGAACTCTTGATGAACAGCAAGGCCAGCCACCTTCTTCTGGTCAAAATCAGTCCAAAAACTCAAAACAAACCCTCAAAGCCTCTCAAGGTCGAAGTATGGTGTAATGGTGTGTATTAGTGCAAACCAAGGTCAAAACACACTTTTTGGGCTTCCAAACACACACAAAGGATGAGAGAGAGAGAGAGATATATAGAGAGAGAGAGAGTATATGACAGATGTATATATGTATAGCTCTGGTTTTTTGTTCTAACCCTAACAATGGGAGGAGGAGGTCTTATATACAGGCCAAAGGTTGAAGCTTCTCAAGAAGCTAAACAAGAAAGGGTCAAAGGGGCCAAGAAGGTCAAGGCTTAGAGGAAGCTAAGACAGCTGGCAAGCTTCTTGAGGAAGCTTTTGACAAGGGGTCAAGCTTTCTCAAGAAGCTTTGACCAAAAGGGTGCAAAAGGGGCAAAACAGCCACATGCATGCCCTGGCAGGTTGGCATTCCAGCTGGCACAGCTGGCATGCACCATGCCTCAAAAAGTAAAAAAGGGGCTACGCCGAAATGAGGTCACCGAAAAGATGGTCCGGCCAAATATGCGCGGCCATACTCCACCAATGGCTGGTAGCCTCAAAACATGGCCGGTGGCCTCAAGCCATGGCCGGTGGGTGCTAGGGGTAGCTAACAAGCTACTCTATGCCCTCAGAAGCAAAAACACAAGTGTTTGGTGCAAAACCAAACACAGAACAGTCGAGTTGAGAGGTCCTGAGGCAAGGCGTGTAGCCGAAACCTCCGAGAACTCAAAACGAAACACAAACATGGATGATCACCGAGTGTTCAAACGGTGACGTCCAAGTCTTAGGGACGGTAAAAAATGGGGTGTCTACAAGTTGCCACTTAAGTTTTAAGTGGTATTAAGAAACCTTTAACGATGAAAACTAAGTTAAGGCCTAGTCCGTCATAACCAAGAAAATTTCGAGTTCAATAGCTTAGGTATAAAAAGGGAAGGCCATTTACATGGAAGATCCCCCTTTTGCTCAATCCGAAGATTGACCTCTACTCACTTTCTATTTTATGATTTTAGTGGTTAATTATTCACATAAATTCATTTTTAGACCTAAAATCTTTAACTAACATAGACTATATGATTTGAAGAAAATAAATACTGCCTACTTTAGATTTAAAGAATAAAGCCATGTTCTTTGTAAAATAATGACTTTTCATTAATATATATATATATATATATTTATTTATTTAACATAATGTGGCCATAAACTTAATCTAAAATAAACAATATTCATAAAAATATACAAAACACACAATTTTGCATAGACTTGCATAATTGAAAAACAATGCAAAAAACAAGCATATGCCAAGGAAAATAGAACTTACCCGGTCGCCCACTTTCAGTGTCTTACATGCATGTATAAAGTAAATATGCCCTAATACACACAATGGTGGTTCTAGGCCCGGTTTGAGGCTACTAATGATGAATATGTACAAAGATACAACTAACAAATAAAAAAGCATAAATATAAACTAAATTACATGATAATCAAACCAGGCCATGCATGATTATTATATGGCAAAATAAGACCTAAAACATGCCGTTCTAATGACATGGAAGAAACATGCATAGAAAGTGGCGAGAAAATTAATGAAATAAAGGAACTACATGATGGAATGATGAACTAACAACCTAGCATGGATAAGCATTGAAAAATAAAGCAAGAAAATATTGAAATACTGAGAGGCAAAGGAGTTTTACTTGCTAGTTTGATTAAACCGAATAACACACCAAGAAATAGCAAGAAAAATCAAGTTTCTTGCTTGCAAGCCTCCCTTAAGCTTAGGTTTCTGAAGTAATTCAGGTTCTTCACACCTTTGGATGATTTTTAGAATTTCAGAGCAGCTGCGAGTGGAGGAATTTCCTGGCTAAGGCTAAGGGAGAGGAGGAAGGAAATGTTTAGCTCTTAGAAGTCTCTAAAACCTCAAGATTTCTTAACACCTTGAAAGGGATAGGGAAGGGCTTTATTTATAGGCAAGGGGGAAGGTTTTGGAACCCTAGAAGGGTTCCATCGCTTTCTCTCTCTGCCTCTCAAAAAAATGAACCAAAATTGAGTTTCCATACCTGGCTTTGCCACGCTTGGATGTGCGCACACACCATTCTTGTGTGCAGACACAATGATTATGCACACGCACAAATAAGGTGTGCACGTACCCTTTGCCATGGTACATGTGTCATCCTTACATGCCTTCTATGTTCTTAGCTTGCTTGTGGCCCAAATAAGTCTGAATTATCTTTTGATTAATATTTTTGATAAAACCAGTAGCTAATTATGAAAAATATTTTTGATCAAAGCACAATCGGGCTTATCTCTTCTTCTCGGGGTTAACAAGTTGGTTTTTGGCTAAAAACGGGTTCAAGAGTAAAATGATCGTTTTCACAAAAAATCTATTTTTGGCCAAAACAAGTTTACACAACAACTCCAAACATCTTTAAACATTCTAAAGATGAAGTAATTTACTATTTTATCATCAGGAGGCTTGCAAGCACCCCTAAGTCTTAGGGTTAGTCAAAATAGGGAGCCTACACAATATTATTTTTATAAATAAAAATCATCTTCATAAGTATTTTTTTTAAGTGAAAGATTCACATTGAGTTATATATAAACATATTCCTACTAGGTATTGACATTATTATATCAAGAATATCATAAAAATAGAAGATAAAGAAATTAATTATAAATTAACAAAGTGTAAGTGAGACATGTGCACTGGCGTAACTGAGAATTATGCCTTAAGTCACTTAAACCACATTAATTTGTGGTTAGTTTTTATATTTTTCATTAATATGATATTTTTCTTTATTATTATTTAACTTAATAGCCCAAACTTCTTTTTCCATTTTATCATGACGTAGAAAAAAAAGAATTGGACTAGTTTTGAATTTCAGGCCAAGTTTGGGAAGACTAAATAAGTGTACTTTTTGACTTTTTGTAAAATATGGGTTGAGTTTGGGTTGGGTTTGAAGTGATGTGTTAGAGAGGTGATGTGACTTAAATAAGATGATGTGACTTAAATAGGATAGTGACTTTTTGACTTTTTGACTTTTTAACTTTTTCTAAACATCCCAAACTTACTTCTACCATCCAAGTTGTGTAACTACTGAAAAGGAAAAGAAAATGGAAAAAATGATGTTATAAGGTTGTTGGGTTTCTACTCCATGTAAGAAGCTGTACACATGTGACTGGAGCCATGAAAGTCAAAGAAAGCTACAAATTGAAGAAAATAGAGGATATGAAATGTAGCTGGAGATCTTGTGCTACATGAGTCAACCACGCTACTCTATGTAGAGTGGCCGTATAGGGTGGCTGTCGTCATGCTTGTCTGTGGCTCGTCAAAAAGAAGAAGGAAGATGAAAAGACTTGTAAAGTCTAAGGCCTTGTTTGGTTTGTGTTTCTCAAAAATTTTTGGAAAAAAATTTCTACAAATAAGTTTTTAAAAGTAATTAAATCAAACAAATTTTTCCAAAAAAATTTCTCATGGTTTACAAGTTTTTCAAAAAAATCTCTCTCTCATACACATCAAATCAATCACTTTTTCCAAAACTTTCTCTCAAAATAATTTTCCAAAACATCTTTTAAAAAAAACCAAACCAAACAACTTTTCATACTTTTTATCTCTAAAACTCATCTCCTAAACTCAAACCAAACATACCCTAAGTTTCTAGAAAGGCTTTGGCCCTTAGGGAACCCCAGTTTTGTAGAGGGGGAGGACCTAGACAAAGCCAACCATAAGTGGTGACCACCACATGCGTGCGCTACCTGCCCCACTTCAATCCGGGTTAGGTCATGGGGCGGGTTGGGTTGGATTGGGTTGGGCTGGAATGGGTCAAAAAGATTTGTACATATATTTTTTGCAAAAAAAATTATTTAATTAATTTTCTTTGAAATTAATTAATTAATTTTCAAATTTCCCTCCATATTTTCTTTTTCTTATTCCTGAACAGGTGTGTCTGTTCAGATTCAAACCAGAAAGGTTTCATGGCAATTTTTCTCTATTGTTGCACCTATTTGGATTCAAACGAATAGGTTCCTTGTTGCCTTATAAAGGCAGTCCCTCTCCTCTCCAAACCATTCAATGATTCACATTTTTCTCCTCTCTTGAATTGTTCTTTATATTAGTTCTAGAAAGAAATAAGAGAGTTACAGAATATAGGTCTTGGTTCACTGTGCATAATTGAATGTAGTGTTGCTTCAATACTGCGAAGATCATTGTATTGTAAGAGATAGACGCTATCATTTCGTAAGCACTTGTACGGCGACAAATCTATCTTAAGTACAGAGTGTCATACACTCAACTTGATTATCATGCTTCTTTTCTGGTTCGGTAAATAAAATTCTATAAGCATTTTATTTTTGGTTTGATTTGTTTCTTGGTTTTTTTTATTATTACACAAAAGATTGTTCCAACAATCTTAAGATAAATTCGAATTATTCTATTTATACATAATTTTTCATTTGTTTCCTTTTCAAATCTTTTTCTTTTTAAAGAAATTATTTTTTGTGTGAGTTTTTTTAGAATTAAAAAAATTCTAATTTTTTTGAAAATAAAATCCAGGTTTTCAATAATTAAAATTCTAATTTTTCAGTATTATAATTTTTGAGTTTTTAGTTTTATAGAAATATTATTCTATTGTTTTACAAAAGTAAAATTCTGTGTAAAATTAATTTGTTTAAATAAAATTTTATTTTGTTTTCAAATTAATTTGAGTAACACCGAAGGTTAAAATTTTGTTTCTTTCATTTTTTACAGAATTTATATTTTGTGTTTTATGGTTATAATTTTCTGTGTAGTATAAAATTCTGATTATAATTTTGTTTTATAAGTTAGAATTCATGCCTACTGAAACTACTCAAACCACTGTTCAAACTGGTGTTATTATGGGTACTACAATTGTAATTGCCTCAACTCCTCCTACTGTTGTGACAATATCGATAAATCACGGGAAAAAACTAGGAAAGTTCTTAGGAACAGATTTTAAAAAATGATAGCAGAAAATGCTATTTTATCTTACTATTAATCTGGCTCGATTTCCTCCGTGAGATGCTCCTACCCTAAAAGATGATGAAACTAACAACAACTGGTTACTGCGGTCAATGCTTGGAAACATACTGATTTCCTTTGCCGAAACTACATCTTGAATAGTAACACATTGTACAACGTCTATAGCCCAATCAAGATGCCAAAGGAACTTTGGGAGTCATTAGAGAAAAAGTACACAACAGAAGATGCTAGTTTAAAGAAATTCGTGATTAGCAATTTTTGGATTTTGTGATGATTGATTCCAAGAATGTAATTAATCCAGTTTAGGATCTCCAACTTATTCTGCATGATATTCATGCAAAAATCTCAAGCACAAGTGCAAAGAAATGACTTTGGAGGAATTGATTATGCATTTGAGGATTGAGGAAGACAATCAAACTTTTGAGAAGCATGCTAGAAAGCATCACATGAAGTCAAAGGCAAACGTGGTGGAACAAGCACCTAAAGCAAAGAAATGCAAATTTTCTAGAGAAAGTTCCTTAGAAGGTTCTACAGGATGGGATACTAAGAAGTTCAAATTCACTGGAAAATGCTACATCTATGACAAAAAGGAACATTCTGCGAAAGATTGTCATAGCAAGCATAAAAGCAAAGGAAGTTCAAGCAAGAAACCTGCTCAAGAAAATGTCATTGAAGTGGACAGAATCTCCAATGGTATTGATGACATAAACCTTTCGGCAGTTGTCTCTGAAACAAACCTTGTTGGAAATCTCAAAGAATGATAGGTGGACACTAGAGCCACTCGTCATATTTATACTGACAAAAAGATGTTTGCCTCCTATTATGTGGTGGACAATGGAGAATTATTCATGGGCAACTCCTCAATTTCTAAAGTCGAAGGACAAGGAAAGGTTATTTTAAAGATGACATCTAGAAAGGAACTCACCCTCAACAATGTGTTGCATATGCCGAACATTCACAAGAATCTTGTTTCCAAATCTCTATTAAGCAAAAATGGGTTTAGGCTAGTTTTTTGGACTTACAAAATTTTTCTGTAGACTTTCGGAAATCTATTTCATGTCAAGTCGATACCTAACATGTTCCCCATCTTCTAGGTCCATCACAAGAAAAATGAAAACCAAGATTTGCTTTATCCGGTATCAAACGGGAGCCGACTTGTTTCGTCATTGGTAGATGTTATATCAGACTACTCAGATGATCAAGTCTAGTTTACTTTTTGTGTTATTAGGATGGACCTGCATGCCCACTTTGACTTCAAATTTGAGATATGTACTTACCAAAAACGGGATGTATGTAGAAAAATATTACATGTTTGATGGCCTTTTCAAAATGAATGTAATGACTTTTGTAACTTTTATAAAAAAAATAAGAATACATCTTATTCTTACTTGCTTAAGTGTTCAAATTTATGGCATAGTAGACTAGGAGATGTTAATTATGGATCTTTACATAGATTAATTAATATGAAATGTTTACCTAAGTTTGAAAATGATCCAAATCATAAATGTGAAATTTGTGTTGGGGCAAAATTAACTAGAACTCCTTTTCAATTGAATGAAGTACAGAGCCACTTGGACTAATTCATAATAACATTTGTGATTTTAAATCAATTCAAACTAGAGGTGAGAAAAAATATTTTATCACTTTCATAGATGATTATACTAGATATGGTTATATTTATTTAATTCAAACCAAGGATGAAACTTTGAAAACTTTCATTTAATATAAGAATGAAGTTGAAAATCAACTTGGTAGGAAAATTAAAATTCTAAGAAGTGATAGAGGTGGTGATTATGAATCACTTTTTGGTGAGTTTTGTAAACAATATGGAATAATTCATCAAACCACCGCTCTTTACTCACCTTAGCAAAATGGCATTGCTGAAGGAAAATAGGACTTTAAAAGAAATGATGAATGCCATGTTAATAAGTTCTAGATTACCTCAGAACTTGTTGGGGGGAGGGGAAGCAATACTTTATGTTAATTATATTCTTAATAAAGTACCCTGAAAGAAAGTAAATCAAATGCCTTATGAAATGCTGCACAGAAGAGTATCATTCTACAAATACTTAAAAGTTTGGGTGTGTTTGGCTAAGGTAGCTATTTCTAGTTCTAAAAACACTAATATAGGTCCGAAAACCATTGATTATATATTCATCGGTTATGCCAGTAATAGTAGTGCATATCGGTTCTTGATTTATAAATCAGAACACTAAGAAATGCATGTAAATACTATAATTGAATCTAGGAATACATCATTTTTTGAACATGTATTTCCTAATAAAACTTGACAGGAGACTAGCACTAACAAAAGATCTTATGATTCTATAGCTAGTAGTGATCATAAACAAGATTAAGTACAATGACAAGTACAAGAGTAAGAATTAGATCAAAATGAAGAAGAGGAACCTAGGCGTAGTAAATGTGTTAGAACCTAAAAAATGTTTGGTCCAGATTTTTCGACTTTTTTGTCTGAAAATGAGCTTCGACTTTTAAAGAAGCAATGTCCAGTCCTAAGATTCCTTTATAGAAAGAGGCTGTAAATAGCGATGTTGAATCCATTTTGCAAAATCACATATAGGAAGTGGTGGATCTGCCACCAGGATGTAAACCACTTGGAAAAAAATGGATTTTCAAAAGGAAAATGAAAGCAGATGGATCAATTGACAAATACAAGGCAATACTTTGTGGTCAAAGGGTACAGACAAAAAGAAGTTCTTGATTATTTTGATACATACTCGCTAGTTATTAGAATAATATCTATTAGAATGCTAATTGTTATTGTAGCATTGCATAATCTTGAAATACATTATATGGATGTGAAAATAGCTTTTTTAAATGGTGAATTAAATGAAGAAATTTACATGGAATAACCAGAAGGTTTTCTATTCTAGGAAAATAAAAGAAAGTGTGTAAATTGATTAAATCATTATATGGTTTAAAGCAAGCGCCAAAATAGTGGCAAGAGAAATTTGACAATGCAATGATGTCAAATGGATTCAAAATTAATGAATGTGACAAATGTGTTTATATTAAAAACATGGACAATGGGTATATCATAGTATGCCTTTATGTTGATGATATGTTCATCATAGGTAGTAGTAATGACATGATTAAAGCCACCAAGAAAATGTTGAATAGACATTTTGACATGAAAGATATGGGAATTGTTGATGTAATACTTGGTATGAAAATTACCAAAACATCAAAAGGATATGGTTTGTCTCAATCACATTACATTAAGAAAATACTTGAGAAATTTAGCAAAAATGATGATCGTCTTGCTAGAACACCTATAGATGTTAATCTATTCATTGCTAAGAATGTAAAAGAAAGTATTTCTCAATTAGAGTATGCTCAGATTATTGGAAGCTTAATGTACTTGATGAACTATACTCGGCCTGATATAGCATATTCAGTAAGTAAATTATATACGAATAACCTAGGGGTAGAGCACTGGAAAGAAATTATAAGGGTTTTGAGATACCTCAGATTTACTCATAACATTGGGTTATACTATACTTGATATCCAGCAGTGCTTGAAAGATATTATGATGCAAACTTGATATCGTATACTAAAGACTAAATTTCCACTAATGGATATATCTTTACTCTCGGAGGTGTGGCTATATCTTGGAAATCTTTTAAACAGACTTGCATTGCAAGGTCTACTATGGAATCAAAGTTTATAGCTTTACATAAAACTAGAGAAGAAGGAGAATAGGTTCGTCACTTTCTTGAGGATATTCCAATCTGGCCGAAATCTGTTCCTACTATATGCATACATTATGATAGTCAATTGGCAATACGCAAACACAGAGTCATATGTATAATGGTAAGTCACGACATATTCGTCGTCAACATAACACCGTGAGACAACTTCTCTCTAATGGAATTATTTCCATTGAATATATAAATTCTAAGGACAACATAGTGTAGATACCTTATTTTGATCGACGCTAACACTTCGGGCGCTTGCAAGCCTCTCGATGATGAAACGGTAATTACTTCATCTTTAGAATGATTAAGGCTATTTGGAGTTGCTGTTTAAACCTATTTTAGCCAAAATTTGACTTTTTGAAAAAGTGACCATTTTACCCCTGAACCCGTTGTCTAGCTAAAACTAATGTTTTAACCTCGAGGAAGAGAGGGAAGCCTGGTTGCGTTCTGATCAAATATATTTCTAAAATTAGTGACTTGATTTATTAAAAATATTGATCATAAAGCAATTCGGGCTTACTTGGGCCACAAACAAGCTAGGAGCATGGGACCCCACACTTGTGCATGCATAGATGGCACATATATCAAGGCAGGTGGTGCGCACACATGTGGATTGTATGTACGTACAAGGTTTGTGCATGCATGGTAGAGCCATTTTTGTAACTCAATATTGGTATGTTTTTTATGAGAAGCGGTTGAGGAAGCGGTGGAGGTTGCCCTAGCTTGCTCCCTATACCTCCTCTAGCCTATAAAAGGGACCTCTCTCTTTCCTTTTCAAAGGGTTAAGAATTTTCAAAACTTTTGTGTGGTTTTAAGAGTGAAACACCATCCTCCCCCCCCCCCCAATTTCTTTAACTCCGAAAGTAACACGCCCCAAAGGAACTCTAACACTGAAAATAATCCAAAAACTTGAAGGCTTTGAAGTATTTCAAAAACTTGTGCTTGAGGGAGGCTTGCAAGCAAGAACCTCGGCTTTGATTGTTATTTCTTTGTGCGTTCTTTGGTTTAAGTAAACTAGTAGGTAATCTCTTCTCATTTTTCAATTTCAGTACCATTTTCTTCATCTTTTCTCAATACGTAAGCATGTAGGGTAGTTCTTATGGCATGATCATCATGTAGCTCATGTAGTTTATTTGTTTTATTCACTTCCTTACCTCTTCTCACATGATTTGTCTATTCTCTTTAGGACAACATGTTTTGGGCTTATTTTAATCATGTAGTGTGCATGCATAAGCCCGGTTTGATCATCATGTAGTTTTAGATTATTTTTTATTTTTATTTGTTAGTTATTTTTCTTGAAAAATCATCATATTAGTAGCCTCAAATTGGGATTAAGATCATATTCTGCCTATTTAGTTGCATATTAGGTCATGTTTAATTCCATGTTTTGCACATAAGACGTTGAAAGTGGGCATCCGGGTAAGTCATCTTAATCTTCATAGCACGTGCTTGTTTGGTTGCATTATTTTTTTTCAATAATCCAAGTTATATGTTTTTTTCTTGCAAAATTGTATGTTTTGGATGTTTTATGAATATTGTTAATTTTAGTTTGAGTTTATGGCCATGGATCATTAAGAATCCACATTTTATTAAAAATCATTATTTTTGAAAAAATATGACTTTATTATCTTAGTCTAAAATAAATTATATCCATATTTATTCAAATTACATAGTTTTAGGTTTGTTAAGAGTTTTTAGGTTTAAAATAGCAGGTATAAATAATTAACCACTAAAATCATAAAATAAAAAGTTAGTAGAGGTTAATCTTCGGATTGGGTAAAAGGAGGTGCTATCATTCAATGAATTTTCCCTTTTGTACTTAAGCTCCCAAACCTAGAATTTTTTAGTTATGATGGATTGATCCTTAACTTAGTTTTCATTGTTAAAGGTTTCTTAATTCTCCTTTAAAAGTTAAGTGGCGACTCTTTGTTAATTAAAATGAGTTAGTATAACAATTTGTGTGGAAATGGACCTTAGACTCAAAAAAGGCACGACACCCACAGTTGGCTACTTCACTAGTGACTTAAGTTAGCTTGACTTAAAAATTTCTATTTTATGAGATTCATGATTATTTATTAAATTGCATTGCATTATTGTGGGCTCAGAAAACCTAACTTCATTACTTAATATCCCGGACACTATTTGCCAGCTATGTTAAGTCAACAAACAAGCGTCAGATTTTGCTATTAGTACCATTTGATATTCCCCTTGTGCTCCAAGGTGGTATGAGAGGTATATTGATAGTCATAACTGATGTACCCTCTTGACTAAACCTACCCTTGCATATGAAAAACTTTAGCACCTTCCAAATTAAGACATGATAGTTTCCTTTCTAGGATTATATGATTGCCTTTTAGTGTGATTAGTGAATCTTAGATCCTATTTCTAAATTAAGACATGGCAACCCTACCCCCAAATAGGCATGAATATAAATTATGTACTTATGTGATATCTTGTCTTGAATGAAAATGATTTAATTTGATTCCGGAGATCAGGAATCAAAAAACTAGTGATTTGATTCCAAAATCTAGAGATCTAGTTAGGCAATGATTTAGTTCTAAGAAATTTGAGATTATTTTGAGCAGTGATTTGATTCCAATAATTTGTTATTTTGACAAAATCCTTACTGGTTCTAAATGGTTATTCCACGAGCACACAACACATCTAAAAAGTTTCAAATTTTTTTCATCATCAAAACGGAAGGCAAATAAGTAAAAAAATAAATAAAAAAATCTTAGGACTTACAAGTCATTAATTATTGTCAATAGGAATTATTCCTACAAAAAAATCACTTATTGATATGATATTCAAACTATATTATTTTATTATTTTTTCTTCAAAATAATAGATGATAAGTATATGAGTTCAAAAATAATCTATTTATTTTTCAAACATAAATATAAAAAAATAACATGACTATGATTAACAAATCAATTTAATTTATTTTTATTTTTTAAAAAGCCTATACATAAAGACTTGTTGTAGCGATCCCAGTTTTGCCAATTCGCTGAGTATGTCAGGAATCGAGCTGCCCGATTAGCTCGCGGGGGTCCAGGGGGTAGCGCCCCTTGGCAGGACCTAGGGCAGCGCCCTGGTGGGGTTGAGGGGCAGCGCCCCTGAAGCAAAAATGCAAAATGCATTCGAAATTGCTTGTCCGCTCGAGGGGCCGTTTATGCGCTCGAGAGGAGAATGTTTGGCTCCAGAAGTTTGACCTGTCTGCAAAAGTACTGGAAAGTGTTTTTAACGCTCGAGCAGGGCTTTCCATGCTCTAGCGGACCATGTTATATCAGTTCATGAATCTGATATTTCAGATCACTTTTGTATATCTCTTTCTAAAAACCCTTTCATTTCCCTTCTCTCTACATTTCCCTACGCCAAATTGGATCAAAACCTTGATTTCTCAAGATCCATTAGAGTTCTGCCATAGGTTCTTCATCAAAGTTGGTTAACTTCTTGAGGGCTTCATTGTGTATGGTGAAAATTGAGTTTCGACGCCGTTGATTTTGAGGGTCTCATCTCATTTCTTCTTCAAAACTTGAGGTAGGGATTTTCTCAGAGTTTTATATATATATATATATATTTGCAAGATCTATATGATTTTTGAAATCATCTTTCAATAGCTTTGAAAATTGATTGTTAATTTAAGAAGTTGAGCGATTTTGAAAGTGGGTTTGTCTCTTGTTCTTTTAAAATGATCTTATAGGTTTTGATCTTCGTTGATTGAAGAAAAGATGATTTTGGAAAGTTTTCTTTCAAAAGATTTGAGTTGTATAGCTTTGGTGAGAAAACCTAGAATTTGGGGATTTTTTTTAAAGGAGACTGAAAATCCATGAATGATATTGTTATATTTATTTTGTGTGTCAAAATAAATGGATGTTTGGAAAATTTCTTATTTATATTTATATAAATGATGAATTTCAGGGAATATGAGAATTGTTGTTGATTTTGAAAATTATTGTTCAAAATGTTGAAATAGTCTTGAAAAAACTAATTGTTAAGGATACTTGAGAAGAGGGAATTGTGTTATTCCTTGGCATATCAATTCATTTGATTACATTAAACTTTGAAAGTTGATTTGAAAACTTGCATTGAGAAAAGAATGTTGAGAAACAAGTTTTCATGGAATGGTTTGGGATAAATACGTTCATAAGTCTTGATAGGTGGTGTAGATAATATTGAATAAGTTGGCCTGAGAGTCCAGGATGAAAAACCGAAAACCCGCGCGGATAGATGTCGAGCCTTCCGGTTAATACTGGTAAAAATGACAATTTGGTAGTACTTGTATAGTCTACTTGCAGACACCGACTTAGGGATTACCAGAGTCGCATTTACCGCCCTTGAAATAAATTGTTAAGTTTTGAACAATTGAAATTGCATGATATCATTGAGCAAGATGGTTTTCAAAAAATGAAAATGTGATTTATCTTCAAAAAGGGCATAACATGGCATGTGCATTTCATCTCTAAAGACTTGTATAAAATGTATATACTTTGTTAAGAATTTCCTACTGGCTTTATGCTCACCCTACGGGATCTTTTGTGTAGAAAAAGATGTAGTGATGCCGCTTAACTAAAGGCGAGAAAATGTGTGTTGAGAGTACGAAACTCTCATTTTACTGTGACTCTGTGTGTAAGCCAAGGGCTGTATGTGTGTGGATTTGAATAACCGTTTTGTGTAACCAGGCTCAAGCCTTGAAAACTTCTAAACCCTTGGGGGTATTTATTTGTTTATTCACTTGTTGTTGGATTAATATTGTTGCATGAAGAACTATTGTATCATATAATATAAGTTTAGAGATTTATATTCAATTTTTCTTGAAAGAGTCATGATTGTCGTATTATCATTTGTGATAGAAAATTAGAGCGTTACACTTACAAAATAAATAAATTTATTCATCAAAATTAAAATTTGTAATAAACTATATGAGTCTAACTAGACTATCCAATCCCTTAGAATGGAACCAGAGACAAACTACTCTTGAGGAAATATGATTGAATCTTAATTTTGACAAAATAGAGTGCAGCTCTGTCAATCTTAAATGAAAAAGAAACTTGAATGATAATTTTATATACTCATTAGAAAAATTATTTAACAGTGGGATAGAAACAAAGTTTACAAAAATATTAAGGGTGCAAGTAATTCTATAATAAAAGTGCAAATAAAAAATTATAAAAACGTAAGTCTCACTTAGGCCAAGTTTGGAAAGACTAAATAAGTGTATTTTTTGACTTTTATTGTATTATGTGTAAAAAAAGTAGAGAGGAAATGTTGATTGATGTGACTCAAAAAAGATAAAAAGATAAAATAAATGCACTTATTTTGTTTAGCCAAACTTGACCTTAGACTCATTTACATTTGAGTTTTTTCTTTTTTTATATAATAATTATTATTATTATATATATATATATATATATATCTGTCTGACTAGTAAAAAATTCTCCTTTTTCAAACTTGAAACTTAATTTTCTCTGTAATTTCGGCCCATCTTGGAGAATACAAACAGTAAGGATGAGTACGGATGTACCTTCGTATGGGAAAGGAGACAAGTGTCATGTGGTTGTAATTAATATATGTTTTGTTTGGCCGTTCGAGTCCTCCAAAGGAAAGGATACAGCATTATGAAAGCCAAATGGCTTCTTCGTCTACTGATTGGGTGCACGTGCCTTATGGGGCGGTGTCCCCCCCATGTCATTGACCCAATCCCATAATTGCGCCCATTCACATGCACTCTGTGGGACTCACAATTATCTTAATATTTAGGAGTTGTTGGGGATGACCTAAATAAGTGTATTTTTTATCTTTTTATAAAAAGATATGTAGAAAAATAAAAAGATGATGTGATAGAAAAAAGATAAAAAGATAAAAAGTGTGTACTTATTTAGGATAGCCAAATTTGACCTTAAAATCCATTTGTTTACAGAAGAAGTGAAATAAAAAGGATTAATGGTAAAGAAATTGATAATAAAAAAGTTAGTAAAATTATATTTGTTTTTGATGATAATTATTAATGTAGTGATTGTTAAATTAAATAAATATAAAATAATAAATTAAATTAAATTATGATTTTTACTTAACCAAAAAAAATAAAAATATTAAATATTAATGTTCCAAAAAAAATTACAAATGACCAGCCGGACGTCCGGACAGACGACCGGTACCAACCTAAGTTGAACAGACTATTTTCTAATACTACTTCATCGGCCAAACTAACAATACCCTCGCCAAGGTCTATCGTAATCCGAAGAAAACTACGAATCTAGAGGTTCAAAACTAAAACAAACATGAGGCATCTTTACTGTTCATCATTCACAGTTCGAAGTGGACTGTGATAGAGAAAAACAAACGGGGCTTTAAAGTAATGCTACAAATCTCAAAATATGAGTCACACACCCATATAAAATATTTGATAAAAATTTTAATAAAATTTGTAAGATCTCTAATATTTTTGAATATTTTAATTAAGGGTGTTGATAATATATGTCCTAAAAATACGTGTTAAGAAAGTAATTAATAAATTTAGTTACTTCCGTTTGTATGGAAAATGTAGCATACAGGTGGATATAAATTTAATATTTTTAAAAGTTAAATTCTTTTTTACATGGATAAAAATACTCTCAATTTTTTAATAATAAAATTGTCCCTTAGAATACCATCATCATATTTTTGTTTCATTTTTTTAAATAAAGTAAAATAAGTTAGTGCACCATAATCGTGTAGATACAAGTCTACAAATTATAGGACATTATTTTTGCTAACGATAGAAAAATAATTCCTTAATTTGGAAGCTCATATTTGATCATAAAAAGAATTAAAATAATAGGGCCTTCTTAAATAAATAAATAAATAAAATTATAAATTACATAAAATAATATTACTTTTTGAAATACATTAATGAAAATCTCACTCACAATTAGATTTCCATCCATTGATGGTATAATATTAGAAAAATAAAAAAAATAAAAATAAAAATTAATCCATTGATATATTATAATACCAATATATATATATATATATATTTCAAAATAATAAATCAAATAAATAAATAAATAACCTTATTTAGAATTTCATAGTCATTGTATGAGTTACAAATCGTCCTTCTCACATTATTTTATTTTCTCATATTATGTTCTTAGTATAAAAAACAAAAATCAAAAAAAGATTAAAAAAATTTTTTTTAAAAAAAAAAAGATAAAGCATTTAATGTAATAGGGTATTTTGGTCTCTATGTGAAAAAGAAAAAAAAAAATTCTGTAATTAGACATCCTTTAAGTTTCTATAATTTTCTATGTAAGTGGGAATAATTATACTCATTTAATATTTCCTTAACAAAAAAGTTGGGTCCTAGAATTAGGAACTCATAATTTAGGAACTCATAATTTATTCAGAATGAGTATATGTGGTGGAGATTAAATTGATGGGGTATGGGGTCTATAAATGAAATGAATTTGAATGATTAATTTTCATTTTTGGATAAATTCTAACTAAATAATTATAAATTTGTAGTCTTGCTGATATGTTACGGCTCAATTTGCTTATTGGATTAATTTAGATGAGATTATTAATAAGTGAGACTGAATGAATCAATTCATAGTATGTTGATAGTAAATTAAAGATATAACACAAATGGCATTTTTTTTTTTTTTTGTTACAGGAAAATCCTCCCACTCTCCCGCAGGTCCAGGGCAGCACCCCTTGCAGAGATCACCAAGGTGTCCTATTGTCCGTTCCGAGATAGGAGACTATAACCTGGGAACTTGCCCCGACCTCCCAAGACAAACTCCGTTTAAGTCAGAACTCGAGTAGCGGGGAAGTATTAGGCCCACACCAAGTGCTGTGGTAACAACAATTTGAGGCTAACCTCCTAACCAACTACCCTACGCCCAGGAGATTGGCCCAAGAAATTTTGAACTTGAGACCTAGAGTCTTAACCCCCAAGCCTTTACCAAGTTACCAAACACCCTTGGGTTACAAATGACATTTTTAACTTCCAGAGAGTTAGTAAATTAAAGATATAACACAAATGGCATTTTTAACTTCCAGAGAGTTGTCTAGTTATCTTAGTTTTGTTGTGTTCGTACTTCAATTTACTGACAAGTTCTACGAACAGGCGAGTAGTGAGGGACTATGCCTGTAAATAGGTGATGTGAGGATTTGGGATCATTGTGGTGCTTGATGCACAGTGGTGGTTATTGTGTGGTTTGTGAGCGTCGTTTCAAATTTTATTTTGATAATTTGAATTGTTTAAATTTTAAAAAATATTGAGAAAAATATATCAATAAAAAATCAAATTAATCAGATATTAATAACCTCTTTATCAAAGCACATGTGTTTATAAATAAATAAAAAATGAATATGTATATATCAAATTGAATACATCTGTGCTTTTATGAAGGGGTTTTCGATATCCGATTAATATAATTTTTTACAGATATATATTCTTCTTGATATTTCTTAAAATTTGAACGATTTAAATCATCAAAAATAAAACTTGCAACGATTCCTACCAACTGCACAACAATCACCACTGTACATTACGTAGAACAGTGACATTCGTGATGTGGTGTGTAATATCAACTTTTGAATCATTGATTTTGTTTGAATGACAGTGATTTTCATGACAAATATGAATCTCATTATTAATAATAAAACTCGTGTCAATGTTATTTAAGCATTTAGTTTCAAAAAAATTTCTCAATGGGAATCAATAAAATTTTAATTAGGAGTACTTACGTGTAAATTTTAATAAGTTGACTTATTGTCTAATAGGTCCTATGAAAAAAATTTATCACAAAAAATGGTCACTAACTGTAAGTTTTAGTGACAATATATAAAAATCATGACAAAAGAAAGTCGCTAATCGTCAATTTTTAGTGACGTATATAAAAAATTGTCATAAAAAAATTATTTTTGGCGACAATTTTATCAAGACTTATTTTCAATAGGACTTAATAGGAATTAAGGCTAACTATTAGGATCTATTGATAGTTTATCCTTTTATTCCATTTAGAAAAATTTATCCATAAGTCCTACTTTCTGAAAAGTTGAAGCATTTAGTCCTATAAGTTTTCTTATGCTCTATTTAGTCCCATTTGCACATCAATCTAATGTTCGAAACATTAATCTGATGTTCGAAATCTAATGTTCGAAACATTAATCTGATGTTTGAAATATTGTAATAGGACCTTTCAGTCTATAAGAAAACTTTTAGAACTAAACAGTATATAAGTTATTAATTTGAGATTTATTGGTACATCCCCCTAATGGGTCCAATTTTTTTTTTTTAATTTAATTTTTGAAACTCTTAACGGCTAATATTGAATGTGAGATTTCCATGGGGCAGTGGGAAATTAAATTACTACTTAGTTTGAGAATATAATTCCTATTAAAATAAATAATTAAGAATTACGGTTCTATTTCAATTCATTCCAAACATTAGAATTATGGGACCGAAAATCATATCAAGATTACTATCATTCAAATATCGGGTAAAGTGAATCGATACCTTCAATTAATCACAAGTGTATCAGCAGGTGTGATATTTTGTAAGATACATTAACTCCATTGACATTTTGAGATAATTAATTGGTAATTGTTTAAATTAATAGTTTAAGGGACAAAGTGCAAAAGTGAGATAGTTTGAGGTGAGAAAGTTATTATTTGCCAAATAATATTCACTCTCCTTTTTGTTTATTGTACTTTTTTATTTGATCATTTTGTCTTTTATAAGTAAAATGTAAGAACTTTAAAAACAAATGTACATATCATTTTTCTAAATTTAAGAATAAAGAGTTGATAAGTAATTTTGTTGTGCGAGCATGGAAGGAAACAAACTTGACACAATTCTAGCCAAAATTGATCAACTACCACTTTTACATAGTTAAAAAATTTGAGGATAAATTACATTTTGTTTTCTTTATATTTGATCATTTTTTTTTTTTTTTTTTTTTTACTTTGGTTCTTAAATTTTTTTTTTCTTTTCACTTTGACCCTTTATGTTCTAAATTTGTATCAATTTATAAAAGTTAATTTATATTCAAAATTAAATAAAAAATGACACATTAATAGTCACGTGAAAAAAAATATTTTAGTATTCATAATTCATATATCTGACACAAATTCGAACGCCATTATAATTGGGTCTTTTGGGAACAAAATAAAAGGCCAGCTTTTAGCATTTTATTTATTTAGGGTCACATCACCTCTCACATTTTCTATCTAAAAAAAAGACAAAATAGGCTAAAAAAACCAAAAAATCATATTTTTATCAACTTTTCAAAACACCACAATATATGTTTTTTATGTCATGATAGCTAACGTACTCTTTTCTGGCTAATTCTGAATAGATATTAGTTTTATGAGTAAATTGAGAAAAACTTAAAATATGAAAGGCCAAATTGAGAAAGAAAACTTCAAGAGTTAAAGTGAAAAAATGGTCAAATAGAAAGGAGAAAAAAATATATAAGTTATCCAAAATTTAAATATACTATAAATACTTGAATCAAACGTGAACCCTTCTATTTGTTACCATTTTTATGTTCTCTTTTTAATTTCTAAAAGATAATAACAAATTTTTTTGAAAAACTACTTTCGAGATAATTTTATAAAAAGCACTAGCATCACAAAAAAATAAATAAATAAAATAAAAGGAGAGGCTATTTTCACACAAAGATGAAAATATGGATAGGATGAGTGTTTTTTGAACTTTTCATTTTTTTGGAAAACCAAAATTGAAAACTAAAAACAAAACTTGACACTCCTAAATGTTATGTTTATTTGTATCAATTATCTATTTTGATATCACTCATAATTTTGTCCCAAAAAAAAATGTAAGATGGCCCGATTTAAAGAAATTAACCAACTTAGTAGCAAAAAAACTAATAATAAAACCCACACGCATAGCTCAAATTTGTTGCAAATTGAGTCTATCCCAAATTCAATATGGAGCTCAAGTCAGGCTTGGATAAACAACTTAGATTCGATATCAGTTGATATCAGGCTTGGGCAACTGTTAGCACTTTCAACCCCACAATCTGTCTGAATCTGTCCGAGTTGTGCCTTAATTTCTGGTTATACTACATTTTCTTTGTTATTAAAGGCTAACTAAACATAAAAATTGTTGTTAGTGAATATGGTATATGTATATATATATTCACTATATATATTAGATGATGTAATGAGATTTTACCATGTTAGGATATTTTCATAACTTCCTTATTGTCTACTCTTACCTTGCCTGTATATAGGTCTCATCATTATATTGTAAGTGAAAAATCTAAATAACCCCCAAGATATTAATTTGTGATTATGTTTCAATTTAAAACAATAAATACCAATCTCAATCAAACAATTAAGACAAATCGACACAACGATTTAACATGGAAGAAATCACAATTGGAGCGCCTCCAATTGTGATAAAAAATCACGGGCCAAAACCACAAAACAATTCACTAAGAAGACAAAAAGGAATTATACATGTGTACCCTCAATTACCTAGTGAATCTAAGCCCGAATTGAACTGACTCCGATGTGCCATTTTCACCATCATCTTCACCTCAAAAATATATTGCCCAACGTTGAATCCACAACGCTAATTTCAAATCCATGATGATGAGCGACTTCAAAATCCACCAAAGTTTCAGGCCTAAGTTTTCCGAAATCCACCAAAGAACACCTTTCTCTTTTGTGAATAAAAGAATAAAGACAAACTCCTTGATGATACCAATATGAAACTCATAGAACCACCGATCACTCTCAAATCATCAAGGAAACACTTATAAAAAAACCGTCAAACATAGAAAACTGTGGTAGCTCTGCTCTCTCTCAAAATTTGGCCGGTTTAAACCCTAAAAATAGCAAACGGTGCATTTATAGAAAATAGGATTGCGAAGACCACTCGAGTGCACATTTCACTATTTGAGCGGTGTGAGTAAAGGCGATGCAAAACATATAGCTCGACCGCTCACACAGTAAAATTTGCTTTCCTAAAGTTCAATTTGCATACAGAAATACTAGTGCTTCCATTCATCGCTTGAGTGCACAAATCACCGCTCAAGCGGTCAAACAATTTGACTGCATTTTTTGCTTCGGGGGCACTGCCTCTCGATCCCACTATGGGATGTTGCCCCCTCGACTCCTATGAGCTGACCGGGTAGCTCAATCACCATACATAGTTAGTGATGGCAAATATGGAAGGCTCAAGATCACAAACTCCTCTACATAGGCACAATTCAAGCTAGATTCGCATCTAAACACTCAAATTCTCACTAAAACAAAACGGCGAACAAAATTACAACTGAAAGGAGTTTTGTCAAATGGGATTGCCAATTACAAAAACTTAACAGTAAAATACATAATATTGAATAAATACATAATATAATATTCTCTCTCTCTTAGATATTGAAACATGGTATCAAAGTTAGGTTAAGTATCTAGTAATTTCGCTTCATCGACGGATGGTAGCCTTGTCTTGGTCGCCTGCCGAACCTCAACTCATTCCACTGTCATATTTTCCTTTTAATATCGCTTTGTGGTAATCTCCTCTTCTATCCACTCATTTCCTCTATGTTCTTTCATCATTGGCCAAAGTTCCTCAAAGTTCTCACCTTTTCAAAGCTGTCGAACTCCACCATCGGCTACCATTACCGGCCAACTTGTTGGAGCCTTGTGCCTTGCTGGAGACGCCTTGTTTCCTCTCTGACTTCTCCATTTCTCCGTTGTCTTCTACAAGGTCTTTGACCTTTTTGATTTTTCAAACCTAAATCTTCAAACCCAACTCACTCTCTCTTTTTCTAAAGCTACTGCTAGCCTTATCTCTCTTCACCTACTTTATATTATATTATTTTATCTTATTCTCATTCCATCCCACCATCACCCACCAACAACCCAAAAAAAAAAAAAAAAACACAATTTTATTTATTTATTTTTTATAATTCGCTCACATGGGTTGTTCCCAATCTTCAACCACTCTTCATTACAATAAAAATTCATTTCTACAATATTTTTTTTTTTTGCAAACATAGTCTTCATTCCGCTACAATATTTTTTTTTTTGCAAACATAGTCTTCATTCCGCTTTACTTTGTCTTTCCCTCTGCTTCAATCTCAAATAGGTTTCTATTTTCAAACCTATTTGAGTTTAAGGGAGGGTAATATACCTATATCATGGTGAGCATGATGATATAATGGAAAAACCACCCAAGCTGCCCCTTCGCACACCACCTAAGTCGTCTCCTAGCGCATTCTGTCATAAGCCTTCCTTTGGCGCACTCTTTTATCTGTTGCTATCACCGTTCAACATCACGTCATAAGTTACGTGTATGCCACATTTGCTGATGCAACACTTATTCTTTTTTTACAATAGCCCGATACAACCACAAACTGTCTCCTGGCATTAGCTCCGTTAGTTTTGGCCCTGCTTCTACAATAGTCCAACATGTCTATAAATTGTCTTTCAGCATTAGCCTCGGTTGCTCCTTCAATGGTCCGGCACGGCCATAAACTATCTTTCAACACTAGCTCTGTTAGTTTTGGCCCTGCTCCTACAATGGTCTGACAGGACTATAATAGTTTTCTACATTAGCCCTGGCTACTCCTGCAATAGCCCTGCATGGCCACAAACTACCTTTCTACATTATTATTTTTATTTTATTTTCTCTAGTTTCTCTCTCTAAACTTCAGTTGGTCTCTTTGCAACCACCTTGAGTTTGAGGAATTCTATTAGTGAATATGGTGTATATATATTAGATTTTGTAATTAGGTTTCACTATATTAGGATATTTTCATAATTTTCTTATTGTCCACTCTTACCTTGTCTTTGTGTAGGCATCTTCATTATATTGTCTATTAAATATTGACAATTGTATTATTCATATGGCTTTTTATTCTCATTGGAAAATACATATTTAAATAATAATAAAAAAAATTAAGGTTCCTGATATTAAGATTTTATAAGATAAATGATTTACAATATTTTCATAATAGTTGGGGTCCCTCAATATTTTCACAGAGAAAATTCGACTCAGAGAAATTTGTACCCGACTTAGAGAAATTTTGGTCTGACTCAGAGAAATTTCAACCCCAACACAGAGAAATTTCAATTTTCACAAAGAAATTTTGAAATTCTCTGGTATGATTACAAAGAAATTTCATTAGGGACCTTAGCTAATAAATATATATATTATATATATATCTTGAATCTCTCCTACTACACAAAGTTGGAGAGAGATGTTTCACTAATTTTTCCTAAAAAAAAAGTTCTTGAAATGATTAACTAAAGCAAATTTTTTATTAGAGTACACACATAAAAATGTGATTAGCTAAAATAAATATTATGCTTTTCATCAATTTTTACTAAACAAAATATTTGATAGTGTTGGCCATACTTTCTATAGGATATGTGGATACTCTGACTCTAGGCTAGAATATTTTGGACGCCACTTGCTAAAGTTTTGAGGTAACTTTCAGATCTATGCTTCACCATGCTCAAACTCTATGCTAATGGCAAAAGCAATTTTTTAATTTTTTTTTATTGTATGAAAAAAAAATACCATTATTACTGTTACCAGCACGACGCTGCTACCATCACACTACCTTCCCGTTGTTGCTACTACGACTCTTATCATAACTACTAACTCCTCCATTTTTATAATTTACAATCAAGCACAGATTTTAAATACATGAAAGATGTATTTCTAAAAAAGAAAGAAATATTTTGATGAAATAAACGGAACGTTAGTCCTTGTTAGTGATTGATAGATGCATGGAATCGAACTTGAAAACGTCATCAAACATATATATATCTCGAAGTTTGCTTAATATGATTTTGAAACTTATATCTCGCCTCTTCAAAATTTTAATCGCATAATAAATGACTATTTTTATTAATAAATTATTAATTGAATTAACATTTTTTATTGATTTCATAAATATATTTTAATTAATAATTTTGATAATTTTATTATTATATAGGAGAGTAATTATAATTTTTTTTTTTTTATCAATTCTATAAAATAAAAAATTTTAACAAGAAAATATTTATGATTTTTAACTTATAATTAATGTATGGAGAGAGAGACCGTGTATTAAACAAAACAAAAACAAAACCAAAAAGCTTGAGAATGACTTTTCGATGTAACAAGCCAAACGGTGGCAATGAATTTCACTCAAATATTCACCCAAAAACAAAAGAAAAGAAAGAAAGAAAAAAAAAAAATTGACACTAAAAAAATGAAGGAAATCAAGAAAGACCAAAACATATGCACCTTAATTATCTTTTAATTTTCTAATTCAAAGGCAAAGCCATGCCAACACTTGGAACCAAATTTTTTGTCAAATGCATGGGAACACCCGTCGGTGTTTACCATATGCATCATGTTATCTGTTTGTGTGGTGTGTTACATATTTTTATAATAAACATATATCATGTAAATTTTTGATAGAGTTATGGTAATTTGTGATTTAAAATTAAAGTTACGCATTTTATGGTAATGTTATGCATTAAATATTTTTTTGTTAGAAAATTTTGGATAAAAAAAAATACATAATATTATCACAAAAATAACTAACATTAGCACAAAATACGTAGCATTATTTTTAAACTATAAATTATCATAACTTTACCAAAAAATTACATAATATATACCACAAAAATACATAACACACCACAAAAATATATAATATATATATATAATACACACCTTTTAAGGGATGTACCGTAACGTTTCCTGATTAGCCCTTCGACAAGTAATTTGGTTCTAAGTGTTGGCATGGCTTTGCCTTTGAATTAGAAAATTAAAAAATAATTAAGGTGCACACGCTTAGGCCTTTCTTGTCTGCTTTCCTCATTTGTGATTTTTTTTTTTTTTTTTTTTTTTTTTGGGGGGGGGGGGGGGGGGAGAGAGAGGTTAATATTATTAGTGTGAAATTCATTGGCAACGTTTGGTTTGTTACCATCAAAAGTCATTCTCAAGGTTTTGCTTCTTATTTTATTTATTTTTGTTTTTATTTTCAGGTTGTCAAAGTTTCATTAGGGTCCTCGTTTTTCTTATTTGCAGAAGAAAACGACTCCATTAAAGATAAATGAAAAGACCAAACACAAAGACCAGCCTACAATTATAAACCAAAAGAGGTGGAATATCATCTGTTTGATTGGTAATATATGACTGTACGGACATAGAAAAATCATGTATTAACGAAGAAAATTATCAGAATTTCCACTTGATTGCTGTTTACAAGACAAAGCTCCCCCTGCCGTTAAACGGCCGAGGGTCCTCTAACGCCCAAGTCAATCTTCCAATACTATAAAAATATTTAATGGACAAATTTATAGACAGAAATAATGTACCTCAACCCATGGAGTGTCGTCTATTTATAATATTCAATGACTTGTCTAGCAAGTAGGTTGAATGTTTCAGAAGTCTTATCCCAAACAATCTCTAGTTTGGTTTGTTACATCAAAAGTCATTCTCAAGGTTTTTGCTTCTTATTTTATTTATTTTTGTTTTTATTTTCAGGTTGTCAAAGTTTCATTAGGGTCTATCGTTTTCTTTATTTGCAGAAGAAAACAGACTCCATTAAAGATAAATGAAAAGGACCAAACACAAAGACCAGCCTACAAATTATAATACCAAACAGAGGTGGAATATCATCTGTTTGATTGGTAATATATGACTGTACGGACATAGAAAAATCATGTAATTATTGATGAAAAAATTTAACGAAGAAGATTATCAGAATTTCCACTTGATTGCTATTTACAAGATAAAGCTCCCCCTGCCGTTAAACGGCCGAGGGTCCTCTAACGCCCAAGTCAATCTTCCAATACTATAAAAATATTTAATGGACAAATTCATAGCACTACAAAAAAAAACAGTTTTTTGCAACGGCAAAACGCCGTCGCTAATACCTCCGCACGCCGTCGCTAATACCTTTTGCGACGGTGATTTGATTTTTTGCGACGGCAAGTGGGGGTCGCGACAAAGGGGGTTGCAAAAGGTCTTTAGCGACGGTACGTGCCGTCGCCAATAGTGTTTGCGACAGGAGGGTACCTTTTTTGCGACGGTAGTTTTCTGTCGCCAATAAGTGGAAAAAATCTAAGTTTTTGCGACGGTAAATTTTTTCCGTCGCTAAAATTGGTTTGTTGAGACGGCAGAGAACCGTCGCTAAAAGTCTCCTAATGCATATAACTATTGGCGACGGCAGGGTGAGCCGTCGCTAAAGGTCTATGTCACAACTTCTTTCAACAGTATTTGCGACAGTACGTTGCCGTCGCAAAAGCTTCCTACACCTGTTTTTGCGACGGCTGTTATGCCGTCTCAAAAAAAAAAAAAAAAAAAAAAAAAAAAAAAAAAAAAACCTGTTCCGAAATTATTAAAAAAATTAAAAAAATCTGTATTAAATGAAAAAATTACAAAAAAATCCAAAAATTACATAATAATATAAATACATACATAAACAAAAGTTGACAAATAATAAAAATTCATAATGTTGTTCCATTCATAATATTACATAAATAAAAATTTAAAACAATAAAAATTATGCCATTACATAATGTCGCATAATACATACATAATGTTGTTCACAAATTTAAATAACATAAATCAAAATCAAAATCAAAATCAAAAGCAAAAGTTTCGTCTTGATTCTTGCGTGGGTTACAAAAACAAAAGTTGGACATAATCTTTATACGCCCGCATTCCACAAGAAGCAAACTGCTACTCAGGAAATATCTGAAAAAAACAAGATAAAAATTATTAATAACCATATAATGCTGTTAATATTTTAATTACAGAAAAATATAAAAAAAAAAAATTGACTACTATATAATTAGAAAGATAGTTAGTAAATAATTTTGACTAGACCGAAATCCGACTCTAACTCCCAAACCGGGAACCCAATTCAAGCCCCGTCGTCTCCCACAAGTCTCTCGTGCCTAGGACATCGTGTGTGCCAAGTTTCGTGCTAAACCGACGCGGTTTGGTGATTTTGGGGCCTTAACTCCTCGAATTCAAGTTTCTTAAGGAACTAATTTGCCTAAAGTGAAATCTGGCTCTAACTCCCAAACCGGGAACCCGATTCGAGCCCCGTCTTCTCCCACAAGTCTATCGTGCCTAGGAGGTCATGTGTGCCAAATTTCGTGCTAAACCGACGTCGTTTGGTGATTTTGGGGCATTAACGCCTCAAATTCAAGTTTCTTAAGGAACTAGTTTGCCTAAAGCGAAATCCGGCTCTAACTCCCAAACCGGGAACCCGATTCGAGCCCCGTCTTCTCTCACAAGTCTCTCGTGCCTAGGAGGTCGTGTGTGCCAAGTTTCGTGCTCAACCGACGCCGATTGGTGAATTTGGGGCCTTAACTCTCCGAATAATTCAAGTTCCTTAAGGAACAAGTTTGCCTAAAGTGAAATCCGGCTCTAACTCCCAAACCGGGAACCCGATTCGAGCCCCGTCTTCTCCCACAAGTCTCTCGTGCCTAGGAGGTCGTGTGTGCCAAGTTTCGTGCTCAAACGACGCCGATTGGTGAATTTGGGGCCTTAACTCTCCGAATTCAAGTTCCTTAAGGAACAAGTTTGCCTAAAGTGAAATCCAGCTCTAACTCCCAAACCGGGAACCCGATTCGAGCCCCGTCTTCTCCCACAAGTCTATCGTGCCTAGGAGGTCGTGTGCGCCAAATTTCGTGCTAAACCGACGTCGTTTGGTGATTTTGGGGCATTAACGCCTCAAATTCAAGTTTCTTAAGGAACTAGTTTGCCTAAAGCGAAATCCGGCTCTAACTCCCAAACCGGGAACCCGATTCGAGCCCCGTCTTCTCTCACAAGTCTCTCGTGCCTAGGAGGTCGTGTGTGCCAAGTTTCGTGCTCAAACGACGCCGATTGGTGAATTTGGGGCCTTAACTCTCCGAATTCAAGTTCCTTAAGGAACAAGTTTGCCTAAAGTGAAATCCAGCTCTAACTCCCAAACCGGGAACCCGATTCGAGCCCCGTCTTCTCCCACAAGTCTCTCGTGCCTAGGAGGTCGTGTGCGCCAAATTTCGTGCTAAACCGACGTCGTTTGGTGATTTTGGGGCATTAACGCCTCAAATTCAAGTTTCTTAAGGAACTAGTTTGCCTAAAGTGAAATCCGGCTCTAACTCCCAAACCGGGAACCCGATTCGAGCCCCGTCTTCTCTCACAAGTCTCTCGTGCCTAGGAGGTCGTGTGTGCCAAGTTTCGTGCTCAACCGACGCCGATTGGTGAATTTGAGGCCTTAACTCTCTGAATTCAAGTTCCTTAAGGAACAAGTTTGCCTAAAGTGAAATCCGGCTCTAACTCCCAAACCGGGAACCCGATTCGAGCCCCGTCTTCTCCCACAAGTCTCTCGTGCCTAGGAGGTCGTGTGTGCCAATTTTCGTGCTCAACCGACGTCGTTTGGTGATTTTGGGGCCTTAACTCTCTCCGAATTCAAGTTCCTTAAGGAACAAGTTTGCCTAAAGTGAAATCCGGCTCTAACTCCCAAACCGGGAACCCGATTCGAGTCCCGTCTTCTCCCACAAGTCTCTCGTGCCTAGGAGGTCGTGTGTGCCAAGTTTCGTGCTCAACCGACGTCGTTTGGTGATTTTGGGGCCTTAACTCTCCGAATTCAAGTTCCTTAAGGAACTAGTTTGCCTAAAGTGAAATCCGGCTCTAACTCCCAAACCGGGAACCCGATTCGAGCCCCGTCTGCTCCCACAAGTCTCTCGTGCCTAGGAGGTCGTGTGTGCCAAGTTTCGTGCTCAACCGACGCGGTTTGGTGAATTTGGGACATTAACTCCTCGAATTCAAGTTCCTTAAGGAACTAGTTTGCCTAAATTGAAATCCGGCTCTAACTCCCAAACCGGGAACCCGATTCGAGCCCCGTCTTCTCTCACAAGTCTCTTAACTTAGAATGTAAAGAATGCAAAGATACATTTTAGCTTAGAATACAAGATACATTTTATACCTGATCTTCTGGTGGTGGTGTATATGGATTCTCATCTTTGCAGATTCCCTAAATGCCCGGTGGCCACTCGATGCATCAGGAACCTATGTTAGTCAATGCATAATGTGTTAAATATTTGAATTTTATACATAATCTTGAGTGAAAATTGAACTATCAAACGATTTAATTTATATGGAACCTGTCTGTTGGGATCCACACTCGCCCCCTGTGACACAAGGGCCATCATCTCAACTCTCATCTGCTCTAAATGTGTAGAGAACTCTGCTCGCAGCTCCTCCCTCAACTCATCCCTTAGCTCTGCACGAACCTTCTGCGTGATCTGATCAATAGTCGATGGCTGGGGTGTTGACTGTGATGGCCCAGCACCATCTTTATACACCGCTCTCCGAGGCACAATTCTCCCGTATGTCCGACAATATCCATGTCCGTCATGACCTATCAACTCATGGAAAATGGCATTCCTAGCCTCCAAAGTCTGACCATCCTCAGGTAGCATAGAGAGTTGACGATTAAACTCATCCTGTATTGAATAAGACAGACAAGTATATGCCAAATTAAGATGGTTGACACAAAAAAAAATAAACTTTAAATACAATCAAAGGTGTTTGGAAACTACCAAGGTCTGGATAACCTCTGGGTCATCTACTCTACGTGTCATAAGCCAAACATTCATCTTATCAGTAGACTCCCCCTTACTGGTCATCTACATTTTTTTTAGAAATATGAAAATTAGAATCCAAATTATTTGCAAATATACAATGTTTGTTTATATACAAAAATAAAACAATAAAATGTAAACCTCATGCCGTATCTGAGAGAAAGTAGTACGTCCTGTGGTATGAGCTATGCCGTGAGCTCGCCGATTTTTAGCGTTCCTACTTGCAATTTTCTATAACAGGTTCAACAAATGTAAGTATGTAAATATGATTTGTATGTTTAAATATCATAAATATAACGTAATTGTATACCTCAGCATCGGAAGTACGCCAATACTCCACAAGTTGTTCCCACTGGCTTGGCACAACGTTCATAGGAACATCATCCTTCAGATTAGGATCAGAACTTCTAGGCTTGAAATACTTAGCCTTAAGCTTGTTCTTGTGATCCTTCCATATGCTGTTGCAGTTTTTCATGCAGATTGGCTTGTACTCCTCTGGACATATATTCAAATTGTCCTATAAAACACAATTTCAAAGTTTAAGGCTAAGTATAACACAAATTTGGAATTCGAATTTGTGGACAAAAATATACTTTTACCTTCACATCCTTCCAGATAGCATCAACAATATCATCAGGCACATTGTTCCAGTCAAGAAAAGTAAGAGGAACAATGTTACCATTCCGCACAATAATGCCAAGTTGAGTAGTTAACTTGGCCACGTTATCCCCTATTGGGCAGTAATTTCCATCAAATTGTATGTCCAGCTTTTTTCCAGTACCCCACTCTTTAATGCCCTTGGCACATCCTCTACCACGCCTAGTCGAGGTTGATGAAGAACTAACATGACCTGCGATATACAATAATAATAAACAATATGCAATGGTAATAAACAAATGCAAATTTAAATAATGTGAATACAAATCATATCAAATAAACCTGAGGTGGGCTGTGAAGAAGTCGAAGGGTCTGCAAAATACAATGAGAATAAACAAGTTATATATAATGAGCATAAATAAATGTATGTGTAAATAATTTTCATACAAATCAAAGCAAATTTATATACCTGTGGATGGCTCATAAGCTGATGATGATAGCTGCAGTGGTGCCACTGATGGTGGACGCACCGATGGTAGGCGTGGAGGCTGAGTACATGGTAGCTGCTGTGCCACTGATGGTGGTCGATACGGTGGTAGTAATGGCCCCTCAGATGGTGGTGGCACTAATGGCCCCTCCGATGCTGGCCGATGTGATGCCTCCTCTGATGGTGGTGCTACTGATGTCCTGTTATGTAGCACATCGGACATCATGCGCCGGGATTATCAGGCTTCCTCTTCCTTCCCATAATAATCTGCAAGCAATATAACATTAATTGACATTAGAAACATAGACAATGGTTTGTCATCAACTATAATATGACATTAATTGAACTAATACAATTACAAAGACAAAGTACTTAAGAAATTGATGATTAACTACAACCTTGGCCTTAATTGAATTACTAATGTTGATTACATATCAGCCTATTTGAACATCAACTGTTTCCCCTTCTGCGGCTTCCCTCACCCAACCAACTTCTTCATCACGAAGCATTATATTTTCTTCCAATTGTTGGCTCATGTATGGCTCGATTTGTGGATCAGTCGAACTCATATCAAATAAACCTCTTTGAGACATCTTCACCACGACTTGCCAGTCTGGTTGTAACGGGTCTGCAACATACCAAACTTGCTCTGCTTGGGACGCCAAGATGAAAGGTTCATTGGTAATTCGATCATCTCGGTACAACAAATGATTGAAGTTCACCAACGTGAAATTGAAGACATCTTCTTTCTTTCCGTGAATGTTGTCAATCCAATCACACTTAAACAACACATGTTTCTTCTCATTGGAATATCGAATCTCAACAATATCTGTCAATTGTCCATAATAGTACACAGACCCCAGACGAGGATTCTTGTCTTTTCGACTAGCATAACTTATGGTATCTGCCTTCAAAGCTACACCACAATTTTGTGTGGCTCGACGATCATCCATGGCCTTTACTCGATACCGAAACCCATTCAGTATATACCCGTTGAACCTCCTTGCCAGGTTATGAGGACCATTTGCCAATAGAATAATCTCTTCAGAAAATATGACATCAGTAGTCCTTCGCAAAGTTTGGACCTATTTAACACGAAAATGTAAAATTTAAAATGTAGATCGACTTAAGTAACTAGAATCTATAGAGTTAAATACATACATGTTCCTTGAACCAAATGTGAAAAGTTTCAAAATGTTCACGCCGAAGTTGATGATCGTCGACACGAGGCATTTTGAGCTTAAGTACTTCAAGGTGTTTGCTGTGTAGATTGAAATTTTAGCAATACAAAAAATTTAGTTGAAAATTCAAGAAAACATAATAAAATATTGAGTGAGTGACTTAACCTACTTTATGAATGGTTGAACCGCGCTTGTATTGAATAAGATGTACCGATGAGCTTGTACCCAAGAAGTATTATCAAGATAAAAGCTTGTGTTTTCACCAATAGCATGACCCAAATTATCATCACCACTGTAGTTCCTCACGGGTCGACTAGATTTGGTTTCCACATCATTGAGATATTGTGCACAAAAATTCATGCATTCTTCCATAAGATATCCTTTAGCAATTGATCCTTCAGGACGAGCTCTATTACGCACGTATTGCTTCAAAGTAAGAAGATACCTCTCAATTGGATACATCCATCGAAACTGAATCGCTCCACCCAATAAGGCTTCATCAGCTAGATGTATAGGCAAGTGCTCCATTATATCAAAAAAACTCGGAGGAAATATTTTCTCTAGATGACAAAGTGTTACAGCGATACGATCTTTAATATATTGCAAATCCGTCGCACGATTCACTTTCGAACACAATTGTCTAAAGAAATTGCTCAATTCAATCAAGGGTTCAATTACATTCTTCGGTAACGATCTGCGAATAGCCAATGGAATAAGTTGTTGCATCAGAATATGACTATCGTGGCTCTTAAGACCCCCAATGCTTCTATCATGTAAGCGCACACGACGTGATATATTGGATGAATACCCGTCGGGAACTCTTACTTCCTTCAACACTTTCAAGAACAAATCTTTCTCATCCTTGGTCATCGTGAATTGTGCTGGTGGTAAATAGGCTTTATTCGACCCTCTTAACTGCAAATGTAGGGGTTTTCTAATATTCATATCTTCTAAATCACGCCGAGCATTAACACCATCCTTCGATTTTCCTGCAACCCCTAATATTGTCCACAACACATTGTCACAAACATTCTTCTCTATATGCATCACATCGAGGTTGTGTCTTATTAGATTGTGCTCCCAATATGGCAATTCATAAAAGATACTCTTTTTCTTCCAACTATGGGTGCGATGTCCAGCTTTCTCCTTCTCTACCTGTCTCCTATGCCTCTCCTTAAGGTCATCCCTCTTGTATTGGGTTAAAATACCCTCAGATTCTAATTGTAGCAACATCTCAGTTCCAGACAACAATTTTGGTTTGAGTCTGACTTCCCGACTACCATCAAATGATACTTTATCCTTCCGAATTTATGGCCAGTAGGTAAAAATCTGCGATGACCCAAGTATGATTGTTTCCTACTATGCTTCAACCAACACGATGTAGTTTCCTTATTGCAACAAGGACATGCATATTCGCCTTTAGTGCTCCATCCTGACAAGTTTGCGTATGCAGGAAAATCACTAATTGTCCACAGTAAAGCTGCATGCATTTGAAACATTTGATTTGTTGATGCATCAAATGTTGACACACCCTCATTCCATAGTTCTTTCAACTCCTCAATCAACGGTTGCATATACACATCAATCTTGTCACCAGGTCCTTTCGGCCGTCAATAAGCACGGATAAAATTAGAAATGGTTGCTTCATGCACATCCATGGCGGCAAGTTGTATGGAATGAGCACAACAGGCCAAGTGCTATGAACTATGTTCATCGTCCTGAATGGGTTAAAACCATCAGATGCTAAGCCAAGCCTTACACTTCGGCAATCATTACTAAAGTCAATATTCCGACGGTCAAAATCTTTCCATGCAAGGGAGTCAGCAGGATGCCTGAAGACACCATCATCAGTTCGTTCCTCTGCATGCCATCTCATTAACTTGGCCGTCTTGGATGACATAAACAACCTCTGCAACCTTGGCTTTAAAGGAAAATACCTCATCTGTTTTGCAGCTATTTGTTTGCCACCTTTGTTAGGACCATTTGAACCACCATCACCATTTGATTTCCATCTAGAACTGTTGCATATGACACATTTATCAAGATTGGCGTCCTCGTTTCGAAACAACATGCAACTGTTGGGACATGCATCCCACGTCTCATACGTGAAGCCCAAATCTGTTGTGACCTTTTGAGCTTTATAATATGAGTCCGGGAGTTTCACACCCAACGGAACGCCTCATTCAATAACTCAAGCAACATGTCAACAGACTTTCTGTCCACTGATTAAGCACCTTCAAATGTAGAAGTCGAACAATGAATGACAAAGATGTGAACTTCTGACAACCCGGATACAATTCACTTTGTGCATCTTGAAGAAGTTTGAAATACTTTGCAGTCTCTGCATTTGGACGAGCTGGGGTTCAGATGCATGGGGATCAGGCCCCTGTGGTTCATCACCCTCAACACTTGTACCGGCATGTGGATTTCCCATAGCCCCTTGTATCATTCCAATCATATCATCCCCAATGTCTAAATTAGCTAATGTTTCATTCTCTCGATTACCATGCAGAGATACGTAAGATTCCCCATGATTAATCCAATGTTTGTATTTTTTAAAAAACCATTCAAAATCAGATGCTCCCGTACACCCTCTCGTACAAAATAGTATCGATTCTCACACTTCCTACACGGACAACTGATCATCTCCTTCAACCCTATTGGTGTAGGCAAACACAAGGAATTCATCAATCCCATTAATGTATTCGCTGACATCCTATTTGGCAAATCAATCCAACTCTTATCCATCATCTGTACACATCCACAAAAATATCTCATCAAAGTAACTCTAAATATAATACCTTTAACTCAAACCTATTCAAAAAAATACTCAAAACTCATCTATTTAAGTTTGTCTAAAAAATACTCAAAACTCATCTATGCTCTTTAACTCAAACTCATCTATGTCCCCGAGACACATGTTTGCCAGGATATGTATGCAAATATTTTGTAATAAGGAAGATTAAACAAAGTTAGTTTGAAAAACAAAGTTAATGAATTTTCAAATTTTTACTTTGGTTATTTTCAAATTTTTACTTTGATAAAATTAGAAATGGTCCTAAGTTCATATATTAACTTATTACTTTGGTTATTTTAGTATACTATTAACCAAGGTATGAGTTTATGAAATATGTTAAACTATACCAATTCACAGTATTGATAGTATATATTCCCAAAAGATATGGGTATACTAATATCAAGGATTGATAATTGGACTAGAGTCAATTAATAGTCATTTTACCATTAGTAGTTGATAATATACTGATTATCATTCTATATTAATATCAAATCTATAAAAGGGGGTATATAATTATAGTCTAGTTGGCATTGATTTAGTTAAGCATTACTCATTCAACGATGATTAGCACAATGATAACCATATTATTATAGTTTAAATGAGCTAAGTAGTTTGTACTTATCAATTAATCTACTCTAAAGTGACTAAGTCTATAATATGTTTATAAACTAATGAGATAAAATTATCAGACTAGAATAACATATTTCATAACCATTATTTATATTATATTTATTCGGGACTAACAAGTATGTTCATTGTACTATTAGCAAAAATGATATAATTATTAAATTAACCACAGTAATATGTTATGCTACTAAATTATTACGGATATAACCAAGTTAGAATATAGTGTAGGTGAAATAGGTTTAACCTATGAATTAACATGTTAGATAGTAATTAACATTGGTTACATAATATAAGAAAAAGAAATAGTGTATTATGACCATATTTGATATCTATTAAGAAATAGTATCATATTATTTAATATCATTGGAAATAATATGATATCCATAACCATTATATGATATCAATAACCATATCATATAAGTCAGATTATCCTAATTAACCATATATTATTAACCATAATTATTCTAATAGTATCATTATTGGTATATTATATATTAATATATAGATTACAATACACCTATCCTTAGTATGATAAATAAACTAGTATACTATACGGGGTAATTACCATATATATTTTTCATACATATTTTTCATACATGTTAAAGTTTTTCATACATATTTTTCATATATAATGAAACTTTTTGGACAGCATACATACATATATATGAAAAATAATTTATATTCTTGTATATTTTTTTTTTTTTGAACAGCTAATACATACATACATATATATATATATATATATACAGAGAGAGAGAGAGAGAGAGCATACCTGAGGTAGCTATCGCCGTCGAAGCACTACCGCTAGCCCTTCGCCGTTCGTCGTCGCCGCACCACCGCACCCCCGCTAGCCCTTCGCCGTTCGTCGCCCGTCGCCCGTTGCCCGTCGCTCGTCGCTGGTTTGGGGATTTAGGGATTTCGTGCTTCAAAACAATTTTAGGGATTTGGAGATCGAACTGAGCGGCAAGATGAAAGGGCAGAGGGGGGAAACTTGGTTTTTATTTTTTGCGACGGGAAGGTTTACAAACAAAAAATACACGTCGTCAAATGGTACAAAATTATCCATAAACGACGCCGTTTTCATAAACCTTTTTTCGCGACGGACAAAACGCCGTCGCAAATGGTCGAGTATTTGCGACAACACTTTTGCCGTCTCAAACATGTTTTTTTTCCCGACGGTTCAACACGCCGTCGCTAATAGTTCCTCCTTTTAATACCTGACCGTGCAGTTTTATTACCGACGGTTAAACGCCGTCGCTAAAGCTATTTTTTGCGACGGGTAATTTTGCCGTCGCAAAAAACCATTTTTCGCGACGGGAATCGCGCCGTCGCGAATACTTCCGTGTTTTTTGCCCTCTTTTCTTGTAGTGTAGACAGAAATAATGTACCTCAACCCATGGAGTGTCGTCTATTTATAATATTCAATGACTTGTCTAGCAAGTGTAGACACCCCATTTTTGACTGACCTTAAGACTCAGACGTCACCGATTGAGCGCTCGGTGATGTTGCATATTGTGCTCGTTCAGAAGTCTCAGAGTCGCGGCCGTGCGCCCTGCCTCCGGACTTCCGAACTCTCTTCGGTACCTTATCTCGGTTTGCGAACCGGACTCGGTTTTCTCTGTTTTCTTTCCTGAGGGGAGGGAGAGGTCCCGTAGACCATCTCTCAGTGGCCGTGGGCTACATTTCCTGGCCGTAGGCCATTTTGCCCATTTCGGAGCCCGGTTCCCGGTTTTCGGAGCCGTCAGGCCGTGTGCCTCGGTTCGGGACCACCCAACCATCTCTGATTCCTCCGGTTTTTGGCATGCATCTCATTTACTCCCTTTCGAGGGACACTGGGGTCTTAGATACCCACTTCGTGGCCGAATGCCACTTTCGGTGCTTAACGGCCTATTTTCGGGATCCCGAACTGCGTGTTTTGGTCCCCGAGCATTCGTTTTGCATCAGTTTTTGTTCATTTTTGGCAGGTACCTCTGTTTTATCACCAGGAAGATCACTGGAGGGTGGGAGGCCAGCAATTGTCTCAACAAGCAGTTATGCTCTTCCGGCGCCCCCCGGCGCCCGTTTTTCTCACTTCCGGGCTAATGTTGAACACCCTAGGGCCATTTTCTTCGAGCCAAAACCACATATTTGTGTTGTACACACATGGGAGGACCCTAAAAACACATGGCCGGCCAATAACTCAACTTGACCCTTTTGAACCCCTCTTTAAATTGGCCTATTCTCTCTCCTGTTTTAGAGTTGCCAAATTTGAACCACAGGGTTGTGATCAGGAGACATGGGAGGACACCAATACTTGGTGGCCGGCCATTAATTCAACATGACCTTTTTGACCCCTAGCCGGCCGGCCATGGGGGGTGGCCGGCCGGCCACTTGCAGCAAAAGTGCCTAGCCGGCCATGCTTCCCTCAGTGCATACTTTACAGCTGTATAGCTGTTTCCCCCAGAAAATATCTGTATCTGGGGGATATCTTAGGAGGGAAAGCTTGGGTGCATTTCCCTCCACCTTTACACCCCTCCTTTTGTCCATATAAGGAGCCTCCCAGCTCTGTCCCTAGGGTTAGAAAAAATTGGCTTGAGCATATACATACACACAACTCCATTTCCTTCAAGTTTAGGCTCCATTTCTTCATCATCTTCAAGCTCTACCATCACAACTCCATTCCAGCAGCTAGGAGAGCTTTCCATCAGCTAAGAGGCTCCCATTCTTCAAGCAAAAGGCAGCCAAGAGTGGTCTTCAAGGGTAAGTCTCCCTTTCCCTCTTTTATAGCCCATTTTTGCCTCATTTCTTAAGCCTATTTGCTTATTGTTTTGAGCTCCGACCTTAACTAAAACTAGGTCTATTTTGAGCTGTTATTAATGTTTGTTCAAGGGCTCAACTCTGTTTGAGCCCTCTATGGTGCACTTGTTTCAATATCCTCTTGTATGTCAATATTTTGCATGCTTTTTCTAGCCTATGAGTGATCTGTTTTAGAGCATAATGTAAACTGTGAGTGGGCCTATTTTGAGCCCCTCTTCAACATTGAAGAAGGACTCAACCCTGTTTGGCCTCTCTATCATGCACTTTCTTCACAATTCCTCCAATTTACCGTAAATTTGCATGATTTGTTTGACCTACATGTAGTCTGCTTTGGAGCATGTCATGAACTGTGAATAAGCTTATTTTGTGTCCCTCTACAACATTGTAGAAGGGATCAACCTTGTTCGGGGTCTCCATGTTGTGCTTGTCTTTATATCCCTCTTTGGCCCCCATTTTTGCATGCTTTCTTAAGCTTATCTAGCTTCTGTTTTCGGCCATCATCAGAACTGGAAAGAGTCATATTTTGATCTTCTTGTCATATTTCATTAAGGTTCTTTGCTAGTTTGATGAATGTTTGGGGTACCTCATGTTATAGCCTTATGTATCCTAGTTCTTGCATGACATTTTTAGCATGTTTTCATACTGAGTTGGGGGATGTCATCTACTGTAAATGTTTGTATTTTTAGTCCCTCATCAGTGTTGTAGAAGGGTACTTTTCCATTTGGGCATCGTATGTATCACTTGCTTCAATACCCCTCTTGCGGGGCCATTTTTGCATCCTTGCTTAATCCTATATGTGCTTGCTGTTTAGCCCTTTTTATGACTGAAAAATGCTTGTCTTGGGGCTGCCTTGATACTGTATTTTCATTCCATGTCCACATTATGCATGTTTAGTATGGCTGTAGGCCATTTCGGGTGCTTAATATCGCATTTCGGGACCATTCCGTACATTTGGTGTCATTTCCCCACCTTTCGGGACTGTTTTGCATCATTTGTGAGTGCTGAAATTTCATTTGCATGTTTGCGTATCATTTCCATGTCATTTCATGCCTTACGACCCTCGCCTCGGTTTGCGTGCCCGTGTGCACGCATTTTGAGGCGCTCCATTTTCATCCGTCGGCCTCTTATGTGAGTGTGGCTGAGGTCCACTCATGTTAGTATAAGTCCAATTTGCATTTGGAGTGCCATTTCATGTTTTAGTGCCATTTTCTCGGTTTGCGTGCCCGTGTGCACGCATTTCGAGGCGTCTCATTTTCATCCATTGGCCTCCCGTGTGAGTGTGGCTGGGGCTCTCTCATGTTGGTGTAAGCCCATATTGCATCGCATATCTCATTTTAGTCCTGTCGCATTCCGTATGCCATTTTCTCGGTTTGCGTGCCCGTGGGCACGTATTTCGAGACATCTCATTTTAGTCTCATTGCATATCATTTCCATGTCATTTCATGCCTTAGGATCATTTTCTCAGTTTGCGTGCCCGTCTGGCACGCATTTCGAGGCATCTCATTTTCATAGCATTGTGCATGCTAGGATTGTATTTTAGTCTCATTCATGCATATCATGCACATTACATTGTATTCGGGATAGCAGTTAGCCCAGGCACGGGAAACAAGACGCGTTTCGTACTCCGAGTAACGGAACGGGTCTCAATTCCCAAGTCACCGACACTCCGGATTATCCATGATGGAGTTAGGTTTTGTTGTAGCATTCATACGCATTCATCCTATATTGAGTTGTGCAATCCGATTCCTCGGCTATCATGCATCGATATGCGTGATTGGTGGCACGAGGATCGAGGCATGCATATATCTGTGAAATACATTGCTATGCCCCTTTCCTGCTCTCTGTTGCAGCAAAATAGAGAAGCAGCAAAATAGAGAATCAGCAACTTTTCGGAGTCTGGCACGCATTTCGAGAAACATTGCAAACAGAGGCTAATTGGGGCATCCCAGTGGATTTCCGCGCAAGGCAGCCCAAACATGCGGCATTCATCGGAATCGAGGCAGCCCCTGGCTTGCATGCCAGTTTACAGCTTTCTTAGTTTAATTTGTTAATTAATTAGGAATCTGTACATTTCGGACTGTAATATTCTTTCTTTCGGGACTGTATCATTTATTCGGACCCTCTGCGCGAGGGCATAACTGTAATAAGTGTGGGTGAGTGTGATGTATGTCTTCCAACCCCACGTCTTTCTTCCTTTTTATTTATCCGCTTATGATGGTTAGATATAGGGCATATTCAATTAGCTACAGTATGACAGCATGTTTGCATCATTCATCTATTTTGCACGCACCGGGCTCGGCGCATCATACAAACTGCATTTGTATTTCAATTCCAAATTGAATACGTATTAGTTGTAGCATTTCATATGCCATGTTTAGAATAACCGAGCCTGCTATAGTTGCATTATTGCATGTGTTGCATTAGGCAATTCTGTATAAATTAGGACCATGCATGATTTCTAATCAGTTTCTGTTTTGGCTTGGAGTACTTGGTGAGTTTTATGCTTTAGCATCCTTGCATGCGTGTGAGTGTTGTCATGAATAGCATGCTTGCCATGAGGCTATGTGCTTATGTGATATAACTGCCTTGAATGCCTGTGGGTGGAGGTTGTGTTACTTAGAGTGGAACAATTCATCAAATGGTTGTTTTAAGCCCACTAGATAGTGGCAAAATCATGTTTTTCTAAGCCCACCTGAGGGTGGCAAATCCGCGTCTTAGCCTACCTGCGGGTAGCACAATCAAACCATTTTTAAACAAACAAACATGAAATGTTTTGTTCCAATTCAGGCGGCCCAGTCTATACTTGTTTGCTGCGAGCATCACATAGTAACCTAGGCTAATAACCGGAATAAGAACTCACAATGTTTTCAAAATAAGATATCATGGTTAGTAGAGGCCGGTCTTTGACCGGGCGAGCGGGGGTGCTCACGAAGTGACCTTCCCCAATCGTACCCAAGTTCCCGAGTCGAGGCAACTTTGGTGATGACGGATACGTGGCCTTTGGCACCGAGTCAGGGTTTCCTAAATTTCCCAAAAATAAAACATTTAGGTGGCGACTCTGTATCTGGCAAAGCAGTCCATGTTTGGCATTTCTTTCAAAAATCTGCTTTCCAAAACGATTTGCCGGATTTGGACTCTTTGGTTCAAGATTAAGAACCGTGACACAAATCGAGTCCGAGTTATAGCGAGGTCCACCGCGGGCTTGTTACAGTTTCTGGCGACTCCGCTGGGGAGTTAGAGAACTTGACTCGAACTCATGATATCTGGTTTTGACTACACTTGTGTGTTTCTTTGCATTGCATTTGCATTGGTGCGCCTAGGACACCGTGTTTGCCATCTGCTATTCCTGAGCGGTTTGCCGGAGGCTTGTCTTGTCAAGGCATGTCCATAAGGCTGACCAGTTACGGGCTCTGCCAGTATGGGAACACAGACCCCGGTTTTACCGGGGCACCCTTTTTTGACCATTCGACCTAGTGCATATTCGGATCCATAGTAACCATTCCAAATTAGGACAGGTTGCTTACCCGTTTATAGGTTGTTTGAAACCGCTGCGTGCGTAGTGAAACCCTAGCTCCTGACAAAATAGGACAGGGAAACCCTACCCCCAACATAGGGTGTTTTGGCTCTCACTTATCTGTTATGTGCTTTAGAGTGCGTCTCTACAGGAATCCATGTATCAGTCTATGAGTTTGGGCATCATCAGGCCTGCGGGCATCAGTCAGTATCTGAGAATCAGTTGTCTGCGGATATCCGATTCAGTTTTGGGAAACAGTGATACAGGAACAGTGATCAGTGATTGAGGGCAGTGTATTTTCACTTTTCAACTGTGTGTTGTATGCCAACTGTGTGTTGTGTGTATTTAATTTAAGCTGTTATGCTGCCCGTTTATCTGGTTATTTATTTCCTTTTCGCTTTATTATCTTTTGCTAGGGCAGTTTTTAGCACGATTGCTTCCGAACCAGTAGATACTCCCCAAGCACTTTGGACACGAGGTCGCCGACTCAATCGATCCGAGATCTCGTTGACGGACATCCAGTGTTCCACTCCCTACCCCCAGTTGCCAGAAGAAGGCCAAGGAGGCACAGTGTGTCAGAGCAGGGACTACCGGGACAGAGGGCTACTTTGACAGTAAACAGTCAGGTTAAGATTTCTGTGTCTGCCATAGAAGTACATTTACCGGTCATCCAGATGGAACAGCAGAATACATCAGTGGTAGAGGCGATGATGCGCCAGATGCAAGAGAGCATGAGACAGATGCAAGAGGATGCCATCCGCCAAGCGGAATTTTCTAAACAACAAGCCGCAGTCATGGCCCAGCAGGCCGAGCTGATCACTAGGCTGCAGCAGCAGAATGCAGCGTTTGCTTCACATCAGGCTCCTCCTCCACCAGCGGCCCCACTACCTGAGCAGGCACCTACCGGTCAGAATACCTTGCCAAACCCTCAGAATACCCTCCCGAACACCCATAACACCCTACCCAATGTCCAAAATATCCAAGAGGACACTAACCTTCCAACGGGGCTGACTCCGCCCCCGCTTCTGCCTCAACTGTCCAAGAATCTTACACCCAACCACCTGGACTCTCCATTTGAGTTCGAGGTAGATCATACAGCTCTGAAGTTGAGTAAGTTGGAAAAGCTTTTCAAGAAATCGCAGGGGGTGAAGGCCATCGCAGACATCGAAGATGGGTACACTGATGTGGCCGTAACATTGCCAGACAGATTCAAGATGCCACAGATTGACCGTTTTGATGGGTCCGGAGATCCCATGGACCATCTCCGGCTATTTTCAGACATCCTGAGGCCGATGGGCCTAACCCGACCACAAAAGCTTTCTTTGTTTGGCAGAACTTTGTCGGGGGTGGCGGCCATCTGGTACGCAAAGTTAGAAGATGATGTGAAGAGAAATTGGGATGAGATGGCTGAAGCCTTCGTCGCACAATACTCGTATAATACACAGATCGAGATTACAACACGTGATCTCGAAACGACGAGGCAAGAACCCAAGGAGTCTTTCTCCGATTTTGTAACTAGATGGAGAGCAAAGGCGTCGATGATGACCTTGAGGCCTACAGACAAAGACCAAATCCGGATGATTGTGCGCAATCTCCAGCTGAAACTCATGCAAAAGATGATTGTACTCCCCTTTCCAACTTTCTCAGATTTACATGAGATGGGGGTACAGATCGAAGATGCAATGAAGCAAGGTTTGATCGATCAGGACCGGAAGCAGCCCCGAAGGACATTCAACCGCAATAACAACGCAGGCCCGAGTGGCGCTGCAAACACAAGGACTTCTGAGGTTGGTATGGTCACCACCACTCCCCCTTCTCAACCAAGGCCCGCGGCGGCCACACCCTTTTCCAGTACCTCCGGGAGCAGTAACCAAGCCTCGAGATTTCAGCCCAGAGGCCAAAGAACCTTCACTCCACTATACATGCCTTTGTCCAAGGCTCTCGGGGTGTTAATCAGAAAGAAGCATCTGACACCTTTAGAGCCGAGGCCACTGCCAAATCCACTCCCTCCCTCTCATGACCCAGCAAAGTACTGTGCGTACCACCAACAGCACGGTCATGACACCGACCGTTGCTATAGATTGCGTCATGAGATCCAAGATCTTATCGACAAGCAGGTGATCGCGCCTCCCGAAAACCCAACGTCACACAACAATCCTCTCCCACCACATAACCAAGCCCCTCCTCCCAAAAGAGTCAACCTCATCCAAACTGGGGTCGTGTCCTACGATCCTAGTATCTATATTACTCCCTCTCACCTACCTAAGCCGGAGGTGATCCTTCCTGACTGCACTGACTTGTGCATGTTGGACACCTTCACAACCCAATCTAAGCCAGTGGTGGTGACCACCGAAGATGGAACGGGGCAGGTTTCAGAGGAGAGCAGAATTGTTGAGTCTGGGACGGAACAGCCTGGAATTTATGCTGGAGGAGCCTATGATCCAAGCGAGTACATCTTATCAGTGGGCCAGTCTAAGCTGAGTGTGGGGCTGCCAGAAAAAGCTGAGCTGTGCATGATTCGGGGGGACAGACTTGAACAAGGGGCAGATGATCTGACAATAGTGGAAGAGGACTTTGCCAACTTCCAGTTCTTCAACGACCTAGAATCAGGGGATGCTGCAATCAACTGGTTCGACTATGAGGAGTCGGCAGAAGTTGTCGGGTGGTTAGATGATCAGCCAGACGTTGCAGAATTTCAATCAGAACAGGGCCCGGCAGGGGCAAGAGTATCAATGATGGCCGGAAGGGCCGAGGGTCAGAATCCACCGCCGGAGAGCGTCGGCGTTAAGAATTCCGCTCAGAATTTGGGGATTGTAAATACAGGGAATGTTAAACAACCAGCTGTACTGACGCAGTTGGAACAACAAAGGTTTGACGATTCTGAGAGAATTAGAAAAGCTAAGGCCCATGTGGGGGTCAAAAGTGCTGTGTGCACCGGAACAGAAAATACTGTGGGCATAAAGACTGAAGGTGCTGCGAGCACGATCATACCGGAGCCGGACAGATGTCTGTCGGCTGCCGACGGAATGTGGTGGGAAGACGATGACTTATGTCTTGCCCACACAGATGAAGACTGGGAGGTAACCAACCAGATGATACCTGGTATATTGACGAGATCGCTCATATGACCAGAAGTGGGCGGTATTTCAAGCCCCAACACTTGGACCAACCTGAGGCATCTGGAAAAGATAAAGAAGCTGAGAAACAGAGAGAGAAACAGATTGAAGAAGAAGCTGTGCTCAAGCAATTGAAGAAGATACAAGCAGATATCTCCATCTGGGGACTGCTTATGGCATCAAGGGTGCACAGACAGGCCGTCCTATCTGCCATGGACAAGGCCAAACTCTCCATAGACACTACACCAGAGCAGCTGGTTGGGTGGTTTTTCCGGGAGGAGGTTCCCCGGCATTAACCTTTTCAGACAAGGAGTTACCGCCTGAGGGCACAAACCATAACAAACCTCTCTACGTCTCCGTGGAGTGTAGAGATAAATGGATACCGGTGGTACTTGTTGATACCGGGTCCGCCATCAATGTCTGCCCAGTCAGAACAGCATATGCAGTTGGGTTGAAGCCCGCGACTTCACACCAACAACTCAGGTGATCAAAGCTTACGATAATACGAGTAGGGAAGTGATGGGGATTGTCAAGATTCAAACCAAGGTTGGTCCAGGACAACACGACATGAATTTCATGTCTTGGACGTTCCCGCAACCTTCAACTTACTCTTGGGGCGGCCGTGGCTGCACCAAGTAAAGGCAGTCTCTTCCACTCTACATCAGATGGTGAAATACCCCTATGGAAAGGGAGTAGCCACTGTATTCGGGAACTCATCAATCCATCCGCCTCCGGAGGTATCTACGCCGGTCCTAGAAATCGAGCATGGCACAGAAGATGTATTCTTATCAGGATTCACTTTGGCTGAGGCCCGGGTAGTACAGAATATTATGGCTGTGAATGAAGGTGTGTACGTTAGTGCTCAATCCGTCTACCTCATGAACAAGCTACAACATATTCCCGGGATGGGATTAGGAAGGAGCGGCAGGAAAGGAGTCGCAGCATTGGCCGAAGTGCCACACAACTCGCATACCTTTGGACTGGGTTATCTGCCCACCAAAGAGGACTGGGTGAGGAAAGGAAAGGAAATGGCCGGCAGAGCCAGAGCGAAGCAGGCTGGGAAGCCTTTTGACCTAATACACAGGCCCATTCAGGGTACCCTGAACGGACGCTTCGTCCGGGAGGGGAAGATTTTCCATTTTGCGGCTTCCCAGAGCCGTGGATAAACGCGGAGAAGAAGCGCGTCCCAGGCTTCGAATCTTCTTTGACTTGCAACTATCCGGGGATGACGTTGCCACAGAGCAGACAGACCCACCAGCTGAGGCTGAGCAGTGCAAAGCAGGGGATCCTGAGGGCACAGAATTTGAAATGGGGGTAGCACTGGCATGTCTCCTCTCTGATCCTCCGATCGACCAAGAGTGCTTGGGGATAACTTCGGGTTTCCATGATTGGGGATGAAACGGCTGCGAGCCACCAGCAGCTATCTTGGATGCATCAATCGCACCCTCTCTCACTTGGCAGTACGAGGAGGGATTTTTGTCCAGCAGCACCGGGTCAGGTAGTGAGCCGGAATCTGATTCCACCGAGTCTTGTGAGTCGGAATCAGGTTCCAGCTCGACTGAGTCTGAGTCTGGTACTCCTGGGGATGTTAACCCGGATGCCACAGTCCTGTCTAGGTCGTCTTTTTCCTTTTCTTTTGAGTCTGTTGTAACAGAAGAATTGGACGATTTGGATGAACTTAATGAGAATGAGGTGAATGTGGTTTCCGAGTATTTCTCTGTGCCCTTGATTTATTGCATTAATTCAGACTTTCAAAACTTTGATGAAAACGACGAGGACGAAGTTCCTCCGGTTTTACAACGTTTAATTGAGCAAGAGCAAGAGAGATTTGTTAAACCATTAATGGATGAAATCACTACCGTGAACATTGGTACTGAGGAGGACCCGCGGCTGGTCCAGATCGGGTCCACGTTGTCTTCGTGAGGAACGCGAGCGCTTAGTCGCTTTATTAAAAGATTTCAAAGATGTTTTCGCGTGGTCCTACGAAGACATGCCTGGAATCGATCCTGAGATTGTACAGCATCGGATCCCCCTTGACCCCGAGGCCCGACCTGTCAAGCAGAAACTCAGAAGGATCCGCCCGGATTGGGCTCTCAAGATTAAGGAAGAGGTCACCAAGCAAATTGACGCAGGCTTCCTGCTGGTATCTGATATCCGACTTGGTTGGCCAACATTGTTCCGGTGCCGAAGAAAGATGGCAGGATCCGGGTGTGTGTAGACTTCAGGGATTTGAACAAAGCTAGTCCGAAGGACGACTTTCCCTTACCGCACATCGATGAGTTGGTAGACTTCACAGCAGGGCATGCATTGCTCTCATTCATGGATGGCTTCTCAGGATACAACCAGATAGTGATGGCACCAGAAGACCGGGAAAAGACTGCATTCACCACCCCGTGGGGGACATACTGCTACGGAGTAATGCCGTTTGGGTTGAAGAACGCTGGAGCTACTTATCAACGGGCCGCGACCACAATACTACATGATATGATCCACAAAGAGGTTGAGGTGTATGTGGACGACATGATTGTCAAGTCCAAGGAAAGAGAGGGCCACTACACCGCCTTGCATAAGTTTTTCCAAAGGATCAGGGAATTCCGGTTGCGGCTAAACCCTCAGAAATGTACATTCGGTGTTACAGCGGGAAAAATGCTGGGGTTTCTGATTACACAAAGAGGCATCGAGGTCGATCCTTCCAAAATCAAGGCCATCTTAGAAATGCCACCACCAAGGACTGAAAAGGAGGTGCGAGGCTTTCTGGGTAAAGTGCAATTCATAAGACGGTTTATCTCAAAATTAACCTTGACTTGTGAACCACTTTTTGGTCTCCTGAAGAAAGGAAAGAAGTTCCAATGGGACGGCCGATGTCAAGCTGCATTTGAACAGATTAAAGAATATCTACAGAACCCGCCCGTGTTGTCACCGCCAGAACCAGGGAAACCGTTGATTTTGTATCTGTCAGTGACTGAAACTACAATGGGCTGCATGCTTGCACAAGAATCAGAAGACAAGGTGGAGAGAGCCATCTACTATCTCAGCAAGAAGATGCTGGAGTATGAGACCCGATATACACCGCTGGAAAAGGCTTGCTTAGCTTTGGTATGGGCTACCAGGAAGCTGCGGCACTACCTGTTAGCTCACTCTGTAATGTTGGTTTCACGACTTGATCCCATCAAATATCTCTTCGAGAAACCAGCGCTTACGGGTAGGCTAGCTCGTTGGTTGCTGTTGCTCTCCGAATTTGATCTTACGTACGTGACACGCAAGTCAGTGAAAGGAAGAGCAGTGGCAGAGTTCCTTGCCGACCACCCGGTTGAGGGGGATGAAGCAGTTGAGTACCTTTCCCGGATGAATCAATTCTGCATATCGACGATGAAACTTGGACGATGTACTTTGACGGAGCGTCAAATCAACACGGGTATGGGATAGGAGTGTTTTGCTGATAGCACCCGACAATTCCCGTATCCCTCTCGCCTTCAAACTCCGGTTCAGAGTCTCGAACAACAAAGCAGAATACGAGGCGTGCATCGCTGGTCTAGAAGCAGCCCTGGAACTAGGGGCAAAACGGTTGGACGTCATTGGGGATTCGAATCTTGTTGTGTCTCAAGCTAAAGGAGACTGGAAAGTAAAAGAGGAAAAGATGATGATGTATCACCAAGCCTTGGATTTGCTGATTCCTCGGTTTGAGAAGCTAAGTTTTACTCATCTACTAAGAGAGAACAACAGGTTCGCAGATTCTTTAGCAACTCTATCTTCTATGATAGACATCCCGTGTGGAGTCCGAATGCGTCCAGTCATCATTGACCAGAAATTCGCACCTGCCTATGAGTCGATTGCAACCATAGATGAAGTTCAGGACGAACACCCCTGGTATTACGACATCTGGAATTTCTTGGAGAAAGAAGCATACCCGCCAGGGGTAAATGCCAAAGACAAAAGAGCGATCAGAAGAATGGCAGTTCAGTTCATCATCTGCGGGGGTAAACTGTATAAACGAGGTCATCTGGGAATGCATAAACTGTGCGTTGATGCCGAAGAGTCAAAGCGTCTGATGGAAGCCATCCACGGGGGAGAATGTGGTGCACACATGAACGGGGTAATGTTGGCACGGAAGATTCTCAGACAGGGTTATTACTGGTCCACCATGGAGGAGGATTGTATTAGTTTCGTCCGGCGATGCCACAAATGTCAAATTCATGCAAATCGTATGAACATCCCGCCAACAAAGCTGTACAACATGACTTCGCCATGGCCATTTTCAGTCTGGGGAATTGATGTAATCGGGGCAGTTACGCCGAAGGGGTCGAATGGGCATGAGTTCATCTTGGTAGCGATAGATTACTTTACAAAGTGGGTTGAGGCCCAATCTTATGCGGTGTTGAAGGCTTCGCATGTCGCAAAATTTATCAGAAATAACATCATCTGTCGCTATGGGGTCCCAAACGAAATAATTTCGGACAATGGTTCCCACTTCAAGAAGGAGGTGATTGATTTGTTGGAGAAATACAATGTGGCTTTTCATAAGTCATCTACCTATCGGCCGCAAACCAATGGAGCGGTTGAGGCCGCCAACAAGAATATCAAGCGTATACTGCAGAAGATGGTGGAAACCTACCGGGACTGGCCAGATAAGCTGCCGTTTGCTCTGTGGGGCTACAGGACTTCAATCAGAACTTCTACTGGGGCGACTCCGTATTCTCTGGTTTATGGGATGGAGGCCGTTCTACCTATCGAGATTGAGGTTCCGTCATTAAGAGTATTGGCCGAGTGTCAAATAGCCGAGGCAGACTGGCAACAGAGCAGATTTGAGGAACTCATGCTTTTCGATGAAAGAAGGTTGAAAGCACTGTACCACGTCCAAAGTTATCAACGTAGAATCGCCCGGGCTTTTAACAAGAAGGTTAAGTCCAGGAATTTGAAGGAAGGAGATTTGGTGCTCAAAGACAACCGAGCTCCCATCCACGACCCAAGGGGCAAGTTCAGACCCAATTGGACTGGTCCCTACATCATCAAGTCAATCTGGTCTGGTGGAGCTGTGGTTCTGATGGATCTAGATGGCTTAGAGTTTTCCCAACCGATCAACATGGACAAGTTGAAGAAATATTACCCCTGAGAGGCTCGCTAGGCCGAAAACCCGAAAGGGCGACCTAGGCAAAACTCAGAGCACAGAAAATTTGAAATTATAAAAACTGAGCTCGCAAGGTTGAAAACCCGCAAAGGGCGGCCTTGGAAAAAGTTAGAGCGCAAAAGGAGAGTGAAAATACCCGAGCGAACCTAAGCCTGAACTACGTAAGGCTTGATTCCCATCTTTGGGATACGTAGGCAACTTCGTCTTGAAGTTCAGCCACAATCTTTTCCCCGATCAGCTTTGTCCATGTTGATCATCTCAGTCATCTCTATTCATCAGCATTTATCGTGATCTCCGGTACAGTGTTATTCAGACTAGGGGCAACTTTCCGTTGCAATGAAGTGCTGCGGTACCATTCAAACTAGGGGCAACTTTCCAGTTGCTAGGATCCGGGGTTGTGCATCTCAGTGACAGATCTCGGGCGTGTCCAGTTCTGACTCCTATCGAAAATAGTTTTGAAAAGTTTTAATAAAAGTTGACTTTGTTCAAATTAATCTTTTTACAGCTAAGACCATTTTTGGACCAAAGCGGAGAATTTTCAGTACCACAACCTTCAATTTCATTGATTTCAAAACAGAGTTCTCTTGCTCTTGCATACAATTGAAGTTGCTTTTTATTACACTCAGGAAGAAAACTTGAAAGTACTAGTAAAGCAATAAATCCGGGGCATAGTCAAGTCAAGCGTCCCTGCGCCCTCTACCAGAGCTAGTTGAAGCCTCTGATGCCAACCTAGGCCCGACCTGTGCTTCTTCGTTGAGCCAATCCCAATACTCATCAGACAGAGTGCAACTAAAAGTGGGAGCAGGGGCCAGGAGCTCTCTATTTCCCCATGCTGCGGCCTGCCGAGCAAGGTGTGCACCTCGAACCGGGAATGTAGCCGGATACTCTATCCCCTCTGGTGGGCAAGTCTGATCATGACCAAACTGACGCAGAATACGGAATGGGAAATAGAATACACAATGAGTCAAGCCGATCAGACGGATCCCAGTATCCTGGAACATGCTATAGCTCATCGCCGGAAGGTTAAGCCAAGGACAGCGCCACAATGTAATCGGCAGACAATTGCACATCCATTCAAACCACCATCCTCATCAGGGGCGTCACTAGGCGTTGTCGAAAGAAGTAGTCGCGGGCTGAGTAAGCAGGGCAAGAGTCCACAACTTGCAATTTATCCATCAACCATATCTAGGGAGGGATGAAAAATGAGAGAGTAAAGAATAGAGAGATGTACGATGAGAGAAAAGTGAGATGAAGGTTTTGTGAGAAAAACCGAGCCTGAGGGCCGAGTGATGTGAGCAAATACATATGTGAGATCGGGCGGGAAACATTACCTGCAGCAGTAGTGGACTCCCTGCAAATCTAGTTGTCTCTTGGCGGTAGAAGGCATCCAAACCTAGCAGCGTCTCGGCCAATGTCATGGCGATACAGCTCTTTCCTTCCCGCAAGCCTTGAGCGACTTCAATCAAACGGATACCAGCTCCCCCGAAGCCCGAGACAAACAGAAAATGAGATAACATGCATAAACAGAGGGCATGTTGTCGGAAACTTTGCCAATGATGGTCGCTGCGGTCACCGGCATCAGAGAATCGGTAAATCAGGCTCGGGATATCCAACATCCCATCACCAATCAGAGATCGAGCATCATGCGCGTTGAAACCACACATCCGCCCTAGAGTTTGGGCGTGGCCAAAACGAGACTGAGGCAAAATCTCTTCTGAGCGTTCCGACTCCATCAAGACTTGAAAATCTTCGAAAGTGGGACATACCTCTTGCCCTCCGAAGCTGAAGACATGCGTCACCGGGTTCCAAAACCTTGCCGCGACATAGAGGAAAGGAAGATGTAGCGGAGTCCGGCGCAGCGTGAATAGTGCATTTAAGCCGAAGCCCCGGAAGTTCAACTTTTCCGAGCCGTCTAGAGAAGAGATCCAAGACGTGAGATTTTCTGCGAGAAATGCCTCCATTTTTGTGAGAAACAGTGATGAAATGAATAAATTCCAAGGTTGGGGCTTTTATAGAGGGTGAAACACTATTCAAAGGACACGTGTCAAAATTCTGAGGGTTGCGGGAGAGGTGGCCGGCCGGCCATCTATTCTAGTAGGCCGGCCACCCTTTAGTCCCCAGATGCAAAATGTGTTCGGCCCTGCGTTGGTCCTGTTTTGCCCTCCCGAAGGATGTTTGAGGCATTTCTACGCATCGGGGATGTCGAAGGCCTCCATTTCTCTCAGTTTTGGACGCGTTCCCTCATCCAGATCGTTCGTCCGAAGTACGCTTTGTTGTATTTTGCTTATCGAGTTGTTGCTTTGTTTATCGAGTTGTAAGTTTTGTCGAGCTGTCGCATTTTGTGTTTAGAGTTATTACCTTTTGCTTGCGCAATTTTGTTAAGTCTTATTTATCGAGTCGTTAACATTGTTGTACTTTGCTTATCGAGTTGTAAACTTGCTAAGATTCTGTTATTTCTTAGTGACTCGAGTTGTTTGATTTGTTGCGTCGGTTCATTACCTGACCTGGTAAATACACAAGGCACATTCCCATTCTATCTCATCTTTGTGCAAAATGATGCGTTGTGATGCTAAGAGTTTCAAATACAAACACCTTTTCAAAAGCTGTTTCATTCCATCATGTTTTGCAACAAATGAAGGTACAAGTTTTACAGAAAATAAAACTGCCTAACAATATGCAAAGTGCTACAAACTACTAGCAAAAAGTAAAATAAAGCAGGAAGTAGCATCAATATCCTCGGGAACGGGAATGAGGAGGCCCTCTCATCCTCTTCTGCGGGATGACCTCTGCACCATCATCACCATCCGGGTCAGAGCTATCATCCTCCGGATCCCCCTCAGCCTCGTCTCCACTCCCGGAACCAAGACCGGAGCCTCCCTCCCCAGCAGATGTCTCTGACTCACAGTCTGCAACCTCCTCCTCCTCCTCCTCCTCAATAATGGGTGCCCTGCGTCTGCGAGAACCCTCCTGTCCTCGAGCTCCTCGACAGGCCTAGATGGCCCTGCTCCCTGAGAAGGCCTGGATGGCCCAGCTCCTCGAAAGGGCCTAGATGGCCCAGCACCTCGACCTCCCTGAGAAGGCCCAGGTGGCCTGGCCTGCGACGGAGCATATACGGGAGGCATCTGAAAATGAAGAGTTCAATGCATCAGTTCAAATATGAAAAGCAGATGCAAGTACAATGTGTGAGTGGAGTGTGTGTCAGATGTGCTCTACACAGACTATCAATACAGCAGAATGTTCAAAACCAGTATATTATCAGAAATATGCTAAATACGGGAAAGATGGACAGTACCTGCACGCCCATGATGGCTAGCTGTGCCTCCCTCCGTAGGATCATGCCCTCGAATGTGGCCAGCATCCCGAGCAGCTCGTCCGTGTACTCAACTGGAGGCTGCAAATACAAATGCAAAACTATCAGTAAAGGAATGAATGTCCAAATATCTAACTGATAAATCAAAGCTGTAAAACATACCGGTGGTGAATCAGGGTCTCTGACATATCTGTGGTCAGGAAGAGGAGGCTCTAGCGAGACCTGGTAAGGAGTCCCAAACCGCCAACTCGTCAACTCGGTCAGCATGTCTGGCCACCCAGGATGATGATGAAGACTCGGAGGGATCGGAGGAATCAAACTACCTCTACCCCTAGATGCACCAGCCCTGCTAGAGGAGGGGATATCCGTGGCACGGGCACGACTCGAAGATGGTACATCAGTAGGCCTCAGCGTCGGAGCACGCACTCCCGTCAAGGGGGGCATCAGATATATACGACGATAGGTGGCGTAGTCCCCCTCCATGAGATGTAACAAAGCATCGGTGCCCTGCATAGCACTAGTGACCTCCTGGGTAGTGAGTCTGTCGGCAGTCCGCATACTGGCTGGAGGCACTGCAGGAGGGTCCTGAGAATCGTACCCCCACACCTGGCGCAGAAAGCGTTCCCCCAGGAACCATGCCCTACCAACTGGCCCTTCGAGCAGGAACCTATACTGGGAATTACTCGATCCTCCGGGATACTGATATCGAAGACCATCACCTAAGACCGCCCAGGGCTGCCAGGTAATCTGCGGATAACCAGTGCATAAATCAATCAGAAATTAGGAATACACAGGGCGGATCAAACATGAAAATGAAAGGAACTGAGAGTTCTGAAATACCTCTGTCGTCCACACAGTATCAAAATACTGTCGCAGGCCGAAGAGAGTCTCTCGAGGTCTCGGTCGATGCTCGCCCTCGAATACCAGTGAAAACGGGGTCGTAAGGAGTCCTGCCACCTCCATCTCCGAGGCTAATGTGGGAAAATATACGTACACTCATAGCTGAGAAAAGCAGTGTGAAATGTGAATACAAAGTGCTAAAGGCAGAATACAGAGTGCAAAGTGCGCCATGTGTGCAATGAACAAGTAATGAGGAGCAGAAATGTAAATCAAGGGAACAGAACGTACCTCCCAGGCTCTCCAATAGCCGCCGAGCAAGTCTCCCCACCCGCGAGAGGCTGCACTCATGTAACAATAAAGGGTAGCCAGGCCGGCGCCACCCCAGTCATACCGTCTGACCTGTGATAGGTCCACCAAGGCGCTCAGCAGATACAATCCAACAGTGTTCCCCCTGTCGGCAAACAAAGTGGTGCCAAAGAGGAACATGAGGAAACCTCGGGTGTACTGCTCAATCTCCTCAGGAGACTCAGGCTCCATCTCTGGCCTCCGAAAACGGGAAGAGAACCAGGTGTAGTACCGGACTCTCCCGAAGCTCTGTCTACAGGTGGGCGAGCCCCCAACAGATGTATCCATGCGGCCTCCCACTCACCCATATCCTCGTCATAAGGTATGGGCCAACCGCCTGTGTCTAGGCCGATGAGTACAGCAAAATCTAGCGGGGTCATGGTCATATCCCCGGTGGCAGAAAAATGGAAAGAATTGGTGGTGTCCCACCATCTCTCCACCAAAGCAGCTAATAGTGTCCTGCTGGCAGGACAGTGTGATAATCCCATGCAGAATGCTCCGAACCCTGCTGCGTCAACCAAATCCCGGACAGCCTCCGGGAGCTCGGCGTACCACTCTCTCGCAGCAGTGGAGCCATATCCTCGCACGGCGCGAGAGCCAACCTGCATTCAGAATGAATACATGTGTTCAGTACGCAATAAAATAGTAGCTGCGTGCAAATGAAATACAAGCTGTGTGCAAATGAAATGAAGTAGCTGTGTGCAAATAAAATACAAGCTGTGTGCAAATGAAATACAAGCTGTGTGCAAATGAAACAAATCAGTGGGCTGCGTGTTCACTTTAATTTATATCTGGGCTGCGTGTTCAGTAAATCAGTGTTTTGGGCTGCGTGTTCAAATCATTAATCAGTGGGCTGCGTGTTCACTTCAAATCTGGGCTGCGTGTTCAGAAAATTTGTTATTTGGGCTGCGTGTTCAAATTTCAGGAAAATCAGTGGGCTGCGTGTTCACTTTAATTTATATCTGGGCTGCGTGTTCAGTAAATCAGTGTTTTGGGTTGCGTGTTCAAATCATTAATCAGTGGGCTGCGTGTTCACTTCAAATCTGGGCTGCGTGTTCAGAAAATTTGTTATTTGGGCTGCGTGTTCAAATCATTAATCAGTGGACTGCGTGTTCACTTCAAATCTGGGCTGCGTGTTCAGAAAATTTGTTATTTGGGCTGCGTGTTCAAATTTCAGGAAAATCAGTGGGCTGCGTGTTCACTTTAATTTATATCTGGGCTGCGTGTTCAGTAAATCAGTGTTTTGGGCTGCGTGTTCAAATCATTAATCAGTGGGCTGCGTGTTCACTTCAAATCTGGGCTGCGTGTTCAGAAATTTGTTATTTGGGCTGCGTGTTCAAATTTCAGGAAAATCAGTGGGCTGCGTGTTCACTTTAATTTATATCTGGGCTGCGTGTTCAGTAAATCAGTGTTTTGGGCTGCGTGTTCAAATCATTAATCAGTGGACTGCGTGTTCACTTCAAATCTGGGCTGCGTGTTCAGAAAATTTGTTATTTGGGCTGCGTGTTCAAATTTCAGGAAAATCAGTGGGCTGCGTGTTCACTTTAATTTATATCTGGGCTGCGTGTTCACTTCAAATCTGGGCTGCGTGTTTAGAAAATTTGTTATTTGGGCTGCGTGTTCAAATTTCAGGAAAATCAGTGGGCTGCGTGTTCACTTTAATTTATATCTGGGCTGCGTGTTCAGTAAATCAGTGTTTTGGGCTGCGTGTTCAAATCATTAATCAGTGGACTGCGTGCTCACTTCAAATCTGGGCTACGTGTTCAGAAAATTTGTTATTTGGGCTGCGTGTTCAAATTTCAGGAAAATCAGTGGGCTGCGTGTTCACTTTAATTTATATCTGGGCTGCGTGTTCAGTAAATCAGTGTTTTGGGCTGCGTGTTCAAATCATTAATCAGTGGGCTGCGTGTTCACTTCAAATCTAGGCTGCGTGTTCAGAAAATTTGTTATTTGGGCTGCGTGTTCAAATTTCAGGAAAATCAGTGGGCTGCGTGTTCACTTTAATTTATATCTGGGCTGCGTGTTCAGTAAATCAGTGTTTTGGGCTGCGTGTTCAAATCATTAATCAGTGGGCTGCGTGTTCACTTCAAATCTGGGCTGCGTGTTCAGAAAATTTGTTATTTGGGTTGCGTGTTCAAATTTCAGGAAAATCAGTGGGCTGCGTGTTCACTTTAATTTATATCTGGGCTGCGTGTTCAGTAAATCAGTGTTTTGGGCTACGTGTTCAAATCATTAATCAGTGGGCTGCGTGTTCACTTCAAATCTGGGCTGCGTGTTCAGAAAATTTGTTATTTGGGCTGCGTGTTCAAATTTCAGGAAAATCAGTGGGCTGCGTGTTCACTTTAATTTATATCTGGGTTGCGTGTTCAGTAAATCTGTGTTTTGGGCTGCGTGTTCAATCCTAATCAGTGGGCTGTGTGTTCACTTCAAATCTGGGCTGCGTGTTCAGAAAATTTGTTATTTGGGCTGCATGTTCAAATTTCAGGAAAATCAGTGGGCTGCGTGTTCACTTTAATTTATATCTGGGCTGCGTGTTCAGTAAATCTGTGTTTTGGGCTGCGTGTTCAATCCTAATCAGTGGGCTGTGTGTTCACTTCAAATCTGGGCTGCGTGTTCAAAAAATTTGTTATTTGGGCTGCGTGTTCAAATTTCAGAAAAATTAGTGGGCTGTGTGTTTACCATCGACTTGGACTGTGTGTTCAGGAAATCGGAGTTTGGGACTGTGTGTTCTACTCTTAATCAGTGTGGACTGTGTGTTCTACTCTTAATCAGTGTGGGCTGTGTGTTCACCATCAACTTGGACTGTGTGTTCAGGAAATCGGAGTTTGGGGACTGTGTGTTCTACTCTTAATCAGTGTGGCCTGTGTGTTCACCATCGACTTGGACTGTGTGTTCAGGAAATCGGAGTTTGGGACTGTGCGTTCTACTCTTAGTCAGTGTGGGCTGTGTGTTCACCATCGACTTGGACTGTGTGTTCAGGAAATCGGAGTTTGGGACTGTGTGTTCTACTCTTAATCAGTGTGGACTGTGTGTTCTACTCTTAATCAGTGTGTGCGGTGTGCTCACCTTCAAATTCAGGCTGTGTGTTCGACAAATCAGTGCTTGAGCCGTGTGTTCAATTCTTAACTAATGTGTACCGTGCATTCACAATCAATCAGTCAACATATTCAGGATGCAAGCAAAGTACTATGTCATAAGCTAAAACTGTGTGTTCAAGCATGGCAAAGCTACAAAATGCACGAAAAGCGCAGGAAATAAAGTAAAATACCTCTCGTGCTTCGTGAGAGAGGTGCTGCTCCGGCTCTCGCAGAAGTAAATCCCCGGGCGCCCGGTCATTGAACTCAGTGAAATGACGGAAAACGGCCCGCGGAAGCACATGTACCGGCGGGGCGTACCTCCCGGGAATAAAAGGACGGACTCTCGAGGGGAGTGCCATAATATCAAAATCATCTCCGGCACCTGGAGGACCTCCGCCATGAGGGTAGTCACCCGCCATTTCAAGAAATCTGCAAAAAGGAGCAAAAATGAGCAAAATGAGCCAAAATTGGAAAAAGTCAACAAAAGTCAACTCCCGAGAAATAAAAAGTCAACAAAAGTCAACTCCCGAGAAAATCTTCCAAATATTGAGACAAACTTACCTCAAGTGGTGAAAACGAGAAAAGAAGCTCCGAAATCAAAATTTAATCGCCTCAAAGTGCTTAAAACTGAAAGATTTCGCGAAAACAACTTGCGTGGGAGGTTGAAAAGCGCGTATAAAGTGCAGATCTGAAAGAAAAAATGGTTTGGGAGACAAGAGAAGAAGTTTCCACGGCTGTGGGAGTGATTTCACATTGAATGGATGAGGATATTTATAGAAAATGAGGCAAAAGACAAAATTGCCCCTGCTTTTGGACAGGTGGCCGGCCGGCCACCTTTTCTAGCTGGCCGGCCATCTGCTTTTTGGCCCCTGGCCGGTGGCCTCCCCTTGGGCAACCACCTGGCCGGCCATCTCCCCCACCCCTCCACCTAGCTCCCTGCAAATTTTGAGGAAGATTGGAGTCCCCGGGACCTGAAAAAGTTCAAGAAAAGTGCACCTCCGATCGCGAAATTGGTCAGCCGGAACTTCAGCTGCAATTTCTGACATGTGTCTCATCATTACTCATCAAAATCAAGGTGTATCCTTTTTGATCGTGTTGTAACCTCTCTGGGAGGTGAACCCGAGGCCGCGATTGAGTTGCCTTCACCGAAATGCACGTTTTCTTACTCGTTGTTTCGCAACAAACGGGCACCCTGGTTTATGCTCGTTTTGCATTGTTTTGCATATAACTTGCATTCTCATGAACATTTTTGCATTGTTATGCATGATTTCTTGGTGTGCCATACCTCTGTGCTTGAGCGTGCGTTGTCACGCGTGTTCCTTTCTCGCATTGCGATGCATTCACTCGCCGACACTGCGTGTGTCAAACTTTCGGAACCACAGGAATCACATTGAATATATGTTGTTAGCATATTGTTCTTGTTGAATTTCTCTCTTTTGCAGGCACGATATTGTATGTACGGTTCATTTGAGGCTGGTGCGACCAGACGAATCGCACAGGTATCGTATCTTCTCCGTGTGAGACGCGACGAGAGTCGAATGATTCTCCGCATTCCTAACTGCATGAAATGTAGTTGTTGCTTTGCATTCTTGCTTAAAACTGTTGCATCTATTTGCGAATACTTGCCTCATTACAGCTTGCTGCATTTGCATGATCATTTGGCTCTGTGCATGTCGCTTCGCATTTTGCCCCCCCTTGCCTGCGGGCACGCCTGCGGGCGCATATCTTTGTTCATCTTGTATGACTGTCTAAGTCTTCGGCCTTGTCAAAAATGGGTCGTCTCTGGACTTTGACATTCACTCCCGTCACTTGTGACTTCCGAGTTCTGTCAAAGAGGGGCAACTGTAGACACCCCATTTCCGAGTTCTGTCAAAAAGGCCAGCAATTGTCTCAGCAAGCAGTTATGCTCTTCCGGCGCCCCCCGGCGCCCACTTTTCTCACTTCCGGGCTAATGTTGAACACCCTAGGGCCATTTTCTTTCGAGCCAAAACCACATATTTGTGTTGTACACACATGGGAGGACCCTAAAAACACATGGCCAGCCAATAACTCAACTTGACCCTTTTGAACCCCTCTTTAAATTGGCTTATTCTCTCTCCTGTTTTAGAGTTGTCAAATTTGAACCACAGGGTTGTGATCAGGAGACATGGGAGGACACCAATACTTGGTGGCTGGCCATTAATTCAACATGACCTTTTTGACCCCTAGCCGGCCGGCCATGGGGGGTGGCCGGCCGGCCACCTGCAGCAAAAGTGCCTAGCCGGCCATGCTTCCCTCAGTGCATACTTTACAGCTGTATAGCTGTTTCCCCCAGAAAATATCTGTATCCGGGGGATATCTTAGGAGGGAAAGCTTGGGTGCGTTTCCCTCCACCTTTACACCCCTCCTTTTGTCCATATAAGGAGCCTCCCAGCTCTGTCCCTAGGGTTAGAAAAAATTGGCTTGAGCATATACATACACACAACTCCATTTCCTTCAAGTTTAGGCTCCATTTCTTCATCATCTTCAAGCTCTACCATCACAACTCCATTCCAGCAGCTAGGAGAGCTTTCCAGCAGCTAAGAGGCTCCCATTCTTCAAGCAAAAGGCAGCCAAGAGTGGTCTTCAAGGGTAAGTCTCCCTTTCCCTCTTTTATAGCCCATTTTTGCCTCATTTCTTAAGCCTATTTGCTTATTGTTTTGAGCTCCGACCTTAAATGAAACTAGGTCTATTTTGAGCTGTTCTTAATGTTTGTTCAAGGGCTCAACTCTGTTTGAGCCCTCTATGGTGCACTTGTTTCAATATCCTCTTGTATGTCAATATTTTGCATGCTTTTTCTAGCCTATGAGTGATCTGTTTTAGAGCATAATGTAAACTGTGAGTGGGCCTATTTTGAGCCCCCTCTTCAACATTGAAGAAGGGCTCAACCCTGTTTGGCCTCTCTATCATGCACTTGCTTCACAATTCCTCCAATTTACCGTAAATTTGCATGATTTGTTTGACCTACATGTAGTCTGTTTTGGAGCATGTCATGAACTGTGAATAAGCTTATTTTGTGTCCCTCTACAACATTGTAGAAGGGATCAACCTTGTTCGGGGTCTCCATGTTGTGCTTGTCTTTATATCCCTCTTTGGCCCCCATTTTTGCATGCTTTCTTAAGCTTATCTAGCTTCTGTTTTCGGCCATCATCAGAACTGGAAAGAGTCATATTTTGATCTTCTTGTCATATTTCATTAAGGTTCTTTTCTGGTTTGATGAATGTTTGGGGTACCTCATGTTATAGCCTTATGTATCCTAGTTCTTGCATGACATTTTTAGCATGTTTTCATACTGAGTTGGGGGATGTCATCTACTGTAAATGTTCGTATTTTTAGTCCCTAATCAGTGTTGTAGAAGGGTACTTTTCCATTTGGGCATCGCATGTATCACTTGCTTCAATACCCCTCTTGCGGGGCCATTTTTGCATCCTTGCTTAATCCTATATGTGCTTGCTGTTTAGCCCTTTTTATGACTGAAAAATGCTTTTCTTGGGGCTGCCTTGATACTGTATTTTCATTCCATGTCCACATTATGCATGTTTAGTATGGCTGTAGGCCATTTCGGGTGCTTAATATCGCATTTCGGGACCATTCCGTACATTTGGTGTCATTTCCCCACCTTTCGGGACTGTTTTGCATCATTTGTGAGTGCTGAAATTTCATTTGCATGTTTGCGTATCATTTCCATGTCATTTCATGCCTTACGACCCTCGCCTCGGTTTGCGTGCCCGTGTGCACGCATTTCGAGGCGCTCCATTTTCATCTGTCGGCCTCTTATGTGAGTGTAGCTGAGGTCCACTCATGTTAGTATAAGTCTAATTTGCATTTGGAGTGCCATTTCATGCTTTAGTGCCATTTTCTCGATTTGCGTGCCCGTGTGCACGCATTTCGAGGCGTCTCATTTTCATCCATCGGCCTCCCGTGTGAGTGTGGCTGAGGCTCTCTCATGTTGGTGTAAGCCCATATTGCATCGCATATCTCATTTTAGTCCTGTCGCATTCCGTATGCCATTTTCTCGGTTTGCGTGCCCGTGGGCACGCATTTCGAGACATCTCATTTTAGTCTCATTGCATATCATTTCCATGTCATTTCATGCCTTAGGATCATTTCCTCGGTTTGCGTGCCCGTCTGGCACGCATTTCGAGGCATCTTATTTTCATAACATTGTGCATGCTAGGATTGTATTTTAGTCGCATTCATGCATTTCATGCATATCATGCATATTACATTGTATTCGGGATAGGAGTTAGCCCGGGCACGGGAAACGAGACGCGTTTCGTACTCCGAGTGACGGAACGGGTCTCAATTCCCAAGTCACCGACACTCCGGATTATCCATGATGGAGTTAGGTTTTGTTGTAGCATTCATACGCATTCATCCTATATTGAGTTGTGCAATCCGATTCCTCGGCTATCATGCATCGATATGCATGATTGGTGGCACGAGGATCGAGGCATGCATATATCTGTGAAATACATTGCTATGCCCCTTTCCTGCTCTCTGTTGCAGCAAAATAGAGAATTAGCAACTTTTCGGAGTCTAGCACGCATTTCGAGAAACATTGCAAATAGAGGCTAATTGGGGCATCCCAGTGGATTTCCGCGCAAGGCAGCCCAAACATGCGGCATTCATCGGAATCAAGGCAGCCCCTGGCTTGCATGCCAGTTTACAGCTTTCTTAGTTTAATTTGTTAATTAATTAGGAATCTGTACATTTCGGACTGTAATATTCTTTCTTTCGGGACTGTATCATTTATTCGGACCCTCTGCGCGAGGGCATAACTGTAATAAGTGTGGGTGAGTGTGATGTATGTCTTCCAACCCCACGTCTTTCTTCCCTTTTATTTATCCGCTTATGATGGTTAGATATAGGGCATATTTCAATTAGCATACAGTATGACAGCATGTTTGCATCATTCATCTGTTTTGCACGCACCAGGCTCGGCGCATCATACAAACTGCATTTGTATTTCAATTCCAAATTGAATACGTGTTAGTTGTAGCATTTCATATGCCATGTTTAGAATAGCTGAGCCTGCTATAGTTGCATTATTGCATGTGTTGCATTAGGCAATTCTGTATAAATTAGGATCATGCATGATTTCTAATCAGTTTCTGTTTTGGCTTGGAGTACTTGGTGAGTTTTATGCTTTAGCATCCTTGCATGCGTGTGAGTGTTGTCATGAATAGCATGCTTGCCATGAGGCTATGTGCTTATGTGATATAACTGCCTTGAATGCCTGTGGGTGGAGGTTGTGTTACTTGGAGTGGAACAATTCATCAAATGGTTGTTTTAAGCCCACTAGATAGTGGCAAAATCATGTTTTTCTAAGCCCACCTGAGGGTGGCAAATCCGCGTCTTAGCCTACCTGCGGGTAGCACAATCAAACCATTTTCAAACAAACAAACATGAAATATTTTGTTCCAATTCAGGCGGCCCAGTCTATACTTGTTTGCTGCGAGCATCACATAGTAACCTAGGCTAATAACCGGAATAAGAACTTACAATGTTTTCAAAATAAGATATCATGGTTAGTAGAGGCCGGTCTTTGACCGGGCGAGCGGGGGTGCTCACGAAGTGACCTTCCCTAATCGTACCCAAGTTCCCGAGCCGAGGCAACTTTGGTGATGACGGACACGTGGCCTTTGGCACCGAGTCAGGGTTTCCTAAATTTCTCAAAAATAAAACATTTAGATGGCGACTCTGTATCTGGCAAAGCAGTCCATGTTTGGCACTTCTTTCAAAAATCTGTTTTCCAAAACGATTTGCCAGATTTGGACTCTTTGGTTCAAGATTAAGAATCGTGACACAAATCGAGTTCGAGCTGTAGCGAGGTCCCCCGCGGGCTTGTTACAGCAAGTAGGTTGAATGTTTCAGAAGTCTTATCCCAAACAATCTCTAGTTATATAAGACTCCTATATCGATAAGATTTCATACCCTGATAACATAGTGTTTGATGAGGATTTGACAACTGTTATACACGTGATAATTCATAATTATGCCACATGGTAGTGTTGGGATCCACATAATTCCTGTGGTTATTTTTATTCCCTTTTTCAGTTGCCCCCGAGGTTTTATTCTCTTTAAGTCGAGTGAAAGACTGAAAATTTTCTGTTATTATTCCAATAAAAATAGCTGTGCAACATTGCCTAGCTAGAACGATATACGGTCACTAGGACTTATTCCAATAACGCCTAATTTTGTTAGGACTTATTCTGAAAATACTTAGCCCTGCAAGGACTTATTCCAAAAATGTCTAAACTCGCTAGGACTTATTCTAAAAAATGCCTAACCTTGCTAGGTCTTATTCCAAGAATGCCTAACCTTGTACCAAGAGGCAGAGCAATTCAACTTGCCTCAACTGCCATAGCTTGGCTAAGGAATTACCAAAGTTGGATAAAATACCAATTTACTTCTTAGCGAGCGAAATCAGCTCGACAAGGAATCCCAAGGTTTGGACAAACCACCAACTTGATTTTTGGCGAGCAAAATCAGCTTGGCAACGAATTTTGAAGTTGGACAAATCACTAACTTCCCTATTACTGAGCAAAATCTGTTAGGCAAGGAATCCCAGAGTTGGACAAACTACCAACTTCCTCATTTGCAAGAAAAATCAGCTCAGTAAGGAATTTCGAAGTTGGACTAACCACCGACTTACTTCACCGAGCAAAAACCCGCTTGACAAAGATTTTCAAAGTTGAAAAAAGCCTCCAACCTACTTCACCGAGTTAAAACCCGCTTGACACAGAATTTTAAAGTTGGCAAAAGCCTCCAACTTACTTCGCCGAGCAAAAACTAGCTCGACAAAGATTTTCAAAGTTAGAAAAAGCCTCCAACCTACTTTGCCAAGAACAAACCCACTTGGTAAAGATTTTCAAAGTTAGAAAAAGTCTTCAACTTACTTCGCCAAGTAAAAATTCGCTCAGCAAATATTTTCAAAGTTAGAAAAAGCCTTCAACATTCTTCACTGACCAAAACTCGTCCAACAAAGATTTTCAAAATTAGGAAAAGTCTCCAACCAACTTTGCTGAGCAAAAACCCACTCGGCAAATATTTTCAAAATTGGAAAAAGCTTCTAACTTACTTTGTCGAGCAAACACCCGCTCGGCAAATATTTCAAAGTTGGAAAAAGCATCCAACCTACTTTATCAAGCAAAAATCTGTCTGACAAGGAATTTCAAAGTTGGACTAACCACCAACTTATTTCACAGAACAAAAACCTGCTCAACAAAGATTTTCAAAGTTGGAAAAAGCCTCCAACTTACTTCGCCAAACAATAACCTGCTCAGCAAAGACTTTCAAAGTTGGAAAAAGCCTCCAACTTACTTCCCCGAGCAAAAACCCACTCCACAAAGATTTTCAAAGTTGGAAAAAGCCTCCACCCTATTTCGTCAAGCAAAAACCCACTTAGCAAAAATTTTCAAAGCTAGAAAAAGCCTCCAACCTACTTCACCAAGAAAAAATCCACTTAGCAAAGATCTCAAAGTTGGAAAAAGCCTCTAACCTACTTCACCGAGCAAAACCCATCTGACAAAGATTTTCAAAGTTGAAAAAAAGCCTCCAAGTTACTTCGCCAAACAAAACCCACCCAGCAAAGATTTTCGAAACTGAAAAAAGCCTCCAACCTATCTCACCTCGTACCTACTTTGCCGAGCAAACATCTACTCAAGAAAGATTTTCGAAATTGGAAAAAGCCTCCAACTTACTTTGCCAAGCAAAATCCGGCTGTCAAAGATTTTCGAGTTAGAAAAAAGCCTCCAACTTACTTCGCTGAGCATAACCCCGCTTGGCAAAGATTTTCAAAGTTGCAAAAAGCCTCAAACTTACTCTTCCAGCAAAAACCCGCCCGACAAGGAGATAAACTTTTTAACCATGGGGTAACGTAATTCGTTTTGCCCCCGTGATCCATAAAGCGCAGACTCCATCTCAGTATATTTGACCAAAATAATTTATTCACATATTCCAACGTATCCACTCTTCTTGCCCTCTAGATCATAGTAAATTTTTTTCCAAGATTTCAAAAAATTTGAGAGTTTCTACTATTGTTCACATTATCCCCATGTGATAGAGAATTAGAATCTTTGAAGCAAAGAATGACAAATTAGTGAAGTAGTGACCGGACCAAGTGAAGGCCAACTTTGTAACAGAAATAATTTAACAAAATTGCAATGGCCATTGCTTATGCACGGTGCCAAATAAAGCATTGTGTCTCATTTGATGGCTACACTAATTACATCTTTGCTCATGGCCATGCTATCTCGATGGCCTTGATGTTGTTAAGCCTTTTTGTTGATGGACTGAATAGCTGGGAAAAATCAAAGTGAGGGCAACCAAAATATGAGGCGTTGTAACCAGTTGTTAACAAGTGAGGGCCTGAGGTGAGTGGCCACCATAACTGACGGCGAGAAAAAACACAGTCTTTGTTGTTGAGAATGTTGTAATGGTGCATGCTTGTTCTTGCAAAATCAAGTTGGCAAAGCAAGAAGACCAAGCAAACAATAAAATAACAACATTGTTGAGTTCGCTTGTAAAAGGAACCTTCAATGCTGAAACTCTTTTTCGTTGTTCGACGGAAATTTAGCTAGCTCCTCGACAATTTGGTTTAATGCCCAGTGAAACCGTAAAGACATGTTTCGTGTAATATGCGGCACGCTTGACACGTTTGTCTTTGCATGTTGTCGTCATTCAGGCTAGGTCTTTCAATTGTGATCAACTTTGTCGAGCAAACTAACCACGCAACAATGTGTTGTCCTCGGTCACCAAGAACAACATTAATGAGTTCAAAGGTGTTTGATATGTATAATGGTTATTGAACTACACATCAATTAGGATGATTTCAGGTTGAAAATGCATCCGCCATTAAGTGTTACTCAGTCTTCCTATGCATGTGCACGTTGATAAACCCTGATCTAATAAATCAAATTTTGGATTGAAGGTAAAGAGACTTGATAACACTCCTGCAAGTCTAAACAAAGTGCTACCCTGAGCTACTGAAACCCATTCTACCATGCACTTTGTTATGCTCAGTCATAGCTTGACTGACTACTTGGTGCTGAGTAAGCTTATGTTGCTTATGACTTAGCATTGTTCGCAACTTTGTGGTGCAACGTGTGTACAATCTTGATTGCACGCATGCTCTTTATGACCATTGTTTTTCCTAATTAAGGCTGAATTGTGCAACATTGAGGCTGTTAATTAGGATCTTTTAACTTTACTTGCTTGTCAAACTATATATTTTATGTCTGTTTAATTTCAATCAGGTTGTACATAGTCGGAGCATAAAATGGGCAAAAATACATAATTTGGAGAGAAAAGAGCTTTCCACATGTGCGTTAACTTTTCCACATGTGTGTTGACTTTTCCCGTACGTGCAGCCATACCTCGAAAAATGGGCTCGATGTTTTGAACCTGTTTGAAAGACAGCAAAGGTATAAAAAGACAAGAAAAGGGCTGGATTAGGGTTTTGATATTTTTTCAAGGAGAGAGAGGCTAGGGTTTGAAGGAAAGGATTCTCAAGCTTTCAATCCAACTTCCATGGGTTCTTCCATCTCTTCTCACTCCTCCATGAGTGGCTAGGCTCTTCTTTTCTAGGGTTTTGATGAAACCATAGCTATATAATGAGGTTTTCTTTTTGGTTTTTGATTATGCAAAGGTTTGAACAATTATATGGTACTTTAGAAGTTTCAAATACATATTTTTCATTATCTCTTTGAGTATTCGGCTTTCTGTGATTGTTGAATGCTTTCCATACAATGGTTTTCTTTATTTCATATTCAAGGTATGAAACGAGCCATACTACGAGAGACGAGTCATTTTGCTACCCTAGTTTAGAGCGAACGATTCGTACTACTTGAGATGGTTCATGCTTATACATTGAACGTGATGATTTTCTTGATAAATGTTTCGAACTTGTAGTTGCAAAGTATTATTTAGTTTGAACTGTAGCATAATTGATTTCAAATTGAATCCTTATTTATGTAACTAGTGGTGAACTTGTCACGCCCTAAATTTTAATCACTCGAAAACATTACCAAAACCTTTAAATTAGGTCCATTTTTTTTTTTTTTTATATGTACAAATATCTATTACACTTGAGTAATAGAAATACAATGATACATGTTCCTTCTTCTCTCAATGAATACAACAATAACATTGATACATGTCAATCTCCTACTGAGAAGTTACAAATAAATGAATACAAATATCAATATGTAACAATTACTTTCTTCACACCCACAATGAGATTACACAAACAAACTTTGGACTTCTAAACTCTTCAACTATGAATCCAAATTTTCTTCCTGTAAAAGATAGAACAACAACGGGGTCAGCACGAATGCCAGTAGGAATCTCATAGTTCCAAATCAATAATTAGCACATAGATAGAAATGATCATGCATGTAGGGTGATACCATATAGTAGGGTGATATTTTTATAATTTCAAAATATCATAAATAGGCGTCTTTTTCTCGAAAACTATTTAAACACTTTTTAAGAAAAACCCTAATCCCAAAACTTTAGAAAACCATAAATCCTTGTAAAACAAGCATACTTAAGAAACAACATCATGTAAAAGTTATTAACCAATTCTCAAAACATTTATCATTTAATTTCCATTTTTCATGTTCTTTTTTTTTCTTTTTTTTTTTCATTCTTCTTTCCTACCTGTTATTTTTATTTAGAACCCCATGACTTCAAGTTCTAGTGCCCTATTAAATTTACTAACAATTCTCCTATACCCAATTCACTTCATTATTTACACTCTCAAATTTCATTTCAAGATAACACATGATTAATAAACCCTTTTTAATTCAACCTCTTGTTTATTTACAGAACAACACTCACAATTTACCTTTATTGTCACAACTAATTCATTATATTCACCATCACCAATCCATAATCCCCTACTCATTTTTGGGTTCCATACATTACAAACAATGTCTATATACATTTCCTCTTTATATCAATATACACATCAATTTACAATTTCACAGATTCATCACAAGTCACAAATAGCATCATCAACTTAACACATATATCAACACAATCCACATTTTGCCGACTTACCACGGTGGGATAGCAGGCACCAAATCCATAACACTTTTCACCTTTCGCCAGCTACTATACGGCGGGAAGTGAACTCCCAAAAACCTTTTTCTCAAAAGCCATGTTCTTCCAAAAACCATATTTTTCCAAAACCATTTTTCAACTTTTAAAAACCATCCCCCACATTTGCCGGCTACTATACGGCGGGATGTGGGCACCCTAAACATTTTCGAAAACCATCCGTTTTTTCACTTTTGCCGGCTACAATACGGCAGGACTGTGTGGACACCCAAAAATCATTTTTCCACTTTCGCCGGTTACTATACGGTGGGACTGTGTGGACACCCAAAAACATTTTCCCACATTCGTCCAGTGATAAGCCTAGACAGGGCAATTGGGCACCTTTAATCCAAAATCACCCCCACATTTGCCGGCTACTATACGGCGGGACGTGGGCCTCCAAAAACCTTTTTCTCAATTTTTAAAAGCATTTTTCAACTCCCCGCGCGAGTACCAACACAACACCACCCAACACAGCTCAACCCAAACTCCACACACCCAACACAACACAACTCAAACTCAACACAACCCAACAAAACTCAATCCAAACTCAATACACCCACACAACTCAACTCAACACAATTCACATGATTCAAACACAATTTATCATAGTTCAACACAATTCAATTCAACATTTTTCAACACAACTCAACATACTCAACACAATTCAATTCAATACCACTAAATATAATTCAACATAATTCAAGGTAAATCCTTAGATCTCATTTCAACATTCCATAGCCAAGTTTATATCATCCACATCATCAACAAATCTTTTCCTCCCAATTTCATTTCATATTATAATATGATTTACAATGCCCATAACAAGATTTATTCGCTAATTTTTAACATAATTTTCAAACATTTTCAAATTCAATTAAACTTGTATATATATAATTCAATACCTCAATTTCATGATTCTACTTTCAATTTGGGCAAAATCATTGATTATCATCATGGATCAACCTAGAGTTTTCAAGAAAAATCAAGAATTTCAATAAAATTTCAAACTTCTCAAGCCATTACTTTTTATTCCAATTTTCCCATTGATTTCATACCTAAGGTTCATAATCCATCATCTTAACCGAACAATTGAACCCCCAACATCTCAAACCCTAAACCCCTAAATCTCATGATTTACTCCATATGCTCAAAAATGGAGATTTTGCATTTATACAATGAAAATACCACAAATCTATCTATTAATGTAAGTATTGAAGAGAACTAGAACCCCTACCTCAAGAATCAAGCAAGAAGAGCAAGCTTTGAGAAGAATCCTTCACCAATCCGAATTCCAATCGATTAAAAAGTGAGATCTTCAAACCTTCTTCACGTGTTTGCAAGGGATCTTGGCCAAATCTTTGAGAAATTGGAAGTATTTGGGCTAAAATCTCTAAGGTTTTCGGACCTAGGGTGAGAGGGATGAAGAGAGGAGAGGGATGTTTGATGAATGATCTAGAAAAGTCTCTTTAAACTTGCTAAATTCGCGCGGTCCGCTCGAGCGTCGCTCTTCCCGCTCGAGTGTACCTGCTTCCAGCACAGATTCCAAAACTTCAAATAGGTATAACTCTCTCATTTGGACTCCGTTTTAGGTCGTTCTTGTGTTCAAATTGAAGCCTCAGAAACAAGCTTTCCAATGGTTCTAGCCTCACACCCAAATTCAAAGTGTGGAAAAAGAAAAGGGCAAAAGAGTGATGGCTATTCGTAGAAAAAATTATCCGAATTAAATTCTTGGTTCACTCTTACTTTACCATTATGTTACCACCTCAATCAATACCCCAAAATAAAATAAGGAGGTTCCAAATACACTAATAAAAATGTCAAGGGCAATCTTACTTTCCACGCTCGAGCGTCGCTTCTCAAGCTCGAGCGTGCACAGACCAACAAAGCCGTCCGCTCGAGCGACCACTCCCACGCTGGAGCAGAGATTCACAACTCTCAGAATTTCAGGCCGTCTGCAAAAATGCTGGAAACCTCTCTAGTCCGCTCGAGCGTCAACTTCCCCGCTCGAGCGGAGGGAAAAATTCTAGATCGTTACAGAACTCATTGCCCTAGGTTTTTTCCCAAATCAGTAAATTCCAATTTTATTTATAATTGCTAGTTTCATCGCTTTGCTTAGTTTAATAATTATTAGTTTATGAATCCCTCATCTTTTTCAGCAAAGTTGAATTAGGAATTTAATAATTAAATTAGTTTAATTTCACAATTGTCCTTGTGGATCGATACCTGAATTTGCCATTATTCTAAAAGAATTTAGTATAGTTTAGTGTTTAATTTTGGTGTATGTAACCTGACCCATCACTACTGCAACATTTTAAAGTCTTAAACAATGCCTATGAATGACATGTTACTTTCCAACCATTCCTATCAAGGTAAAAAACAAAAGGTTTTTCACTCAATTTGTACACAAATATTTTAAAATAATTCGATTGATGCATCATTGCACAAATATTAAACCCACTTAAACACGCAATGAGCACCGAGTTGATACACAAAGTTCCTCCAACCTCTAGTATTGTGTATGTAAAAAATAATAAACTTTCGTGCAGGCAAACTATCCAAATTGATAAATATTTGATGTGATAACAATATGGCCAGGGCATTAGTTTGCCCATAAATCACAAAATGGAGCAAAAATAAATGGAGAACTTATCTTTAATTGTGGCGCGTGACATGATGATCTTCTATTTATTACATTTAGTCATTTCCCACAAATGACACCAATTGTACGAGCACGAATTATTCACCGCAAGTACAATCCTGGTAACCAAGCTCGCGATCCTCCAAACACCGTTGTTTTCCCTAAAATCACAAGAACGTAAGCTTACCGATAGGTGTGCGTCGAAAACCCCTTCTTGTCACGACCCAAACCCGCCCCTATGGGTTTAGGACCGTAACCGGCCAGTAATCCGAGATTACCGAAGGCCTGCTTAACAGTAATACAGTAGTACAGAGTACAGGGGCATGGCGGAAGCCAGAACAGTAAATAAACAATGTCCAATGAGCTGTGACAGTCTGTATGCAAAAAGATTTTTCATACATATAGACACTCAGTACAGAACAGTATGCACAATATTTACAATCATTCAGTACAGGGACTTAATCCCTATTAACAGTACAGTACAGTGCTGTCAGTCTATACAGTAATACCAATCAGATACAGGGACAAACGGGGAGATTAAAACACCCCTAAGCCATAGCTTGAAAGGCTCGAAACCTCGCAGTGAGGCACAGTGGTTGGCTTGACGAAACCTAAGCTTGCCTGACGCTCCTAGCCGCGGTCTGGTGCCTGTACACCTACATATATATATGAGCAGTGAGCTAAAGCTCAGTGAATAACACAATGCGTAAAGGGGTTAAGAAAGAATGTTCTTTCAGTATTTTAAACAGTCGTTTGCCTCGGTAGATCAGTTATACAGTCGGTGGCTTATACTTCATGTCATATCAGTCATTTAGAAATCATAGTAATCGTACGTGGCACAACTGATAGCAAAACAGTACGGTGGTAGTAGCAGTGTCAGTACAGTAGTAGTAACGGTAACAGTACAGTACAGTAACAGTGTAGTAGCGGTAACAGTAACAGTACAGTAACAGTAACGGTAACAATAACAGTAGCAGTAACAGTGCAGTAGCAGTAGCAGTAGCAGTGACAGTAACAGTACAGTAACAGTAACGGTCACAATAACAGTAACAGTAACAGTAACAGTACAGTTCTTATGGACTCAAGAGGTGTCTCGCACAGATTCTAGAGGTGGCTCACACTGTAGCACTTAGGTCCGTGCAGCACTTTGCTCCAGATTTCACAGATTGGCTTAAAGCCCAGTATGGACTCAAGAGGTGTCTCGCACAGATTCTAGAGGTGGCTCACACTGTAGCACTTAGGTCTGTGCAGCACTTTGCTCCCGAGATATCCATGACAGTAGCAATACAGTAAACAGTAGGTCTTAAAAGACCGAACAGTCAATTGATGGCCATCAATCAGTAAACAGTAGTGGTTCCAACGAGGGAACCGACAGAGGTCTCGGTAACAGTAGCAGTAATAGTAAACAGTAGTTGCTAAAGATGCCACATTACAGTTCAGAATATAGGACATACATTCAGTTAACAGTAAACAGTTCATAAAACAGTTCAACTCGGTAAACAGTTCAGTTCAGTAAACAGTTCAGAAGATAATCATTTTTGAACATATCTTTACACAATTGTTACTCACAGAGTTCTGGGCTACAGTAAGCTAGAGCGTCTCCTCGGTAAGCCAACCCTACACAGTATACAGGATGAACACACACTAAGCTATACAGTTAGGGAAGATCAATAACTTAACCCCTAATTGCCTTGGTGTGGTTTTACATCTATATCCTCATTAAGATGTCTTATACCAGGCCTAAGAATGCCTAGAATGGAATGAGGATGCAAAGATGCATTCAGAAAGCAGTTTCAGAATTTTCAGAAAAACAGTTCCCCGCTCGAGCGCAGGTTTCCCCGCTCGAGCGGACATGCAACAAAGGTCCCCGCTCGAGCGTGTGACACAAGCCTCCGCTCGAGCGTACATTACCCTGCTCGAGCAGACTGTAAAGCAGTGAGAGATGCTGGGAGCTCGATTTCCCCGCTCGAGCGGCACTTCTTCCACTCGAGCGGACGACCAAAATCTGGAAATTCCAGATTTGAACTCCAAGATCAAAATCAACTTTCAATGTATCAAATTCGATCCTTTTGGGCTAATTTTCTGGAAAACGCTTTAAAACTCAATGTACAACATGTTTCAAAGATCAATTTAAGAAATCAAAGCCCAAAGGTAGTTCCATTAAACACCATTTTCAAATCAATTTCATGAACATGATTCCAATTGAACATGCATGTACTACAACAACCCTCAAGCCTCAAATTCATGCTCTAATGAGCCAATTCTTTTCAAAACAAGATGAAATCATGGACTTAAACATAAATATGAGCATGCATGTGACATTTGCCATGAAAACAACTTCAAACTTATCAATACAAGCATGCATGCATGGAATGAGCTTCAACTCAACACTATTGAACCAATTCATGCCTTAGATTACTAAAGACCCATGAATCATGCAAGAATAAACTCAAATGCACAATAAAGAAGGTCAATGATCTACCTTAGGTCTTCAATCACAAGACTAGAAGCTTAATTAGACAATTATCCTTCAATTTCTTCAATTCTCCAAGCAAACTCAAGAAGGAACTCAATTCTCTCACTTCCTCTCTCTCTCTTGGTCGGTTGGGAGTAAGAAATGGCTGAGCAAAATGTTTTGTTTGGATGAAAAAGGCTCAAGAATGTTTTATATGAAAAGGGCCACTAGGTGGCAAAACGGTAAATAAGGCCAACTCTTTGATTTAGCTTATTTTATCTAATTTAATCATACCAAATCGATTTTCAATTAAATATACCATAAAATCACATAAATTATGATGATTACAGAACATCAATAAATTTTCGATTTGGCCGCCGATAAGGCCTTCAATTTGCAGTTTAATGCATAAGACAAGAACAGATAATTTGGCAGTCAAACAGATAGATTATGCATTTAAACGGTCACAGTCAATCAATCAGTCTCGAATCTCAGTCAGTCAGTTCAGTATTTTAATCAATTCAATTATCAATCATAATCGGTCTCGGTTTAGCAGTAATCAGTAAATAGTGACGAGGGTTGTTACACTTCTGATGCTTAAGTTAACACTTAAGATCATTATGGGAAAGAGCTCTATGAATTCAAGAACTAAAGTTGCATTATCCAATATTAGGTTACTTCTATGCTTTTATAAGTTTCACACAATAGAATCGTAGTAGGATTCTAATTCCTCTACATAGAGTCCCGCTAGGAATAGCATTCCTAAAGGCTAATGCTTATCATTTCACATCATTCTCACTACAAGCCAAGTGAGATGGCACAATAGTTAGTGCGGCAACCGACTGAGCAACCATGTTGCTTAACCCTTGTTGGTTCTTGAGATAATCATGCAACGCACAACGCTGCGCAACCCTATGCAGCACTCCATCTAGCTCGGTCAACATCACGCGCCCAACTTTGTTTCACCATTTGTTCGATCTTCTTAGGATAGCTCGGTCCAATCCATCTCTCCAGAATGCCAATGAAGAGTAACCAAGCTAGTCCTACTTCAGTCCAAACCCAAGGCCCAATCAAACTTAGCTTGGCCCATTGACACGACCGAACAACTGACCAACATTGCCCGATCATATCGTGTAAGCCTTATAACCGGTTGGACCTCTTTGCATGGTCCAAGTCTTGGTCCACAAATCTATAGCCCGACCTAAAACCATGCTGAATTTGCCCAGCCTAGATATCAAGACACAAATTCCCCTCTCTATGACAAAAATGGTTCTCGATTTACCTAAACCAACCAATAACATTATTTAAAAAAATACATATATTTCAATTCAACAGGCATACTGATATCTAATTATCAAAAAAATATTACATACTAATATAGTATCACCAAGCAATACTATGTAATTAGGGGTAGACCTACTAGGGGACTGGGGCTCCGACCACCCCTACAAAAATATATATATTTAGGCCTCTACAAAATTTTGAGTATTTGTAATATACTTAGTATAAAGTCTAGGTAAATTTAATTAGGACATTTTTATAATAAGAAAACAATAAAATTTTGGTATTTCTTAACCGCATATGAATACTATATTTTAGTACTATGAATAATATAAGTTTTAGACTAAAAAAAAATTACCAGAACAAAAAGTATCAAATACTAACAAATAAATCATAAAAACTATATATGTTAACTGGACTTTTGAAATTGTTTCATAGTGAAATAATATATATCGAAAAATTCTATGAAGAATATATAAGATTCGTAATTTGGCCCCGTTTGAGTCACCTTTCTGGTTTTGCCCCTGTATGTGATATATCCATTATGCCACCATCAACCAATCTCTCTTTCCCAATCAATCTCTTTCACCGTCTCTAGTTTACATGGATTGTAGAGGTTAGAGCGCTAAAAGAGGAGGAATGCTAAGGTGGCACCGCAGGGTGAAGGGCTAGAGGTCACAAGGGTAGGGGCATTGGAAGAAAAAACAGTGGGGTTGGGGTAGGGTTGGGGTTGGGATTGGGATTGGGAGTCATGAGATAGTATAACATTGTGGGCTACTAAAAGTAGGGGTCGCGAGGGTAAAAGGGTTACTTGGGTGGAAAGGAAGAGGTTGCGAGAGGCTAAAGAAAGGCTAAGAAGAGGTTGGGTGTAGCGATTGGAGCTAGAAAAGGGCTAATGGGTGGTGACTAAAGTTAGGAATGGGTTGGGAAAGTGACTAGAGCTGGTGATGGTAGTGGCTGGGTATGTAAATTGGAATTTTATGATATGGTAAGATTGTAATTTTGAATAGGCTGGATTGGAATCTCTCAAATCCACCTTTGTTTTTTCTTGCTATTTGTAGTGGGTTGTTTGGCTGATGGGCTGCAATGATTAACTTGATAAAATGTGCCAACCTAGTTGTGATGCTCTAGGATTAGTAATGATGCAGTTGAATCCCATAGCTATTTTATTTGTTTAAGCACTGTACTATTCTTCTCATCTTCAATAAAATTTTCTTATTTGCTGATAAAAAAAAAATAATGAAAATAAAATAAAATTGAATAGGCGGAGTCCAAACAATAAATTATGGTGTTATTAAAAGCATCAATTTGTCATAGAATTTTTTTGATCAATCAAATTGAATTCTTAGTAGTTAGATTAGTATCCTAAGAGAGTTGAACTCCCAATCTCACTCTTGTAATTGTTCAAAAAAAAAAAAAAATCTCACTCTTGTAAGCACCTAAGTGCGACTTTCATAGCACTAGGCAAGAAGGTCGTAGACAAACTGTTTGCAATAGATAACAGATAAGTTTTCAAAATAAACCACTTAAGTTATTAGAATGGAACACCCTTTGCATCACAAAAAGATTAACTTCGATATTGTGGATGCTTTAAAACTTAAATGCAATGGGTTCATTTTAGTGAGATATTCAAATGAAAAAGATTAGGGATACATTAACTTTTTATAACATATTTTATCGCGTACATATAGTGGGAGTGTGGTCTATATCATGATAATGCATGAATACCACTCCCATTATTAGTAAGCGATAAAATATATGATATAAAATTATGTGTATAGTGCTTTGAAACTCACTCACTCTCTCTCTCTCTCTCTCTCTCTCTCTCTCTATGGGGTGGTCGTCGTAGGGATATGGAATAATGGATGGTGGTTGTATGGATGTAACTTAAGGGAGAAAGATGGTGGTCAAAGGGTTGTGGAATTATTGGTTGTGGGGGTGAGGGGATGTTGGGTGTTAGTTGTAGGATTGGCTATGGAGGTGGTTGCGAGGGATAGTGGGGCAACAGAGGTAGGAGAGGGCCACTGGATGGTAGTCACGAGATAGGGAAGGGTTGGGCATTGGTGGTTGGGGTGGGAGTGAGAAAGAGTTTGAAATGTTTGGGAGTGTAAAGAGAAATAGGAGATTAGGGTTGAGTGTTTGGATTTATGGAGGATGTAAAGAGAAAATAAAATTTAAAATTTTGGAATGAGACGTAATTAGAAAGCGGGTGTAGTGAGCTATTTTGTTATGTAAATAGAAACTTTCTAACACAAATGAGCACACAAGTTTTTTCTTTTCTTTTTTTCCCCACTAAATAGGAAATTAATTACAAATTATAAATATAAGAACATCAAAGTGGACAACAATCAATCTTTGCATTTTTAGCTTCCCAAATAGAAATAATTGAAGCAATCAAATTGATTGAGCACAAAAGTTTAACAGTAATAAATAGGGTAAAACCGTTAAGAATAAGATTTAAAATTTTGAATTCGAGTTATTTTAAGGAGTTATTGGAGGTTTGTCGGTAGTTATCTTTAGAGTCTCATTATTAATTAAGATGTACACAAATTGACCCAGGCCTAGTCATCCAAAAAAAAAAAAAAAAGAAGGAAATAGTGATAAACATTTTTAGGTACAAATTGTAAGAATTTTTGTAAAAAAGAATACAACATTTGAAACTATAAATGATTTGTGGAAAGGTATATATGTAAAAATTCAAGACAGTGAAATTATTATTAGAGTGATGATATACAAATAGATAATTCATATAAATTTTATATATATGATGATGTGGCTTAATGTGTATTTTTTTATTTTAAAACAAAACCCCCTTAAACTATGACTCATTTTCACTTTGCTCCCTCAATTTCAAAACTTAACAGTTGACTCATTAAAAATATTTTCTTATTACAATTAATCCTTTTTGTTAGGATTATATTAGAAATTTACAAAATATCATATCATGTGTAAAGCGCATGACAAACTTATTGAATTTTTAAAACAATAATACTCATTATTGATTATTTTAGATAATATTTTTATCTGGTGATTTTATTTGCACTTTGCTTCTCTTATCTTACTGGCAAAGTGCAAGTGAGATGACCAGATAAGGGCATTATTGCTCTAAAATTTTAATAAATATGCCATGCGCTTTACACATGATCTGATTTTTTATAAATTCCTAACTGAATCCTAACAAAAATGGTTAATGGTAATAAAATAATACTTTGAGAATGTTATAACAGTTGAGTTTTGAAGTTCAGGAGAGCAAAGTATAAATGAGTCATAATTGAAGAGAATTTATTGTAATTTACATTTACATTTACAATAATGCCACTACCACATCCATTTTATGAATTTTTTTTGTATAAATTTTATATATAAATAGATTTTTTTTTTCAAATTAAAATTTTGAAAAAGTTGAGGAGCAGCCTCATGTGGGCCTTGTAATTGGCTCATCCCTAATAAGTTCACAACAACGTTTTTTTTTTTTTTTTTTTGTTACAGGAAAATCCTCCCTACCCTCCCGCAGGTCCAAGGCAGCGCCCCTTGCAGAGATCACCATGGTGTCCTGTTAGCCGTTTCGAGCGAGGAGACTATAACTTGGGAACTTGCCCCGACCTCCCAAGACAAACTCCGCTTAAGTCAGGACTCGCACAGCGGGAGAGTATTGAACCCACATCAAGTGCTGATTAGACAACTTGTGGTCCAACCTCCTAACTAACTGTGTTTCGCCCAAGAGATTGGCCCAAGGGAGAGGGAATTGAACTTGTGACCTTAGGACTTAAACCCCAAACCTTAACCACAATACCACCCACCATTGGGTTCACAACAACGTTTTTGCTCCTCTGGCTTCTTCTTCTTTTTTTTTTCTTTTTTGAGCCAACAAATTGCCTAACCTCTTTCTCTAAAATAAATAAAAAATAGCTCAACCCTAATTTACCCACATGATGATCATGCTCAACCCTGATGTACCTAGGAAACCTTTTTTTTTTTTTTTTTAATGTCAAACATAGCTTCTTCGTCCAATCATTAGTTTTTTTTTATAGAAATAATTATATCAAAACTCTCTCAATTATAAGTAAATATCATCTTACCTATTTGTTTATAAGTTTATACATTTTGACATATTCAACTAGAAAATACATCATTTTCGCCCATTTTAGAAAGGAACATTTATACAATTTTTATAGTTGTGATGATCAAAATTCATGAGTTCATAAATAAGAGGAATTAGACGATATTAGTTAATAGTTAATGAGATCTTAGTGTAATTAAATTTTTTATTAACAAAAAATTGTTTCAAATTTGAATTTATATAAATCTGATGAATCAGATCCACATAACGTTTTTAAAAAACGATATAAACTCCAAACACAGAATAAATTGACTCCAAACACAATTAATCTCCTTTTTTGTGTTTGGTATGATAGAAAACTTTGCGGAACATAAACTAAAAACCATTAAGGATTCAATTCTATACATGAAAACTATATGAATTTCTACAATACAACTTAAGTAAATACATACCTTGATCCATGATAGTATGAAATCCTCTTGCAAGAAAGAGAAACCTTGAATGGAAAACCTTGATCTTTAAGTTCTTGACTTGTCTAAGATCTTCAAACCACTTCTCTCTCTCTCTCTAGGCGATGGGAGCCTTCTTGTGGTGACAGCTTAAGTTTTTGATGGAGAGTATGGTTTGGGACCTTACACTATTTATACTAATATTCTTCCCATCAAAGAACCATTCATTCAATGAACTTCATTAAATAGATTAATGTATCTTATACATTCATGATACATAATGCATCTTCTATATTAATGAATTCATTAAATAAGATTAATGTATCTTACATATTCATAATAGATACATAATGCATCTCTAAGATTCATTCATAATGAATCCATCACATTCAATGTGCATTAGCATTAGTCTTCTATACATCGTATATATAGGTGCATTCATCAATAATTAGTCATCATCTAATTGATGTACATGTATCTTACTTAATAAGATGAATCTAGTATAATCATGCATAAGCCACATTAAGGCATATATTGTAAAAATTCTTACAATCTCCCACTTGGCTTGCATGATTATATTACGTCACTAGATTATCATAATATGGCCAACGTTCTCCCACTAAAAGATTGCACCATCACCATTAGATTCTGTTCAATGAAATTATTAGCACCAAATCATTGTAGTCAGTGATTTATACATTGATCAAGACTGTATAATGGTTATAGTGTTAATATTTTCCATCAACATGAATAAGTGAATCTTAAAACACAGAGATGACATTAGCAACATAATGGTGATTAATGCTAATTCATCTATAACGGTCCCGTTGTTTACATCTTCTTCTAAATTGTGCACAAGTATGAAGAATGAAAACAACAAACATAATCATTATTAACAGAAGATGATTATAACATAACATTTATCACGAACATAATACACTCATTTCAAATCTAAACATGATAAACTTTCTACTAAGCCCATGCGCGCAACATGTTCTTGAAAGAGCTTAGGTGTGAGACCTTTAGTTAAAGGATCTGCTAACATGAGTGTAGTACCAATATGAGAGATGGAAACAGTCTGATTCAAAACCCTTTCTTTAACAACTAGATACTTGATATCAATATGCTTTGATCCTCCTGAAGTTTTGTTATTATTGGAGAACCGCACAGCAGCATCATTATCACAGTAAATCTGTAAGGGCTTCGAAATTGAATCGACAAGTTGTAATCCAGATATGAAATTCTTTAGCCATACTGCATGACATGTGGCTTCATAACATGCAATGAACTCGGCTTCCATAGTGGAAGAAGCTGTCAGAGTCTGCTTATGACTCTTCCATGAAATAGGTCCATTAGCAAGCATAAAAATGTATCCAGAAGTGGACTTTCGAGTGTCTTTACATCCAGCATAATCAGCATCTGAATAACCAACCACTTCAAGGCTGTCTGTTCTTTGATAAGTGAGCATGTAATCCTTAGTGCCTTGTAAATATCGCAACACTTTCTTAACTGCTTTCCAATGATCAAGTCCGGGATTGCTTTGGTATCGACCCAGCATACCAACTACAAATGCTATGTCAGGACGTGTACAAACTTGAGCATACATAATGCTCCCAACTGCAGAGGCATAAGGAATTTCTTTCATTTGTTCCCTTTCTAAACTATTTTTGGGACACTGAAATTCACTAAATTTATCACCCTTAACTATAGGGGCAACACTACTTGAACAGTTCTGCATGTTGTACCTTTTAAGAACCTTTTCGATATAGGCTCTTTGGGACAATCCTAAAATACCACGAGACCTATCTCGGTGAATTTCTATCCCAATGACAAAAGAGGCTTCACCAAGATCTTTCATTTCAAAATTTCTCGTAAGGAATTTCTTTGTCTCATGTATCATTCCCAAATTATTGCTAGCAAGCAATATATCATCAACATACAAAACTATAATGCAGATATTGCTCCCACTGATTTTAAGGTAGACACATTGATCAACTACATTATCCTTAAAATCAAATTTGGTGAGAACTTCATGAAATTTAAGATACCATTGTCGAGATGCCTGCTTTAGACCATATATGGACTTCTTAAGCCTACAAACCATATTTTCCTTGCTTTCATCCTGAAAACCTTCAGGTTGGTCCATGTAGACCACTTCATGCAAGTCACCATTCAAAAAGACTGTTTTAACGTCCATTTGATGTAACTCTAAATCATAATGAGCTACTAAGGCCATGACTATTCTCAAGGAATCTTTATTAGAAACAGGAGAATAAGTTTCCTTATAGTCTATCCCTTCTTTTTGAGTGTATCCTTTAGCAACTAATCTGGCCTTGTATCGTTCGACATTGCCTTTAGGATCACGCTTGGTTTTAAAAACCCATTTGCATCCAACAGTTTTGGCTCCCTTAGGCAATTCTACAAGATCCCAGACATTGTTGTCTTTCATGGATTTTAACTCATCTTTCATGGCATTTAACCATTGAGTTGCATTTCCATTTTTCATGGCTTGGGCATAAGAAACAGGATCGTTCTCCAAGCCTATATCACACTCATTTAGGTAAACCTCATAGTCATCTGATATGGCTGGTTTCTTTTCTCTTTGTGATCTGCGTAAAGGTTGTTCTGCAACTGGGACAACTTCTTTTTCAATGTGAGAAATCTCTTGTGTACCAATAGGTTCAGGTACAACATTTTCTTGGATAATCGTGGAAGGCGTAAAATCACGATTTTCCTCCGAAGAAATATTTTTGAGATTCATACTCCCACTAATGTTTTCATCCTCTAAGAACACGGCATTTCTAGTTTCAACAATTCTAGTGCTATGAGTGGGACAATAGAATCTAAAACCCTTTGATCTCTCAGGATATCCAATGAAATAACAACTTATAGTTCTAGGGTCTAATTTCTTTATTTGTGGGTTGAAAATTTTTGCTTCAGCAGGACAACCCCATACATGTAAATAATTCAAATTAGGTTTCCTACCAACCCACAACTCATAAGGAGTTACAGGCACAGCCTTACTAGGAACCCTATTAAGAACATGTACAGCAGTTTTTAAAGCTTCACCCCACAAGTAATCTGGCAAAGAAGAGTTACTCATCATGCTTCTCATCATGTCCAAAAGAGTACGGTTTCGTCGCTCAGCTACACCATTTTGCTCAGGTGTACCAGGCATTGTGTAGTTAGCAACAATACCATTCTCAGCCAAAAATAAAGCAAAAGCACTTGGATTTTGACCCGACTCAGTGAATCTACCATAATATTCACCACCTCTATCAGATCTTACACTTTTAATCCGTCTGTCAAGTTGATTTTCAACTTCAGCTTTATAGAGTTTGAACATATCCAGTGCTTCTGATTTTTCACGAATAAGATACACATAAGTATACCTAGAAAAGTCATCAATAAAAGTAATAAAATATTTATGTCCAGAAATAGTTGGGACAGTAAAGGGACTACATATATCAGTATGAATTGTGTCTAATAATTCAGTAGTCCTAGTAGCACCCTTTTTCTTTGTCTTTGTGTATTTTCCTTTAATGCAATTCACACAAGTGCTAAAATCAGAAAAATCAAGTGAACTTAAAATTCATCTTTAATAAGACGTTCCATCCTTTCTCTTGATATGTGGCCCAAGCGCTTATGCCACAACATGGATGAATTTTCATTCACTCGCTTTCTCTTTTTATTTACCAAGTCGTTTACATTAAAGGATAAAAGAGATTGTGCATAAGTGGAATCTAAATTCAATGAATAAAGATTACCATATAAAGTACCAGAACCAATCATATGAGAATTGTGAAATAAAGAGACTCTATTATTTCCAAACTTAAATTCATAACCACAGGAATCAAGTTGTGAAACAGAAATTAGGTTTCTAGTAAAAACAGAACATAAACTGTGTTTACTAAATCTAAAATGAAACCAGAGTCTAAAATTAGACGGAGGGTGCCAATAGCCTCAGCGTCCACTTCTATTCCATTCCCAACCGTAATGGTTCGTTCTCCTTTATTTAGTTTCCGACTTGTAAGGTATCCCTGCAAGGAATTTGTTATGTGAATACTTGCACCAGTGTCAATCCACCAAGAATTTGGTGGAACATCTACCAAAAGGGATTCATAAGACACAAAGCATTCTTGTCCAACCAACTTTTAAAACCTGGACAGTCCTTCTTATGTGACCTTTCTTTCGACAGAAATGGCATCGAATCTTATTTTCTTCATTAGCCTTGTGAGTTTCATCATTTGCATTCTTCTTCTTCTTACTTTTGCCTTTCTTGAAAATCTTTTTGGTTGGACCCAAGGTGGTAAGGTGAGCCATATCAGGCTTTTCAGCTTTAAGCCTCTCTTCTTCTTAAACACACATGGCAATTAACTCGCTCATCTTCTACTTATCTTTCTGCGTATTATAATTGATCTTAAAAGGACCAAATTGCACAGGAAGAGAAGTCATAATGAAATGAACAAGAAAACCTTCAGAAATTTCCATGTCCATTCCCTTTAATTGAGAGGCCATGTCATTCATCTTTAAGATATGTTCACGAACACCACTCAAACCATCATATTTCATTGTCATCATTTTAATCATAAGAGTACTAGCAAGGGATTTGGAAGTTCCAATGAATTGTTCTTCAATAGATTTCATATAGCTCACTGCACTTTCAGAAACAGGAATTGCTCCTTGAATTGCAGGCGTAATTGAGCCTTTCATAATCATTAGACTTAAGCGATTAGAGCGTTCCCATTTTTCATATAAAGCCATGTGTTCCTTAGAACTTGTATCATTAGGCTTTGTAGGAGCTGGCTCTCTTAATGCATAGTCTAAATCCATAATTCCCAAAACAATTCCAATTTGTTCCTTCCATTTCTTAAAATTAGTTCCACTCAAAGCTTCAATACCAGACAAGTAACTATTAATGGAAGTAGGATTCAATGCTGCAAACACATAATATCCATTACATAATATAATCAAGAAAACTACTTTTCACATCTCATAAAAATAACACCACAAGTTAAATATATCTAACTATAAAACATAATTAGTTAGATACGAAATCAAGTTATCCTTCCGTTGGGCCGAATAACAATATATTTTAACAATTCATAAAAGTAAATGAGATGACTAATAAAAATAAACAACATAAAATAAAATAAAATAATAATTAAGACCGTAAGGAGTTTATCACCGTTGGGCAGAAAAACTCAAATGTCTCTTATTTTATTTTATTAACTAAAGCACGTGAGAAGTTTATCATCGTTGGGCAGAAAAACTTATTGCCATATTTATTATACTAATCATCTCGGTTGTTCAAACATACATAGTGTTGAACCTCCATTGGGCTGATCAACAATGTTTCAACTCATAAGGTGTGTAACAAAACATTATAAGTGCATAAAACATTATCTTAGTTACCACTTGTTCAATAATTTTCAATTTTTTATTTTAATATCAATAGAATAAAAGATTGGCCAAAAATAAAAATAAAATTGGACAAGTGTAAATCAAGGTTTTGCACTTGTTACACCAAACATCATCATAAAATGAAATTCATACTTATACGTTTCATACATCAGAATTGAGAACCTTGCTTTGATACCAATTGATAGAAAACTTTGCGGAACATAAACTAAAAACCATTAAGGATTCAATTCTATACATGAAAACTATATGAATTTTTACAATACAACTTAAGTAAATACATACCTTGATCCATGATAGTATGAAATCCTCTTGCAAGAAAGAGAAACCTTGAATGGAAAACCTTGATCTTTAAGTTCTTGACTTGTCTAAGATCTTCAAACCACTTCTCTTTCTCTAGGCGATGGGAGCCTTCTTGTGGTGACAACTTAAGTTTTTTATGGAGAGTATGGTTTGGGACCTTATACTATTTATACTAATATTCTTCCCATCAAAGAACCATTCATTCAATGAACTTCATTAAATAGATTAATGTATCTTATACATTCATGATACATAATGCATCTTCTATATTAATGAATTCATTAGATAAGATTAATGTATCTTACATATTCATAATAGATACATAATGCATCTCTAAGATTCATTCATAATGAATCCATAACATTCAATGTGCATTAGCATCAGTCTTCTATACATTGTATATATAGGTGTATTCATCAATAATTAGTCACCATCTAATTGATGTACATGTATCTTACTTAATGAGATGAATCTAGTATAATCATGCATAAGCCACATTAAGCCATATATTGTAAAAATTCTTACATGGTATAGCTAGGAAGATTAGAGCATTTTCACCTAAACCTTCAAAATTTGGTATATTAAATTTTTTTGAAGGTTTAGGTGGCAAATTGGCATATGTCAATTTGACATGGAAGCTCTCTGTCCGATATATCAAATTCATTATTTTATTATTTTATAAATTTGAATTTTTTTTTTTTTTTAAATAGAAACTCTTTTATTTCAAAAAAAGGCATGAAGTTGCAACATACTAAAATTGGCATGAAGAAGTGATGTCAAATGCTACATTAGCTTTTGATACACTAAGTGAAGTTGATACTTAATGCCAAAATATGACTATTGAAGTATCACATCATATTTGAAATATTAAGACTTAAGATTATGTTAGGTGTTTTGATACTTTTATTTTTATGCTTTCAAAAATAAAAACAAAGAAAGTTTGAAAATTTATTGTTTTCATTTCTATCAAATTATGCAAATCATATGGAGTATGTTTTTATGTGGCAGTTTGGGTTTATAAGTTTTTTTTTTTTTTTTTTTTTTTTGGAGGGGGGGGGGGGGGGTTGGTTGAAGATCACATAAGTGATATTTGTAACATAATTATAGTTCGTTTGGCATGTTGGGTTTGGTTTTTTTTTTTCGCTAAAATAGATACAAAAAGACAAAATATATTAAAAAGACAACAAAACAAAATATCACATCTAAATTATAATTATTTCACTTTTTTTCTCACAAAAGTCAAAAAAATTAAAAAAACTCAATCCACACGAGATTTTTAACCCCAAGCTAAAAGCCAAAATACTAAAAAACCAAATAATTAATCCACTTCCCAAACGAAATCTTAATTTAAAACACTATATAAATAATTTCACATAATATTATGAGACTACTAAATAATTAATCAAAGGTTAGGAAAAGGAAACGTATTAAATTAGAGATGACTTGTGAGTTCTCCATGAGTTGTTGAAAAACAATTACTTGTGGGCATCACATGCAATTGTGTGATTACAAAGTCAATTAATCCTTGCCATGAATGCGTGAAAATGTCAAAAAAATCGAATAACTCACAAGAAAAAAGAGTATACTTGTTAGACTTAGATTCGAAAAATCCTCCCTAACTCTATGCACAAAAGTACAGATTTATTCAAACCTTGAAAACGTGACTTCACCTTGTGGAGAGGCTAATTTCTTGCATTCTAAGTCTTGCCTTTGAATTGAATTAAATTTGATTTGTAACTGGTTATTTTGGGGTTAGATTTCACAGATGTTATGATCATCTCTTTTTATAAGTCTTGCCTTTTGATTGGACAATATATGTATTTAGCTTAAAACACCTAATGATATGATATATCCTCTTAAAAGAAATATATACCATATACAAGTTATATAATTTGTGGGGCTGATCCCAACAAATGTTATAACTTAATCATATGAGAGTCACGGTTAAAAAAATAAAAAATAAAAAAAAAAGAGAAAGAGAGTTATAACCAAACACTATATAAAGCTTTAACCAATGAACTTTGCAATATAATTAAAATAATGTCATAATTAATATCATAATGAATCATAACTAATATCACAACGTGTATAACAAATCATAACTAATACCGTAATAAATCATAATCAAATATCTTAAAAATCAAACTAAATGACATACGGTAGGTATCCTTTTGAGGTGTATAACATAGAATTTCTCAAAAGGAATATGTCTAAGTCCTAATTTAAGACTACGTTTAATTGACGGGAAATAAAAGAAAATGACATGCATGTTTGATTGTCTTGGGAAAATATGGGTCTCATTATAATGAATTTAGGTAATTCTAGAAGCAGTGATGCTAGGAATACATAGATTAGAATGGGATGTAGACTCTACACCATTTATGAGATATTTATGTTCTATTTCGAGTTTGGTCTGTTAGAACAATCTTCTGTGTAAAATAAATAATATGAAATAAATTAAACAAATAAAAAATAAATTATTTATAGAATTTATTTACCGAAATGAATAAGTACAAAATAGATCAAGTCGAGTGTGTGACATTCTATCCTTAAGACAGATTCGTCCCGCTTCGGTACTTACGGATAAATGGCGTCTATCTCCCAAGATACAATGATCTGACACAGATTGTATTAGCACTAAAGACAATCTGTACAGCGAACAAAACCTATGTTTAATACTCTCAGAAATTTTCCTAAATTAATATGTAGAATATAATGCACGAAAGCAAAATGAGAGGCAAACAAAGGAATTTCAGAATGTAGAAATCTGCTGGAATGGTCCAATATTTATAGGCAATTGGTAACTGTTAGGAAAGACCCGAACAAGTATAATGCAAACCTGAACAGGTCTGATTTCAATTTGAACAGATATGGTTTCAATTTGAACAGGTGCAAACCTGTTTGAACCTACCGGACATTTAATATGTCCGGTTTAACCTGTTTGAACTTGCTCGAAATTGGACTAAAAAAAAGGGCACTGTTTCGACAAGAAAATTTGGCGCAAAAATTAAATTAATTTCGTTTAGAAATTTAAATAATTTTCCCGTCAAGAATTTGAAAAAAATCAAATGAATTTTGTCCAAAAAATTAATGTTAGGACCCAACCCACAACCCAGCTCGGCTCGGACGAACAGTGGCAGCTGCATGGCCGCATATGTGGTGGTTTGAGCCAAGGCTCACTTTGTCCATAATTCCTCCCGTCTACAAACTTGGGGTGCCCCTTGGGGCCCAACCCAAGTATTCCCACCTAAATCTTATATACCCACATAAGCTCACTTAAAGTTTCAATGTGAGACAACCATTTCAAAGAAACCCACATTAACTCTTTAATTGTCCATTCCACGAACCCAAAAATAACGTCAACTTCTCATTCACTCATAAATAGTTTTGATGAACCGTTTTCACTATGTGACTTGCCACAAGGCAAGGAACACGTTATCTCTTTGGACCCATCTCAAAAGACATATGGGCCCCACTCAAATTTAGGCTCAAAGTTGACCCAAAATAAGCCTATAAAACCATAATTCCAACGATCCCCCACATGAATGAAATTTGATAGAGAGAAAATGCAACAACATGATCATATATAGAGAGTACAGAAATTAAAAATATTCTACAAAGGATAGGTAGCTTTTGACATTGAACCTTCCCTTGTGAGACACTATCAGATTTACTAGCTAACCAGTAAACATGATGTCTTGAACTATTTAGCCATTTGTATAAACCAAGACAATAGAACTCACACAGTATATTACCAGACACAGTTTAGTTCTCACTATTGTGTTCATTTTGGCCCTGAACAACCCAGTCTTTCATGAGTGCTCTAGAGAATTGTAGCCTTTCACAAATCTCATAGAATCGGCCTAGTTCACACTCATATAGGTGATTCTTATGAAGAGTATCCTGCCATACTCCACTAGGTATTCCTAGATATAAGAATCATTAAAATTATTACTTAACCTAAAACGTTACAGACATCACTATTTCCTCATAGAAATGGGTAGAAGTTTGACTCCCCAGTGATCCTTATGAGTCATACACAATTTGGTTGTCCCTTTGAACTTAGATCTCTGGATCTCCAGTCAACTAGGTTGGGTTGCCATTATGGTAACTCTTATTTAATAGGCTTAAGTCCCATTCCCCTCGATGAATTCTCAACTAACTCTCTTGCTAACCCTTTGGTTAGTAGATCCGCTATGTTGTCTGTAGACTTCACATATTCAATGGAAATAATTTCATTAGAGAGTAGTTGTCTCACGGTCTTATGTCGACGACGAATGTGTCATGACTTACCGTTATACATATGACTCTGTGCTCTACCTATTGCTGATTGATTGTCACAATGTATGCATATAGCAGGCACCAGTTTTGGCCATATTGGAATATCTTCAAGGAAGTGGCGAAGCCATTCTGCTTCTTCCCCTGCTTTATCTAAAGCTATGAATTTTGATTTCATAGTAGACCTAGCAATGCAAGTCTGTTTTGAAGATTTCCAAGATACAGTCGTACCACCAAGAATAAAGACATATCCACTAGTGGATTTTGAGTTTCTAGTATCCAATATCCAATTTACATCATAGTATCCTTCAAGTACTGCTGGATATCTAGTATAATCTGTTGTTCAAAATTGTGAAATTAAATAAATAGATTTATGAAGAAAACAAATTATATACCAAGAACATATGCTGATAATTACAACTAAATTTCAACAGAAATACACAAAAAAACAATAAAGGGTAAAGAGACAAAACCAAAGCCTGCACGGAAGCAGTTTCCTTAAAACAGATTTCGCCACCTCACGGGTCGAGTGCTTGAGGAAACCCGGCGTCTGTCTCCCAGGATACGACGGTCAAAACCAGCTACGGCAGAAGCACTATCTATCTAGCTTAGCGAACAAAACAATGGCAGCACTCTCTCACAATAGGAACTATCTAGCAAACTGACTTGTAAAATGGAAGCAAAAATTTCTATATTGAAACTTGACAGGAGGGTCTCAATTTATACATGTATAGGGGAGAGAGGAAGAGCCTCCAGCCTTTAAGGCTAGTCATTAAAACACCAAGCATCCATAGCCCATTTCCACAAAATGAAAAGTATGGATGCCCAAAGGATTCACACCCTTTAACCAAGAAAAAAGATTTAAATACTCTTTAAAATCCTATTTATGAATCTAACATCATGAAGCAATTTCTTGGCAATTTCTTATTCAAAACCCAATGGTTTTTGGCTCACTTGGACCCAACACAAAAAATGGTTAGGACCCACTTTAATATTTAATTAAAGTCCCAAAAAATCATTTTTCCAACAATCCCCCACATGAATAAAAATTAACCGAAAGACTCAATAAACGGACATCGTTCAACAATAAAGACTCTGAGAGAGAGTACAACGGACTAACCCCGACATCAGAGAAGGTAGCTTTTGGCTTTGAACCTCTCCCAATGAAAACCTATCGAGTTTACTGGCAGATCAGTGAATAAGACATCTTGAACTGCTCTACCGTTTATGTAAACTGAGACAATAGATCTCACACGGGAATTACTCCTACCACCATTATGTGCTCACTAGTGTGCCCTGTGTGGCCCTGGACACTAGCCTGGTTCAACGAGTGGTTTCAAAGAATCTTAGCCTGCCCAATTCTTCTAGAAGCGGCCCCACTTCAAACACACATAGGTGACTCTACTAAAGTATCCTGCAATACTTAGCTCAACAGCTTAACACATAAGAGTCATTAAAAGCTCAGCTTATCCTCTACACTTGCAGGTATCACTGATAGAAGGAATGGCTGGAGGTTTAACCTCCTCAGTGACATACCACCGTTACACGTAATTAGGTTGTCCCATTGAACCTAGATCTTAGGATCTCCAGTCAACTAGGTTGGGTTTCCATTCCGGTAACTTCCAAAGGCCTTAACCCCATTCCTTTTGACGACGTTTCGACTAACACTCGACTTAACCCTTTGGTTAGCGGATCCGCAATGTTGTCCTTAGACTTTACATAGTCTAAAGAGACAACTCCAGTCGAGAGTAGTTGTCGTATGGAATTATGTCTACGACGGATATGTCTAGACTTTCCATTATACATATTACTCTGTGCCCTACCAATTGCAGATTGACAATCACAATGAATACAAATAACTGGCACAGGTTTAGACCAACGTGGAATATCTTCAATGAAATGGCGAAGCCATTCTGCTTCTTCCGTTGCTTTATCCAAAGCAATAAACTCTGATTCCATCGTTGATCTAGATATACACGTTTGCTTGGAAGATTTCCAAGACACGGCTGCCCCACCAAGAGTGAACACATATCCACTAGTGGACTTTGAGTCCTTTATATCTGATATCCAATTCGCGTCACTATATCCTTCAAGCACCGCTGGATATCGAGTATAATGCAGCCCATAATCCCGAGTGTAGCGTAAATACCTTAACACCCGCACAATGCCCTTCCAATGAGAAGCATCAGGATTACTTGTGTATCTACTAAGCCTGCTAACCGAGTAAGCTATATCTGGCCTAGTACAACTCATCAGATACATTAAACTTCCAATTACCCGAGAATATTCTAACTGAGAGACACTCTCTTTATTATTCTTGGTAAAGTGTAGACTTAAGTCTACAGGTGTTGATGACACACTCGTATCTGATCCACTAAACTTCTCAAGTATCTTATCAACATAATGAGACTAAGAAAGAACAATTCCGCCAGAGATTCTGGTAATCTTAATTCCCAAAATAACATCTGCAATGCCCATATCCTTCATGTCAAATTTAGAGTTTAACAACTTCTTGGTAGTTTTGATCATTTCATCGTTACTACCTATAATGAGCATATCATCAACATATAGATACAAAATGACATAACCTCTGTCAGTGTCTTTGACATAAATACACTTGTCACATTCGTTGATTCGAAACCCATTTGACAACATTATATTGTCAAACTTCTTATGCCATTGTTTAGGCGCTTGCTTCAAACCATACAAAGATTTGACAAGTTTACAGACTTTCTTGCTTTGTCCTGGAGCTGAAAACCCTTCAGGTTGCTCCATGTAGATTTCTTCATTCAAATCCCCATTTAAGAAAGCTGTCTTTACATCCATCTGGTGTATCTCAAGATTGCGCAAAGCTGCTATCGCAATCACTATGCGAATGGATGTTATCCTAGTTACAGGTGAGTACGTATCAAAGTAATCCAGGCCTTCTCGTTGCCTGTACCCTTTGATAACGAGCCTCGCCTTATACTTGTCAATAGACCCATCGGCCTTCATCTTTCGTTTAAAAATCCATTTGTAGCCTAAAGGCTTACAACCTGGAGGTAAATCTACCAACTCCCAGGTGTGGTTCTGTAAGATGGAGTCAATCTCACTTTTGATCGCTTCTTTCCATAAAGGACTCTCAGGAGAAGTCACAGCTTCGTGGAAAGTTTGAGGTTCGTTCTCAACCATATAAGTCAAGAAGTCTGGACCAAAAGATTTGGATGTCCTAGCCCTTTTACTCCTTCTGGGTTCATCTAAAACCTCAATTTGATCATCACCTGGATCATCAACATGATCATCCTCACTAGCAAGCTCATCAAATTGCTCCAAAGACCTTGGAACCCCTGCATGGGTTCGGCAAGGAAAAATGTCTTCAAAGAAACATGCATTTCTTGACTCCATGATGGTATTCCTGTGTATGTCTGGAATTTCAGACTTATGAACAAGAAACCGATATGCACTACTATTATGTGCATAACCAATGAATATACAATCCACAGATTTCGGGCCTATCCTAACCCGTTTGGGTGTAGGAACCGCCACTTTTGCAAGACACCCCCACATTCGTAAGAATTTATATGAAGGCTTAACGCCTTTCCATAACTCATACGGCGTCTTGTCCACCTTCTTCTGGGGTACTTTATTCAGAATGTAATTTGCAGAGAGAATTGCTTCCCCCCACAAGTTCTGTGGCAATCCAGAACTTATCAACATTGCATTCATCATTTCCTTTAGCGTCCTATTCTTCCGCTCAGCAATCCCATTAGACTGAGGAGAATAAGGCGCCGTGGTTTGGTGGATAATCCCAAATTGAGCACAAGTCTCAATAAACGGAGATTCATACTCACCACTACGATCACTTCTTAGAGCCTTAATCTTGCGGCCTACTTGATTCTCAACTTCATTCTTATAAAGAACAAACTTGTCAATCGCCTCATCTTTGCTTTTGAGCAAATAGACATAACAATACTTAGTGCAATCATCAACAAAAGTGATGAAGTACTTATTGCCACCACGTGATTGTATAAATTTTAAGTCACACACATCACTATGCACTAAATCCAACGGTTTTGAACTTCTTTCAATAGAATGAAATGAAGATCTTGTCAACTTCGCTTCAACATAAGTTTCACACTTGTGTTTCAGATTAATCTTAAAAGATGGTATGTGATCTAACTTGATTAATCTACGTAAAGATTCAAAGTTCACATGTCCTAGTCTACCATGCCACAAATTGGAAGACTCAAGCATGTAAACAGAAGAAGATGCACCTTTATTCATCTTTGGGATAACAGTCATAACATTGAGTTTAAACATACCCCCCAATATATAACCCTTACCCACATACATTTCGCTTTTGGTAAGAACGACCTTGTCGGACTCAAAAACCATGCGAAAACCATGTTTACTAAGAAGAGACCATGAGACAAGATTTTTACGAATGTCCGGAACATACAGGACTTCGTTCAAGGTCAGCTCATTTCCTGACATCAACTTCAGGACCACCTTTCCTTTCCCCTCAACAATCGAGGTAGCAAAGTTTCCCATAAACAACTTCTCACCATTTGTAACCGGTTCGAAAGTTGTAAACAGTTTCTGCTCGGAGCAGATGTGGCGTGTAGCCCCAGTATCAATCCACCATTCTCTTGGGTTTGAACCCACCAGATTCACCTCAGAGACAACGGCAGACAAGTGCATATCATCCTCCTCATGGGAGTGCTCTTGTAAGTCTACCATATGAGCACGAGGTTTGGTCTTGTATGGCTTCTTCTGCTTGCGGCAGTCACTAGCCCGATGCCCCTCGTTACCACAGTTATAACACTTCCCAAAGAACCGATAACCAGGTTCCTGCGGCTTGTAAGCCGACTTCTTTGCAACACCACCCCTTGGCCCCAGCTTAGAGCACTTGTTCACAGGGGGCTTCTTCCTTATCCCAGAAGATTTGCCATGCTCAACGACATTGGCCTTTACTGAGGAGGTACTCCCTCCTTTCTTTCTATTATCCTCTTCAATCAGGAGTCGGACAACCAGCTCTTCAACAGACATTTCCTTGCGCTTGTGCTTCAAGTAATTCTTGAAATTCTTCCAACCATTGGGAAGTTTCTCAATGATCACAGCAACTTGGAATGACTCGTTCAAAGGCATCCCCTCAGCATGAATTTCATGCAAATCACTTGGAACTCCTGGACTTGGCTTATCACAGTTTTAGAATCTACCATTTTAAAATCAAGGAAACGGCCAACCACAAATTTCTTTGCCCCGGCATCCTCAGTCCTGTACTTTTTGTCCAGAGATTCCCATAATTCTTTTGCTGAGCTCTTGGAACAAAACACACTATAGAGTGAGTCTGCCAAGCTGTTGAACACATAGTTCCGGCAAAGATAGTCTGTCTGCTTCCATGTGTCAAGCGCCATGACTTTCTCCCTGTCAGGCTCATTCTCTGCCACGGCTGGAGGATCCTCACTCAGAACCTTGGCAAGGTTTAGCGTGGTCAAGTAAAACAGCATCTTTTGCTGCCATCTCTTAAAGTTTTCCCCAGCAAATTTTTCTGGGCGCTCATGGTGACTAAGCGGTCCTCCCAGAACAGCCGGAGTAACACCAGGGTTGACCACAGAGGTCACAGCAGTAGGGGTTGGCAATCCAGTTGCCCCGGGGTTCAAATCCCCACCAACATTAACAGTAGCAGCAGCATCAGTGATAGTTTCCATTTCTGAAAATTACACTAGAATATCACTTCTATGCTTCCAGAAATTAAACTTAACCCTTAGAAAATCCCTTAGAAGAAAAATTAATTCAAAAATTAGTCTCACCACAAAACCTAGAATCGAACATGGTCAAGAAAGTTTCCAGGAAGACTGGAGGGGTCACATCAGTCCCACTTAAAACCCAGTTAACCTTTTGACAAAACTTTTAAGAGCATGTTGACTCCTAGTCCGTGATAAACAAATTAAGAATTAAATTTTCGTAGGGATGAACTAGGTTAAAGCAAACCAGGGTCCAAAACTTTTACAAGCAATGTAAAACCATTGCTACAACAATATAAGCAAATAAAACTTGCTACTACAAATTGGTAAACAAATCAATTACATCTCAAGCAAACATGCTTCAAACATTTTGATAAAATAGCTAATCCATAAGGATTCTATTTAGTCCAAAAGCTTTTCCACGCTTAGGTATTCCTATTCAACACAAACGTTAGTAGTCCAAACATTTTTTGTTTTTACATCCCAAATTCTATTCATTTGGTTTTATATTTGTTTTTCGCATTGGTATCCCTACAAAGAAAGTTAGTAGCAAACCACAACAAAATACAAACAAATAATCTAAAAAATTTAATTCTAATAAATAATTGAAACCATCTAGCCAACTATTAATTATATAAGTAACCAACTAATATAAGGTACCAAAACAAAATACAATTTGTAACTTCAAAATTAAATTACAACTTTAAAATAAAGTTCAACACGCATGAGTCATGAATGAAATTAATTCATAATAAACATTTAAACTAATAACTCCAAATAGATAAGTCAAATTCAAAGTTAATGCACCTAATTAAATAATTCAGATTAATGCACCTAATTAAATAATTCAGATTAATGCACCCAATTAAATAATTTATATTAATGCACCTAATTAAATAACTCAGATTAATGCACACAATTAGATAATTTAGATTAATCATGTACACCATTCATAAAACTCTATAACTCCAAATACATTAAATTATGTAATATAGCCTAGAAAATAATAAGCATGTAACAAATTGAGACTAGAATAGAATTAGCATGCCAAAATTGCAACATCCATAAATTATATTTTATAACCTTAAAATTCATGCAAATCATGGTAGGGAAATGATGAACCATACGCATAAAACAAGATCATACTAATACAATTAAGTATGCAAATTATAATAGAGCATTCTAATTAAACTAAGCAATTAGAGAGTACCATTGCATAATTTACAATTATTGAAATAGTGAGCAATTCCGCAACAATTCCTAGTAACATTATACAAAGCTAACCTAATAGTCTATATAAATCTATTCGATCAATTTCATAGAAAAGATATATAAATTCTGTTTTAAGCTTGTTGTTCAAAATTGTGAAATTAAATAAATAGATTTATGAAGAAAACAAATTATATACCAAGAACATATGCTGATAATTACAACTAAATTTCAACAGAAATACACAAAAAACAATAAAGGGTAAAGAGACAAAACCGAAGCCTGCACGGAAGCAGTTTCCTTGAAACAGATTTCGCCGCCTCACGGGTCAAGTGCTTGAGGAAACCCGGCGTCTGTCTCCCAGGATACGACGGTCAAAACTAGCTACGGCAGAAGCACTATCTGTCTAGCTTAGCGAACAAAACAATGGCAGCACTCTCTCACAATAGGAACTATCTAGCAAACTGACTTGTAAAATGGAAGCAAAAATTTCTATATTGAAACTTGACAAGAGGGTCTCAATTTATACATGTATAGGGGAGAGAGGAAGAGCCTCCAGCCTTTAAGGCTAGTCATTAAAACACCAAGCATCCATAGCCCCTTTCCACAAAATGAAAAGTATGGATGCCCAAAGGATTCACACCCTTTAGCCAAGAAAAAAGATTTAAATACTCTTTAAAATCCTATTCATGAATCTAACATCATGAAGCAATTTCTTGGCAATTTCTTATTCAAAACCCAATGGTTTTTGGCTCACTTGGACCCAACACAAAAAATGGTTAGGACCCACTTTAATATTTAATTAAAGTCACCACACTTTAATATTAAATTAAAGTCCCCAAAAATCATTTTTCCAACATAATCAAGCCCAATTTTACGAGTAAATCGGAGATATCTTAAAACCCTTAGAATTTCTTTTCAGTGTTTTACTCCTGAATTACTCGTATATCTACTTAATTTACTTACTGCATAAGCTATATTAGGGTGAATGTAGTTCATCAAGTACATTAAGCTTCCAATAATTTAGGCATACTCTAATTGAGAAATACTTTCCTATACATTCTTAGAAAGAAACAAATTAACATGCATAGGTGTTCTAGCAAGATGATCATCATCTTTGTTGAATTTGTCAAGTATTTTCTCAATGTAATGTGATTGTGACAAATCATAACCTTCTGATATTTTGGTAATTTTCATACCAAGTATTACATCAGCAATCCCCATGTCTTTTATGTCAAAAAATTTATTCAACATTTTCTTAGTAGTTTTAATCATATCATTATTACTACTTATGATGAGCATATCATCCACATAAAAGACATACTATTACATAACCTTTGTTTGTATTTTTAATATAAACACATTTTTCACATTCATTAATTGTGAATCCATTTGACATCATTACTTTGTCAAATTTCTCATACCATTGCTTTGGCGCTTGTTTTAAACCATATAATGATTTAACCAATTTACACATTTTCTTTTCTTTTTTTGGAACATAAAATCCTTTTGGTTGTTCCATGTAAATTTCTTTATTTAACTCACCATTTAAGAAAGCTGTTTTCACATCCATTTGATGAATTTCTAGATTGTTCAAAGGTGTAATGGCAATTAGCATTCTAATGGATGTTATTCAAGTAACTGGTGAGTATGTGTTAAAGTAGTCAAGACCTTCTTTTTGTCTATAACCTTTGACCACAAGTCTTGCCTTATATTTGTTAATTAATACATCTTCTTTCATTTTTCTCTTGAAAATCCACTTATACCTAAGAGGTTTACTTAGTGGCAAATCCACCAATTCCCAAGTGTGATTTTGCAAGATGAATTAAACTTCACTATTTACAATCTCTTTCCATAAAGGAGTTTCAGGATTGGATATAGCTTCTTTGAAAGTTGAAGGCTCATTTTCTAACAAAAATTTTAAAAAATCTGGACCAAAAGATTTTGAGGTTCTAGCACATTTACTACGCTTGATTCATCTTCTTCATTTTGATCTATCTCTTACTCTTGTTCTTGATCTTGTTCTTGATCATGACTAGTAATAGCATAATAAGATCTTTTATGAGTACTAGTCTCTTGTCCAGTTTTATTAGGAAACACATGTTCAAAGAAAGATGCATTCTGAGATTCAATAATAGTATTTACATGCATTTTGGAATGTTCTGACTTATGAATCAAAAACCGATATGCATTACTATTTATGGCATAATCAATAAATATGCAATCAACAGTTTTAGGACCTACCTTAGCCTTTTTAGAACTAGGAATAGCCACTTTAGCCGAACACCTCCACACTTTTAAGTATTTGTAAGATAATACTCTCCCATGCCACAATTCATAAGGTATTTGATTCACTTTTTTTTGGGATACTTTATTAAGAATATAATTGGCAGAAAGTATTGCTTCTCCCCACAAGTTCTGAGATAATCCAGAACTTATTAACATGATATTCATCATTTCTTTTAAAGTCCTATTTTTCCTTTCAGCAATTCCATTTTGCTGAGGTGAGTAAGGAGCAGTAGTTTAATGAATTATTCCATGTTCTTTACAAAACTCATCAAAAGGTGATTCATATTCACCACCTTTATCACTTCATAGTTTTTTAATTTTCTTACCAAGTTGATTTTCAACTTCATTCTTATATTGAATGAAAGTTTCCAAAGCTTCATCCTTAGTTCGAATTAAATAAACATAACTATATCTAGTATAGTCATCTATGAAAGTGATGAAATATTTTTTTTTTCCACCTCTAGTTTGAATTGATTTAAAATCACAAATGTCACTATGAATTAATTCAAGTGGCTACGTACTTTGTTCAATTGAATGAAAAGGAGTTTTAGTTAATTTTACCTCAACACATATTTTACATTTATGATTTAAATCAATATTAAATTTAGGTAAACATTCCATATTAATTAATCTACGCAAAAATCCATAATTAACATGTCATAGTCTACCATGCCATAAATTTGAAGACTCAAGCAAGTAAGAAGAAGATGTATTAATATTAATAATAGAGGGTGCAACAGTCATTACATTTAGTTTAAAAAGGCCATAAGACTTGGAACCTTTTCCTACATACATCCCATTCTTAGTAAGTACACATTTATCACTCTCAAACACTAGCCTAAACCCATTTTTACTCAACAGATATCCGAAGACTAGATTCTTACAAATGTCCAGTACATGCAGCACATTGTTAAGAGTGAGTTCCTTTCCAGATATCATCTTTAGAATAATCTTTCCTTGTCCTTTAACTTTAGAAGTTGAGCAGTTGCCCATGAAAAGATGTTCACCATTGTCCACCATAGAATAGGATGTGAACATTTTTTTGTCAGCACAAATGTGGCGAGTGACCCCAGTGTCTACCCACCATTCTTTAGGATTTCTGACAAGGTTTGCTTCGGAAACAACTGTAGAAAGATTTATGTCATTTACACCATTGAAAATTTTGTCCACTTCGGTCATATTGACTTGAGCAGGCTTCTTACTTGATCTTCCTTTGCCTTTACGCTTGCTACGACAATCTTTGGCCCGATGTCTCTCTTTGTCACAGATGTAATTTATCATTGAACTTGTACTTTTAGTTCCCCCTCTTTTAGAGCCTTGTGTGGAACTTCCTCTAGAAAACTTTCGTTTCTTTGCTTTTGGAGCATGTTTCACACATTTGCCTTAGACTCCATGGGATGCTTACCAGCTCGCTTCTCAGAATTGCAGTTGTCCTCCTCAATTCTCAAACGAACAATCAATTCCTCCGAGGTCATTTCTTTGCACTTGTGTTTAAAGTAGTTCTTAAATTCCTTCAAGCCTTGTGGTAATTTTTCAATTAAGACAGCAACTTGAAAGGATTCACTGAGAGACATGCGTTCTGTATGAATGTCATGCAGAATGAGTTAGAGATCTTGAACTTGGCTAATCACAGTCTTAAAATCAACCATTACAAAGTCCAGAAATTTGCCTACTATGAATTTCTTCGAGCCAGCATCTTCTGTTTTATATTTTTTCTCCAAAGACTTCCAAAGTTCTTTTGCTGTCTTGATAGGGCTATAGACGTTGTACAATGTGCTATCAAGCCCGTTCAAAATGTAGTTTAGGCAAAGGAAATCAACATGTTTCTAGGCATCGACCGCAATAACCACTTGTCATCAGTTTCATCCTCGTTCAGAATAGGAGCATTCTCATGGAGGAACCGCATCAGGTTTAAAGTAATAAGATAGAACAGCATTTTCTGCTACCATCTTTTAAAATCAGTTCCTAAGAAATTCTCTGGCTTTTCACCGTGATTAACCGGTACAGTCACAACAGAAGGAGAGGTTGGCGCAATTAGCCACCATACCAGTACTTGTTTGAGCATTAGTTTCAGTAACCATGAATTTTAAATTATAAAACAAAATTATAATTAGAATTTTATACGACACAAAAAATTTAAACCATAAACACATAATTTTAATTTTGTAAAAATAAAAGAAACAAGAATTATAACTTTTATTTCCAATTAATTTGAAAAAAAAATTTATTTAAACAAATTAATTCACCACAAAAAAATATTTCACTTCAAAAATTAAAATACTGAAAACAGAATTTTAATTAATGAAAACTCAGAAATTATTTTTGAAAACCAAAATTAATTTCTGACCAACTGTACAAATAAATATTTTGAATTGTTAATTACTACTAGTTGTCAAAGAAAATAAATAGTATATTACTACTATTTTTCAAATAGTATATTACTACTATTTGTTTTTCCAACAAGAATATTATTTTGTATAAGCACAAAAAAATTTCTGCTAAAAGAAGAAAGGAAGAACAGGAAACAAATGAAAAATTCTGTATAAACATGAATAATTTGAATCTGTCTTAAGATTGTTGAAACAATCTTCTGTGTAAAATAAATAATGTGAAACAAATCAAACAAATAAAAAATAAATTACTTACATAATTTATTTACTGAAATGAGTAAGTACAAAATAGATCAAGTCGAGTGTGTGACACTATGTTCTTAAGACAGATTCGCCCCGCTTCGGTGCTTACAGATAAATAGCGTCTATCTCCTAAGATACAATAATCTAACACAGATTGTATTAGCACTAAAAACAATCTGTACGGCGAACAAAACCTATGTTATATACTCACAGAAATTTTCCTAAATTAATATGTAGAATATAATGCACGAAAGCAAAATGAGAGGCAAGCAAAGGAATTTCAGAATGTAGAAATCTGCTGGAATGGTCCAGTATTTGTAGGCAAGTGTTGACTGTTGGGAAAGACCCGAACATGTATGATTCAAACTTGAATAGGTTTGATTTCAATTTGAACAGATATGGTTTCAATTTGAATAGGTACAAACCTGTTTGAACCTACCGGACATTTAATTTGTCCGGTTTAACCTGTTTGGACTTACTGGAAATTGGACTGAAAAAAGGGCACTGTTTGGACAGGAAAATTTGACGCAAAAATTAAATTAATTTCGTTTAGAAATTTAAATAATTTTCTCACAAGAATTTGAAAAAATTCAAATAAATTTTGTCCAAAAAATTAATGTTAGGACCCAACCCATAACCCGGCTCGGACGGACGGTGGCGGCGCACGCGAGTGTAGTGGTTTGACCCAATGCTCACTTTGTCTATAAGCCCAACCCAAGATTCCCACCTAAAGCTTATATACCCACATAAGCTCACTTAAAGTTTCAATGTGGGACAACCATTTCAAAGAAACCCATATTTAACTCTTTAATTGTCCATTCCACAAACCCGAAAGCTACGTCAACTTCCCATTCACTCATAAATGGTTTTGACGAACCGTCTTTACCGTGTGACTTGCCATGCAGCAAAGAACACGTCACCTCTTTGGATCCACCTCAAAAGACATGTAGGCCCCACTCAAATTTGGGCTTAAAGTTGGCCCAAAATAAGCCTATAAAACCATAATTCCAACATGGTCCTCTATGCATTTGGACTTATTATCTTAGAATACACATTCTTAAAGGTGTATGTATTATATGCAAGTGTGATATCCAAAAATTCTCTCACATGGATTGTTTAAGAGATCCAACAAAGAGATGAGTTTGGCTCATAATCTGCAAAAATAAATATGGTTGATATCATCTAACCAAGATTGTTGGCTGAGAACACTCCGATGGTAAAGTCAGTTCTCATCTACGAAAGAGAGACCAAATAAAATGAAATGTGTAGTGTGTGGTGTAAGATGAGAATCATGCATACCTCTCTTCTTAGGGATGCTTTCTTTTTATAGAAATGAATGAGCTTGTCGTAGACACTTGCTTGATAGGCTTCCTTACTTAGGCTGGGCCCATTATTAGGACTTGTTTGGGTTAATACCAATAAGTTGGGATTTTTTAGATTATCACAATTGCTCTAAAACTTTCAATTTCTTCGGTAGAAAGAATGAAAGTTTTTATTGCCAAGTTAGTGGCATAAACAGATGTTAGATCTTTGATAAAAATAGCATCCTTGATAGAGAATGCCTAGTTGATATAGGTCTTACTCCCGAATCACCTTGTTGAGCTATGTTTTTCAAATAGATGTTAGGTCTCTTAATAAAGAACATATATAGCGACCCCGGTCTTTTTCTTTTAGATTGTTGTATCCGGACTTAAGTTCCGTGGATCCAGGCATTGTGTATTGTTGTTGTTGTCCTTTAATTCTTTATTTTTGAGTTATAGGATGTCTTTGGGCAGGTTTATTTCAGGTTGGTTGGGTTTATACACCAAGTGTTGCTGTCCAGGATTTTGGACCTTCGCTCGAGCGAGGAGTTGGTCGCTCGAGCGAGCTGTTGTTTTTGTCCTTCGCTCGAGCCAGGGTTTGGTCGCTCGAGCGAGAGTCTGCGTCTGGGCTTAGGACCTAAGAGATGTGTTTCTTGGCTCGAGCGAGCGAGGTGTATGTTTTCGTGTTCTTCGCTCGAGCGAGCATTTCGTCGCTCGAGCGAGCTTCTGGGTTGCAGACCTGAAGCATCGATTCGCTCGAGCGTGGATTTTTGTGTCTGGTCGCTCGAGCGAGCCTGTCCAGTTTAAATAGGCAGCAGCGGGATTTTAATCAGTTTTTCTATCTCTTTTTGTTTCCAAACCCTAGGTCCGACTCTTCTCTCTCCCTACACACCTTCTACCCTAGGTTTCATCTAGTTTTAGGGTGTATCTACCCTAGATCCTTTATTAAAAAGTTAGAGTGGGTCGAGGGCTTCAGTTTAATCTGAACAATTTGGGTTTTGGAGCACTTTGGAGCTTGGGTCATCATCTTCGTCTTCTCTTTTGGGTTATTTCTTCGAGGTAGGGATTTCCTACTCCAATGTATACGTTTTGTTCTAAGTTTTAGCAATTTAATATGTTGGGGGTAGTTTGGTAATTTTGGGAAAAACCCTAGTTGTTTTATTAAATTGAATTGTATGTTTAATTTAAGGAAAATTGGGGAAATTAGTTGAATTCATGAGATTGAGGAATTTATTGATTAAATGGGGTAGTTGATTTATTTAAATCATTCGCCTATTGAATTGTTGATTTATTTATTTCCAGTCTAGAAATAACTGTTTTGGGCTATCGGTGGAGGATAGTCATGATTGTTGTAGACATTGCATGTGGATTAGGGATAACTGAAACTAATCACATTGGTTAAGTCATTAATGTTGACTGTTGAATTAATACGGACATTATGTGTATTGATTGTGAGATGTATATGTTATGTGTTTTACATACATGTATTAGTTGAGCATTGCATATGCATATTGTGTGGGAGGAGATAAGGGGATGTACTCCACGGTTAGGGGAAGATAGGGGATGGACCTCTTAACCGGATTTTGTTTGGGAGGAGATAGGGGATGGACTCCATTAGCATCACTATTATGTGTGCTTATTTATATTGAAGTGTTTTTGCATGTTATTGATACAACACTAAAATGTGTATCATATTTGAAGTATGGAAGTGTTTTGATATGAGCCTATGTCTCATTTGTTTTGTTGATATTGGAAGTATGTGAATATGATATATAGTTCACTGTTGTAGTTTGGCCAGGTTCTGGCCAGGTTCTGAGCCATGTTGATAATAATGGAAAGTTGAATAAATAATGAAAAGTGAATGTGATGTTTAGTGTTAACCATCTATTGAATGCTAGGGCTTTATTCAATGCTTATATTTGGTTTAGTATTTTTCTACTGGGCTGTGGCTCACCCTTTATGGGAACATCATTTTCAGGTTCAGGTGATAAGCTACCTCCAAGGACTTAGCTTGGAAGGATTTGGACTTTGACGCTTTGTCTTTAGTTATCTGTTTTTATTTGAATTACATGTAAACATTCAAGCCTAGGGCTTTATTTGTATTTGAGTTAGAACTCATAATTTTGTGTCCAAGTGTTGGCTTGGCAAGATGTAAGCCCGTAGAGCATTTATTATGATGTTACATGTAATGTTTCCATTTCGTAAAACTCTGATGAATGAGATAATGCAATGTTTTCTTTTAATAATGCAAGTCATTGTTATATGTATATTAGGTTAATTTTGTGGGCGTTACAACATATTTGATAAATGAATAAAATAAATGAATGAATGAATGTATGTATGTCTAGAAAATTAGGGCTTTGCTATTGAATGCCTAGGCGTGCTAGGGCTTTGTTGCTCGAACGCCTAGCATGACTAAGACTTACATCTAATTGCCTAGCGAGGTAGGCTTTAGTGTTCAATGCCTAGCTTGACTAGGACTTACTCAACTTCAATTTGCCTAGTGAGGCAAGGCTTTTGGAGAACTGTGCCGAGCACAATCAAATGGAGAACTATGTTAAGCATAGGCAAATGAAGAATTGTTGGAAACGTGATTTCATCGTCATTGTTGAATGAAGTGTGGACGGGCCACTAACCTGCTTTGCATGGTTGGGTGCCAAATAATGCAACCCTTAAAGAGCAAATATTTCAATTAATCTAATCATAGTCGATTTAGTAACTTCAACCAATTATGGGAATCAATATAAGAATGTCACATCAACAAACATGAGGGAGTCATGTGTACATGTGCTTCTTATTTTGTAAAGAAAATGACACAATTTGAAGTATTTATGTAAATGAGATATAAAAAATAAAAAATAAAAAAATGACTTGCAGCTATCATTCTTGTGATTAAGAAAAAATGATTAAATCTTAGCATGAGACAATGCTTAGTTAAATATAAGAATTTAGAAAATTTGTGATTGCAAAAAATAAATTAATATGGAAAGAGTGTACTAGAGCTGATGGTTGATTGTGTTGTTTGCATATAAGATGGTGGCATCACATTATCTAGCAGTTGATAATGGGCCCTTGGACAACATGTGGCTCTTGAGCTATGTATTGTAAATTATTCTATGGTGTCAAGTTGAATTTAATGTAGGAGTCCAATCAGTGATTAAGTTCAAATTGAATTGGGCTTTGTGATTATGCCTTATTCTTTCATGGCAAACTTAAAAAGAAAATTAAAAAATTGTCATCCATCAACAGTTCTGATTGGCCATAAAGCATTAAGAAATGAGCATTGCCCTGTTGTACGGAATTGTTGAGGAGTTTTCTGAGTTAAAACTGAGATGTCAGTGTTATGTTGAGGAGCAAGCCAAACTCACAGCTAGCTTTTGAGAAACTTGAAAGTCATGAAACATCACTAGGACGATGTAAATATTTGTTGTGCAACGATTTTGCCTAAATAAATTATGACTAGTAAAATTTCACTCGTACTTAGGCTAACAAGTTGCTAAGCTGCAAAATTTTGTGACGATGTTATTGAGATGAATTCAACTTGAGTGCCACGCTTCAGTTCTACCAAGGAGAGGACGGTATTGCCGAGCAACTCTTACTAAAAAATAATCATTTAGAGAGAGAAAATGTAAACTGAGCTTTAGGTCTTGTTGCAAGCTAGGGAGTGAATGTTGAGTTTAAGATTTTGATGCATTGTTTGACGAATCTGTGACAATTGGAATGCAGATGGAAATCCCAAAAGTCATTTAATTGTGATACAATTGTCGGAGTAATGGAAACGACCATGCAAGGATGTGTCGAACGACCATCAAATGCAAAGTTGATGCTTCTATTGTTGCAAGGAGGATGGACAAGAACCAATTAGCTAAGATATCTTGGTGAGGTGGAAGTTGAGAGGTGCAAATGTAGTATCTCTACTAAGCTTTATAGATGTGATTTGGTTCTTTCATATTGCCAAGTAAGAATAGTCGCGAAGGCCAAATTGTGAGTTTAGTCTTGTGATTGCTGCATAAAGATTCGCAATAGTAGTACTCGACAAGCTCGCAACAATTATTTGTCAATGACTTTGTTTTGTGAAATGGTGTAACAACCCTGATCCGTAATTAAGTACTAATCCGTAATTTAGAATGTTAACAAGTGTTTAAAAGGGAATTATGTGCTAATTGTGTATTTTATATGCTATTTGGCTTTTTATCTATTATTCATAGAATTATCTGTTATGATTTCTGCTTTGAGTCCGAAATTGATAGCCTAAATGCTTTCAGAAACCGAATTTGAGTACATGGAGTGACTAATTGGAATATTTGAAAACATATGAGAAGTTTTGTTAAAAATTGATTCAGTTCAGTAAAATCACATGTGATTAAATTGAGTCTTAATTAGAACGGTTTGGGGTTAATTGAGTCATGTGCTAACCATGATTAATTAAGGTTACTTGTGTTTAATAAGATGATGCATGATTTATGCCTAATCTACTCCTATTCATGATTCAAGATGTGATTAAGGGCTGGTTTGGCTTATCCTATATAAGCCAAAAAGCCAAAAAGTTACTCCAAAATCCAAAAAGATATCACTATTCACCCAAAAAAAAATTTAAAAAATCATTTTTTTTCAAAAAAAGGACACACCGAATTGATTGGGTGTGCAGCCGCTGTGTGCGGCAGTGGCTCCAAAAGAAATGATTGGGTGTGATTTTTACACACACCGTTGTTCGTCCCATGGGGGCCATCACGGGTCCTGTTTTGATAATCTGAACCGTTCAATGTGTAGAAATCGTCGAGTACTATATGTCTGCAAAAAATCACATTGATCGGATATCGATAACTATATGATCAAATCAGTTATGTACAACAAATGGATGGTGTTATAATTAATGATTGAAAAATAAATAAATCTAATCAGATAGCTATCGATATCCGATTAACGTGATTTTTTATAGGTATATAGTGTTCGACGAGTTACACACATTCAACGGTTCAGATTATTAAAATGGGATCCGTGATGACCCCCACGGGCCAAACAAAACCGTCAAGTGCTTTGTACAAAAATTAGCCAATAATTTCCAACTCAAATTCACTCAGCCAGTTGTACAGCCGGTTGTACGGCTGGGGCCCACTCCTCTCTAATCATCTCTTACACACTTTTTTTATATAATTTTTTAATACACATTTTTCCATAAAAAGTCAAAAAGTTAACCCAAACCTCCATATTTTTTTTTTTTGTCTTTTTTAGTCCAAAAAGACAAAAAGTGCACTTTTTTAAGACACCCCAAACCAGCCCTAAGTGTATGATATGCTAAGGCATGTGATGGTGTTGAGTGTAGAGGATAAATTCTTATGGGTGTGTTGGAGTAGTGCATGTATGTGCACGTGTTATTCATTCTAAATGTGAGATTGTGTGTGTGTTGTGTATATCTGCTGAGATATAAGGGAATGTAGGCAACATTCCTCTTGTTCTTTCTACTTCTTTGAGCAGAGAGTTCATCTTAGAGAGAGAGAGAGTGAGGGAGATAGTTCACTCTAAAGAGAGAAAGCTCTACATTTGTGTGGTTTGAAGGAGAAGAAGAGAGCTAAGGGAAGTCCATCTCTTATTGTTTGAAATCAAGCTCTAGGTAAGAGTCTTGAGCATATTTTCCATAGTTAACTTCCATGCATAAGGATTTCAACATATCTTTGAACCAATTTTATGAAATTAGTAAGAGAAATGGGTCTTTGAGCTTGTAGATGACTTGCATGTGCATTCTTGGAGATTAACCATTAGTTCCATCATTTTAAGTTTGAGTTTTGAAGCCATTGCAAGCATGTGAGTTCATATCTTGCATAATGTTTTGGAAATTCATAGATTCATAACAACCATTTGCATGTTTTGAAGAAATCATGAAAATAGTTGAAAATCTTACACGCAAGGGCCTTTGACTTAAAATTTGGTAAATTCATGAGTTTGAGCAAAAGAGTTTGTGAAAATCATATGTTCAAGTTTTTGGGTACGTTTTCCAAGTTTTTGAAAAAGCCATGCATGAGTTAGCCATTGAAATTGCATTTGGAAGCTCAAAACTCTGTTTTTGAAAACATAGAATTTCACAATCCGCTCGAGCGGAGAATACGAGCTCTCGGCATTTTTTCAGTCATGAGCGCCCCACTCGAGCGACCAAAGTCACGCTCGAGCGAACCCTTTGAATTTTGGCTGACCGCTCGAGCATGGGAATTGCGGCTCGAGCGTAGATTGAGACCAACCAGTACTTTTTTATACAGGCCGGTCCGCTCGAGCGACCAAAGTCACGCTCGAGCGACCAGGCCATTTTCAGTGCATTTTGACAAGTTGTTATGCATTTCATTTCCATCAATTTCTGAGCATTTGTAGACATGCATTATGAGTTATTGAAGAGTCATGAGTTAAGAAACGGTATATGTAAAGTGAATTAGAAAAATACGAGATAAATCCGAGAATTGATTCACGTGTACAAGTTTTAAGTATGGACTGAATAAGAAAGCTAAGCCATAACGGCCATGTGATCACGTGTAATGATAAGATGTGTTTCTGTTATGTGCATCTGTGTTTGCAGGTCAACGTCCAAAGATTGATTGACCGTTTATAAGAATTACTGTGAGTAACGTTATTGTAAAGATATATTCATATGAATTATGTTCTAAATGTGATTTGATAAGTTATGATTTTAAAATGATATTTGTTTACGTGAACGAATATCCTATGTTTGAAATCTATCATGGCATCCATAGATAGTCCCAAGTCATGGGAGACGGCATATTAATGCGGGTCCATGACATATATATGATTACAAGATCTCGTTAGCCACTTCATTGTGATGATACGTGTTTAATCGGTATCCGGAACCAATTACTCTAGTCGGAAGACGATATGTGATGTGTTCTATGGGATGTACCATTATTATGTTTAGATATAAGAATGATTATGCTATGATCTGTATTATGATTAAGAAATGTTCAGAATTCGTTCATTTATCCCTTTACCTTAATGTTATTCACTGGATTTTAGCTAACTGTGTGTATATATATGTATAGGTGGGCATTTAGGAGATTGAGCTTGAAGGCTTTTGTTTGGATCTGCGTTCTGTTGTCAACCAACCATTGCGCCTCACGTGAAGGTTCCTGAAGTGTCACGTATATTGAGTTTCTGGTTGTTTATGTATATCAGTTTTTGTTTGTTTTGTTGGCTGTACTTAAGATGCTATTATGTGTGTGGGTATAATGTAAGAATGACTATTGGTTATGCGTACAAAGTTTTAAATATTCTGTTTCATATAAGTCTGCACAGCTCATTAGACAACTATATTTGTGTATTTGCTTCCGCTAGCCTCCTTAATTTTGTTAATCAGTTCAGAGGCCTTCGGTAATCCAAGGATTACTGACCGGTTATGATGTTGAACCTATAGAGACGGGTTTGGGTCATGAAAAATGGGCAGTTCGAACCATGTTTTGATGCTCTCCGTCAGTAACTTATCTTAATCTTGGAGTTGTCAAGCACTTTTCTAGAGAGAGAAAGTGAAGACTCAATTGTCAATCTTTGAGCTGCATGTTGTTCTCGAGCTGTTGCATACGGACGATGGCGTTATTGAACTGAAGTTGAGGCGAGTTGGCCATTTGGTTATTTGTTGTTAAGATGCAACGCCTATAATGTTTGTGGTGTTGCTTAGATAACATGAGTGTTCGATGTGTGTTTTGGAAGAGAGTTGTTGAGTTTTCGATTGCTGAAACAGTTTCCAAATAAGAAGCTCTTCGGTTTTGTTTCAAAAAACTAATTTACTATTTTATTTGTCAGGGTTTAGTGTTGGTGATGATTGATTCTAGCTTCCATGCTAGCCAAGAAGGCGTCGAGCCTGGTCAATGTGGCCAATTACATTTCTAGAAAAATGGGTCTTGGTGGATGACGACATTGCTGAGTGACATGAGTGGCTTCGTCAACAAACATTGTTAGATGTGGTGAAATGGATGGAATGAGCAAGTTCTTAAGCTTTGCATGTGCTCGGCGGTGCTTATTTCCGATCCATCATTGATGTCAAACGAATTTTATTCTAGAGAGAGAAAATAAATGAATGATAGTTGGCCCAAGCATTATTGCATGTTACGTCATTGCATGAATTTCTTGGTCCTGGCCGCATGATTGTGAACTTCCTTACTCTTGGTCGGCAATTTTTATGTGTTTCTTTATAATGGTGACAACAAGGGCTTGTGCCCATATGTTTGTTCCTCTTTAGCTTAAGATGCTGAATTGAACTTGTTTTGATCATGAGTGACCCATCGAGTTTCATCTTGTATTGGGGCGCTATATGGTAGTAACGATTCAGCAAAAGTTATTGAACTCACCTAGTTAATAATTGCAGAGAATTTGGACGATGCCACTCGGCTCTATTTGCTACATTGGAAGATGATGTGTTCGGCATGCTTAAAGTCGTGAGTTAATTTTGAAATGTCGAAATGATGCTGAGAAAAATGTACACAATTGCACTTGCTTAAGAGAATCACTATTGCCGACAAGCTTGTTGACGAGGGTGTGGTATCGAGCATTAGTTGGGTCATACGGTGCGTTTCCAGCAAATTGTAGATACTCATCTAAGAGATGAGCTTGAGTGTTTCGATTGAGTTTCGTTCGACCATTTGTCAATGGATGAATTTGGTATGAGAGAAGGTTTGGACCATGTTTTGGTACATTCCATCGGCAACTCTCTTGGTTTGTTTTGCTTGTTGCATGCGGAAAGTGGTGCTGCTACAAGGGTGGTTAATGCATCGCCGAGTAGAGCGAAATGGTGACCAGCAAACCGTGATTGCATGAGCATGTCTTGTTTGTTGAGGTGGAGTTGATGCTTTGCTTCCCTTGGTTGGCAACAGATATTGACTGATCGTGGTGCAATCTTTTTGTCGTGTGATGTTACTAAGAAGTTTTCTATAGACAGAAAATATAGGCCCAAACTTTTGGTCTCGACAACTTTGCTTGTACTTTGGCTTTACAATAATATTTATAGAGAGAGAAAATCAAGACCCAGATCTACAAATTTCGTTTTATTATTGTAATTTTTTCTATCAAGATTGATAATCATGGAATTTGTAAGCACAAATATATGTATATATAAACTTATCAATAAGAACCAACTTTAAAGTAATTGTAAAATAACCTTAGTCAGAAAGAAAAAAGGTAAATATATCCAACCGTGGATCCTGCTTTTAGAGAATAGATTAGTTATATCAATCTTGCACGATCTATGTTAATGTAAGCTGGACAACAATTAAAGTTTGAAGTTGCAAAAAACAAGATCACTAATCTTGATACTTCGATCATTAAAGTGTTGTTGGATTTGTACTTACAGTAATACGTTTGTTATTTTTTTCGTTGAACACTTTCGGTCTTTCCCACAGACCTTTGTTCTTCCTTTAGGAAAAGGCCTTGTGCTAATATGAAGGAGTTAGTCAACTTATGTAGGGCAGTGTGGTTTTCGCACGAAGCAATGTGGGATGGACAACCATTGGGCTCCCACATAGGTCCCCAGTTAACTGGCTTCTTGAGAAAGCAGTTTCCACAGACGGTGCCAAATGAAGCAGCCAACCCCCCATTAGCATAATATTATCCGCTTTGGGCGTACCCTCACGGCTTTGTTCTTCTCTTAGGAAAATGCCCTCTCCTAATTTGAAGGAGTTAGTCAACTTATGTAGTGGAGTGTGGTTTCCTCATGGAGCGATGTGGGATGGACACCCATTGGGCTCCCACATAGGTCCCTAGTTGACTAGCTTCCTGAGAAGGGAGTTCCCACAGATGGTGCCAAATGAAGCAGTCAACCCCCTATTAGCACAATATTGTCCGCTTTGGGTGTACCCTCATGGCTTTGTTCTTCTCTTAGGAAAAGGCCTTGTGCTAATTTGAAGGAGTTAGTCAACTTATGTAGTGGAGTGTGGTTTCCTCACAGAGCGATGTGGGATGGACATCCATTGGGCTCCCACATAGGTCTCCAATTGACTAGTTTCTTGATAAGGGAGTTCTCACAGATGGCGCCAAATGAAGTAGCTAACCCCCCATTAGCACAATATTGTCTGCTTCAAGCATACCCGTACGGCTTTGTTCTTCCCTTAGGAAAAGGTATTGTGCTAATTTGAAGGAGTTAGTCAACTTATGTGGTGGAGTGTGGTTTCCTCACGGAGCGATGTGGGATGGACACACAATGGGCTCCCACATAGGTCTCCAGTTGACTGGCTTCTTAAGAAGGGAGTTCCCACAGACGGCGCCAGCCAACCCCCATTCCATTAGCATAATATTGTCTGCTTTGGGCATACCCTTACAGCTTTGTTCTTCCCTTAGGAAAATGTCTTGTGCTAATTTGAAAGAGTTAGTCAACTTATGTAGTGGAGTGTGAACGGAATTGCCGAACGGGATTGCTGAACGGGGACACTCCGTTGGTAAAGTTATTTCTCATCTATGAAAGAGAGACCAAATAAAATGGAATGTGTAATGTGTGGTGCAAGGTGGGAATCAGGTAGACCTATTTTCTCAAGGATGCTTTCATTTTATAGAGATGAATGAGCTTGTCCTAGACGCTTGTTTGATAGGCTTCCTTACTCAGTTGGGCTCATTATTAGGACTTGTTTGGTTTAACCCTAATAAGTTGGGATGTTTTTGGGTGACACCACAAATATTATAACTAAATCACTTTTAATCATAACTAACAAAAACATAATAGTCATAACCAAATATCACATAAGGTATAACCAAAAACCTTTTCGATTATAACCAAAATAATAATCACAACGAGTTATAACAAAATCATAACTTACACCACAATAAGTTATAACCAAACATCACAAAAGTTATAACTAGGCATATGTTTGACATCCCGAAATAGGGTGTGTATTATAGAATTTCCACTAATGACTTTTTGAATGAAATATTTATAATCAAATCATTTGGTTTTATAAATATATATATTGCTTAAAACTCATAATTTAGACTCTTAAATCCACCTACATTGATGACTCATGAGGTAATAGAGTTGAGCTTTATATATGATTGATTGTGTGACCAATTAACACTTAACACTATCATGCCCAGGGCTGCGAATGAACAGAATCGTTCATGAACAAACTCGAGCTCGGCTCAATAAGGGCTTATTCAAACTCGATTCGTTAAATTTTTATTGCATTCGAGCTCGAGCTCGAGCTCGAGCTTGTTAAATTCTTAATAAATAAGTTTAAATGTACTAAAACTCAACTCATTAGCTCGACTCATTAGTTGAGACGTTTAATATTTATTTAAATAATATAATAAATATGTTATTTATATATTAACTAGTGTAATAATATGTATATATGATAGGATGAATATGTTATTTTTAAATTTAACTAATGTAAATGTAAATAATAGCTAACTATAAATAATACATTTATATAATAGTAGTAGTAGATATTATTATTTTGGTAAGATATTGACTTTTCTTTAATATGTTTTTATATATAATTGTATAATCAAAATTTTGATTGTAACTTTAATCTCCTACGCAAGTATGAATTTATAATTTCTTTGGCTTTTTAAGGTTAATGAATAGGCTTGAGCTTGAGTCAAGCTTATGCCAACTCGGTTCGAGCTCAGTTCATTAAATTTATATTAAGCTCAAGTTCGAGGTTGAACTCGTTAAAATCTTAATAAACAAACTCAAACATAATAAAACTCGGTTCAACTTATTTACAGCCCTCATTATTATGAATCAAATTGTGAAAACCATAAAAGTTTCAAATATTTAATATATATATATATGTGTGTGTGTGTGTGTGTGTGTGTGTGTGTAAACACTAAAATTTTGAAATGGTTCAATCACCGTTCAATTTATCAAGGCAAATTAAATTATTTTGATTGATCAAAATCATAATAGTCAAAATATTTAAAGTAATGTGGGTCCTATCAAAATTATGGAAGTCGCCATTTAAATAATGGGCCATGCCTAAATTAAATTGTTAATCCATCTTGACAATTGGGTCAAGTGGTTGGGTCAGGCCAAAGATGTGGGTCCCACAATAAAACTTGTCAAAATCTCCCAATAAATAAAGAATTGTAGAATATCTAAAATCAAATTTAAAATCAAAATCAAATCATTTCCATAAAATATGAGACAAATTTCTCTAATTTTGAAAATTAAAATCAATTAAATATTGATTGATGAGGGTTTCCAAAAATAAGCACCCCATCTTTTGAGCCTACAAATAGAGGCTCTCATTCATGGAAAAAGGGGAGATTCTTGACTGAAAACTCTACAGAAGTTCTGGAGTATTCATCACAAGCCTTCAAGTTTTCAAGCATTTTCAAGAGGCATAGAAGATCATCAAGCACATCGACGATGTATGGCATCTCCTATGTGTTCAAGAATCAAGCCCCGCCAAAAGAGCAATTCGTTGTTTGTTCAAGATCAAACCATTTAAGTTCTCAATCAAGTTTCATTCCTCAAGTTTCTTTGTGTGAAGACTTGAAGAAAGTCATTAACTCGTTCGATTCAACAATAAGCTTCTACAATCATTGGATTGCAACTATATAAGGAGATTGACTCAGAGGATCACCATTGTAATTGGTGTAACCCACAAAGAATTGTACCAATTTTTATTCAAATTAATAAAATTTATTATTTGTGTATTTATTTCCTGTCTTAAGTGTTGTACACAAAATTAATGTTTACAATATGCATCACAAATTGTGGGGATATATTTTCTGAGTACCAACACGTGGCAAGGTGACGCCGACGTGTCAGCTGAGGTGCCACGTGTCCTGGTCGTGACATCGAGGTGATCTCGGCAAGGTCGAGGTTATCTCCGAAGATATCGGAATCCGAGATAAGTGGATAAGGGACAAGAGTCTTAGAATGAAAAGGGAACTCAACCTGGATGAGGGACAAGAGTCCTAGAATGAGAGAAGACTTCAGTTTATATTAAGATAAGACTCTTAGAGAGTTTATCCTAATCTTACTGGAAGTCCAAGATTAGCAGTAATCCTGAGTCCATAGAAGTTAGGCTTCTATTGGGACTAGGTTTATGTTGGCTATAAAAGAGAGGCACCCCCATGGGTTTAAGGTATGGCTTTTATGCTCTGAATAATGAATTAAGCACTATTAATTATCTTTGAGAGATATACTGATTTGATCGTCGGAGTGCCCCCGGGTGGACGAACCACCGCCGGAATCTTCTCTTTTTGTTGCAGGTCAGCCAGGTGTCATCTATTCTGCCAGTACTCTCCAGCTGATTACTGAGTTGGCAGTGTGGTCGGAAATTGACACACACAATTTGGCGTCGTCTGTGGGAAAGAAAGAAGAATAGATGGTCAATGAAAGAAAGAAGAATAGATGGCCAATGACGGACAGAAGGATCAGACTTGAGACAACGCTCCTGCTGGGAATGGGAGACCTATCAACCTCGACGTTGAAGGGGACAACCGCAACATAGAAACTCGTGACCAGAGTCACGGAGTGAAAGACGCCGGCCAGGAAGGTGACGCACCAAAGACAACAGATCGAAGCGGATACTACAACAAAGATGACCTCCAGGTATGAAAGGATAGATACCTACGGAGGAACGAAGACCCTTCCAGAAGGGATGCAAAGACAGAGGGCATGAGCGCTCCCAAGGAGATAACATTCAAGTATAGAAGAACTCATCCTGAGTGAGCAGATCCCAGATTCCAGATCCTGGATCCCGGATCCGAGAAGACATGATCTCAGCCTAGACAAGTAGGCCCGAGAAGACGAGAGCTTAGCCTAAGTGAGCAGATCCCGAATCCTAGAAGACATGATTTCGGCCTAGATGAGTAGGTCCGAGAAGAGAAGAGCCCAACTTGAGTGAGCAGATCCAAGATTCTAGCAGACAAGATCTCGGCACTTAAGTCCGAAAAGAGAAGAGCTCAGTGAGCAAATCTCATATCCTAGAAGATAAAAAAGAAAACACACAAGGTTGGACTGTAGTTAGCCAGGTTGAAGACCTTTTATAAGGTTCGCAAATGAGTATGTGGAAGCCATGCAGAGGGCAGAGAGAAGAAGAATATGTTTACCACTTGTTGAAATTTGTAGCAATTTACAAGTTGGTTAAACCGATATGATGTTTACCACTTGTTGAAATTTGTAGCAATTTACAAGTTGGTTAAACCGAGATGATGTTTACCACTTGTTGAAATTATATGTGAATTTACAAGTTGGTTAAATCGATATGATGTTTACCACTTGTTGAAATTTGTAGCAATTTACAAGTTGGTTAAACCGATATGATGTTTACCACTTGTTGAAATTTGTAGCAATTTACAAGTTGGTTAAACCGATATGATGTTTACCACTTGTTGAAATTTGTAGCAATTTACAAGTTGGTTAAACCGAGATGATATTTACCACTTGTTAAAATTTGTAGCAATTTACAAGTTGGTTAAACCGATATAATATTTACCACTTGTTGAAATTTGTAGCAATTTACAAGTTGGTTAAACCGAGATGATGTTTACCACTTGTTGAAATTTGTAGCAATTTACAAGTTGGTTAAACCGATATGATGTTTACCACTTGTTGAAATTTGTAGCAATTTACAAGTTGGTTAAACCGAGATGATGTTTAACACTTGTTGAAATTCTGTGTGAATTTACAAGTTGAAGTTAAACCGAGGTCATGTTTAACACTTGTTGAAATTCTGTGTGAATTTACAAGTTGAAGTTAAACCGAGATGATGTTTAACACTTGTTGAAATTCTGTGTGAATTTACAAGTTGAAGTTAAACCGATGTGATATTTAACACTTGTTGAAATTCTGTGTAAATTTACAAGTTGAAGTTAAACAGAGGTCGTATCGAAAGAAGATTGGTTTAAACACTTGTTGAAATTCTGTATGAATTTACAAGTTATAGTTAAACTGAGGTTATGATAAAGGAAGATGGTTTAACACTTGTTGAAATTTTGAGAAAAATTTACAAGCTGAAGTTAAGCCGATGTTATGATAAAGGATGATGGTTAAACACTTGTTGAAATTTTTGAGAAAAATTTACAAGTTAAAATCAAGCTCAAGCAATATCTGCGTACTTGCCGAGACTACCAGGCTATCAAAACTTGAAGTATGGAAAACTGAAGTCTTGATAGAAGACATTGAGAAAGTGACAAGTCCTAAGCAACACTTGTGAAAATATTTGTTACAATATTTTCAAGTGTTAGGACAAGGCCGACATGAGCAAGATTAGAAGTTGTGACAGAGGTATTTTACCCGAAGAGATTGCACAGTCAAGGTGTACTTTGAAGACATGCAAATTATTCTAAGTATAGAATCATACAAGAGCAGAAAAAAGAAGACATACATTCAAAGAAGAAATCAGAGAAATGCATTTAAAGAAGAAAGAAGGCACTTCGGCCTGAATATTGAAAAATAAATTATTCAGACTACAAAAATGGCACGTCGGTCGGATTAAAAGCATACAAAGAAGGACAAAATACAAGGTACAAGGTACAAGGAGTAAAAGAAGGAAACAAAACTACTCGGCATCAATGGCAGGATATAAAAGACAGTTGGAAAGACTTCTCAGCAGCCTTCTCGGCCTCGAGCTCAGCATCGATCTCCCGAAGAGTTTGATCAAAGCTCTTCTCGGCGATTGGTACTTCGGAGTTTGAAGGCAAGGATTGAAAGCAAGAATCTGGAAAAAGACACAGAAAACAGAAACACGAATGTAATTCGTAATCAAGAATGGTGATGAAGCTATCAGGAAATCAAGACAAAAAGATTGCACAGGTGTGTCAAGCCAAGAACAGTGGCAGAAATCAACAGATGTGTGAACAGTGTGTATTTAAGAAGATGATTTGGAAACAACGGGTAAAATAGCAATGGTGATTAACAATGAAGCAGAGCTTCTTGGAAAGCAACAAGAAATAAAATCAGGAGGAACAGTGGCTTACCAGAAAGAGGGAAGCCGGAATGAGAATTGCCAAAGTCTGACGACAATGACAGAATGACGTAAGCTTCACCGGAGGAGAGGAACGAAAACAGTTGCAGAGCTTGAAAGCTTGGAACAATGACGGATTTAAGCAAAAGAGCTAGAAAGAGAAAAAGCTAGAGGATTGAATGAAAAAAGAGAAAAATCAGAGTCAAGAAGACGACAAAGTTCAAGAATAAAGCCAAGTGCACAGGTACTAAGTAAGTATGTGAAGAACAAGAAAGTAATGACCCAGACACGATGCTAGCAACAGAGAGCGGATATGGCAAGAACAGTGCCAGGCATTCAAACAATTCAAAACTTGAAAACAGACGAAAATAGAAGACAACAAAGGGCAAGTAAACGGATTCAGAAGAGTTATGAAAGATTGAGCTTAATAAAAGAGTTTATGAACCTACCAAGAGAAATGAACGCCGATATGAAGATCGCCGGAGTCAAATAGATGACTGGAAGTCGGGAACCCATCAAAGAATGTGAGTGGAGCAGTTGCAAAGCTCTTGGAGTTTACGAATTAATGGAACAAGAACCTCGGCTAGGAGGTGTGATCTCGAGCAGCTTGGAAAGCATAAAGCTTGATACTTGACAGAAGTGGACAGTAAAGTCCAGGGAACTTTGAGGTTGGCGAGTTTGATCTCGAACAGAGGGGCACAGATGAACGAACAGTGTAGGTTCTATCACCTCAGAATGCCGAGATAATAGAACCTAGGGGATAATTGTGGGGATATATTTTCTGAGTACCAACACGTGGCAAGGTGACACCGACGTGTCAGCCGAGGTGCCACGTGTCCTGGTCGTGACGCCGAGGTGATCTCGGCAAGGCCGAGGTTATCTCCGAAGATATCGAAATCCGAGATAAGTGGATAAGGGACAAGAGTCCTAGAATGAAAAGGGAACTCAACCTGGATGAGGGACAAGAGTCCTAGAATGAGAGAAGACTTCAGTTTGTATTAAGATAATTTATCCTAATCTTACTGGAAGTCCAAGATTAACAGTAATCCTGAGTCCATAGAAGTTAGGCTTCTATTGGGACTAGGTTTATGTTGGCTATAAAAGAGAGGCACCCCCATGGGTCTAAGGTATGCTTTTTATGCTCTGAATAATGAGTTAAGCACTATTGATTATCCTTGAGAGATATACTGACTTGATCGTCGGAGTGCCCCCGGGTGGACGAACCACCGCTGGAATCTTCTCTTTTTGTTGCAGGTCAGCCAGGTGTCATCTATTCTGCCAGTACTCTCTAGCTGATTACTGAGTTGGCAGCGTGGTCGGAAATTGACACACACACAAATATATATATACAGAACTAAATTTTCTAAATTTGAATCTTTTTTTTTTTTTTTTTGAGAAACATGAAAAACAATTATATTAAAATAAAACAAACAACATATAAATGTAAATAAAAACAACAAGACCTTAAATAGTCAAACAAATAACTAAACAACAAAAATAAAATCAACAAAAAATCAGTAACGACTCAAGAAAAATTATCGATTTTCTCACAAATTATCGATTTTCTCATAAATATAATTTAGAAAGTTAGATTTGCATTAAACCAAGCAAGATTTGTATCAATACTTACCGTTGCCGATGACATCGTTCCCCTTGTCGCTGTCTAATTTCGTCATCGCCATTGCCATACTTCAAATATACTATTAGAAGTTAGAATTGAAGACAAATAATGCTCACACCTTTGTCGCTGTCTAATTTCGTCATCGCCGTTGCCATACTTCAAATATAATATCAGGGAGTTTTCTTAGGTGTGCAACCCACAAAAGGTGTAAGTGGGTTGCACACCATGTGCCACTCACACAAAAGGTGTAAGTGTAAGGTGTAAGTGTAAGGTGTAAGGTGTAAGTGGAAGGTATAAATAAAATGTATAAGTTGCACACCATGTGCCACTTACACAAAAGGTGTAAGTGCAAGGTAAAAAAGGTATAAATGTAAAGTGTAAGTGAACACAAAAAGGTGTAAGGTGTAAGTTGCACACTATAGCATTACCCTAATATCAGAAGTTAGAATTGAAGACTCACAATAATAGGAGAGAAGGTTTGAAGGAAAAGGTACCGTTGTGACTATTGAATCTATGCATGGGCATTGAGACAAGCAGCCGCTTGAAAAGACAAATAATTTAAATAAAAAAAAAAAATCTATTTTGTGGTGTCGTTTGGAGATTTATTTTTATACTTGTTTTCACCTTTAAGATCTTTGCAACATGGTTCAAGGCTGGCACATTGCAATTGCAATCATATTTAAGGTACCCAAAAAAAAAAAAAAATGAAAAATGAAAAAAAAATCAGAGAATTAATTAATGGGTCATTATAGAATAATAATTTAAAAATCTACAAATCAATAATGAAAGCCAGGTACTGAGGAAAGCAAAGTCATCACTGACTCTTATGGCGCTTTTTTGATGCCATCAAGTTGAATCGATTCGAAGATAATAATAGTATAATAATTATCTGGGAAGTTATAAAAAAAAATGGAAAATTACAATTCAGTACATATTTTTAAAAATAATTTGAAATTGATGGTAAGTTTTTATCAATTTTAATAATTAAATTTTTTATAAAAATTATGAATTTATAAATATTTTGTGATGTTACCTCTTATTTGTAATTTTTCTAAATTTATTACAATCATTTCTTTTATATTTACTTTTAAAAGACCAAAAAATATTTTTTAAACTAAAATCTTAAGAAAATGAGTGAGAGCACTAATTAGTGCTACCACTAATGATGTGGCAGTAGGTCCCACCAACTACCACAGTGTTGTTGTGTCTGTTTTTTTTTTTTTAAAAAAAAAAAAAATGAATACTACATCATTAGTGGTTGCTTTAGAACACTACTTTTAGTGGTCTCTATCAATGCCCAAAATCTTATTACTGTTATTATACTACCACCGCCACCACCACCACCATGGCCACCGCCTCCATTGCCGCTACCACCCCACCACTATATTGCCACCTCCACCTCTACTTTTGTCCCACCTCCACCACTAAAAAATATTTTCTGTTAAAAAATATTTTTCGTCCAAATAATTGGATCGTTAAAAAAATAAAAATAATAAATTTAACATGAAGTAAAGCATAAATCATGCAAATTATACAGGGATAACAAAAATAATAATAATAAAAAAAATCTCCTTTGCATCCTAATTAGTTCATGACATATTCTTGAACTATTTTTGACTTTTTGTATATTAAACTTTAAAAATTCATAACTTTTGTTTTACATATTTATTTTTTATGAAATCTATATTTTAGAAACCTATTTAATGAAATCTATCAAACAAGAATATATAATTATGTAAAATAAAAATAAATAAATAAATTTCACAATATGAATATTCACACTGAAATTATTATTATTAATATGAGATGATTTCGCACATTCAATTTTGTATTTGTTTAAATTCAATTTCAATATTAAAAGTTTTTATTATCCCAATTGTCATTGTAAATTTTAATAACATAGAAAATAAATAAATAACAAGCTGTAATTTTTGAGAGACGTACAAAATAATTCAACTAGGCCAGTTGACATGACTACACCTGATTCTTTTAGGTTATCGGTTTGGTCCTGAATTTAAGTGATTTTTTAATTTTTTTAAATTTTAGAAGAGATTGACTTTTAGACTTAGGCCCCGTTTGGGGACTTACTTTTTTAGCTAAAAAGTCAAAAAGTTACCTTTTTAGCTAAAAAGCCAACAACTCATACCAAAAAGTCAAAGATTCTCTTTTCTCTCTACTTTTTGCACATCTTTTCGTAATTAGCCAAAAAGTCATCCCAAACATATAAGTTTTTTTTACCTACTTTTTTAGCCAAATAGCCAAAAAGTTACTAAATTAGCCTGTTCCCAAACGAGGCCTAGGGTTATTTTGGGAAGTTAGTAAAAAGTTAGTTTTTGGCTTTTTAAAAAAAAATTTGACTTTTTTGGAAATGATTCGGGAATGTGGTAAAAAGCTGACTTTTTGCTTTTTAGTTTAATATTTATTTATGGTGCCAAATCAAATTAAAATGACTAAAATATCCTTACCCAACATAAGAGAGTTATTTTTTTTATTTATTTTTCATAGGCCCTAATTTGTAATTTTAGGACTGCGTTTTTGGCACTTGCCAAATGGCTTTTCTGGCGTTTTTGACAGCCACATTTTTGGATATTTTGTCCAAAGACGTGGCTTTTTACCATGTTCCCAAAATGACACTTATTAGGACCTTGTCTTGACAATCTCACGTGACAAACATATTTGAGTTGTATCTGTTGATTTCATGTATTATTGTAAGGATCGTGAGTGCTTAGAAGTGTATCATTCCCCGGGTGTTCGTCCTTCAGTTACCATGCA